>JAQFVV010012397.1:2037500-3237500 GCA_028023455.1 Epiperipatus broadwayi | reverse complement strand
GAGCTATAGAAGAGAATAAAAGTCTCAAGAGTGTAAAACAACATTTTGGTATTGGTAGGAAATTTATATTTGCAATAAGAAAAAAAGATGGAATTATTACTAAAAAGAGAAATGCCATCATGAAATGGGTAGAAGACTTCTATCAAGAATTATATAGTAATAAAGAACAAGTACCTCCTATATCTATTATATCTTCTAAATTGCCCAGAATTTTAAAATGAAGAAGTGAGACTTGCAATTAAATATATGAAGAAAGGAAAGGCTCCAGGTAATGATTGAATTACAATTGATATATTAAAAGAAGCAGGTGAAGAAATAGAAAATTTTTTAGCAAAGTTATATACCAAATGTCTAAATGATAAAGTTATATCAGATTATTGGAAGAATGCAGAATTAATATTAATATTTTAAAAAAATGATAAAGAAGATATTAGAAATTACAGATCTATCAACCTTTTATCAGTTTTATACAAAATTTTTACTAAGATAATTACAACTCGTTTACAGAGAACATTGGATTTCCACCAACTGAGAGAACAAGCTGGATTTAAAAGTGATTTTAGTACAGTAGATCATATCAAGGTATTGAGAGAAGTTATAGAAAGGATAAATGAATATGAGGTGCCATTATGCTTTGGATTTATAGATTATGAAAAGGCATTTGATTCTATAAACATTTCATCAAGGTATAGATCCAGAATATTGTCATATTTTAAAGAATATTTATAAAAATGCAACAGCAACAATTATATTACATAATGATACTAGGAAAATCAACATTGAGAAAGGTGTAAAAGAGGGTGACTCCATATCTCCAAAACTTTTTACAGCAGTGCTGCAAGAAGTATTTTGTGGATTAAAACAGGAAGATAAAGGAGTGAAAGTAAATGGAGATTATTTAAATTCATGTAGATTTTGCAGATGATGTAGTTGTTTTTGCAAATAATGTTTTACAGCTGCAGGAAATGTTGCAGGAGTTATCAGATGAAAGTAGGACTAAAAATAAATGTTAAAAAGACTAAAGTAATGTTTAATGATTTTCTCAAAATATAAAAATAAAGATTGATTATGATAAGTTAGAAGCAATTAATAGCTACAAATATCTTGATCAGATTATTAATACAGCTGGAAATATAATGGATGAATTTAATCATAGAATTAAATTTGGTTGGAGGGCTTTTGGTAGAAATAATTTGATAATTAAAAGGAAATACACCTATGTGTCTGAAAAGGAAGATTTTAAATAAATGTGTTTTACCAGTTATTACTTATGGATCTGAGACTTGGACATTTAATAGGAGAGCAATACAGAGACTTCATACCACTCAAAGAAGAATGGAGAGATGCATGTTGGGAGTAACAAGAAGAGATCGAAAACACAATATATGGGTAAGAGAACAAATGTTACTGACCTCATTGAAAAAAAATAAAAGACTGAAGTAGAGTTGGGTTGTACATATTGCTGGAAGAGATCATAATAGATGGACAATTGAAATCTTAAATGGAATTCCAAGAGATGGTAAAAGACCCAGAAAGAGACCACATGTGAGATGGATGGATGAAATAGGAAAGTGTGCAGGGATGATGTGGAAAAGATAATCTAAAGATCGGAGAAGATGAATTGAACTTGGAGAGATCTTCATCCTGCAGTATATTGATAATGTTTGATGATGATGATGAAACTGGTGTGATAATTGTAATGATTGGGAGTCACTAATTAATTTTGCCCTTAAAAAAAAATTGAGAAATCAAGAGAATTTACATAGCTAAGTGTATAAATTTTTAGAGCTTCATTTTAAATTCAGTATTCATGAAACTAAAGATACTTAGTTCATTTTCCATGCTAGTACGGTCATTAGCAGGCCAACAATATCTGCAGAAGAAAAATAATAACACTTGAACATTTTATATGGAATTTGTGTACCATTCTTAATAATTGAATATATTGTAAAGTTTGAATGAAGTTATTTAAAAATTAAAAAGTAAATAATGGAATAATCCAACATATAATTATAAATCAGTGCGATCATAATGAATATTCAGACAAACAGAATGCCTACTTATATATTCATTACATGGGCAAACATGTATATTTATATGGCAATTTCTTTACAAAATAATATTTTAAAATGCAATTATTAATATTGTATATAATCTGAAAGTAAATATTTTATTTTAAAATTCCAGTACATGAATTATCTGGGGGGGGGGGGGTAATTTACTAGGGCTTCAGTCCTGAGATAAGTTGTAATGATAAAGAACGTTACAACGATGACCCAAAGAAACTCACAGCTGGAAAATAAATAGTAGTTTTTAAAAAAATTATAAAAACTAACTAACTAATTAAACCCTGATTATTAAAATATAAAAAAATATTTTTTTAATATGACTTCCAGAAAAAAAAAATATGTATATTTTTTTTTTTGATATGTCTAAAAAAAACACGATCGTGGCTGATGTAGACATAAGTCACAAGTATTTGACCGGGTAGGCGGTTACTGAAGAGGGGAAAAACATAGCCCCGAGGCCTAGTACGTAGTATATTAACATAAAACCACCTTTATATGCCCATCAGACTATTTCTAGCAGGGATCCCTATTAAGGGGAAGGCGGATCAAGTTGGACCAAGTTGCCGCGAGCCTGTAAGACTCAGAACGATGAGCAACGCTCATTTGTACTTAAAACTTGGGCTTCTTATCGTTAATATTACACTAAAGCGGAAAGGATACAGATGAATGTGAAATATTTTCCATTTCTGCCGTGTTAGACCTAAAAGTGGGCGTTAAAACCGAAAGTCGCTTGTGAATGAATCTACGGAATATATCAGCACACTACTACATAAAAAAAAAAACCCATGAATATGAATTTTAAAACTTAAGAATAAAATTAGTGTAAACCCCTATTTTATTCTCATCACCCGGGCACTGGTGGTATTGTAACGTTTATTTATATACGTTGCAAATATATTGGCATTTGGTAAGAGCTAAAAAAATAAAAGTAAATTTAGATTTTTTTTTGACTAATTTTTTTTTAAAAAAAAATAACGTACAATGAAAGTTAAATTGTTCTTTCGTTTTTTTTTTATGTAAGTAGAAATAAAAGTAAAATTGGAGAGAACAAAAGAATTCCAAAAGTAAAATAAAAAAAGATAAGAGAAAGTAAAAATATTTTGGCTAATTAAAGATGGCCGAAAAACTTGAAAAGAAAAGAGAACTTTATAATGTAAATTTTATAAAGAATCTACAAGATTATGAACCAAAAAAACGCCATGATAATAGCATGCGCAGAAGTCTGAAAACTGGACCTCTGGTATAAAAAGAGGGATTCGGTTGGAAGAACGTCTTGTTCCGTTAGTCTCTCTAGTCGGTCCTGGATAACAATAATACATTCAGGATCACCCTACACTGAAATAATTTGGCATGTCGGAGTGAACTGGAGCTTCTGCGAACATCGTGCCTGAAGATGTACACCAGGAAAAGCCTTCGTAACCGACTAGGAGAATGGACCACAAGATCAAATAATAACCAAAAGGCCAAGCTCATTCTACCCAAAAAATTATGCACAGTTATGTACTACTGAATTCACAAAACTTACCGGTAAGTTATGCTTCATTATCCTGATTGTGACAAAGTTAACCATTTCAAAAACTACTCGTAAAAATAAGCTTATAATAGGATTCCGATAGAGACATTAATTTTTTTATACAAGAGACATTCATTTTTTTTAAGAACTTTCTAGAAGAAATTTGGAAGTGAACAGTAATTGTAAAATTGTTTTTTTTTTAATTGATTCATGTCCGAATTAAGTGTGTTCTCCCCAATTTATTTGATTAATAATTTCTTTTAAACATTTTTTATCTATTAGAATAAAATATTTCTAATACCAATTTTCATTTGTGCGTTATTAATAATAATTATTAGTTTTTATTACTAAATTTATTATTAGTTTAATAAGATTTAAAAATGTAATTTACCTTTGCTCCTTCCCTTTATAATTCTCTATTAGAAAATTAGTCTGTCTGCCAGAGCGTTGAATTTTATTATTTCTGTTACATGCCTGATATATCCCTATTTGTTATATTATAAACTTTTTCTTATAATTTGTATTTCTCATAATAAAATTTGTTTAAACTTAATTTGGCTGACGTTTGTCTTAATGCTTTTATTTCTCAATTGTCTAAACAATATTTAAGATTTCTTGTTTCTCTTCGAGTTTAGTCGGTGTAAACCATCATCAGCATCCATTCTGATCACAGTAAATAAATTTTTCCGTACGTAGCGTTCTGGTGGCACCCTCTGCAATCAGGATAGATTGAGTGTCCGGTATATAGGATATTAATATAATTTTAGCACAACCAATATAGGGCTTCAAGTTTTCAAGCTTATGTGAGATTTTTTTTAGACAATTGAGAAACATTTCAAGTGTAAGAGGCAATATTTAGTAGGTGGGGGTCAGTTTTGGTTATTATTGCATGTATTGTTGGAGCAAGTTTGGTAAAAAGGAATTCATCTTTTTATATGAAATAATATAGAAACAGTAAATAGCATTTTTCTAAAAAAAAATTCTTTTGTAGTTTTTTTTTTGGAATTTAAAAAGTGTCAAAAAAATAGTTCATTGTCTTCTTTCATATAAATAAGTAAGAACAGAAAATAGCGTTTTCTGTTTTTTAAAAAAGTTAGTATAGTGAATTTAATCTGGGGTGAAAATGGAAGTCAAAGAAGGTCTATTTTGTTTAAAAACCCTCAAATTGTGGAAAAAGAAGAGAGTGAAACACAAATGATGATGAAGATGTTGATGAAGTTGGTAATAGAAATGAAGGAGGAAATTAATGACTTCAAGCAAAGTCAGCAAGCAATGCTGGCAGAGTTTAAAGCAGAAATGAAGGAAGAAATTAGTGAAATCAAGCAGAGCCAGAGGGCTACGAACGAAGACATTAGTGAAGTTAAGCAGGGCCAGCAGGCAATAAACAAGAAATGATTAGGGAAATGAAAGAAATGAGAAGAGAAATAATGGGAGTAGAGAAAAAGGAGGCTATAAAAATTATGGAAAATCAAATTGAGAAATGATAGGCAGGAAGTGAAGAGTGTAAAAGAAGATATAAAAGAAATAAAAGATCCGTTAGAACAGGATAGCATTAGGTCTGCTAACTTAGAAATGAAAATAGTGCTTGTAGAGGAAAAGCTAGAGAGAGCATTTCATAATAGAGTAGAAAACCAAGATACTTTTAAATCAGAGGTACAACAGATATGTGCTGGGATAACGAAAGGGCTTGAATATAGGATAGTTAAGATAGAAAACGAGTATAGAAAGGAAGAAAAATGCAGGAGAAAACCACCAGCAGGTTCTGGGAAAAACAAGCAGAGGTGGGAGAAAGCCCCTTAAGTCATCTGGAAAGTCTTGATAGTTTGTTTCACATCCATTATTGGTCCGATGATGATCAAGTTTCAGTCTCCAGTAGCCATCTTCAGGGAACAACCTTGGATTGGCCACACATTTGAGGCTTAGCCATTCTGAGGGCATTCTGGAGTGAAGCCCGACAAGATGGGATACTTTACAAGATATCCCAGGAGAAGTATCCTGTTAACCGTGGTGAAATGCACACTGTTTTTCTTCAGGCAGGTGGCAAGATTGAAGTCTCTGACCGCCTTTCCTCAGTCAGAGGATCAGATAATATTGACCATCCGTCATAATATGCCATCCCCTGTACAACAAATGATGAGTAATGGTAGTCTGTCAATTGAGGAAATGGTAGAGTTTTTAACTCAAATAGATTACGGCTACATAGTCAAAGAACCGACAGACAGGTTTATTAGGGTAGACTGCCATGGTGATCAAATGTCTCGTAAGAGGGAACCACCTGACCGAGTTTAAATTTAAAGTAGTCAGTCGTTTTCTTTTGTCTTTTAAAAAAAAAATAATTAGGATTTGTTACACAGATTATGAGAATGGAGAAATATTGAAAATGAGTAGTGGTTTTTTCCATGAGTACAAGGCAAACAATCAGCCGGGTTTTTGTAGGGGGGGGGTAGTTTAAAAAAAAAGGACAGGAATGCTTTTGTTTTGTTTTTTCATCGGATGATCGGCCAGTTGTGACAGAGCAGTCTGTATCAATCGTCGTTTAAACCAAAAAATAAATAAAAACTATTAGTTGATCAAATTTAAATCTATAAAGTCATTTAAAAATTATTTAAAAAGAGTATGTGTATCAGCACACACCCTCTTTTGTGTTTAAAATATTTTTTATTATATAAAGTTGATTTTAAAATAATTTTCTGTTACCACTTGTTTTTAATCAAGTTGATTAAAAACAAGCGAATGTGTTGATTACATTCCTCTTATTTTAATTAGTTCTAATTTATTTCTAAAAGCGGAGATTTAATTTGTGTTGTTTTAGTTTAAAATAATCCCTGGTTAGAATTCTTCATTAGATTGAGCGGGAGATTGATATTTGCCCTGCTTAAGGCGTACAATTTGACAACAGGACAAGTTTTCAAGAGAAATTGAGTGTGGGTATAAATAACCCTGAAAATTTCATGGATTATTCTAGAGAGCCTTGACCAAGCAAATACTCCGTCAAAGTGATTGGGTTAGCTTTTTGTATTCATTCTGATTAAACTCAATCTGTTAGCAGTTTGGACATTTAGTTTCTTTAAAAGCAAAATTTACAATTATTAAAAATAATTTTGCTTTACAGGATGTCAAAATATAATATTCTACGTTGTGTCATCATCAAGATGTGCTAACTTAACCAAAGAATGGATCCCTAACTTCCAACTCTTCTTCAATCATGCCATGAACATCTAAAAGAAACTGGATCCCCAATGTTCTTGTACTTGCCGTTGTCAAAACACCTGAAATATGAACTGAAATAAAAGTGTGCACTCTACGCAAACTTTGCTTTACTGTAAGGTAAATATTTTTCTTTTATTCTTGCCAGGGTAAATTCTTTTAGCTAAATCTCAGCTCAATCTTAAACATAAATCTGTATTCTTAATCAATATTTAACCTCATATTTAGTATTTGATTTTTTTTATTGTATTTTGTAGGGTCTTGGAATCTTAGTTTTAAGATTCCAAGTTTGCTTTAAATTTTGTTTATTGGAGAGTGACAAGTGAGTTTGTATTTTTTTATGCCTAACTTTTATAAATGCTTTAGTAGTCTTGTGTATTTTTAAATTAGCTCCCCTGTATTTATTTTATTATCCACTAATTGTTTTAAAATACTGTGTTTGCGCTTATGCAGACCGAAAAAACTTCTGGCTGGCAATTAATCATGTTTATTGTTCTAGTTTTCATCTTTGGAGATTTCGTTTCTTTTCTTGTCTCTGAAATGGAAAACTGGAATTATTGTTCTTTATAATTTTATAAATCGCCAGCAGGAAGACAATATTTATCCCCTTGTAAATTACAGGTGCAAGAGCATTTCTTTCTGCTAAAGTATTTAATGCATTAATATTTTTTGCTCATATGCACTCTCTGATAAACTAACTTATATAAAAATCTAGGAATGTTTAATTTTAGCTTGCTAGATTTATTTTGTCTTTACGTGTGGCTTTAAATTTTATCAGTGTGTACTCAGGACTTTGTTTATAAGTTTATATGTAATTCATTTTCTTGAAATGCTTGGGCAGATGTAACTAGTTTTCTAATGATTTACTTGTCTCCTATTGAGACCTTTATTTATTATTAGTTTCGGCCAATCGTTTGGTTGGGGATTCGCCAGTTTTAAATGTCTTTTCCTTTCATCCTAAACCATATTTTTCGTTTGTTCTTGGGGTAAATAAATCATCTTTGCTTTGAACGTAATATAAGATGCAGCTTCTACTGGCATATGACCTTGGTTCCAACACATTTTCCGGGCCTAGAAAAGCTCGCTGACCCTGGTTTCGTTGATTTATTTCAAGGACGTATTGTTTTTGTATTTGTGAATGGGAAAACCAATGTTTATGTGAATTCTCTGCTAAAAGAAATTTGCTCCCTCCCTTTATAATTCTCTATTAGAAAATTAGTCCGTCTGCCAGAGCATTGAATTTTATTATTTCTGGTACATGCCCGATATATCTCTATTTGTTATGTTATAAACTTTTTCTTATAATTTATATTTCTCGTAATAAAATTTTAAAATTTGTTTAAACTTAATTTGGCTGATGTTTCTCTTAGTGCTTTTATTTCTCAATTGTCCAAACAATATTTAAGATTTCTTGTTTCTCCCCGAGTTTAGTCAGTGCAAACCATCATCATCATCCATTCTTATCACAGTAAATAAATTTTTCCATGTGATGTGATGTACCGAAGTCAAGAATCTCTCAGCAATTATACCCAGAAAAACTTGTTAGCTACTTAATTTTACATTCTCCAGTCTAATTTTCCCCATATTTTGGTGGCGCCCTCTGTGATCAGGATAGATTGAGTGTCCGGTACAATTTAAATATGTATGTGTACATATAGAATTTAATTTTAAGTCTATTTAATATATATTCAATTTTTTAAATGTAAATACAATTGATGAGTTAATCTTTATTGACATATATGTACATATGAAGTATTATGTTATTTTGTATTGAAACATCAACCATTTTATATTGTCAAATGTAATTACTTATTACTTTTTTATATGTGCATAGACATGTATATAACCATACATCTCTGAGTAAGTCAAAGAAGAGGGGAGAGGTTTTCCACTTATATTCTATCTAGATAAGATATTCTTTAAGGTTATTTTGTGTTAAATTGTGATTATAGGCTTTATTTAGTATTGTTTGGTCTTCAATTTATGTGCTCATCACACTTTCTATATATTTATATATATATGCACAGCTTCAATATATATTTTTTATGTATATATTTGGAATGCGCACCTAAATTTATAAATTTTAACTTTCAATAACATTTTATTATTAATTATTAGTTCTTTTTTATTAAAGTATTATAGCTGCGATTCAAATATATATAAGAGCAAAAACTTACTAACAATATTGATTATAAATATTTTATTATATGTCATTTTTTTAAACTTTTTCTTTTTAAAGTACTTTTTCTATTAAACTGTATATTTTTATAGAATCCAATATGGAAGATGCTACAGTAATTGTCTAAAAATAATTAAAAGGGTTGGAAACACTATTGTTTTAATCTGGGGGAGGTATTTTTAATTAAAGTTTTACTTAAAATAAATGGGATTAAGTAGATTAAAGATTTACTTTTGTTAAAAACATGTTGTCAAATCTATTTCTAATCTGGAAATAGATTTGAATTTATTTTTGGATGTTATCTTACTGTTGCATCTTCAAAAACAACTGATAAAAGAAAAAGTATAAAATGACTGAATTTTGAATCACAGGAAGATTAGCTACTATTGAGAGAACTGATTGTAAACATATTACACATCGCTGTGAAACTAAAATGATGTAGTATAAATTCACCAACCTGCTTGACCCCGTCGGGTCATCATCTTCAGCGGCCATCTCATTCTGCTGCCCAAGAGGAAGTAAAAGCTCGACCTAAGAACTTTAATGCTAATAGAAGCTTGCAGTTATTTAAGAACTTTCATTTCAATTGCCGTGCATATGCAATATTTTAAATCGGACTCTTAAAATTGCCAGGTAACTTTTCAAGCCATCACTGTAAACTAAATCTAACCTAACTCATCTATCAAGATTTCTTTTAATATATTATTTAACTTTGTTTTTATTAATATGTAATTTTGTTCTTAGCTAATTTCTACATATAATATGTAAATTGCTCTCAAATGAGTTCTTTAAATTTAATTCTATCTTATATGCTCTAACTTTCTTTAATTTTGGTGCGGGTAGTTATTTATTACTTGATTTTATATATATGCTTTATTATTATTATTATTATTTTGCCAATCTCTAACAATCTGATGAGTTAATTTATAAAAATCTTTTCTGTCAATTTTATGTAAACCTTCATGAAGCAAGTTATTAATGTCCCCTTTTAAACATAACGCAGTATTAAACATAACGCAGTATTAATTAATACGCTCACCAGATTGTTTTATGTCAACATTTTGTTTATGCTTTAATATCAAAATATATATATATTTGTGTAACTGGATTTTCTATCCAGGGAGAATCCAGATCTATGGCTAATTAACGCTTTGAAATTTTAAAATATTCTTTATTCATTTCTGAAAAGGTGACCGATTATTTGGTTTCTATATAACTTCTAGGGTTTTTTTTATTTACTCTTAAAATATTCTTATATATTCCATTTATTGTAAAATCAACGAAGATGGGATTGTTTTATTTTAAATAACAGAAAGGGAAGGGGTAAATTTTAATATTTTACTATTTTAGTTATTAAGTAAATCTTAATGTTTCTTTTACTAAATCAAATCTTCAAGTATATTTTAATAAATGAAATTTCTCTCTCTCTCTCTCTATATATATATATATATATAACTGCATAGCGTATTATTTGTCTAAATTATAGTACTCAAACAAGGGTCATTTATTTTAAAGCAGTAAAATTTATTCAATGTTGTTAGCGACATTTATCATTCGTACTGCGTTACTGACATTTAGCATATCTTCGTATATATATATACATACTACGTGCTTCTAGTCTTCTAATCTAGGGGTTGCGACAAGTTCGAACCCATAGATTTCTTCTCATATCTCATTCCGTAGATAGTTGAGCTATCCAGAATCACATTTATTTAATATAAAATGCCTCTGGCGATGATCCCGTAAATTTAGTTATTTTTGGCTATTATGTCAGTACCGCCCAAACTTCGTATTATTATTATTATTTCTTTTGCTTATGACCTAGTTTTAATGCTGTAATAATACTGAAATTGCGCTCTGTTTAAAATATATATAAATGCAAACTACTTCTAGTTTTATTGATTAAATTTATTTCAATCATATACAATCCCACCATCATATTTTATATATCTATTTAAGAATGTATGCCTTGGGAAAAATAAAGTGTTCGTCTTACTATTGTTAAAATAATTTTCATTAAATATTTTGTCATAGATTCAAATATAATCAAATGTTTTCAAATGTATTTTGTTTATTTTCACAACCTCAATGGTGTGAAAATAGTTTATATCATATGTATAATGAATTTCGGAACACTCCTAGAAAAATATATGTTAGTCACCATGTTTCTGAACCATAAATCAAAGCGTTAATGGCATTATTATGTAATTCTTTCTAATATTCGATTGGCATCTTAATATTGGACCCACCAAAGATGTGTATTTATTTGTAATATATTATTTAGCTAATAAAGAGCATATGAGAAATAATAGCGTGAATGACACTATGTAATTATCTACCGCTTGCTCATTTACGCACACACTAATGTATATAATTAATTTATAAATGTATAATAATTTGTCAGTATATTACACTATATTTTTATTGTCTAACTTATTTGAGTAGTTCGAATTCCTTTTCCTCCACTTCCACATATTACAGCCATGCTTATGTATATTTTAATATAATCATAGTTAATAGATGTCTCATTGTTTTGCTCAGCTTTGCTAGTCAGCCGGATTAAAATTAATTCTCATGTGCCATCACTATTATGTTATTCATTAGGTGTTTGATCTGGGGCTTAGAGAATGGGTTTGAATCCAGGCTGGTCCCTGACCTAAATCTTGGGCTTGACTGGGTTTAAAGTACATTTTGTGAGTTCCAGCTCATGTTAGATAGATAAACATGTTTTGACTGGTACAATATGTAATAGTATATTACATGGGTATGTTAATTTATTTATTTTCAAATTGTAAGGATAAAAAAGCAAAGCAAATTCAACAATAAAAATTATCATGCTTATATTTTTTTTTTGCAATTTTCATTATGTATTTGCTTATTAATTTTTTGAAATCATATTTAGATATATTTATGATTTCTTGAAATGGATTTCCAACAAATGAAAATAAAATATATCAGTACTAATTTTCATTGTAAATCTAATTTATAAATTTTCAAGAAAAGAAGACATATATTTACATTTAATGTTGAATATGAAAAAAATGTATGTTAAATATTAATCTAATAAAATATCACATGACTATTGCATGATTTCAGTTTATTCATTGCTGTTTGAACAATATATATTTTTCTTCACTCCTCTATAATCTACTGTAAGCTTAATATGTGCTAGATGATAATAATTAAATGATCCAAAGCTCCTCACTGATGAAAGCTATAAGTCTGAAACTAGTCTGGGAATGCACTGGATAGAAATTTATTAAGCACAATCATCTGGCATTTATTAATTACTAAAGCTTACAGCAGGTGACATAAAGATGTGAAGAAAAAATATTAATCCAATGTTATTTTTAAAAATCTGAAGAATTATGCAAAATTCAAAAATGTTTTCAAAATAATTTTCACTATAGGTATTAAAATCATCTAATGAATGCCTTATTTATATTTTTCTTGACTACTAATATAAGGACACTAGCCCAAAATGTGCAATAAAAACATTATTTTCTTCATAACTATTGTCACTGTCTTATATTTATCGTTTAAAATTGATTATTGTATACTGATTATTATGTTAGTATATAAGTCATATCTTTTAGAATCTTGTTGAGAAGAACGAGTGGTTGATAATATTCTTAAACAAAAGTATTACCAGCTAAAGTTGTTTTAGGTGCTGTTTTAGTTTTAAAAATTAAAACTTTCCTATTGACTTTGATGAAACCATCAATAATCAAATAGATGGCTTAATATATTTGGTTGTAGCATTTTAAATATGCTGAAAGTAGAAAACATTTTTTTGAAAAAAGGTCCCAGTAATATGCTTGTAAACTGGAAATGAATTATTAGGCTTGAACCCTAGAAAAAAGAAAAAGAAAAAATCAGTAATTTGCATTATAGATCAAATTAGAGAGATATATAGAGTATGATAAATACTGTAAAATATCCAAATGTCTGGAGTTTGGGACTAAAATCCTAAGAATCCAAGAGATGGAAGAACTTCAAGAAACTCATATTTAACCATTAAAACATCACATGATTCCATTTTGAATGAATTTTCTATTATATTACGATAAATAATAGATTTGGATGTGTGCCTTTTTTTTTTTGTCTAATTAACTGAATGGTATGCATATTTTGATTAGCATTACAGTATCATTTTGATATGTGAATTAAGACATATGAGCATTACTAATGTTTATATTAGAAAAACAGATTTTCATTTTTTTTTAAAAATAACTATATCAATTCAGCCAAAATATAGTAGAATACAATAATTCAAACCATTTGGTTATACAGGGATTTTAGTTTAGTTTTTGTTTTTTCAATTGAGAATCAACCATTATTTTAATTAACCTATTGATATCTCTCACCAATTCCAGAGATCCTAATGTGAACATGAATATTAATTTGTAATAAAAGCAACTCGTCATTGTTATGTATTATATCCTTTTGTTTTATAGTCATCCTCTGCATTTTTTTTTAGTTCTTTTTAAATAAAAGAAACTAATCTACTGGTTACATCAATTGTGTCAGTGAAGCTATCATAGCTAAAAACTATCGAGTTAAAAAACTTGCTGATTAGCAGGGGACTTTATAAAAGACTAATTTATTAGTATTAGCAAATAATACCATAACTTCCATAATTTTTGTTATCATTTAAAGGAAACAGTGAAATATCAGATTGAATTTTTTCATAAATTAATTCAGTTTTCTGAATAACTTTTTCTCAAAACAATATTATAATATTATAAAGAATAAACTGTACAATGAACATTTTTAATAAAGAAGATCATAATCGCAATGCATATTAAAAAAACATCTGCAAAACTATTTTAAAGAATTAAAACTTAGTTTTCAGAGTGAGGATTTTAAATAAATTGAGATATTTCAAATTTAAATGCTATATTATAAAGTGCATTCTGTAAACATTTTTCTGTTTCAAATGAATCTCTTTCAATTTGATTTCATTAATAGGAATAATTAATTTTAGATTTTAAAATGATAAAATGATCATTGCAAGTGTTTGAATCTCTCCAGTCCCATTTATTACAAAACTATATGGCAGCAGCATATTTGTTCTTGATGGGTGTTTGAAGATTATGATCTCTTTTCAAAATTCATGTCAGTTTACCCAATACCATAAGCTAATACTAGATATGCAATTGAAGTATTACACACCCTCCACTTCAAAGAAATAGGGAAATCGGAAATGATCCTACCAAATTTAACCCGTTCTTACTCAAAGAGTGGAAGAAATGTATAGAAAAATTACAAATAAAGCATATACTAACCTCCATTAGAAATCCACAATCAAACCCATGTGAACACATTATATGGGAACTTGGACATTTGTTTAGGACCCATTTAGAGGAAGGAAAGGTGTGGGTGATGCATACGAAGCTGTAACTGAATATATTAATTGAATGTGAATGAATCCATAGGGTTCACACCCATCAAGCTACACTTAAAACAAGATGTCCCAAGTTTGTTTAAAACTTACAAACCCATATTTACAAAAATCACAATAGATCCTGAAGAGGATCAGAGAAAAGCCTACAAACGAATCAAGTACATAGCAAGTAATCGCAACAAAAACCAAGTGAAGTCAAATCATCACTTCCAGGTAGGAGACTTAATTTTTGACAAAACACCTCATGTCAGCAAGCCACAGGAATTCATTTTCCATAAATTTTGCAATGCATATTAGGGACCATATAAGATTGTAAAATGCTCAGGTCCCAACGCATACTAGTTAGACTGCCGAGATGAGATAAAGAGTACCTATAATTCAAGAATATTAAAACCCTACCATGGGAACATTCTGGAAAATTAACCTCAAATTTAAAAAAAAGAGGAAAAATACGGGAATTTATTAAACCACGGATGGACAGATGTCTACAAACACCCACAATCGAATCCATTACCAAATCAACTTCCCTAAGCTATACCCTATTATATTCATATATGCACAAGGTATCATACCAAGGGTCCAATCACCCAAATATGTGATAACATCATGAGACTGAAATATTTATAGTTGACTTTAGTCAATTTCTCACAGTAAGGACCAATTTTTCATAATATCATTTCAATAAGAAAATAAGTAAATCAGGTTTTCTCAATCGTCAAAAGAAAAGATTAAGCAAGGCTTAAGCAGTAAAACCATAACTTATCTTAATTGAGGATTAAAACCCTTACAGTCCATTTTAATCCTATAAAGGACTGCAAGTCAAATGCCTATTAATGACTCAATCCTATAAGCTAATAACATCAGTAATGTCTTCACCCTCACCTGAAGGAGACAGTAATCACCAGGATCATGGAAAAAACAGCAGTAAACATGGGAATATCATCCGTCCACTGGAAAGTCATCAACTGATAACCTAGAGGACAACCAGACAACATCAAATGAATCACTAACTTCCAAGATCCAGGAATTGTTCTAATCTAGAAGGAACCAGCCATCTCATCATCTATGCACCCATCTACTGAAGAATAGTTAACTACATGGACTATCAATTTAATATCAAATTATATCTGTATCAGATAGAACCCATTTTTCTTTGTTGTACAACTCTTAGTTGTTATTTTTTTGAAAGAATGATAATTCAGCCCTATAATCATCAATCATAATTATGTAAGGGGAGGTCTATAGGTCAATCGCTATAATTTTTGAGTGTAATAAAATATAGATGCTGATCCCTAGACCTACCCTTAAGGGTCTGGATGACTGACTGGTGTTGAGGTGAGATTTTATATATAAAACATTAAATGCTCACACTAATACAGGACAAATTTATGTTTATTGTTATTGTTAAATTAACTTAATTATTATTATTATTTGTTATCCTGTATGACTGACTAAACATCTTGTACAAATGGCTCTTACTATTATAATCACTGGTAGTGTCAAAGAGAGGACTTCATACCCAAGGAAAACAGTCAGTAAATCATGACACACTGCTATAGATTAAGGTCGCCAAGTTAAAGCCAGGAAACAGAAGGGTTGATCAAATTAAATCATGAATTATATTGTTAAATTAAGTAAATGTTTAGATCGGGTAGTGAATGACCATCCTACTTGGGGGCAAAGATTAAGAGATAATCATAATATCATGCAAATCAAATGGAGGATGATCTGGTCTACCCAAATATCAAATTGATTTAGTATAAAAGATTGTAAATCACCCATAATGAAATAGATTTATTTTAGTTAATTAGAATTTATGTATGTTTATCATTTATCCAACTTTCCATTGCCCATGCCACATCATTTACTCAACTTTCCATTACTCGTGCCATATCATTTATCTATCTTTCCATTAACCAATACATGCCATACTACACAACTAATTCAGTGATAAATATTTGTAGTTTAGGTCAAACTTATGATAATCATCACCATAGTTTATTAGAATCATGCATATGACCGCAGAGTTTGAATACCGAGGAGTGACAGGAATATGATGAGGCCCATGATATCGATGACCTAAAGTGCAACCATGTGGTAATAATATGTATTAGAGTTGAACTCAGCATATTATAAATGTGGTACATTTATAATTGGCAAACTTTAGGGACTCGAACTCGTTCCATAACCCCAGTGTACAAATAAAATGAGTGGCGCAAATAGCTATTTTGTTCTATTCCGATCCAATTAATGACTAATAATTGGTGCTAGACACTTGTCAATTGCATTGTTAGGAGAATCTGGTCTTATACATAATCGATCATTCTGTTACAATTGGCGCATGAACTCAGATGGTTATCATATCCGATCCATCATAAATGCCGTCCAAATCTGCAACAAGAGTCTAGGAACATAGTTCACTCCATTACACAATAAACTCATTTACGTTACAAATGGTGTCCAATGTGATGGAGCAACATCATTTCCATTACAATAACAATGACTTCCATTTTACATTATATAAAGCCATTGAATATTCACAGTTTTACTTAATAAATTTTTTATATAGATTGTTTAATAGCTGAAATACATTAAAGTTAATATTAATTCTTTTTTTATTTAATATATTGCTTAACATTACTATACATTTTATACTATTCTGGCCTTTCTGCTCTGGGTTTCTTTGGCTTTTTTTTTTTTTTTTTTTAAATGAGAAAATTTAACTTACTGATTAAAGTAATTTAACATTTTTCCATTTTTCAAGTTTTATTCTATTTTGTGTGCAATTTTTTAGGTTCTTAATTTTTTTAATAGCCTTTTGTCTTTACATTTTATTGTTACTCCCCCCCCCTCCCATTATTGTCAAATTAACATTTCAAAAGTCTTGGAATTTTTTTTTTTTTAATAATCCATTTTCATATGCTAAAAACTTAATTTACTTTAGCCATTAAAATACTCCCCTCCCTTTCCATCTACTGCATGATTAAAAGTCAGGTTAGCCCAAATTATCAAATTTTATAATTTTTTTACATATATTTATTTTAAAGATTATTCAGGTCTCTCAAAAGACTGGTATTCCCAAGGACGTTCTATCATCTAAAGGATTAACTACCAAACAGTTAGCTAAACTTAATAAAAGTAATTGTGATTGTTCTTTATCTCCAACAAAACAGAATATCCGACAGCGTGGAGAGACTCCTGAAGAGCGTAAAGCTAGGAAACAATCTGTGAAGGAAGAAAGGCGGGTAAGAAATTGGTTTTTATTTATATTTTATATATTAAATTCATCCTGACATTAAGTGATTTTCTGATTTAACGTAGTGATTTTTCACACAAGACTTTTAAGAGTCTAATAAATTCTCAGAATTTCAGTAACAAAAATCTATAGTATTCTTTATTGTTGTTGTGTTCTAAAAGTCACTATCTATTTTGGGAGATAGGGTGAGATAAAAAAAAAAGTTTCTAAAATAGTCCAAATCTTAAACTAATTAGTTGCATTGTAATCACATATTTAAATATTTTAGGGATTATCTTCTGAACTATTTCCCTATATGATTTTGAATATTTATGGTAAATCTCTAAATTTAATGAACTCTCGGGCAAAAAAAATATAATGGAGTTAAATCAAAATATTGTCACCCAAAGTCAAGATCAAGATTCTTCATTGTTATTTAGAATGCTTCATCTTCAAAAGCCAGTTTTAAAGTGGTAATTGTGGATCCTTTTTATATCCTTGTTGAACAGATTCATTGCTTTCATGCAGTCATTTTTGACTGATCATGTAAATACAACTTTTTAAAAATTTATTTAATTCATAATTGACCTCATCTCTAGAATCTCTAGAACCAATTTTATGACTTTTTTTGCCAAATTTCTGCATAAAACATGACATCAGTTTGCTTTTTTTTAAAAAAAAAAACTGCTTTTCTCTCAAAATAGATGGGAATTTTGAACATAAATATTATTAATATTACATATATTTGTTATAACTTTTACTATGTGTATGAGGAGAAAAACAGTGTCATCATAGTTTTTTTTTTATGATAATGATATTTTGAACAAATGCAAGGGTGAATAATTTGATTATCTTTTAAATAATAAGGCAATAATTCAGATAACTGTAGTTAATAATTCTTTTGAATCATTTAGATTTGGAAAGCTTGATGAGATTGAAATAGCTTTTTGTAAAACAAAATCACAAATCTTAATGGAATATCTAAAAAAAATTTAAAATATGGTGGAAATGTATTATTTTTAAAACTTGGGATTTTTTTTTTTTTTTTAATTGTGCCATTCAATTTTAAAGATGCTTGTGTGAATAGAATAGAGAAAATTATAGCAAAAATTATTTTCATTCACTCCAACAAAAATACTTTAACTGATTTTATTGAATAGATTGCTTTTAGTCATAGGTGAATGATCATTAGAGATTCGTGTGGATTTTAGAAAATCAAAAAGCACCATTAAGTGCAGTTTTTGCTGCCAGACAATATATTGCTTTTATTAATTTGATCAAGACATTTAATTCAGATAATTGAGAAAGTATGTGGCAATGTTTGAAAATAGCTGGTGGTTCAAGGAAATTTAATCATATTATACATCTTCTACATATGATGTAAAAACTAATGCCAAACAAGGATACAATCTATTTCCAATGTAGTTTTCCATTTTTGGTAGCCTTGGATCAATTTGTAGATGGTTTTATAAAGCTAGTATCAAGATGGAATACAGATTTGATGGTAGTTTTTTTAAATGAACTGACAAAGCAAAACAAGAACTTGTTTTATCTTCTTGACTTCTGCATTTACACTATATCTATGATTATGTTGATCTTGGACAATTTAAATGATGATCTACATCAGGCATGTGCAGTTTTAAGTGATAGGCTATTTAAATATTAGGCCACTTGATATAGACAAGTAAAAATGATGACTAAAAATGAAATCTTTTTAACATGTTACTGCATTAATTTTGTTTATACTTTATTTTTGTTGTGTTTTTACCTTAAATATATTTTGATAAATGTTTATTTTGCTAGATGAACAATAATATATAAGTATTAGGAGAGCCTCCCCCCCCCCCCTCAACCATTTTTTTTTTATTTAATAAATATAAAATTATGCAACATTTGAATTAGAAACATAAAAATATTTAATATTTTGATTTCAATGTATTTTTCATTTTTGCCAAAGACAAATATGTAAACATTTTGTAATATGCAATAGAATAAATTTATATTTTCTATTTTAGAATTTTTAACTGTTTTTAACATAGTTTTCATCATTTAAAAATTTATTTCTAAATCAATTGTTAATATTGTATACTTAAAAATATTAAAAATATCTTCTGAAAACACTTACATTTTTTTTAAAAAAATCTTATTGTAATATAGTTAAAAAAATTTAAGTTTTTCACAAACTTTGCAAAATTATCAAAAAAATGCAAATTTATGTGACAGGTCAATAAAATAATAATGATAATAATGTGCAAAATTATGTTATAAAAAACTGTAGAAAATAATGTTGAATATTTAGTGAGAAACCTGATACTGTTGATTTTGTATTAATCAAGTAATTTATTGCAGCCATAAGCAGAGAATTTTCCAAATTTATATTATTTAATTGATATCCATTTTTCAAATTTTATAAATGTCATTTTAGTAAAAAAAAAAAAATGTTCGCATTTATATATGCTTCCAGTAATAAAATTATTTTTTTCTTGTAATTTCAATATTTCCATTTGATAAATGCTTGAAATTTTATTAACATTGGAAATATTAAATGGTGATGAAAATATTTCTAAATACATCTCTTTGCTGCTAGAATTGTTGAATCTTTTTTTTAATTCATTATATAAATTTTTTAATATATCAATTTATTATTTGTTGATTTTCTTTAATGAAATTTCAATATTAGAAAATAACTTATTTTGCCACAAATAATTGTTTATTTTTAAATTCATACACATAACTGTAATTTTGTTACTATTAGATTTTGTTTCGGTAATTTGACATATAATTATTTGAAATATATAGTAATGTTCACCAAAAATTCTTAATTACAATGCCATTTTTTTGTTTTATAGCTCTGAAATTGGTTTTCCTCTTTTTTTTAAATTAATATATATAAATATTAATATTGCTCTTTGGGATAACGAATGAATTTCTCAACAATAGATCAAATTGGAGTACTCACATCCAAAATCCTACTAAAAGTTTTTAAATTCACAATGGGTAAATGAAGATTTTGATTTAATTTCAATTAATACGTTTTATGACAACTTTCATAGCTTCTTTCATTTCACAGTTTTGCTACATAAACTTTCTTGATATACGACACAATAAAAAATACATTTTTCCTTATATTTTCCCCCAAATTATTTTTTAAGTAAGTCAAAGGTGCTCTTAATATTCCTATCATAGATGGAATATCATCAGTTAAAAAATTATTTAATTTATGATAGTTGTTTTCTAGCAAAGCTTTTTATTTTATTAAATATATTCTCTCTTGCTGATTTTGTTTTAAATTGAAAAAGTGATGATAATATTAAAATCTTCCTATCTATTTTTGTAATGAAAGTAACTATACTCAAACCATAAATCAAAATAAGTGATGTTTTTTGTTGCAATGATAATTTCATATTTGCCTTTTTATCAATTTTTGTGAACGTACATTACATTAAGTTATTTTCAAAATTTTTATTATTCTACTGCAGTTAGTACACAATCTTTTATAAATCAGTAGTAATTAAGAATTTATTGGTAACAACAAAGGTTAAAGTTATTCTCTCTATTTAATGGATATTATTTTCTCATTTCTATTAATTATTATAACATCAATCCATAGAAACATTTAATTCAACATATACAACTCTGGAGAAGTTAAAAATATTATTTGCAGAATGTCAAGAAAGAAGCTATTTCACATTCTCGTACCTATTAAAAAATAGCTTTCTAGGTTTAAATCCATATAAGAACTTGGGTTTGAAGTAAAAGAGAATCCCTTTTATTTCAAAAAAGGACTCTTCAACAAAAGAGCTATTATAAGTTTATAAGTAAAACATGCTTAGATTCAGAAATTGTCAATTAGTAGTAATTGAGAATTTCTTGGTAACAACAAAGGTTAAAGTTTCTCTATTTAATGGATATTATCTCCTCATTTCTATTAATTATTATAACATCAATCCATAGAAACATTTAATTCAATATATACAACTCTCTGGAGAAGTTAAAAATATTATTTGCAGAATGTAAGGAAGATGCTATTTCACATTCTCAAACCTATAGTTTTTGGGTTTAAATCCATATAAAAAGACCTCCAACAAATGAGTAATTATAGGTTTATGTGTAAAACTTGCTTAACCTCAGGAATTGTCAATTAAGTAATAATTAAAAATTTCTTGGTAACAACAAAGATTAACATCTCTCTATTTAATTGATATTATCGCCTTATTTCTATTAATTAAGTGTGTGTGTGCAGAATATGAATTAGATTAGGAAATAGGTGAAAATTGAATTAAAGTTTTATATACAAAAAAAAAAACAGTAATTTAAATGAAAGTATATAAAAAAAGTTAATTATCCTTTTCTTCAGATTGGTACTTTATTGGACAAATACGTTTTCATAGATTTTGTATTCTTATATTAGAATAATTTATAAATTAACAGGAATTAATTAATTAATTTATCTTTAAAATAAATGTTATAGCAAGGTTGATGATGTAATATAAAAATAAGAATCAATTATAAAGTAATTGGGGATTTTAAACCAATTTTATAACAATGTGAGTTCAACTTAATTTTAAATTTTTCATTTCAATTACTTTACATTTATTACTTTTATTAAAAAATGATTGGGCAGCTAGTTTTAGACATTGGGAAAATAGGGTAATAGCTTTCAAAACCAGACCGTCCAATTTCACCAATAGTCATATACTGCTGCCACATATTTATTAATGTGAAGTAAATTAATTTTATAAGCACTATTCTCTTAATCAGCACTCCTTCATAATAACTCTTCAATAAAGATATAAATAATAATAATTTTTATTAGATTAAAAATTACTAACTTTTTTTTAAACCTCACTAGAGACAAATTTTATTAAAGATGAAATATATCTACTACTTTCTATAGGCAGGCATTAGAGTTTTTTCTCTAATCTTATCCAGAAGTACTATAACATTTTTTCCATATGTCATAGCATTGGCCGGGACGCGAACCCACAACCGTCTGCAACCAACTACTTGCTTGCATGGCGGCTGCGCACATGAAATTGCATCTTAGACATTGGAAAAATATTTTTCCAGTATCTGCAAGTTATGTTTGAAATGCAAGAAAGATGATGTGTTTCTAAGAATATAAGATTATGTGATAATTAAGAGATGTCATTATAAATAAGCACAGATTAAAAGTATAGAGCATGTAAAATAATTTTGTGTGAAGAATATTATAGATATGCAAATTTAAAACACTATCTATATAATACTAAATCATCCATGCACTTTACTACTGTTGAAATTAGGAGATATAAAAGTTCTGAAAAAGATTTCTGGGGCAATCGAAACTGTAAACTGTAAAAGAGGGTGGTAAATAAAGCATTGTGTAACAGTTGTAAAATGCATGGATGATTTAGTATTATATGATATACATTTGGCAATGCAATAAGAAAGAGTAGTTAAAACCCTATTTCTAAGATTAAATGAAATATAATAATTTCTAATTCAATTGTTAGTAATTTTTTTTTTTTGAACCAGCCTAATATCTGGTAATTAATGAATATACTCGCAGAAAGCTTAGCATGCTTTAAATTATTTAATTATGTATATATTACAACATTGTAGTCAAGTAAATTATATTGGAATAATATTGGCTATTTGATCATTATAATTATTTAGCATGCTTTCAATATATTTTCTATGTCATATGATATAGTAAATACATTGAAAGCATGCTAGGCAGTAATGAAGCTAAATATATAAATAAAAAAAACTACCTTTTCTGTGAGTATAGTCGTGAATTATTTGTGTATTTGTTTAATGGTGAATTGTAATGAATAATTGCTTGCAAAAAATACAAAATTAATTTGTATATTTAAAAAAAATTTGATGATTTATAGTGGTAATATCTTATTGCAATATATCACAAAGTGACTTGTAACTATGCAGAGTTTTTTTTTTTATATATAATTTTTTTTAAAAATAAAAAATATGCAAATTCAGTTTTCTATATAAATAGGCATTAAACTTTATAAATGCAAAAAAGTCCACTGAAAGCAAGTTTTATGATTTCAAGTCATAACAGTGATAATTGTTGTTTTGTATTAAGCTATAACAAAAAAATTAATACATCTTCTGTTTAAAATGCACAGTAAAGCAGTGATACCAATTACTGGAATCATTTTTTATGTGTTTTATTTATAAAGAATTTTATAGAATTCAGTCTAACATAATGATAAGGACATTATATTATGAACTGCTCACTCAAATGCAATTTACTATAGTTTAAATTAAAATTAAGTATTTTAATGTATGTATGTGTCTGTGTGTATATATATCAAAATTACTCCAAATTCATAACTAAACTAGACTAGTGAATTTGGGATAATTTTGGTTTTATTGACTAGTTTAGCTTTAGGCTTTTAATGTTTATATATATAATTATTTCATTTTTTTATTATCTTTCAGGAAAGAAGGATAGAAAAGAAAGCAAACAAACTTGCCTTCAAAGAAGAAACTAAAGAACAAGCTAAAATATTATATAATTTGCAACATAATATAAATAACATTAAGCTTGTATAGGAGATCATTTAGTAATAAATGTATATATTTTATATTGCTTTATTTTTTCAAGTTATTTTTCTATACAATTTTCTGAAAAAACAAGTAGTTTTTCTTAGTTCTTAATTGGATATGATGGAAATAAAATGCAGTATACATAAAGACTCAAAATATATTTACGATTTAATATTAAGTAAACTATTAAACAATCCTCTTCCTAAACTAAAAAAATTAAATATAAAAAGAAAATAGTTTACTTAATATTGAATAAAATGTGATATTAATAGAAAGAAGAATACAGTTTAAATAACTATAATTTAAATCAGGCATGAATTATTCAATTTGTTACTTAATATGAAATATTGTTTGATATTTTAATAATTCAATTGTTATGACTTAAATTTTTCATTTGTATTTCTATAACTATCAAAATAATTGTTGCTTAGAAAATGCTTAAATTACATCAATTTCCAGCTTTGTGTTTTGATTATGTTGGCTTTGTTTTCATAAATTGCTTTTTAGTTGTCTTTTATTGTATATATAATAGTATGATCATATTTATTTTAACTTCATTTTGTTAGTTAATCTTACTTTGAACTTATTAATTTTTCTTAGTTAAATCACTTATGAATTGCTTTGATATGGTTAATTGTATTTAACATTTTCATCTAAATTATAATCAAACCAATTTTAGTTTTGACAGACTGATTTCATTCTCTATTGATTTTCTGATCATTATCCCATAATTGATAAAAAAAAAAAACATATAATTTCTGTATTTGCAAACTAGAAAAAGAATAACGGAATTGATATATCAAGAGATTATAACAAATAAACAATGAGCATATTTGAAAAATGAATGGGAAATTTTAAGATGTACTAATGTTAAAGCAAAATTCTTAAGGGAACCTGTGTACGAGTTTGCAGCAGTAACATTCTGATTAGCAGATCCTCCTAAGAACTAAAAGTTTAAGAATATTAGAAAGTACATTAGTATGGAAATTTTTTTTGGCATTTTGTATTGTATGAGCGAGGTAAGGTGTTGTTTTAATTCCAAATAAAACAATGACAAGAACATTAGACTTATTTTTCAAGTACTATAAATATATAATAATAGAAATGGGAAAAAACAAAGTAAGTTTTCATCAGGGCAAATATTGGTGAGCAAGACTTTTCATGATTGAAAAAATAGCAATATCTTTATGGTTTTGCTTATTAACAGAATCTGGTTTTAAAAACTATTAAAATGAATGCAATAGTTTTACATATAATTGTAAAATGGATAATTATTAAAATTAGTTAATGAATATATTAAAAAAGTAATTTATGGTACAAATAGAGTTCAGTAAAAAAATAATGAGAATACTCCAATTAAAATAGATATTTATTATTTAATTTTTTTTTAAAGTTTTTTGCCTATTTTGAGCTAAATTGTTTTGAGGAAATTAATTGCAACTTAATTTGAAATTTTCTGTTCTTGATTTCAAATTTAATAAATTTATTAAAAGTATAGAAATGTAAATAAATTAATCTCCCTATGTATATTGTAATAATTTTATGCATTAATATAATAATGCTTCTTCTATGGAATGAAAATTTCTAAATATTTATTACTTAAATCCTTAAATGAATTTTTAATGCTGAGCACTTTTCAAAAGGCAAATTCTACATAAATTTATCAAAATATAACAACTTTCCCAAAATAATCATTCAACATAAATTATTTTGGATCATTTAGTTAATAGTAAAATTCACCTTTAATTTTTTATACTTCTGGAATTAGAATGACTGCTGCTGTTAATTCATTGGTTATTAAATTCTAATTAAAAACTGAAGACTTTTTTTTTATCTTTTTGTTTCCAAATATTTTTTTTGACTGATATTTGTGTTTTTTTTTTCTTATCTCTAATATAGAATATTAAAAAATCAAAATCTCAGTTATAAGTGTTGAAAGTTCAGCTATTATTTTCTCAAATGTACTTATTTATTTATACGGTATATATATGTATATATATATTACAAAGAATGTATGTTATATTTAATATGTATATGCTTCTCTTTGTAGTAACTGTCAAACTTTTTACTATTTATTTTTTTCAATAATGCAAATGCTTTAAAAACATCATAGATGTGTAATGACAAGAAAATTAAATCTTCTATTTTACATATAAATAGCATTCTAGAAGATTGCTGTACATATAAATGATTGATTTATATATCTGTTGTGTTTGGCTGAATTGTAGGGTTCAGATGCAAACCAACAGTAATATCAAAATAAATATGAACACTCCCAAAATACAATTGTATGTAGATATACATAGTTAATGCTGTGCTGGTCATGCCGAATGACTGGACTCACTTCCAGTTGTATATTTAGGTTGCCTCATGAGTTCTAGTCTTAACTCTTCCAGCTGTACTGGACAACTTGCCTCAAGTTTGTTAAATGACTCTTCTGGCTGTATGAGACAGGTTGCCTTGAGTCTGACTTAGTCATAGCAGCTTCCAGTCCTATCGGGACTTGCCTCACTGCATAGACATATCGGTAGTGAATATAGTAGTTTCAATGGAGAGCATGTTCAGTCTTATAGGTAGACAGACGTTCTCTGGCTTGCCTCCAAAAAGGCTGACTATTTATTACCAGATCACCTTACTGGCAGCAATCAGATTCAGAAAATCTAACCAATGGTAGGATTTTATACATATATTTTTACACATTGGCCATACCTGTTTTTACCCTTTGGCCATGTTTATACATTGGTGTCCACATATTTACACATTGGTTTGTGGCAATATGTGCTTAATCCGATCAGATAAGGAAGGAATCTAGACTAGTCCCCTTTGGAAGACATGGTCAGATATGACAATGTCATTGGCTAGAATTTTAATCAAAAATGCAGTTATTTAATTAGCTTTTTATTTTGCAATAATGCCATTCTATCATATTTCTGTTTTTATTCTTCTTTACTTTTCATAATGAAATCTCTTAGTTTATCACAAGCATTTGTAATTGGGTAAAAATTATTTATCTTAACATTTGTTTTATGCTAATCTGCTATTTTTATTTAACTTTTGTTTCCATGCAAATGAAAAATTTTAACTTTATTGTGAATTGTAAACTTTCACTCATAATGACTTTGTGTTCTTTATAT
The DNA here is from genome assembly GCA_028023455.1 of Epiperipatus broadwayi. Taxonomy (NCBI): domain Eukaryota; kingdom Metazoa; phylum Onychophora; class Udeonychophora; order Euonychophora; family Peripatidae; genus Epiperipatus; species Epiperipatus broadwayi. The sequence continues at coordinate 3,210,201 of JAQFVV010012397.1, read as the reverse complement.
TCAAAAGAAAAGTAAATATATAAAGTACAAAAATTAAAACTCAAACTTCTGATTGTCGAATTTTATGGTAACTCTTAATTGGAAATTAATATTTAAGAAAATTCAAGTCTTTGCTAAAATTTAACCAAATAATATTCTGATAAATGGTTCTACTAAGACAATTTTGTCCCAAAATTGACATTTTTTATAATAAAATTTAAATATTTTACTTTTAATATTAATTTTAAATAATTTTATCATTATTTAAAATTATTTGCTACATTAATCCTATATTTGAAATTATCTTTGATAATAATCTGTGCAGAAAATTTGCAAGCATCTATTTCTCTTAAATGCTTCAGCAAGATTACTCTAACATTTTAACATTGTATTTTTTAATTACTATTTAAATACTCAGTAATACTTAAAATTAGATATAAATACTTATTAAAAGAAAATAGCACTTATTTTTTTGACTAAAGTTGTGTGCAATTAATGCATAATTTGTAAAAAAAAAAAAACCACACACACACACACACAAAATATAATGACAAGATGTTTAGTTAAATACTTTATTTTAAAGTAATGCATAGTTTCCTTTCAGTTTATATTTCCTCTCAACAATTGATTCCAGTGGAGAATAGACTTAATGCAACAAAATACAAACATTTTAAAAATTATCTAAATTTCTTGTTTAATTAGTCAGATTTTCAATAGATATGTTTATATCTAATGATCAATTTGTGTTTACAAAAAAGATAGAGGGACTAGTAATGCAAATAGAGTGTTGAGAACTATTACTGAGATATATAAGAAAATGTTTGAATATTTGTATCTTTGATTTTGGAGAATTGTGATAGAGTAAATTGAGTTTTTTTGTTGAATAATTTAGAAGAAAAAAGTATAAACTGGAAGGTTTTATTAGGAAATTTATGTATGCATCAGAAAATATATATAAGATTTAAGTCTCATTGAAAAGTTAAATATGAGAAATAAAAGGCAGATATTTATCTAGAGTTTTTTTTAAATATATATACTTACAATATTCATTAAATGAGTATTGTTTTGCTAATGATCAGAGATAGCGTTGTCTTAGATTCGCTATGATAAGGCAGGCTTGTGGATAACCATAACAAAATGTTACATTAGATTGCTAAAATTGTTTAGAGTTAATATAAATAAAACTAAAACAGTTGGTGAGATTGAAATACTGGATGAAGCAGAATAGTACTTTAAATATTTAGATATTTAAATAAATGATGATGAAAGTAAAGCAAACATAAATAATTATTTGTTAGAAAAATTATGAAATCAAAGAAATTGAACTTATTTTTAGACAAGGCAATTATGGATATCTTGGCACTAAGAAAGATAGCTAAAAGAAATAAATTAATAAGAAAAAAGTAGTTAGAAGTATTTGAGAATAAAGCAAGAGGCAGAAAACTCGTGATCTGATTTCATTGATACTGACTAAAAGTAAATATAAATGGATTATTTGCTATTTTTTACAATAAATTTAGTATTATAAAATTATTAAATATTTTTTTGTTTGTTTGTTTCAATTGTTAGATTTGAAAAATTTGTCAACTGGTATATTCGTCCAAAATTTGAGAATTAACATTTAAGCAACATTTATAGATAATTTAGTGTTCTTAAATGAATTACATTATGTATATTTCTCCTAAAAAAAAAAAACAAATGTTATTGATGCAATAATATTATTGCTTTACTGTTAAGATGTGTGGTGTGCATGTGTAAATTTACCGGAATAAATTTTCAAGTGTTATAAATTCTTAATGAGAATAAAACAAAGCAATGATTTTTAATACGATAAAATATAAATCATTTTGCAATATATATCTACTTATATATTCAATATAAGGATTTAATATTTTAACATGGTGCCAACTCATATTGATAATGATCATCAGAATACTATTATATGTTCAGTTGCTGTGGGAGATCATAGAAAGTTCAAATTCCAAGAGAAATGCTATTTAATTTACTAAACTAATTTTTTCTTTTACTTATTGATAATCAGTGCAGGCATTTCAATTAAATGTTTGCTTTTGTAATATATTGATAAGTGAAAAATATGAAACTAAAGTTTATTAGCACTTTCAAGATTAAACTATTCATCAAGTAGACAAATTTGAAATAGTGCAACATATTTTCAAAAGAAACATTACTTAAATATTAAATCTGCCGAAAGTTGAAAATTTAAAATAAGTTTGCTGTCTAATAATCTATGATAATTTATTTATATCCAGTTTAAATTATAAGTAAAAAATTTGATTCTATTTTAAACAAAGCAGGATTCATTAATACAATAAATTCAGTGTTCACCATAAGTACCTAAAATCTTAAAGCACTATTTTTCAACAAATTTGAAAGTTTGACAATATATTGTTGAGTTTCTATTAATCTTATAAATTAAAAAGTTTATTGATAGGTTCATGTGCGAAAAATAATTTGTCACCTATTCAACTTTTTTTCATTGCAGAAAAGTTAACATGATTTTGGTACTTACGAATTAGCCCAGTCATCAAGGATGATTAATGCAATAATTATATTTTTTTTTAATTACACTTACTATCAGATTGTTTAAAAATGTATAATCTTGCCTAATAATTTATTAATAAAAACAAATTGACATTTATGAGATGTGATATGTTGGACTATTTCCATCATTTATGAGTGAATGTTGATTGTATAGAAAATTTTATTTAAACTTTCCAAATACAAATAACTTGTTAGTAATAACACACATATATACAATACAAGTTAGTAATTACACAACGTTTCGAATAGTATTATTCTCCACTTTTCTTCAGGTGTTGCTGGCCTATATGCACAGTGACAATATTCGCTTAGAAGGTGAACTCACACCTTTAGATACTTATGTTATTACTAACAAGTTGTTTGTATTTGGAAAGTTTAAAATTTTCTATACATTCAACATTCACTCATAAATGATGGAAATAGTTCAACATATCACATCTTATAATATACCATCATTACAAACCTTCAGACAAATTGACATTTAATTGCTTATGACACTTGTCTTTTAATTATTGCTAAGAAAGCAAAAATCTTTTTTTAAAAAAAAACATTAAAACTTAACCCACTACCTTTTCTCATTTTCTATGTCAATTTATTTTATTATTATTAGATAACATATTTTTTAAAAATCTGACAGTAAATGTAATTTTTTAAAATATTTATATATAATTATTGCATTAATATGATATATATATACAATGAATTTTATTGTCTGGAAACCTTGGTAAATACCCAATTATCATATACAACTCATGAATTAAAACAAATCTTTATTTTTTGGTGAAATATGTATACAAAAATAACATGCACAAGCACATTTCTTGCAAAAATTTGCTTTAATTCCATTACTGAATCCACTTAAATACTTTGCTTATGTTTATATGGTCATTACTAAAAGCCTAAAAAAATAATATATATAAAAAAACAAGATATTAAATAAGAAACTCTTATTAATTAATCAAATTATATTAAAGATTAATTTTTAATTTACAAACACCACTTTATAATATTACATATCCATTTGTAATAATTAACAGAAATGTTTTTGATAAGAATATATATATACATTGGATGTGTGTTAGTGTATATACATATGTATGTGGGTGTACATTATAGATAATGGGTCTTGCATTTCCTTTGAAAAATCTTCTAATTGATTTAACTTATTTAGTACAAACTATATAAATTTATAAACTAAAATAATTTTCTAATTCACATTTGCTAGCATGATTCAATGTGCTAGTAATCATCTTATGCATTTTATGTAATCAAGTTTTAACAACTTACAATTTGTAAAAAATGTTTGCCTAGATATAATTTTAAAAATTATTCCAGTGAATAACTTATGGTTGTAATTAAGGATAGATGTCGCAAGTGTATGAGATAATAAGAATTCTCCACAACTATGATTTTCAGATTCATAATTTCAGCTATCTACATTTGAAAATATAAAAATAATTAGAAATCAATAAACAAAAACATCTTATGTTTTTCATGTTCAGTATAAACACATTTATATACATATTTAAAAATAGGTTTGCTATCACCTATTAATTTTGATATCCATAAGCAGTGTCTGACTTCAGTGACTAACTATGATCTTAACTGGTGACTTTACATCCTCCTAGGAACAAAGGCTATAATTTAATTTTATCTGTCATGATTGTAAATATTTATTTATTTTTAAAAAATTTACACATTCATCCTTTTTTCAAGAAAACTAAACTGGTATTTCAATTAAGAATTATAAGGCAATTCATAAGAAAGATTATGATATTTTTGATCTTGAAGTAAAAACTCAAATACATTTACTATGTTGGTGAGTTTGGCCCATTCTTTTTTTTCTCCAATGAATAATCACAATCATTAAGAATTAGTCCTGTTCAGTTCCTTTAAAGGTTCGAAAAGTATCAAATGATCTGCTTTCAGTTGATAGAAACTTTCCCAGCTTATTAAAAACATTTAAAAGTTTTGTAATATATTTTTTCTTCAAAACATAATTAAAAAGTCTTAATTAAATGCACTAATTAAAATGTTTTTTTAACCTATCTGTATATATGTGATAACTTGAGATATAAAAACCCATTCGTTTTCTCTAATTACAGGTATTAATATTGCTATAATTTAAATATTTTTTTTAAACTTTATTGAGAAAAATATTTACTAATTTAAGACCTCAAAATACATATAAAAAGATTGTTTCTGCCATTTTTTCTTTTAATTTTGAGTAGCCAATTGTGTACACCCTATAGTGCTATTGAAATATGTTTATATCTGCTAACAAAGATATGCTTTTAATTTAAAATAATTATTTATAACCAGTCAGAATGAGTGCTTCTGGAAATTTTTTTTGATTTTAAATAGTTTTCAATGTTAACCCTTTCAATGCCTCCTTTTGGATTTGATATTTAGAGAGTGGGATGTGTCATTTTTTTTTACATTTGCACTAACATAGTAATGGTGCCTGTCCATGCTTGCAGGCTTTGATGTTGGTTAATAGTAATATTTAATCTACTTATATAGGTCAATGATAATAGTTCATGCATATGGAACTGTCAGCTTTTGAATATTTTTGAACTTGGGCAAAAATGTTCCTACTTTTATTTTTTTCAAACATGTCCAAAAAAGGCTATACATTTATTAAAGAATTCAAACAGGGTTAGTTTTTTTTTAAAAAAAAAATTTCTGTGGATGGAATAAAATGTAACAATATTTTGGTTCTCTGTAATGCGTGTAATAGGTAAAATATTAACACTATTTGTAGTTTCAAAGATACAAACAAATGTTATCTCAGTTACTATTCTATTTTGCTTAAATGTTGTTGTTTTTTAAAGATAATGACATGATTAAATTGGAACTTCTTTTTATCAACCAGCTTTTACTTTTTGTTCTGGTTGCTCAACAAAGTGGGTCTCAAAATTCACCATAAAGAAAATGTGAAACTGTAATTTAGAATCTAACTGTGCATGTGTCCAAATTAAATTTGCTTACCACGATAAATTTTGTGAAAATTTCATATGGCGACATTGAATTTAAAAAACAGTGTTTTCGTGGTTTGATATTATATTTCTAGCCAAGGAGTACAAATTATTTTTTTGTTAAGAATATTGAGTCTAGTTGAAACCTTGATGGGTAACTTAATCTCAATTACTGATAGCATAGACTGAAGAGAAAAGATATTTGATTTTATGCAGACAACTGTAGCATGAATTTCAGTGGTGTAAAATAAAAAGGCAAGCGCTGATTAAAAATCAAAATAGGAAGAGAGTTTGTTGGCACTGGCTGTGATGCACAGATTGTAAACAATTGTCTCCAAATGGTATTTTAATCACGTGGGCATAGCTAAAAGAATTATATGATTTCGATGAGTAAAATTCAAAAAACAAATTGGCAGTAATAGCAGATTTTTATCAAGGCTATCAGCCATTAAAGGAATTCTTTATATTTTTAATAGCTTGAATTTCTAATTGTATTTACAAAAGCACTATTCAGTATTGATTAAGCAATTCTCTGACAATGACTGTGGATGTATAAATTTATAATTTGTAAATGAGTAACTTAGCTTTTTTAACAATATGATTTTTGGTTATTGCCAATAATACCTGAACAGAAGATCTAAAAATGCAAACCCCAATTTAAAATTTTAAAAAGCAGTAAGTATTCGTTTGTGCCTCGTGGAATAAAGAACTCGCTAAAAAAAATAAACAGAATGATAAAAACAATGAAAAGTTGATGGGAAAATTTACATTTTTTTATGATAAAACATCTTTCATACCCATATCTATGAAAAGTAACCTTTGGAAAGACTGAAGACTTTGTATGGCTAAATTATGCAGATATATCAATCAAAAGATTGTTAAATAAATATTAAACATTACTCAAGTATTTGATGAGATTATTGCAAAATTTTTGGGCTTTTAAGGCAAATTATGAAGAAAAATGACAAGACTTCTGTTCATTGCAAACAAAGATATCTATTAGTAAAAAATCTTAATGCAAGATAAAATTGTTTTTCTTCCTAGTGCTTCTGTACCAGTTGAATGAGTGTTTTCTGGAATACATAATGCAGAAGAGAGAATATGTTGGAAGCTATAGTCATGCTTTAGAGTTTTATGATAAAATTAAAAAGGCCAAAGAATTTCCCAGAAAAGAACTTTTAAATGAAAGTACTGGTGATTGAAAAAATTATTATCTGCCAATAAAAATGGTTTAATTTATTTATAATAATCACATTCCTTTGCATGTTTTACATTTTTTATGCTATCAAATAATGTATAGATGCTTTGTATATTTTCTGTTTCTTTTATTAAATGTCAGGAAAAAAACCAGCACATATATTTTTATACATATATATTTAAAGAAGCTTTGAAAATATTTTTATTAATATGATGATGATAACCAGTACACAGCCATTATTTGCAATACCAGATTAGATCCCATAGAACAAATTACTCCCGATGAAATGTACTTAATATGCAGACTAGACAATATTGTATATAAAGTTATATTATTTACACAAATAATATTTTATTTACAAAATATAATTGTGAGACAAAATATACTATTCTTTTTCTAGAAAAAACCATTTCTCCAATCATATATTTTTTTTAGTTCACATGCAGATAATAATAGTTATTTATAAAGTGTCCAAGATTTATTTTGATTAATTTTTAAACATTAATTTTTTAATTAGATCTTATAATACAGCTTAGTTTTATGAATGAGATTATTTGCCATAGTGTAAATCCCCAGCCTTTAATATAGCCTGGATATAATAAATTTATTTATATCATAAGCTTCATAGCATAATCATATATATATAATGTAGGATAATTATAACTAATACATCTTTTATACAATAATCCTAGGGAGTGGCCACTTTAGATTCAAATCCTGATTTAACAACTTAGGTAGTCCTTTGAATCTGATCTCCAAACGTATAGAATAAAAACGTAATAAGTTTTAACATAAAATTTAACTCACAACAATCAAAGAAAGGGGGAAATCTATGTATAAATGGATTAGATTGAATTTCAAAATAAACCTTTAACTTAAAATACCAGTAATTATATTACATACTTCTTTCTTATTTTTCACTTGGATGGTTTAAAAGTGCACATGTTTTAAAGTGAATATTACATATTTTATTATTTATTCAACAATTTCACATTTAAAAAAATATTAACAAATATATACACATAGCAAAACCATGGTGGAACTAATTTTTTATATATACAATTTTTTTTTTAGTTTCAGTTGCTTTAAAACTCAACTAACTTTTTTTAAAAAAACGTTTGCTTTCCACTTTAATCAATGAATAATAAAAAATTTAGTTTGTTAGAATTAAATATATACTAAAATAAAATATAAAATGGTTAATACATTAAGATAACCTTCTAAACAGTTTATTTATTTACAAAGCCAAAATTCTGAAGTTGGACTTCACTGTAGCATTTTGCTTTTTGGTCTAATATTTTTCCCACAATAGCATGTATTAATTGATTCTATTTATAAGTTGCCATAATGTCCTTTAACAATCATCTGTCTTTGAAATTTGAGGATTGTCTTGTTTCTTCATTTCAATTACATTTCTTTGAATATATAACTTCATCAGATCTGCCTGAGATCCAATGTACATTTCAGCTGTTTTCTTTTTTTATTTAGTCATCATAATGAAGGTTTGATAGTTTCTGTGAAGTAAAAATCCAGATTGACTGCTTTCAAGAAAAACTGACTATATGTGGATTTTGATATTTTTAACACTTTTGGAGTTTGTTTCTCACACCTTTGGTCTTGTTCTTATTTTTGACACCTTTATGACTGATTTTATTTTAATTACAATAATTAAAAACACTCATTATTTAATTAATTGAACTTGCAAAATAATTTTTCTCTTGTTTTTGAATCTCGTATCATAATTTTTTTAAAACTTCATTTTTAATTTAATTATTTAAAATCTATTTTTTAACTGACTTGTTTTGCAATATATTTTATACATTTTTTCATTCTGTGATAAGAGCAACAATTTTAACATAATTTACCAGTTTTTCTTAAATTTAAATATTTTTAACAAACCTATTACATTATCCAATATTATTTTACAATATCACATTTAATAATTTCAACATTTTAATATACATATTACATTTATTTATTTATTTTTACTTTTAAACTGCTATATTTAACAATCCTTACAATTCTGAGCCAACTCACATGTATCACTCCATTTCCAAAACAATTGTCTACATAAAAAGAAATGGAATTCAGCTATTAATTACACAATACAATCTTTCCCATTTTCTCTAGCTGGTGAGATAGTAGGCTCATCTGCCCAAATATCTTGGTTTTCAGACCCTTGTATGATACTTAGGGGTGATGCCAGTTGTTTGCTGACATTGATGAAATGGATCTGAAAGAGATCTGGAGTAAGTATATAACCAACGAACTCAAAATTATCCAACTTGCCAGGTAATATACCAATTGTGCCTATTTCAACTATAATCTTTCTATATAGAAAAAGGTAAGTGTACACATTATTTAATTAAAATATTTAGATTCGATTAAAAAATTGAACTAAATCAGTAGATTAAAAAAATTTTAATGTATGGGTTTTTGAGAAAGTTTCTATATAGAGAAATAAAACTAGTTAGATATTATATTTTTTTATATATTTTTAAAAAGTTGTTATAAAAATAAATACTAGATTAGAGAAGATAATAAAATGGTAAAGTATTAAAAAAGATGTTTAAAATTCTTAGTAATTAAAGAATGTAATATAAGTTGGTAAAATACTAAATAAAAATTAGTTTTTTTAAGCTACATTGTTTAAACTTTTATCATATTTTGGGGGAATATATATTTAGCACATTTTCAGACATAAATTAATGCTTATTTTGTGTTTAAAATATCTAACACAATAGTAAAAGGAGTCATACTAAATGGTTAAAAAGTATGCTGGTGAAATATTTTACGAAATATTTATACATGAATATAAAAAAAAAATTTAAGAGAAAATCTTTGTTAATTTTAATAAAGAATTGAATAAAACTTTAAATATAATTGGTAATATTCAGTATTATTGTGAATCTATGTTTATGTAATTAATTACTCATAGTCTAGATCAGTGGTATTCAACCTGGGGTTAGATCCAAGACATTTAGGATTATTTTTAAAAAATAAATTAATAGTGATAGAAAGATGTGTCAGTAATGTAAAATGAAATATAAATCATATGTTTCAACTAGTTGATTTCACTTTTTAAAAAACCCTTTAATAATCATACATTATAGTAATTGTCTTATTCTAAATCATCAGTTTACTTGTTTTTTAAAACAGGTATTTGGTATTCTCTCTATGATATACATTTTAAATAAATTTGAAAATAATATATATTGTTTATAATGTATTCAAACCATGATCTTAACATATTTACTTCCAACTGCACACTCTATAATACTCACTATTAATTACCTAAGCAATCAGCAAAAGGGGTTGATTTTTTTTTAAAAATGTATGCTGTAGGAGCAATTTGCATTATCCTGATGATTAGGATAGTAACACTGAATCTCAACGATGTAATTAAAAAAACTCAAAATGTATAAATTAATTAAGCATGTTGATTGGCAGAGTGAGTTTGCTACATTATGTTTATCTTTAGAAAGTCTTATTCCACTTTTATAAATGATAAGGGGTTGCTTCCTAAACAATAATGTACATTGTGAACATAAAACTATAATTCATATGCTCAATTGAACAAGTTCAGCTTTGATCCTCCATTCAAGTAGCATATTACTTGTACAAATATATATACAAATGAACATATCACTCAGTCCTGAGAGCATTAAGTTTGAAAGTGATAGTTCTATTGTTTTTTAATTCCATTATTGGATGTTATTTATAGTTGCAACATATAAAATTGAAATAATGGCAATTATTGCAATATTTTGCTGATATGAGGAATACAATTTATGGGAAGTGAAAAAATGATTGGGAACTGTTGGTCTACATCAGGGTTTCCCAAACTTACATTGAGACCCATTTTCAAAAACTTTTTTTTTTCAGTATTCACTGGCTTGTAATACATATCTTAATTATATAATGAGTTTAGTATTTGCTTAAAGGTTTATGATGATGATATATTAGATGTGATGATATGTTAGACCATTTTCTTCATCTATCATTAAATGTTGAATGCCTAAAAAAATTTTAAACTTTTCAAACACAAATAACTTGTTAGTAATAACATATAAATATACAATGTAGATTAGTAATTATACAACATTTCAAGTAGCATTATTCTCCATGCTTCTTCAGGTGACAATATTAGCATAAGAGTTGAACATATACCTTTAAAATTTTTGAAATATCAAATTTTAAGGCAATATACTAACCAAATGAGCTATTCTATCAAAGGTAACAATCAATATAAATTTCATATACTTATGTATGAGGATTTATTCAAATCCTCCTGAAACTCTCCAATTTTCTTTTTAATTATTATCTTTTTCTAAGAGTGAGATTAATTAGAGGCTTCCAAACATGTATGTGTCGACTTATAGGATTATTTGCCATTGTCATAGGAGCAGATTCTTTTAATTTTCTTCTTTGCAGCTTTTTTTCTCTATCCAGTATTTTTGTATTTCCCAAGTGAACATATATTCGTTTGTACATACATGGTCTGCTACAGTAGACACCTGTTTTTTCTCTCTTAATCATTAGTTTGTATTTTCAATCACTGTTCAACAAGATAAAAGGCCTCACCAATATATTTCCTTCCACATTCACATAGTATTTTATAAAATGCAATTTTTGTTTTTCAGCATTTCCAGTTTAGTCTTTGTAGAAGTTATTCAAACTGTGGTATGGATTTGGAAAGCTTGGTCTAAGGTTATATTGACTGTAGATTTTCTTTCTGTCATTTCTGGTATGTATGGATACACTACAGTACCAATAAGTGTTTTTCTTTTTGTTGTCTCTTTTTGTTATCCATTAATTTTCTTGATGACAGCTGATGGATAACTATTCTTCATGAGAGTTTGTTTTATGTAAATCTTTTTGTTTTCCAAGTCACTAGTTTCCGAACAAACTTCCTTTCCTCTTTTCCATAGTGATAGTATAATTCCATATTTAGTGCTTCTGGTATGATTGGATGTATATTCCAAGTACTTATTAATGTGTATTGATTTCCTAGAAACCATAGTTATTTACCTTGAGGGAGTCTGGTCATAAGAACATCTAAGAATGCCAATTTTTGTTCTCATTTTGATTCCATTATGAATTTAAATGACAGAGATGTTGTTGATAAGCATATAGAATTGTTTTTTACCATTTGGGATATACCACACATGTATCAACATAATGCAAACACACTTTAAACAGAAATGTACTATTTATGGTTGTGGTCACAAGTTCTTCCATATAAATGTCAAGCAAGGGTAACAGAGGTGACCTCATGACCTTTCCTTGATTTTGTTGGAAGAATTCAGGATTATATTAAAAGTACTTTGTTGTTATTCAGCTTAATAATTTCATTACACTATCATCAGGTAGAGTTGTTCTGGTTTGTGAACTATTATCATCATATAGTCTTTACAATAAACAATGCTTTGTGACATGGCAGATTTCTAAATAAACTTTCCACATCAAAGATTACCAATATGTCAGTTCTTTCTATATTCATGTCTCCTTATTAATTCTACAAAATGTTTTTGAGTCCCTGATGAAAGACAATCTTATATGCCAATGGTCTAAGAATTTAAAAAAAAATCTAGACCAGTTTTGAGATCGTGAATCTTCAGAACTAACAATAGACCTTAAGGCAACATTATTTTTATGTATTTTAGGTAGTTCCTAACAATGAGGAATTTTGCTGAAATATGAAGATAATTTTTTTTTTTTCTAAATCACTGAAACACCTGTAATGTTCCTGGAGATAATGCTTATAACTTTATTTCTGTTCTTGGATTTTTTGCAATTTTTATATTAACCTGCTGTGAAAAGTTCTTGTATTTTGTTATCATACTCAAGTTTTATCCATTACAACCATATTGTTGGTTTTTCCAGCAGGAGAATAATTATAGATGTATTCTCTTTGAAAGATTTAATAGCTTTCCTCTCATCACATGAAATGGTTTGATTTCTACTTTTGATATCTCTCAAGTGTCCTTTTAACTCGCTGGCATATTTCTGCTGCTTTTTTTAGAGGCAATTTTTAGGTGACTTCCTGAATGGCTGCTATTACAATCAATAATGGGACAGTAGTTAGTGTAATGGCAATGTTTAAACCTTTTCCAAGAACAGACAATTCACATCTGTAATATGATTAGATCTAAGATGTTTAACTGATGAAGCTGATAGATCATTTGTTACAGTATGACTTTTGACTTAATAACCACTCATTATTATTTTTATATTTACTGCAGTAATGGAGAAATGACTAAAAAAAATTCAACAAAAACACAAGTCATCATCTGCCACCACTAAGTACATTTTGCCATAATATTTTCCTTTTTCTAATAAATATGAAAAAATACTCTCATGATTTTAATATTTAGTTCATGTCTCATACTGGAAATATCTGGTCTAGGTGATTTGTCTAAAAATCTAAATACCAAGCACTCAAGATATTCATTTTCAAAAAAGTTAATAAAATATGTTGGTTTACACATGGTATATGCATGCAATGAGTTGAGTTTTGTCTAATACTTAAAAAAACATCATATCCATCTCTTTTTTTTACTGTGCCCTAATAACATATGCTTTCAGATTGTGTTCATATATAATATATTATTAAAACCAGTCAACATTTAGACAATCCCAATATCAATAACAATCTCAAACTGTTGTCAAAGCAACCTCCTTTTAATAATAAAGATGGAATGTAAATAAAGATTATTTTACTATGTACAGTAAATAAATGCAGACACTACATAAATAAATAACCATATCATTAATAAACTACTCTAGAAAATCTGTAACATTGCCAAACATCAATTATGCAAATGAGGAACAATTATGCATATATGAATTCTTGTATAAACTCCCACTAAGATTTGTGTGTGTGGAATGAAGTATAACAAACTGTGAAGAAGTGTAATAGTTATATGATTTGCCTATTACAGTGGCAGCTGATTATCTGCATAATGATATAATTTATAATTGATTGCTGTTTCAACAGACATATGAATTGCGGTTATACCAAATGGATGCATGAAGAACTTACTTCAATTAAGATGTACTGCAATAGATTATATTTATTTGTTGAACTTGTGTAGAAATTGCCACACACACTGAAGCAATATTTCTAATAAAAGTTCTAATCATTTTCTACTCTATTTTCTTTTCTACTTTGCTAGATATTAAATAAATTTATTTTATTACCACAAAGTTTTACTTAAATTTATTTAAAGGTTGCTGGTGCTTCCTGACCGGTATGAAATTTATACCTTCAGGACATAGCAGAATGACACAAATCAACAATTGTCTGTAGGATTATAGCAGAATATCACACTTAATATAAATCTTCATGTAGATTGACAGAATGAGAAAAATGGTGTCACTAAGCAGCAAACATTCACGAATTTGATATAGATATGATGACATTGAAAAGTTATGTGGATTATATTGAAAGAAATATACTTGTAAATAATATTGGAGATAATAACTGTCTACACTAAATGGTTCATGGGGAAAGATTTACTGAAATTACCAAATCAATTCTGCAATCCCAGTATCGCCAAAGAACTTTCATATTAGGAATTGAAAGAAAACCTAAACATTTCATGCCTGCAATAAATAAATGAGTGGTATGATTGAGCTTGAAAAATAAAAAACTATCTCAAAAAAAAATCAGGACTATGATACAGCACTGAGGTCATTAGCAAAGGATTGTGATTATGGCCTAGAGCTAAATGATAGTTTATTGAAACAATTATATGGAATGATATATAACTTTAGAAAAATCTTATTAAGTGAATTGGAATTTAATTATAAATGTGCAATAAAAAAATGTGTCATGCAAGAAACTATATTGTACAATGTTTCAGAATTTCTACTCTCTAAAAAAATTAATTAAAACCAGTTACAGTAAAGAAAATAGATATTGATCCAGACTGCAAAAAATGTTTTATATGTTATTGTTATGGAAAAATGGCACTTAGAGAAACTACTGATTTAGAAGTGAAAATATAATATTTTTAAAATATTACCTGCTGTCTGCTGCAATAAAGATAGTAATGTAAACACAACATTAATACTGGACTATAAATATAGGGGGGGGTAAGAAATAAAAATAATATAATGACCATATTCTAAGGGCATGAAAAAATTTGAGCAAAAAGTCAACATGGAAGTAGACAATGGATGACAATTAATGATATAAGAAAATATCATTTATGAAAATTGATGTCATTGCTACAAACAATAGATGAAATTAGGTAGCTATACAAGGAAAAGAGACTACACCTGTGAAATTAAATTCTAAGGTTAAATTTTTACCACTGCCTATTCTCAATAAAGATTTTAGCCCATTACTAAGGAGAAACTGTTTCTGTCCTTTACGAAGTCATGTAGATATTAAAAGAGTACAATTGGAAAATAAAGTAAAAGCAATAAAAAAATGCTGAGTGATGTTTTTCTGCCTATTGAACTCCTTCAAGAACCTTCTGTAAGGAAAGTCCCATATTATCTCTATTATATAAAGTACTAAAAAAGCAACAATGGAAATGGTTGGAATAACAGGATTTGACTTTTCAGAAAGCTAAAGACCTACTTACATCAAAGCATATGCTCATCTTGTTTCTTTAAGCTCATTTTCATAAAAGCTTTAGCTAGGTCATGTCTGACAGCTAAGGCTGAGCTACGAAAAAAAACAAATAGTGAAGAAATGAAATACCAATTATTGTTAATCTATCAGTAAAAAAGCAAGTTTTTGTTCCAAGTTAAATGTCTTGGAAATGTTTGCATTTGGTCCATGCTGAACAAATACATTTTTAGTAGTTGCAAACTCATATTCATGGTGGATGGAATAAAAATCATCAAAAACACTAGTACTGAAAGTACCATTAGAATGCCAAAAGAGATTTTTGTAAATCATAGTTATCCTAAGAATAGTGTAACAAATAAGAATAGCTTTTCATCTCAGCTATTTATGGATTTTCTAGCCAATAAAGGAATAGACCATGTACTTACTCCACTGTATCATCCCAAATCTTATGATCTCACTGAGAAGGTTGTTTAACAACTAAAATTTATGTAAAAAAAAAAAACTAGCCATAATATTATTGTGAAGCATTAATTGCAATATTTTTCCAGCACTTTTCTCCACAGAAAATTGTGTGCCCATCTTTCTAAATTATTGCCAACTACAAATAAAAATGTTAAAATTATTTGGAGTATGAAAATTTTTAATGTTGGAGAAAGCATTTGGATATGTAATACTTTAAAAAATAAATAGCTATCAGGCATAATATTGAAAATCTTATCTCGGCAAATTAGATTGATACAAATGGATAATAGAAAAAATACAAAACATATAAACCACAACCAACATAATGAAAATGAGATTCAGATGCAGATAATATTAATGTTAAATCAGCAAATGATAAAAATTTCCAGGAACAAATTCTGGATATAAATCAAACTATAGCAAGCAATTCAATCAGGGATCAAACTATTGAACCAGCTAAAGATCATGTTATATCAAACAAGCTCCAAAAAGGATTATAACTTCATGAGAAGACTTTCCAAGAACTCATGTATGCAGAACACCTGAAAAATTTAGGATTACATATGTGAATAAGAACAGTATTTCTAGAGCATGGGGAAAGAACTGCCTGTTCATGTACATGAATGCAAATACAGATTTACTATGTAAATAGATGCAAACAGTACATGAATAATTTACCTTATTATTCAGCTACTCAAGAAAATCTGCATATGCCAATTATATTAGTTATGCAAATGTGTAATAGTTATGTAAATGGACTCATGTAAAAAAAATTTCCCATTAGAATTTGTGTAACGAAGGAGAATGATGAGCTATGTAGGTGCAAAGAAGTATAATGAACTATGAGTGAGGAAGCTTAAAAAGAGCCACAAATATGCATTGAAAGAGTCACAGGTTTCCAACTACTGGCTTAGTTCAAGGAATCTTCTTACTAAATAAACACTGCTTCAATTGTGTTACCCATTGACTTTTTTTATTATATCCTCCATTCATTTTCAATGTTGCTCATAGTTGCATTTTTTTAATCCTAAGCATTCTGCAAGTTCCACAAAATATTTTCTTTTAACACTTGCGACAATACATTTTCACGACTTCTGATGATTGTATGAAATAGCATTATTTCAGATTAACTGCAGTGAAAATGGTTTCTATCATTGCTATTATCTCTTATTACTACATCCACTTTCCTTTGCCAGCAACACAATTCAAAAATGTATACTTTTTCTGCTTCCAACTTTTACATCCGTAGTCACAAAAAATATATAGCATCATTAACTCTGTTCTTCATTTTTTCAAAATTATCAATGTCCTTAAACAATCTTCTCCATGTTTTTCATTATTATTTTACTCAGTTTTAAGTCTGCAATGAATCTTAATTTTTGGATTATTTGTTGAAGAATTCAAAGAAGCACTATTTCTATATCTTCAATGTCAGCTATTTAATTATCTTCATATCCAGGGTGAGCATATTTAGTTGTAATTCAGTCTTTTTCCTCTATTAAATCTATCTAAAGAAAACTTTTACTAATTTACTTGTACAATTATGAAATCATCTTTCCATAAAATTGTTGCACTTCAACCACCAATCCTGAATCCAATCTTGTTTTCATTATATGATGATTAGTTTAAACTCCTATTGAATTTTAAAAAAAGAAAAAATCTAGGAAGTATTTAAATTTTGTGAAAATATTGTAAAACAATATACAATAATTTATAAGTATATTTTTATTTTATAAAACGTATGTATTTTTAAATTATTACTATCTAGAAAATAAGCAAATTAAAATAGCTTAGTTTATCTTCTCAAAAAAAATAAAAATATTGAACCAGCAACTATTTACTATAAATTATATGTTTTTGTTTAAAAACATATCTGCAGTTGAATTGAAGATATGCTTGAGACACAATGGATTGGAAAAATTACATTAACATGATTAAATTTAATTACAATGACCAATGGTTGTCAGAATTTTAAATAAATGTCAAAAAAATGAAAATATTTTAAAAACTGTTTAAAAATAACATAGATTTAAGAATAAAAAGGAATATGCATATGATTAGATATTAGATACAAGAAAAGGAAAGATTTATGCCCAACAGGTTACTAATGTGATGAAGTAGATGACGCTTATATAGATTTATAAAATATTTCTGACCATATCTTTTATTTAAAAATTGTGGGTGAGTGTTAATGCTAGAAACAGAATTTCATAAAATGAAAAAAAAAAAAAATGGTATTGTAACAGTTTGGAAATAGTGGTCCTACAAGTTGGGTGACATTTATAATGGTACACCACATTGGGTTGAATTATGAGGAAATGGGGAACCATCATCATCCCCAAATAAACAAAATATAAAATTAAATATAAAAGGAATGAGCATGAGAGATCAGCACAGAACTAACTATAACTAAGTACATTAACTACAAGTTCATCAGCATTACACAAAAGTAATAATCATTCAACATCAAGAATGATCAAAAATACCACAAATCAACATCTTGTGACTAGATTTAAAATTGGTCTACTATAAACCAGGCTAATTATTTAGCCCTTGTCAGCTTGGGGAAGATTATTTAAACATTAATTTGGATGCACAAATTAAAGTTCTAATCCATCAGAATAGATAACATTAAAAACAATAATGCTGGGATACTAAAACATGCTGATCATCATCAATGATCTGGCCACATAATACCTTTAATATACTGGCCACCTTTATACTTAATTTCTAATAAATACTAAACTAAATAAAATTTAGTGTATGGACTTTAAAGGATATTCCCTTTGTGTCAGTCCAGAATCATCATCATCTGGATGTCCATAACACTAAACATAAACCCCTACTCCATATAACTGTTATGCACAAATCTAGCTCAGGAAGCAAGAACTCTATAAACTATTACTGTAAGTAAGAAATAAGTAAACACATAAAGCAGCTTATTATAAATCACTTTAAATAATTCCTACGCTTATCCAACTATAAGTAAATAGTTTTATTGAGATCACAAAAAAATCCTAAAACACTAAGCTATCATGAAAATAAAGTCACATACACTGCAATTTATGAAAAAAGGAATTAGAACAAGGAATTTAAGACTAAAAAATATTTTTTAAAACAATTATTTAATAATAATTAAAAAAATGACATGATAGTATGAAATTTTAAACATTCATTTCATCCAAAAAATATATTTTCATAAAAATTATAAGCGATCATTTGATTTCTATTCATAAATTAACTTTTAATTAATTAACTTATTTCTTTAAAATAACTAAGAGTTGGGAAAACAATATTTTCAAAATAAAAGATAACAATCTTTCATTTAGTTTAATTAATCTTAAAATCAAAACTACAGTTTATCGAAAACCTACACATACAGGAAAATACCTAGCCTATATATCCAGTCACACCAGAAACACAAAACATGGAGTTATATATCACTATGGAACCGATCAAAAGAAGTTTGTTCAGAAACAAACGATTTGGAAAAAGAAAACATCTGTAGAGAACAAACTCTTATGAAAAATGGTTATCCATCAGCTGTTATTAAGAAAACATTAAATAGACAATAAAAATAACCATCAAGAGAAAAAATTATTGGTACTGTAGTGTACCCATACATTCCAAAAATAGCAGACAAATCTACAAAGTCTAAACTTGAAATGCTCAAAAGAAAAAACTGCATCTATTAAATACAATGTGAATGTGGAAGAACATATATTGGTGAGACCAGTTGTGCCAATGAAAAGCACTTGCAAGAACACAAACTGGTTATAAGAGAGAAAACAGATATGTCTAAGATAGTATACCATGTATGTGCCAATGAACATATGTTCAATTAAGGAAAAATACAAAAATATTGGATAGAAAAGAAAGGTACAAAGAAGAAAATTTAAAGAAGCTGCTTACATGACAATGGCAAAAAAATCCCATAAGCCAACCTAGTGTGACTATACATAATGTATGGAAACCACTAATCAACTTTGCTCTTGGAAAAAAGTGGAGAAATCAGGAGAAATCTCATAGATAAATATATGAAATTTTTACTGCCTGTTGCCTTTGGCAGGATGTCTCAGTTGGACAGAGCATTATCTTAAAATTCAATACTCAAGAATATAAGGGTCAAGGTTTGAATCCCATGCTAGTACTGTTACTGGTCAGGCCAGCAACACCTGAAGAAGAGGGGAGAATAATACTTCTTGAAATTTTGTGCAAATACTAACCTGTTTGATGTGCTACCACTAACAGTTGAATGTATTTGGAATATTTTAATAAAGTTAAATTTTTCTAAAGACATTCAATACTCATATTAGATTATGGAAATAGTCCAATATAAAAATACATCAAAAGAGAAAACATGTTTAAAAAAACAAAAATTTAAATTTACAGAAAAAAAAAATTTCTAAAAACTATTTCATAATTTTGAAGAGAAATTTGACTGGATTTTCTTAAAAAAAGTTTTTTTCCCCCACAATTTAAAACTATTAACTTAATAAAAATATTAAAAATTATCAATTCTTACAAAAACAAAAAAAATTACTATACATAAATATTTAGCGTGTACACAAAAAAAACATCTTCAACCATGATTTGATTATTCTGTAAAGTCCTTCCCAATGATAATTTCCAGTTGTTTTCTTTTTAAAGGCTTCTTCTATACATGAACATGATTAATTTGTCTTTTTTCTGGTATGCAGTATTTAATTTCCAGGTTAACAATGACAAAATTTTATCCATTTTCTTTTAATAACTGAAACACAGGCTTATTCTATACCTAGGTCTATATATTGTAATATACATCACTCTCCACTCTAATTAATAACACTGATACACACAAGCACATATATGCTGAAAAGATAAATAATCACCAATATACGTATTTCATGCTAAACCAGCAATCATCAGTTGATCCAGATTATCATCTCCCACATATATATACTATAAGTGCTCAGATATATATTAAGATAGACAATCCTCATACTTTAATGGACAGGCTCCAATCTTCTACACACTCCAACTCTTTAACCGTCCATCCAATTGAAAATCTGATGATGGAATGCTCGAAGGCCACCCTGAGGCTGAGATTCTTGTCTATCTTAATATATATCAATATATATTCTTGTCTATCTTAATATATATCTGAGCACTTATAGTATATATATGTGTGGGAGATGATAATCTGGACCAACTGATGATTGCTGGTTTAGCATGAAACACGTATATTGGTGATTATTTATCTTTTCAGCATATATGTGCTTGAGTGTATCAGTGTTATTAGTTGGAGTGGAGAGTGATGGGTCATCTGAAAGTCTGTGCTCATATACCCTATATATTCCATTTTCTTTTAATAAATTTCCCAGGTTGAGAATAATTCAGACAGAGACTCATGCTTTTGGTTGCAGATTACTTTAGGGGTAACTTCGTTTCTACATTTTTATTCCATTGAAGGCAAGCTACATGGAGGAAGATGACATATAGCTTTTGCTGAATTTAGCACATAGTTATTATTGTAAAAACCATTTTGTGACTAAACTAATAGAATGCTAAAAGCTTGTTTAAAACTTTTGTTGTACTATGCAATAGCTTAGTTATAACTTTTGTTTCTTTCTTCTTTAGCAGCTGAATTAAGTACAATTGATACAAGACAATATATTATGAAAGGAATATAAAATATTTAAAAATAATCTATGAAAAATAATTGAATATCTAAAAATCTGTAAAATGGTAAGGAAATTTATTAATAATAATATAATAAAGCAATTCTCAATAGAGAAAAGAATAAAAATCTCAAAAGTATAAAACATCTTGGCAATTAGTAGGAATGTTATTTCAGAAATAAAACAAGTGGAATGATATCATGAAAAATGTAATAATTCAATGAATTGCATAATAACATAGCACAACAAACTGAAATAATCCCTGATTAGTAAGTAATTTAAATAAAATGGAAAGTATAATTAAATCAATCAAAAAGCAAAAAGTTGCTGAAATTATGAATTATTATTATCTTAAAAGGTGATGAAATAGAAAAGTTACCAAATGTCTGTATGAATGCAGTAATAATACTGTCATTTAAGAAAGATATTAGAAATTGTATATCTTTCAGTCTTCTATCAGTTTTATACAAAATCTTTATTAAGATAAACACAATTTATTTACAGTTCTCTTTCAATTCCAGTCAAATGAAAGAACAATAGATCTTATATAATTTTTATTCAATTATTTAATGTAATCAAAATATTTTCATAAAATAATTATTGTGTTTAAATTGAAATCAAGCTTTTTTCTTCATTCTTATTTTTTCTACATTTCTTTTTCTATATATATAGACAGCTTAATTTTTACTAACACCACTCTCATGCAAAGTAGGCACTGGTTTTCCTCCACAAAATATTAAAAGAAGATAGAAACTAGTTTCTACTTTGCATGAGAATGATGTAGTGAAAATTATATTACAGAAATATTCATTGGGTGGAAAATCACTAGTCTTAGTGAAAATTATATTAGAAATATTCATTAAGTGGGTAATCTCTAATCTAAAAGTTTTATTACTTAAGAATCCCCTGAATCTAAGATTGTCAACAATCTTTTTTTTTATTAATTATACATTTTCAGGGGCATAATTATCCTGTAATCATAATAAATATATTTTACTTGTTATATAAATTCATTCACAATATGTAATTTGTGGTGATTTTGCAAGTGGTTCGAGATTTCAGATCACCAACATAAATAACACACTTTAATCACTTTTTCTTTAAAAAAAAAAAAAATCTAGTAAAAATTTTATTTTCTACAGTTTGAATTTATACATTTTATTTTATTTCCAACATTAGATCTACAGTCCAAATATTTATTTAATGTCTTCTAAACAAATATTAAAAAGCACATGCAACATACAGTATCTTTGTCTAATTTTTCTTTCTATATTCATTTCATCAGTTTGAATATTCTTCAGTTTAATTCTTATACTTTGCCAAGTATTCCAAATCAATCTCTTCTTTCCAAAATACTTCTTTATTTTTTAATATGGTTGTAAGTTTATCCCAGATTACTAAAATACTTTCCCCAAATCCACAAAGCATATGCCAATTCCATTATCTTTTTCAATAAAGCATTTCTTCACTTTTCCTTCTCTTAAAATCAAAATGTTTAATATAACATTCTACCTTTCTATAAATTTTCTGAGTTAAAACCCTCAATATTTTTGAAGCATGGGCCAAATTATTATCCTGCACTCTTCACATCTAGCAGCTTTTTTTCTTTTTAGCAATTAGAATCAGTATAGTCCTCACTAAATCTTCATACCAAACTACACAGTAATTTCTCCCATTTCTTTAAAAAATTATTTAGGTATTGTAATAAATCCAACAGTTTTATTATTTTTTATTTCTTTATTTGATTATTACTTCCATTTGTTAATATGTCCATACCTTTATCATCTACTTCAACATCATTTTCAAGTTCATAATTAAATTATGTTCTTTTCTAAATAGATACTGAAGATACTCTTTCTATCTTTTCAATATATCATTGCTATCAATTAATTTCTTTGCATTCTCATCAGTTATTTCATTTGTTAACTATTTATGTTTTTTCTCCAAGTGACACTTCTAATTCTTTTAAATACCAAATATATTTTATCTGCTAAAGCACTGCTATCTTTATACATTCTTGTTCCAAACATTTTTCTTTTACTAAATCTGTTCCCCTCCTTAATTCATTATTAATTTGTCTATATACTTTTTGCTCTTCCTCAGTATTGACATTCTACCATCATCTCCATACTTCCATCTTTTCCAACATAATCTCCATTATTCAAGTCCGTTTAGTTTCCTTTAACTGAATAGTTCCTCTTTCATTTTTTTTCTGTTTTTAATATTCTTTCTTTAATCCTAGGACCAATACTTATCAGAATTATTCATATATTCCTAATTTTTATCTATTCTCATTATATTTTCACATATAAAACAAAATCTTTCTTCATTTCTATCAATTTATCCAAGTTCCACCTTACCTCTTTTCCCTCTATTTTTTTTAAAACTCAACTTTAATTTAGTGTAACCAAATTATAATTGGCATTTATATAGGCATCAGGCATAGCATATTAAGCCTAATAAGCATTCTTATACTTATCCTGAATCAATATTTAATCATCTCATATTGTACTTTCTCACTTAGAGTTTTGTATACAATCTTCTTGAGTGATTTTTAAACCACAAACTTATTTTCTTTACAAAATTCTGCAAGCCATCTATTTCTTTTTCCAATACTATAATTCCCAACAATTTTTCCTTTCTTACCTTTCTCCACAACAGTATTCCAGTCACCCAATAGTGATATACATGCATTTATATCATGTTTTTATACTGCTCATCAATTTCAACATCATCATAAATGGCAGTTGGCATATAAACTTTATAAATACCAAATCCTTAGGACTTGCAGTTAATTTTATATCTATCTTCAACACAATCTACCTTTGCCACACTATTCCAAATTTTATATCCAACAGCATTCCAACTCGATTTACCACTACTCCACATTTCTCCCACTTCACTTCATTAACTCTATAATCTTAATATTATTTTTTTCATTTCTCTTTTCAAATTTTCCAATTTCTCAGCACTTCTGAATAAGCTTATATTCCAAGTACCAACTATTAATATGTTTTCTTTAAAATACAACTATCAAAATTTTTGCTGGGGTAAAATTCAGTAATAGTCAAAAGCTTCCAGTTCCATATGTATGAACTATAACCACTGGCCTATAAAATAGATTACATATAAGTATATTAAATATTGTATGAGTAAGCACTATTATTGTGTTAGTACAAATGTCAATAATCACATCTCTAAAAATTAAATCTAAAAATGGCATTAAAAGAGTTAAATTTGATTAAAATCAGAACAAAAATATGCAAACACCTTTAAGATTTAAATTAATAAATGCCAGAAGCAATTCTTTTGTGCATATTTTGGAGTCTTAAATTAGTTCATTTTATTCTTTAAATTAGAAAAATATCAGTAAAATTTTGAAAATTAAAACAAATTATCAGAAGCAATGCATTTTTGTATCTAAATTGCATCTAAAAAGAGGTTTTAATAATCATCATTTTCATTCATTACTGATCTACTGCTGGATAATCTCTTCTTCAGTTTCTCTGATCTCCAGATTCTTTTCCATATCAATCCACCTTACATGTGCACTCTTTTTTTTTTCATGTGTCAAAGCATTGACTGGGAAGCGAACCTGCAAACCCGGGACAACTGCTTGACCACTCGACCATCAATGCTTGCATGTGCACTCTTTCCAGATCTTTTTACAATCTCCTCCATCTATTATCATCTCTTCTAGAAATATGCTGTCATTCTTCATTTCAGTGCATTAATTCTTAAGATTTCAGTAACACCAATGTATTTTGTTTTTAATCTTTTCTCATCTCCTAGCATACATTTCTTCATACTTCATTAAGTGGTCTGAAGTTTTTTGTAGATCTGTAAGTAAAAATCTATTAAAAACCTTCCATTTCAAACATATAAGGATATTTCCTTTTAATAAATTATTTCTACCAAAAAACACCTTCATGTTTAATTTTGTGATTAATTTCATCCATGTTTCCATCTGTATTTATAATCTGATAAATATTTGTAGTTGTTAATTTCTAGTTCGTCATTTTCAATCTTTATTTTCTTCTGAGAACTGGCATTTATCTTTAGTCCTAATTTCTTTTATTTAATGCTTGTAACATTTCTTTAAGCTCTGAAGTATTTGCAAAAAACAACCACATCATCTTCAAAATCTCTTATTTACTTTTACTCCGTTTTCCTTAGCTTCCATTTTAATACACAAAATACTTCTGGTAAAACTGCTTAAAAACTTTTGGAGATATAAAATTATTCTGGTGTACATCCTTCTCGATATTAACATTCTTGTTATCACTATATAATCTACTACAGTGTTCCATGTCATTAAAGGAATTTGTAATTCAAAGACCCAAAAACATCCAAGTCATTAAAAATATTATTGATTATTTATTGTTGTTGTTTGTTATTATTTGTTTATTATTTTCAAGAGTTCTGTTTTGTGTAACTAAAATTTTGGAAAAAATTTGTTTTGTTTTTTAACTCTTATACTTATTTATATTATTTGTTATTAAAACTGGCAAATCCAAACCTATTTTCTATTACAAAAACTAAAGTGTTCTATTAAAATTTTAGGATTTGTAAAGTGTTCCACGACAGAATGTTGTCTACTCATTGCTATTGCATTTTGATACTCTTCTGAATAATAAGATATTTCAGCTCTAAATCTTGATGAGCTAATGCTTTAATAAATCAATGTCTTTTCATAATGGCAACTAATATTTATTGGTCCTTTTGTAACTACTCGTGAAACTTAGATGTTATTCATTGCTTTAAAACTACTTTTAAATATTATTGGTTCTTTTAACCAAAAATCCAGACATCATTATAATAATGTAAGATGTATTGTTATCTTGTTTTTTATTGTTATATAAATCTTTATTTTATGAGATCATTCTCCCCCCCCCCTTTTTTTTTTAAATACCAAGATGTTTATACTTTTCTTATATCATTATTATTATTTTTTTGTGACATAATTCTAGATATTCAAATCTATTTAAGGGAATCATTTAAAAAAATTTTCACATTGCTTCTTTGGCTTCATACATTATCTTGTCTTGGTAGAAAATTTGCTGATAAATTGCGGCTTTTGCTACCTTTGCTGCAGTTATCAACAGTTTCATTTATCTTTCTATTGAATGCATTCAAATCTATACCCTCTTAAAAATCTGTATTTTAAAATGATCCACTGGAATAGTTCTAATTTTGCATTAACATGGATCTTACATTTCAGTAACTGAGAATCACTTCCTGTGTTGAATCTATTAAAAACATTACAAACTTGATGAAGAGGATATTTATATTAATAGATAAAATGCTTTTGATCAGATCAAATATTTTAAAATTGTCATTAATGCAAAAAATAGTTAAATGATGGAACACATTTGATTGTGGTGATAGAAATGAGAGAATATAGACTAGTAAAGTTTGAAAAAAAAATATTATTATTTCTTTCTTTGAGAAATATGCTAAACAAAAGTGAACATAGAAGCACCCAAATAAAAATACAGAATTTGCATTACATTTTAAACAGCAGAAATTAATGTTTCATGACTGAAATATTCTTAATATATTCAAAATAGGAAGTGATCATCAATTAGCAAGATATAATGTAAATGTTTCCAAAAACTATTAAAAAAGGCAGTGATTTTCTTAACCTTGAATTCCAATAAATTTAAATTAGAACCTGAAAAGCATTTTAAAATATGAACAGACTTTGAGCATGATTCAAACTAGTTGACATCAATAATGATATGATTATTTTTGCAAGGTTTCAAAGCTCCAGCAAACATTACCAAGACAAATGAAAAAAAAAAGTTAATAATTATGAATTAAAAGCAATTAACAATTATAAAAGATGAAATTTAATTGCTTATACAATTAAAACGTTAATGAAATGTTTTTAATAGAAATAATATTAAAAAGAAATATGCCTGTGTTTGAAAAGTTTTTAATAGATGCGTCTTTATATTGTTCTTATATATGGATCTGCTATTTGGGCATTTAGAAGAAAAATACAGTATGAAATAAAGAAGGATTGTTAATAGTAATGAGACTGAAAATGAAATTCATGGAAAGGAATTAAAAGAGTGAAATGAAATTGGACATGGCATATTCCTAGAAAAATGATAATAGGATATCCCATGGATGTATCAAAATGCAATTTCAAAAATTTGACAATCATAGAATTAAAATTAATTTAGTGCCAAATTAGTAATGATTACATTACACTTTTTTTTTTTATTTCTCTATGATAAAATATGATTGTTTTTTTTGAAAAGAGATTTAAAATTTTTTTACATTCACAGAAAAAAATTACATGGATTTATTTCCCTGAAAACCACACTTTATAAATTCGATGTTGTATAACAGAATATCCAGTAGTTTACTACTAGCAATGAGTATACAAACTTTTTTTATATATAAACTTATATAAAAAAGTATGTTATACAATAAAGATTATTTTGTGTTTATCAATACCTCATAGTACTATAGTCTAAGCATAAGCAATTTTATTTCTAGATTTTTTTTGCAATCTATGATTATTATATACTTTTTTATTTAAATACTATAAAGTAATGCTTACAATAAAACAAAAATCAAATTTATTTTATTATAACAACCGATACTAATGTTCCTAAAAGAAATAATCTATCTAGTAAGCTAGAGGCATTTCCACGATGCAAAAGATATGATAGATAATAAAGAACATCAGTAGTGATTATTCTCATTAATATTTATATTGAATTAAAACAATTTTTGTTGCCTGTTCGGTTATCGACAAGTGTAGAAATGATATATATAAATATATCCTGAAGAATATTTTTAGATTTGCATCCTACCACATTTTCTCTTTGTTTTTATTTTTTTACTATTGTTTTAAAATAAAATTTAGTTTTTAATAAATTATAAGTACTTTTCTTTGCATGATAACTGATTTATAATAAGGATTGTTAAGTTTTAATATTTATTAGAAAAAAAAAAACATATAACAAGAGACTGGCAAGCAATGAATATGAGGTGCTAATAATATTTTAGAGAAAAGAATTCTCTCAGGTAACTCATATATCATTTTATTAAGAATGTGAACCTATATAAAAATATGAAGTTTTAAAATGTTAAAATATTTTCTAATACTTTTCTTGTAATAATTATACTTTCTCAACTTCATGATATTTTTTAATATTTGGTCTTTCTAACATGTAATATTTTATTATTGATATGTCAAACTGTAGTTATTGTACAGACTGCACTTCAAACAATTCTCTAAAATTCAATATGATGGCCTTTGTGATTCAACAAGTTTAAACTAGAACCTAAAAAAACCACATGTGAGATGGGGACATGAAATAAGGAAATTCGAGAAGAGTGCTTGCTATAAATGTTGAAAAAACTTTCATTCCATAACAGATCAATAAATGCTGATATATTAAATATAATGTGTATATTTGTATGTAAATTAAATCATCACAGCCCTAATGTTTAAAGAAATCAATGGACTATCACCATTTAAAATACTAATTGAAAGGAATGATTAACACAGATTAAAATTAAATCTGCCTAGATTAAATAATTACATTACAATAGGCAAAGAAACTTTTTGAAGATAGTTTTTAAACAACTAATAAATAATACTTTTAAAACAATTGCATATACACATATATATTTAATTCAATTCATATCACGAATTAGTTTTCAACTTGAATTAGAAGTAGAATATTCTACAGTTTATTGATGAGGTATATTTAAAAAAAAAACAATATGAATATATTTGTTTATTATGTTCCATTAGAACAATTTATTCAGATACATCAATATTTTCCAAACAATAATCACTTTAGTTTTGGAGATATAGATTGTTTTATCAACATACTGCTGTATCATATATGATTAGTAATGGTTCTGTATTAAATATAGTTCAAAAATTGTTAATGGAATGCATCAAACTCAGATAAATCCAAGACATTTATTAATTCACATAAAATATTTCAAACAGATGTAAAAATTGTGGTATTATCTTAATTCATTTCACCAGCAAGAAAGCCAAAATATTTGCAGAAAATGTTAGCATAATTTTTCTCTTCTCATCTATCCATTATTTTTTCATTTACTACCTAAATCATTGTGAATACTAGCATATAATATCTCCATTATATACAGCTTCCAGTCTATTTGTGAATAGCAAACTTATTTTTAAAAATATATACAAAAGTTTATACTGAACATAACATAAAATAAAAGATTTTTTTTTGTATTGATTTCTAATTATTTTTATATTAATTTATCTTTTGAAAAGTGGATAATTAAAATTATGAATATGAATACCGTAATTATGGGGAATACTTATTTTCTCATACACTTGCGACATCTACCTTTAATTACTTTATCTTAAGATTAATCACTTAAATTTTTTAAATTATATCTAGTCAAACATTTTTTATAAATAAGTTGATAAAACTTGAGATAAAATGTATAAGGTGATTACTATGATAGCCAAATGTTTAAAATATGGATTATAAAATTACTTTTTAATTTATAAATTTCTATTTATTTTTATTAAAAGTTAAATCAATCAGTTGATTTTTCAGAGGGAGAAAGCACCATGTTAAATATATATATATTAACACACACATGAATTAAAACAATTTTATACACTTGGCTTCATTCTATAAATTTTGATGTTTGTGAAATGGTACAGAAGCAAATATCATGAATCCAGAAAAAAATTTGTCATAAAATAAAGCTGATTAATAATTTAAAAAAAAAAATTTTTTTTTTTATTCATGTATTTCCAAAAACTTTTTTTTTTTTCATAAACTCTGTAAAACATTACATATTGCCATTTTTTAGCCTTCACTATTTATTATTTGTAATTAATGCAAATTACAGCACAATATCATTAATTTTAGATTAGCATTGCAGCTGGGACAAATAAAAATATAATGAATGAATATTTTGTGCATATACCAGAAATGACTACCATAATCAGATGATCTTTGAAAAACAGCTGCGAAATATGTAAAAAAACAACAACCAAGAAGTATAAATAACAATAAAACAGCACAACATTTTTTTGCTTACATTTAGCATCTTTTTATGATCAGTAATAAGCTAGACTTCAGATCACTCAAAGAAGTATGGAAAGATGCATGTTGGGAGGAACAACAAGAGATCGGAAACACAATATATGGGTTAGAGAACAAACACGTGTTGAAAAAATTAAAAGACTGAAGTGGAGTTGGGCTGGACGTATTGCTAGAAGAGATGATAATAGATAGACAATTGAAATCTTAAACTGGATTCCAAGAGAGTAAAAGACCCAGAAAGAAACCACATGTGAGATGGATGGATGAAATAAGAAAGTATGGAGGGGTAATGTGGAGAAGAGAAGCTAAAGATCGGAGAAGATGGATTGAAATTGGAGAGATCTTCATCCTGCAGTGGATTGATAATGGTTGATGATGATGAATAGCTAGTTACTCTAGTCAGATCAAAAAAGATGTGCATTTATTAAGAATTTTTTTCAGATATTGTTCTTTTAATGGTTATTTTTACCAAAAATATTCAATGTCCAATTTTATGATTAATTTCATCCATTGTTTCCGATAGTATTAATAATCTCATGAGGCTATTAATAATTATTAGCATTTCTAAATTCATTACTATCAATTGTATTTCTTTGAAAAGCCATATTTCAAACTTTTTGGCATTTATCTTTAGTTTTTTGTTTTGTCCATCAAATAATTTTCTACCATTTTTTGAAGGTCTGAATATTAATTAACTCATCATCTGTAAAATCTAGTTTGATTCCCTTAATTTTCTATTTCAACTATACTGTTATAAATTGTTTTTAGATTGAATTACTTCTATATAGATTTCGTCAATATGAATTTTTTAATTAAAAAAAAATATTCTACCAATCAATAAATAGAAATTAATAATAGCAATTCGTTATGTGTTTCTACATCAGTTATTAAAACTTTTAAGTTTTATATATAAACACACACACAATTATACTTCTTCTTAAAGGTAATTTCAAATAAACATTTATAATCATTAAGCAGCCTTTTTTTTTTTTTTTAAATATACTTTGAGATATAGATGTAAAAGCCTTGCAAATTAATTCTCAGTTCCGAATTTTCAAAATGTTTGAAGTTTAGGCTTTTTTTTTTAACGAACGTGCTGCCCTCTTTTTGGCTTTTATAAGTTTGCATATAAACTATTTACAAATATCAATATTTCTATTAAATATTTACAAAATTTTAAATACATTTGAAAATATATACTTTTATATTTATTAAATATTGACTTCAAAGAAAATCATCGTAAACCTATTTTAATAGATTCAATGCTTATATAATTTTCACTAACGAAATATTTCAACACCTTAATATTGACATAAATTCTGTTTAAATATTACTTCTGTAGCCTTGACTGGTATCGCTTCTCGGCCTTTTGGCTAAGATCAAAGTGTAGTATCTGTTCTTATCAGCTTAATATCTGATACGCTCCCTAATGGGGGCCAGAATATTAAACTGATTTTTGGAATTAGGTGGAGAGTTAGGGGCTTGCTCCGCCTCCGCCACGGGTTGACCTGGTATTGCAGTACTTCCAGGAACGGCCCACTTCTCTTTCCAGAGATAAAAAAAAACAAAGTAATTAAAACTCATAATCGGTCGGAGTTGGTTTTACCATCTTCTTGTCCCATCATAAAATAATATCTGAAAATTATTTTTACGTATAAACTGTGATAAACGGAGTAGTAAAGATTTAGACATTAACCACTAAAACATTTTGCAACCGCTTTCGTGTATCATTATCATGGCGACATATTATAACTGAATTGTTAATATTCCAGTGCATGCTCAATGGAACTCTAGTGTTACGCTGATTGATGACGTTCTGAAACCAAGCCTCTTCTATCGTTTGATTCATTGAGTACTGATATTTTGAGGATAAAATTCATGTCCACAACTACTTTCATGATTTGAAAATACAGAATTGACTTGCGAATCACCTTTTATATTGATAAAAATGCTGTTGCAATCGCATTAATACATTAGCCTTCGTTTCACCGTAATGAATAGCATTACAAGCAATTTATTTGCAGGTAATTCTGTTTTTTCAAATCATGAAAGTACTTATGGGCATGAGTTTTGTCATCAAAATATCATTACCGAATGCAATGATTCAAACGATAGAAAGAGAAATTTGAAAGAGGCTTGGTTTATTGCGAAGTCAACGTATCAATCAGTGTAACACTAATGTTCCACTGAGCATGCACTGGTGTATTAGCAACCGTTTAGTTCCAATATGTTGCCATGATTCTGTACACGGTACCGAAAGCGCTTGTCAAAATAGTATTAGTGGTTAATGTTTTTTGAATTTTTTACTACTCTGTTTATCACAGTTTATACGTGAAGAATAATAATTCACATTATTTGACAGAGTTTTTGTGTTATTTATTTAATAGTATAATTATGAAAAAGAAATTAATAAATTAAATTTGTTTTAATATTTAAGGAATTATCAACTTCAAAAAATAAAAGACTTTATACGCAAAAACATTATCTTTGGTTGGAAAAATGTCGGATCAATCTTTTTTACATAAAGAGCTTTTTCATAATTATATTTACCACAATAATACTTACGGAGCACAAGTCAGCAACATCAATTATGAAATACTGTATACATTTTTGAAAATTGAACTTGAAAAATGTTTTTTTTTTATTAAAATGAGTTTATGTGTACTTTGCTTAAAGTTGCTATATTAAATACACTGCAATTCAATTATTTTGTATTAATGTTATATATGTAGGGTATATTAACATTGACTTTCACATGACCTACTCTATCTCATAGCACTGATACACTTGAATACATATATGTCGAAAAGATAAATAATCACCAATATTCGTATTTTATGCTAAACCAGCAATAATCATTTGGTCTAGATTATAATCTCTACACATATATGCAATAAGTGTTCGGATATTAATGGATAGGCTTCAATCCACTCCACACTCCCACTCTTCAAAGGCCACCCTGAGGCCGAGATTCTCGACACCTCTCGTGTGAAAGTCTGTGCTCATATACCCTATATATATATATATATTGATACAGGAATATAATAAACCTGTATTTCAGTTATTACATAGTAGAGATGTCTTCCTATCCCCTGTGTGTGTATTAAATGAATTATGTCCTGTACATGAGGGGTCAGAATGACCTAGGTCAACATGGGTGTGACAAGAATCTCGGCCTCAGGGTGGCCTTTGAGCGTTGCATCATCAGATTTTCAATTGGATGGACGGTTGAAGAGTTGGAGTGTGGAGGGAATTGAAGCATATCCATTAAAGTATGAAGATTGGCTATCTTAATATATATCTGAGCACTTATTGCATATATGTGTAAAGATGATAATCTGGACCAACTGATGATTGCTGGTTTAGCATGACATATGTATATTGGAGATTATCTTTTCAACATATATATGTTCAAGTGTATCAGTGCTATGAGATAGAGTGGCGAGTGGTGAGTCATGTGAAAGTCTGAGCTCATATACCCTATATATATTACATATATTGATACAAGTATATAATAAGCCTGTATTTCAGTTATTACATGGTAGAGATATCTGGCCATCCCTCGTATAAGTATTAAATTGATTATATCCTGTACATGAGGGTCAGATTGACTTTAGATCAACATGAGTGTGATGAGAATCTCGACCTCAGGGTGGCCTTTGAGCATTCCATCATCAGATTTTCAAGTGAATGGACGGTTGAAGTGGATTGAAGCCTGTCTATTAAAGTATGAAGATTGGCTATCCTAATATATATTTGAGCACTTATTGCATATATTTGTAGAGATGATAATCTGGACCAATTGATAATTGTTGGTTTAGCATGAAATATGTGTATTGGTGATTATTTATCATTTCAACATATGTGTTCAAGTGTATCAGTACTATGAGATAGAGTGGAGAGTCGTAGGTCGAGTGAAAGTCTGTGCTTATATACCCTATATATATTACATACATTGATACAGGTATATAATAAGCCTGTATTTCAGTTATCAATATATAATAATTGTAATTATAAAATATAATTATTAAAATAAAAAATAAGTGATTTTAAACATTTTTATATATAAATTAACATTTTTCTTTGGTCAAACAGTATGCTGGGATTTCAAATATTTTATAATATACTTAATTTGTATGAATAATAAAATTAAAATATATATTTCATAAGAACATAAGAACAATATATAGTTTCTAATGAGATTTTGTTGCTGAATTTCTCAAGAAAGTTTGACAAAATTCATAAATATGACATTACTTTCTTTTTCAAACAAGTCAGCAGATTCACACTGTTCAGCTGATTTCTTAATTTAATTTTAATAAAATTCATGTTCGAAAATGTCTGTTCGCAAAAATATGTTGATCCGAAAACTGACAGAAGTCCAAATGCATAAGTTTTTAATTGAATATAAGTATCACACAAACTGTTCCTCTTGCCTTTTAAAATTTTCTATTAAAACAGCAACCAAAGACACCAAAATGTATGGGTACTGAACTGAGTTCAGATCTATATGACTATGTAAGCTTATGAGCTTGGATTGAAAATATTGTGTTTTCAATTTAAGACTCATAGTTTTGAGTTGAGTAGAGATAAAAGGTGGCTACTGGAGGTTTGCATTAGATTAAGATCTAGGTGCAATGATCTCAAATCCAAGGCTTCTCACTGATGAAGGTCACAAGCCAGAAACTAGTCTGGGGATACTGGATGAGTAGGCACTAGATGGGATTTTGTGCACAAGCCTTCTGGCATCCATTGATTACTCTGTCTTGCACTGAGTGGCAATACGTATAGAGAGTTTTGCCTGTTTTAATAACAGTTATGAACAAACATAGGAAATGGTGATTATGTTATGTTTATTGGCTTAAAGATTTTCTATCTCAGACTATTTATTTTGTGCAGAAAAAGTAGATTTCTGTTCTAAATTTTCTAATTCACTTTTAAGATTTACAAATATTGATCTCCACATTTTCTCAATTTTTAAATCTACTAGTTCTAGATGAAAAACTGCTTGATCAATATCACTAAAAGTTGAAAAATTCAAATCGGTAGAAATAATTTTGAGAGGTTTCAATAAGAACGATAAGATTGCTTTGTCCTTTTTAAATTCTTTAAATCTCTCGCCAAATTCTGATTTCATATTGACTACTATTTGCACAAAATGTTAAATCTATTATTGAAATATCCTGTTGATATTTCTTCAATACAAGAAAATGTAGTAAAGTACCCTTTTCTAAGTCTGCGGTAAACAAACATAATTTTTTGTTGAAAAGCAAGTCCTTTTGTTAAAAGCAAAATAGCTGTATTTCCCATTCCTTGCAGTATCTTGTTTAGTGTGTTTAAATGTGAGATCATGTTCCCATAAAAAAAAAATTTTGTAACCAATTATAATTATTGAGTTCAATGTATTCAAGATCTTTTTAGTTCAAAAATAATTTTATTTCTTCAATGCAAGCAGCCATAAAAAAAAAATTTTGTAACCAATTATAATTATTGAGTTCAATGTATTCAAGATCTTTTTAGTTCAAAAATAATTTTATTTCTTCAATGCAAGCAGCAAATCATATTGACACTGCTCTCTGGAAAGCCATCTTACTTTATTGCTTAAAAGATCAGAATGTTGGTTATTGTCTTCATTAAGAAGTTCACCAAATTGCTGATGATATAGTGGTCTTGTCATTATTTTGTTCACAATTTGTCGAGCTAAGTCCATAACTAATGATATTTCTTTCGGAAAGGTTCACAAACAAAGTGCCTCTTAATGAATTATGCAAAAACTTTGTGCAAATTTTTTTTTATTTTTAATGTAGAATCAAAACCTTTCTTTTCATCTTTCATACTTGGTGCTCCATTGTTTGCAATTGATACTATTTTATTAATATAAATATTTTTATTTTTCAAACAATTGGTAACAGATTCTACATCTTTACCTCGAGTTTATCCTATAACTGGCAGTATATCAAGTAATTGTTCCTGAGGTCCATCAGAGTTAACATATCTACAAATAAGTACAACCTGTGCAATATCATTCACATCACAAGATTCATCACAGACAAGAGAAAACCCTAGTGTTAGTTACCTCTTCTGCCATACAAACAGTTTTCTCTCTCTTATAGTCTTAGAGGATAATGACATTTTTAACATTCACAATTATTTCTGTTTTATTTTTAAAATCGCAAAGATATTCAAACATTTTAATAAAACAATCTTTCACAAAATCACCATCAGTAAATGGGTTTCTCTATTTCACTATTTCTAGAGTAATAACAAAACTAGCAGTAGTTGTATTACTTGATTTTATCCATTTTGAAAAATATATCTTTACTTAAGTTTATTTTACGTTGAGTTCTATTAAGTTTATTTTACATTGAGTTCTACTATCTTTTTTCTCTCTCTCAATAAGTGTTTGCAAATGCTTCATATTTATTTTTAAAATGCCTTTGTACATTTGATTTTTTGTTATTAGAAAACTTTTCTTGGCATATTAAACACACGGAGAATCCTAATAAATTTGGAACAACTGATTAGGATTCAATCCATTTACTTCTAAATTCTTGATTTTCTTGTTCTACTTTTCTCTTTTTTCCAGCCATATTAAATATTATCCATAATACTAGAAGCTTTTATTCAATATTTTTCTTTTGCACACTATAATGTTTCATGAACTAAACACAAGTAAATAAAAACAGTATAAAACACCTATATACACCAAGATTACACGCTTGTTCATGTTGCCATTTTAAAATTAATTCAGACAGGAGAAACTGCATTGGAGTATTCGCGATGATTCATGTCTCTGATTTTAAATTTATCTTATAGTCGCAAGATGTCTCCACAGGTTATATTTTTGGATGGGTGGGGAATGGAAGGGGAAGGTAAAATGGCTAACAGGTTTCTTTGGGCATAGTTGTTGAGAGATTCCTGACTCCATTTAAGGAGAAGTCACGGTACATCACATCACATGAGGGCCATGAATAAAATTGCCCAAATAGGCTCTGTAGTACTTTAATTGCAATAAATATTTTAGTATAAAAATTAATGATAAGAATACTCCAGAAGTTAAATTTAAATGTACTAATTAACGACAATGGAAACTGTTTTAGAAATGAGTTATAGATATAAGAAAATACATAGTTACATAATTAAAAGGTTTTCTATAAACAAATTATTATAATTTGACACCAGTCCCTATGCACCATTCACCAAAGTGCTAGCATGTTTTTCTCCATGCATTATATTCGATTATTATTATTAAGTTTTGCTCTTATTCTGATAGTGAAGTGATTAGTGAAATTAAAGTCTAAAAAAATAGTGAAGCTTACAATTTATCTTTCACTTAAATTTAACATTTTATTTTGTTATACATATATTAAAAAGAGCCACAATTATGTATTAAAAGAGCTGCCTGTGGCTCCAGACCCACAGGTTGCCAACTGCTGTACTATACCATATGTTGTTTTAAAGAAACAATGCAAAACATTTTCTCTAGTTGGTAAAATTTGTGACATCTTAAGAAAAAAAAATTGTGAATAGCTTTGCATCCATATTTTAAAAATATATTATTGGATCAGTGAGAACAGGATAGCAGGTTCTAGAATTGGCATTTTAACCAGAGGTGAGGCTGGATTGTGTACCTCTGAATAAAAACTGTAGGTTTGGAAGTCGTTTGAAGAGGTGTAAAGATGTAGTTTTGCAAATGAGACTCTTCCTCATGTTCTTTGCCATTGTAGGTTTATCTTTCTTCAATCACTCATAGGCATAATGACATGAGACTGTATGCATAAGGTCATTAAGCCTAAATGTGGTCTAGCCAGGATTAATCAGACTATCCAAACTCAGACAGTGGTCTGTCCTGATATTGTCAAAATAATGGTTCCTTTTGAAAACCACTACAAAGCTTTCACTAGTGCCAGAGTTGAGGCTGTCCAAGTATAAGCCTATTGTGGTCTGGTATGCACATTGTGAATACAAGGTATTCTTTGAGGCATTCATTGTGAATGACCTGGGTGCTTGTGCCCCAGAAATAAAAGTGTACTGAAATCTTTGGGCATTGAAAAGAATTACTATAATCTGATGCATAAATTGATTGTCTCCGAGACCATTCGTTGAGTGGACATATATGTCAAGTACATCACTACGATTCGACAACATGACGAAGCTAATTAATGGTTAAATGTTTTGTTCTTTTTGCTTATTCCTGGTTGATGTACTTTTTACCTATTTTGGTTTAGTACTATTCATTCCTTTGTTATCTTTCTATATATCTCTCTCTCAATAATCTGACGGCTTAAAAAAATTGTTCTTATCAGTTTAATATCTGATATGCTCCCTAATGAGGGCCAGGATATTAAACTGATTTTTGGAATTAGGCGGATTGACCTGGTATTGCAGTATTTCCAGTTATGATCCATTTATTTTTCGAGAAAAAAGGAAACAAAAATAATATCATTTATTATCAGTCGAAGTTGGTTTCTCCCACAGTCACCAACTTCTTGACCCATCACATTAAAAATAATGCTTAGTATTTGAATGAAAACTAAGAAAAAAAATCTAATAAATTTATTTTAATGTTTGAGGAATTATCAACTTCAAAAAAATACAAGACTTTTTATTTTCTCTGGTTGTTAAAAAGGTGATATCTTAAATGCTTTTTAAAAATGTTTCTTTAATCATTTCACTTAAGTGACTGCTAAATGTGGGATTACATCTTCCAATTAGTGATTCTCGGCTTCTACTTATGATTACGTGAAAACTCATAATACTACGCATGCGCATTTTGTATCATTTGATTCAGCGTCGATTTTCTTTTTAGGCAATGTAATTTTCATTACTCTATAATAAAAAATAGTTTTTATGATAATTTCCCCAAATAGTACTTTCTTTTTTTTTTTTTTTTAGAAATTTTAGTTATTCTTATGTTTTAATGTTTACTGAAAAATTTATAACGAGAATAATGGTTATTCAATTGATTCAAGCATTGATTGCGATTTTTCGTGGAGCTGACAAACTAAGGTGTCATAATTTTTGCTAATGATTTATTAAAAGTAATAGTAATTATAAATGTCTAAAAAAGAATTAACAAATCATCTTTGCTCATAAATATAGAGGATTATGTTTACTGCATGATCTTTTTTCCTGATGAATTAAACTTTACAATTGAAGATTATTACCAGATTGTCAGTCATGCATTAAATCAAAGTTTTTAAAGTTCAATATGACTACCGAAAAATGAAGAAGTTAAAATTCATAGAATTAGCTCCTAAGGTTCTTGACATGGGTCATGAATCTCTAAGATTCATAAATTGTCTTTGAGCAATGCTTTTGTTTGCCAAAAAATGTGGTTTTCTTATAACTCGTGGATTAAGTTGCAAATTGTGCTTAAAGTAAGATAGCTCTCCTGATATTCATGCTGCAATGTACATAGGGCCTATAGTTGAAATTTTTTCATCCATCAT
The DNA here is from genome assembly GCA_028023455.1 of Epiperipatus broadwayi. Classification (NCBI taxonomy): domain Eukaryota; kingdom Metazoa; phylum Onychophora; class Udeonychophora; order Euonychophora; family Peripatidae; genus Epiperipatus; species Epiperipatus broadwayi. The sequence goes on along the minus strand of JAQFVV010012397.1, from coordinate 3,170,249 downwards.
ATAGGAGTCAGTATTCATATTATTCAGTTGTTATAAAAAAATAAGACATTTAATACTACTCAAAATTAATCTTGAAATAAAATTGGTTAAAGCAAACATTCTCAACAATAAGTCATCTCCATTTCTTCTGTTGAATGGAAGCATAGTAGCAATGCATAGCCATAAGCTGATAAAATATCAAAAAATATAGTAAATCAGAAAATGACAAAACTTGTAAATTTTATAGATTCAATAGCTTGTAGTGACTAGTTGCAATGTATTGATAAGTGATCTCAAATATTTTATGCATTATTACAAAAACGGAAACAAACTTATTAATTAATTGTCAGTTATACTTGAACAGAAAAGGAAATGAAACTGATTTGAAATAAACCAAACAAAAAAGTTGGCGAGTTTTAAAATTTGATATATACAAGTTTGTTACAAAACAAATTCAGATTTGAAACAAAATATTTATTTTCTCTCCATTCTATTTTTTTAAATTTATTATTGTTTATCAATAAACATGCTGTAACAGTTAATTAAAATAGATAAGGTGGGATTTGGAGATGAACAGCAACTGTTGGTGAGCAATATATTTGTTGATAAATATTTTTTGACAAACATGATAAATATCTGTAAAGGGGATTATAATAGTTAATTTGATTATAGAATATATTTTGTTAGTGGAGACTGGTAATCAAGGAAATCATTATCAGACTGCATATCATTTACCACAGCATTTCTTCTTGACATTCATTTTACAATTACAATTGGGAAAATAGAAGAATTAGGTAGACTTCCAGTTGTCTATCTCTCATCCTAGCATGATGTTACATAAAAGATAAAGTGAACATAAAAGAAAAATAAAGATCATTGCATTTTGAAGATTCATGTTTATTTTAATAAACTAGAATCACCATTGCCATCTTCCAAAGTTAAATCTATCACCTGTGAAAGATACGATGATTGAATCCCTCATCACAAGTTGGTATCAGCTAGCCCTCTAAACATAACTGCCTTAATGAAATAAATCTTATTGCCTTAATGAAATAAATCTTAAAATAGACAAACATAGATTGAGAGTAAAAATGTTTGTAGACATTATATACACTCCCAGCATGTGTATTTTATTTATAAATGCAATAAAATATACACTGAATTTTCTTTTATTTGTACAAATTTTATTTTTTTCAATTATAAAGAAAAAAATCTTATGTTTTAATGTTAAGAGAAAATTATTATTTTTTTTATTATTATTATCTTGTAAAAGTGGAATTAATGATTTAGGGTAAAATTATTAAGACATTTTTAATCATCTTTTATATAACTTTTTCTTTTGTAAAAGAGAAAAGAATTTTTTTTTTTATCAAAGCTAAACATTCTGAAAATTATATTTTTTTTGTCTGTGTATGTATTGATTAGATATTTTATTTTTTGGTTTCTTGTAACAATCTTATTAATTAATTAAAAGGTTTATCTGGACTTGATTAGAAAATGTGTGGTGTTATAAATAAAAGGCTTTAAAAACTAAAGTTGAGTTTTTGATTGATGCTTGGCAAAGAGAAAAAGACAAGCTGCAACTGAGAAGCTGTACTTCTGAAAAAAAGTTAGTTGAAGCATTATCCTGGAAGACTGGATTATTGTTGAGAACTGCATATATTTCATTACTGAGTGCTATCAATTGTTCCCAAGAAATAAACATTGTTATTGTGCAGATTGCCAATTATTTTGCCAGAATATTGTTTGATAATTTGATCAAAGAAAACTATATAGAGATGTTCATCAATACAACACAGTCATCTATTATGTGAATCAATACATAATTGCTGAGTATCATCAATCCTTGCCTATTAACAAAAAAATATATAGATTCTAAATCAAAATGCTTATATCTCCAGTTTTATAGTTTTGCATAAGAAGAATATGCTGGAAGTCTTAAACTATATGTCAATTTTTAAAAAAGAGAAAAAAGAAAGAAGTATCATAATAGATTAAAACATTTCTTTTAGTATTGAAGAAAACTTAATTCCAGATATTTGAAATGTTTAAAATCTACTTAATATATTGATTTTTTTTTATAAATATAATTGAATTAATCTATACATATTGTGATGGAGCAGTCCATATCAATCATCGTTTCAACCAAAAAATAAATAAATAAAACTAACTTTTAGTTGATCAAATTTAAATCTTAAAGTCATTTAAAAAGAGTACGTGTATCAACACACACACTCTTTTATGTTTAAAATATTTTTTATTTATTATATAAAGTTGATTTTAAAATAATTTTCTGTTACCGCTTGTTTTTAATCGATTAAAAACAAGCAAACGTGTTGATTATATTCCTGTTTCTTATTTTAATCAATTCTAATTTAATTCTAATGGCAGAGATTTAATTTTGTGTTGTTGTTTTAGTTTAAAATAATCCCTGGTTAGAATTCTTCATTAGATTGAGTGGGAGATTGATATTTGCCCTACCTAAGGCATAGAATTTGACAACAGGACAAGTTTTCACGGGAAAATTGAGTGTGGGTATAAATAACCCTGAACATTTCATGGATTATTCTGGCGAGCCTTGACCAAGCAAATACTCCGTCAAAGTGATTGGTATAGCTTCTTGTATTCATTCTGATTAAACTCATTCCGTTAGCAGTTCAGACATTTAGTTTCTTTAAAAGCAAAATTTGCAGTTATTAAAACAATTTTGCTTTACAGGATATCAAAATATAATACTCTATGTTGTGGCATCATCAAGATGCTGTGCTAACTTAACCAAAGGATGGATCCCTAACTTCCAACTCTCCTTCAGTCATGCCATGAACATCTAAAAGAAACCGGATTCCCAATGCCCTTGTACTTGCCATTGTCAAAACACCTGAAATATGAACTGAAATAAAAGTGTGCACTCTACGTGAACTTTGCTTTACCGTAAGGTAAATATTTTTCTTTTATTCTTGCCAGGGTAAATTCTTTTAGTTAAATCTCCACTCAATCTTAAACATAAATCTGTATTCTTAATCAATATTTAATCTCATGTTTAGTATTTGTTGTCTTTTTTTTCATTGTATTTTGTAGTGTCTTGGAATCTTAGTTTTAAGATTCCAAGTTTGCTTTAAATTTTATTTATTGGAGAATGACTAGTGAGTTTGTATTTTTTTATGCCTAACTTTTATAAATGTGTTAGCAGTCATGTATTTTTAAATTAGCTCCCCTGTATTTATTTTATTATCCACTAATTGTTTTAAAATACAGCATTTACGCTTATGCAGACCGAAAAATCTTCTGGCTGGCGATTAATAGTGTTCTAGTTTCCGTCTTTGGAGATGTCTCTGAAATGGAAAACTGGAATTGTTGTTCTTTATAATTTTATATATAGCCAGCAGGAAGACAATATTTATCCCCTTGTAAATTACAGGTACAAGAGTGTTTCTTTCTGCTAAAGTATTTAATGTGTTAATATTTTCTGCTCATATGCATTCTCTGATAAACTAACTTATATAAAAATCTAGGAATGTTTAATTTCAGCTTGCTAGATTTATTTTGTCTTTACGAGTGGCTTTAAATTTTATCAGAGCGTGACTTTGTTTATAAGTTTATTTGTAATTCATTTTCTTGAAATGCTTGGGCAAACATAACAATTTTTTTAATGATTTACTTGTCTCCTATTGAGACCTTTAATTATTATTAGTTTCGGCCAATCGTTTGGTTGGAGATTCGCCAGTTTTAAATCTCTGTTTTCCTTTCATACTAAACCATATTTTTCATTTGTTTTTGGGGTAAATCAATCATCTTTGCTTTGAACGTAGTATAAGATGCAGCTTCTACTGGCATTCTTGGTTCCGACACATTTTCCCGGTCTAGAAAAGCTCGCTGGCGCTGGTTTCGTTGATTTATTTCAAGAACATATTGTTTTCATACCTGTGAATGGGAAAACCAACGTTTAGGTGAATTCTCTGCTGAAAGAAATTTGCTCCTTCCCTTTATAATTCTCTATTAGAAAATTAGTCTGTCTGCCAGAGCATTGAATTTTATTATTTCTGGTACACGCCTGATATATCCCTATTTGTTATATTATAAACTTTTTCTTATAATTTGTATTTCTCATAATAAAATTTGTTTAAACTTAATTTGGCTGACATTTGTCTTAGTGCTTTTCTCAATTGTCTAAACAATATTTAAGATTTCTTGTTTCTCTTTGAGTTTAGTTGGTGTAAACCATCATCATCATCCATTCTGATCACAGTAAATAAATTTTTCCGTACATAGCGATCTGGTGGCACCTTCTGCGATCAGGATAGATTGAGTGTCCGGTATATAGGATATTAATTTTAGCACAACCAATGTAGGGCTTCAAGTTTTCAAGCCCATATGAGATTTTGTTCAGACAATTGAGAAAGATTTCAAGTGTAAGAGGCAATATTTAGTAAGTGGGGGTCAGTTTTGTTTATTATTGCATGTATTGTTGGAGCAAGTTTGGTAGAAAGGGATTCATCTTTTTATATGAAATAATATAGAAACAGTAAATAGCATTTTTCTAAAAAAAAATTCTTTTGTTGTTTTTATTTGGAATTTAAAAAGTGTTAAAAAAATAGTTCACTGTCTTCTTTCATATAAATAAGTAAGAACAGAAAATAGCGTTTTCTGTTTTTTAAAAAAGTTAGTATAGTGAATTTAATCTGGGGTGAAAATGGAAGTCAAAGGTCTATTTCGTTTAAAAACCCTCAAATTGTGGAAAAAGAAGAGAGTGAAACACAGATGATGATGAAGATGTTGATGAAGTTGATAATAGAAATGAAGTAGGAAATTAATGACTTCAAGCAAAGTCAGCAAGCAATGCTGGCAGAGTTTAAAGCAGAAATGAAGGAAGAAATTAGTGAAATCAAGCAGAGCCAGAGGGCTACGAACGAAGACATTAGTGAAGTTAAGCAGGGCCAGCAGGCAATAAAGAAGAAATGATTAGGGAAATGGAAGAAATGAGAAGAGAAATAATGGGAGTAGAGAAAAAGGAGGCTATAAAAATTATGGAAAATGAAATTGAGAAATGATAGGCAGGAAGTGAAGAGTGTAAAAGAAGATATAAAAGAAATGAAAGATCAGTTAGAACAGGACAGCATTAGATCTGCTAACTTAGAAATGAAAATAGTGCTTGTAGAGGAAAAGCTAGAGAGAGCATTTCATAATAGAGTAGAAAACCAAGATACTTTTAAATCAGAGATACAACAGATATGTGCTGGGATAATGAAAGGGTTTGAATATAGGGTAGTTAAGATAGAAAAAGAGTATAGGAGGGAAGAAAAAGGCAGGAGAAAACCACCAGCAGGTTCTGGGAAAAACAAGCAGAGGTGGGAGAAAGCCCCTTAAGTCATCTGGAAAGTCTTGATAGTTTGTTTCACATCCATTATTGGTCCGATGATGATCAAGTTTCAGTCTCCAGTAGCCATCTTCAGGGAACAACCTTGGATTGGCCATACATTTGAGGCTTAGCCATTCTGAGGGCATTCTGGAGTGAAGCCCGACAAGATGGGATACTTTACAAGATATCCCAGGAGAAGTATCCTGTTAACCGCGGTGAAATGCACACAGTTTTTCTTCAGGCAGGTGGCAAGATTGAAGTCTGACCGCCTTTCCTCAGTCAGAGGATCAGATAATATGGACCATCCGTCATAATATGCCACCCCCTGTACAACAAATGATGAGTAATAGTAGTCTGTCAATTGAGGAAATGACAGAGTTTTTAACTCAAATAGATTATGGCTACATAGTCAAAGAACCGACAGACAGATTTATTAGGGTAGACCGCCAAGGCGATCAAATGTCACGTAAGAGAGAACCACCTGACCGAGTTTAAATTTAAAGTAGTCAGTCATTTTCTTTTGTCTTTAAAAAAAAAAAAAATTAGGTTTATTTCACAGATTATGAGAATGGAGAAATATTGAAAATGAGTTGTTGTTTTTTTTATGAGTACAAGGCAAACAATCAGCCGGGTTTTTCTAGGGGTAGTTCAAAAAAAAAGGACAGGAATGCTTTTTTTTTTTTTTTTCATCGGATGATCGGGCAGTTGTGATGGAGCAGTCCATATCAATCGTCGTTTAAACCAAAAAAATAAATAAAAACTATTAGTTGATCAAATTTAAATCTGTAAAGTCATTTAAAAATTATTTAAAAAGAGTACATGTATCAACACACACACTCTTTTGTGTTTAAAATATTTATTATATAAAGTTGATTTTAAAATAATTTTCTGTTACCACTTGTTTTTAATCAAGTTGATTAAAAACAAGTGAATGTATTGATTACATTCCTCTTATTTTAATTAGTTCTAATTTAATTCTAAAAGCAGAGATTTAATTTGTGTTGTTGTTTTAGTTTAAAATAATCCCTGGTTAGAATTCTTCATTAGATTGAGCGGGAGATTGATATTTGTCCTGCCTAAGGCATACAATTTGACAACAGGACAAGTTTTCAAGAGAAATTGAGTGTGGGTATAAATAACCCTGAAAATTTCATGGATTATTCTAGAGAGCCTTGATCAAGCAAATACTCTGTCAAAGTGATTGGTTTAGCTTCTTGTATTCATTCTGATTAAACTCAATCTGTTAGTAGTTTGGACATTTAGTTTCTTTAAAAGCAAAATTTACAATTATTAAAAATAATTTTGCTTTACAGGATGTCAAAATATAATATTCTACGTTGTGTCATCATCAAGATGTGCTAACTTAACCAAAGGATAAATCCCTAACTTCCAACTCTTCTTCAATCATGCCATGAACATCTAAAAGAAACTGGATCCCCAATGTTCTTGTACTTGCCGTTGTCAAAACACCTGAAATATGAACTGAAACAAAAGTGCGCACTCTATGCGAACTTTGCTTTACTGTAAGGTAAATATTTTTCTTTTATTCTTGCCAGGGTAAATTCTTTTAGTTAAATCTCAGCTCAATCTTAAACATAAATCTGTATTCTTAATCAATATTTAATTTCATATTTAGTATTTGATTTTTTTTATTGTATTTTGTAGGGTCTTGGAATCTTAGTTTTAAGATTCCAAGTTTGCTTTAAATTTTGTTTATTGGAGAGTGACAAGTGAGTTTGTATTTTTTTATGCCTAACTTTTATAAATGCTTTAGTAGTCTTGTGTATTTTTAAATTAGTTCCCCTGTATTTATTTTATTATCCACTAATTGTTTTAAAATACTGTGTTTGTGCTTATGCAGACCGGAAAAACTTCTGGCTGGCAATTAATCATGTTTATTGTTCTAGTTTTCATCTTTGGAGATTTCGTTTCTTTTCTTGTCTCTGAAATGGAAAACTGGAATTGTTGTTCTTTATAATTTTATAAATCGCCAGCAGGAAGACAATATTTATCCCCTTGTAAATTACAGGTGCAAGAGCGTTTCTTTCTGCTAAATTATTTAATGCGTTAATATTTTTTGCTCATTTGCACTCTCTGATAAACTAACTTATATAAAAATCTAGGAATGTTTAATTTTAGCTTGCTAGATTTATTTTGTCTTTACGTGTGGCTTTAAATTTTATCAGTGTGTATTCAGGACTTTGTTTATAAGTTTATTCGTAATTCATTTTCTTGAAATGCTTGGGCAGATGTAACTAGTTTTCTAATGATTTACTTGTCTCCTATTGAGACCTTTAATTATTATTAGTTTCGGCCAATTGTTTGGTTGGGGATTCGCCAGTTTTAAATATCTTTTCCTTTCATCCTAAACCATATTTTTCGTTTGTTCTTGGGGTAAATAAATCATCTTTGCTTTGAACGTAGTATAAGATGCAGCTTCTACTGGCATAGGACATTGGTTCCAACACATTTTCCGGGCCTAGAAAAGCTCGCTGACGCTGGTTTTGTTGATTTATTTCAAGAACGTATTGTTTTCATATTTGTGAATGGGAAAACCAATGTTTAGGTGAATTCTCTGCTAAAAGAAATTTGCTCCCTCCCTTTATAATTCTCTATTAGAAAATTAGTCTGTCTGCCAGAGCATTGAATTTTATTATTTCTGGTACACACCTAATATATCTCTATTTGTTATATTATAAACTTTTTCTTATAATTTATATTTCTCGTAATAAAATTTGTTTAAACTTAATTTGGCTGATGTTTGTCTTAGTGCTTTTATTTCTCAATTGTCTAAACAATATTTAAGATTTCTTGTTTCTCCCTGAGTTTAATCAGTGCAAACCATCATCATCATCCATTCTTATCACAGTAAATAAATTTTTCCATGAGATGTGATGTACTGTAGGCTTCTTAAATGAAGTCAAGAATCTCTCAGCAATTATACCCAGAAAAACTTGTTAGCTACTTAATTTTACATTCCCCAGTCTAATTTTTCCCATTCTGGTGGCGCCCTCTGTGATCAGGATAGATTGAGTGTCCGGTACAATATAAATATGTATGTGTACATATAGAATTTAATTTTAAATCTATTTAATATATATTCAATTTTTTAAATGTAAATACAATTGATGAGTTAATCTTTATTGATATATATGTACATGTGCATATGAAGTATTATGTTATTTTGCATTGAAACATCAACCATTTTATATTGTCAAATGTAATTATTTATTACTTTTTTATATGTGCATAGACATGTATATAACCATACATCTCTGAGTAATTCAAAGAAAAGAGGGGAGAGGTTTTTCACTTATATTCTATCTAGATAAGATATTCTTTAAGGTTATTTTGTGTTAAATTGTGATTATAGGCTTTATTTAGTATTGTTTGGTCTTCAATTTATGTGCTCATCTCACTTCAAAATATATGTAAGCTATTGATTTTGCTTATTTCTTTTTTCTAACTATATACGACTTATTAAAGTTTAAGCATGCATAGCTTGAACTTGGAATATGCTGTAGATGGATGTCTCTATAAGAATCCCTTTAAACCATCCTTTCTATAAAAGTAGTAAGGCACATGTGATTTAGATCTTATAAAAATGCTTTAATGGCAATTTTTGCTGGTTCTTATAAAGATTGATACAATAAGAAATGATGAAATACAATTAATGATTATTGGTCGGCATGTGTACTCCACATTTAAGATCTGTATTTAAATGTAGAATTCATTATATAGAAATTTTTAGCACCCCCCCCCCCCATTTAGGTCTTGAATTAGTTGTGTAGGTTTGCAAAGTAGAATGGTTGTGGAGTGCAAGGAGTAGATTACCAGCACTACTAATTTTGTAAGAAAAAAAGAGGAAAACATACATATTGATGGAAGTTCAAATGAATGACCAAAACAAAGGTTAATACTGATTTATTTGTTAGCTAAGTACAAAAATACTCAGGACTATTTCATAGAATAAAATAAATATACTTCATTTGGCAACCAAATATAAAAATAGAATGAATTATTTATTTGCTAGCCAAGTCAATAAAACTATGTAGTAAAGATTAATTCATGGATTAATTTGAAACTACTTCTTTGATAGCAAGAATAAGAAAAAGTATTATAAAATATTTTATCGACAGCCAAATAAGAACATACTCAAAATATACTAAAAATATTTTTGCATGCTTTTTGCTCACTAGAACTAGAAACTAAAGATTAACAGGCTGAATTGTTTATCAATAAGACCATTCTTTTTTTGTGAACATACGTTACATGACCAAATTTTTATTAGTAGAATTAACACTTATTAGTTATTCATTCATTAGAATTTATACTGATATAATTACTCTGAAAATAAATGAAATATTTTACTTTAAAATTAATAAATAGATCAATATAAATTTAATATTCAATGTCTTATCATGGTTGTGGCAAGAGTGCATTGAGGATGTGTGTGGTGATATATTGTATGATTGTTATTATGTTGAATAAAACTGAATTTTATATTACTGCCATTATTTACTTCTCATGCATTTCACCAATTTTATGAGGTTTAAACTAGTGTAATACCATGGTTGAGGTTTTGCACACACCCCCCCCCCCAAGTTGTGATTTTTGCTGATTGGATGATTGCCAATTGAATGGGTTCATACCTATGTTACTGGTAGCACAGTGAGAGGCTTGAATAGTGGTACCAATCTTAAACAAATGTCCCAGTGAGCTCAGATCTCATAAACCATATTCACAATTAATATAACTGATAATATGCATGTATTAAGAATTTATATATTATAAGCAGGAAATGTTACTGTGGTGGATTAACATTACAAGAAAGCAGCTCATCACAAATGAGAACAACAAAAAAAAAATTCAGGGGATGAAAAATTTCAAAAACAATAATTTAGCAAATATTTGACAAAAAAACTGTTGCACATAAAAGATAAAACTTATAAAAACATGTTACAAAAAATATATTTTATTACCTCAAAACATGCAATCATGTTTTATGGTCAAACATGCAGAGTAGCAAAATGGAAGCAAAAAATTCAAATCATTCACCTTCAGCTTCAATAATTTGGACAAATTCTTTATATTAAAACCATAATATTAAGAGGGGCAAAAATAACACTATTTAACTGTCTAGTTGCCCATGCATTCATAATAAATACTCTTACCTATTTATCAATCTAATAATTACCTATTGATCTATCTTTTACTTGCCTCTTGGCTAATCTCTCATCTTTTACCTGTTTCTTCACCTAAATACCCTATTTCTCTTTTACCAGTCTATCTGCTTTATTTATTGTCTTTATGTTTATCTATCTACTCGTCTCTATGTTTACCCATATAACTATTTATTCATCAAGTATTCTATCTATCCATTGATTTATGCATCCATTTAATTATTCAGCTAATCATACATTCACTATCTATGTCCTATCTTCTACATGCATATCTATCCATCTAATCATTTATCTAGTTTTTTTTACCTATTTATTTATGCATCCGTTTAGCTATCTTTATCTGTCTATATGTTTATTTTTATATACCTATCTATCTGCATGGTTTTCTATCTATCTACTTATGCATCCAATCAATTTAACTATCAGCCATTTGGCCATCTATCTACATACATATGTATTAATGTGGTCATCTATTCATTTGTCTCTATCCATTTATCTAGGTACCTAACTATTCACCTATCTCCATCTGTTTATCCATCAATCTATGCACTCCTCTATCTACTTATCCATTTATTTATCTTATATATATATGCCTGATTTATCTATATCTGCATTCTATCCACCCATCTCTCTATCCACCTATTGTTTTAGACATCTATCAATATATCCATATTACCTCTGTCCTTTATTCATCTATTATGTCTATCAAGCCATTTACCAATTTATTTATCTAATAATTAATTTATCCAATCTACCTTTGTACCTATATACATATCATTGTCTGTGCTTATCTAGTCAATCACCAATTTAATTACCATCTACTTAACTATCCATCCCTTTATCTATCCCTACCAGCTTTCATCTATGTAGATAGAAAACCTGATAAATAGATAAATGGATGGAAATACTGATCAATGAATATATTGATAGAGGTAGATATAGGGATGGATTAATAAATAAGATAAATAGATGAATGCCAAACAGTATCCAAATGTGTGGTTAGACAGACTAATGGGTGAATGGAAGGATAACTACGTAGATACATGAATGAGTGGATGAACAAATTGATAGAACAGATGGAGACAGGTAAACAGATAAATAGGTACAGATAAATGAATAAACACAAATAGATGACCAGATAAGTAGATACATATGTAGGTAGATAGATGGTTCAGTGGCTAGATAGAAAACCAGATGGATAGGTAGGTAGATTTAAATAAATTAGGCATAGATATAATATGGACAGGTAGATATAGTGGATGGGAGGTTTCATAAATAATTAAATGAATCATTGGGTGGCATAGCTAAGTAGAAAACCAGATAACTAGAGATAGGCATGTAGTAAATAGGTCAGATAAATATATAGTGAATGGGTGATTGTCTAGATAGTTAAATGGATGTATGAATAGATAGGTAGAGTATCACATAGATAGATAATATAAAATATAGAAAAACAGGTAGATAAAGAGACAGTAAATAAATAGATGATTAGAGTTATTAATAGATGTTATTTAGTTTTAATAGTTTGATTGAATCGTTGAGTTCAATGATGAACCCCTGAGAAAATATGATTAATCCCTTTGAATTTTTTTACCTACATTTTACTATTCTCCACGTGTTTGGCCATGGAACATGACTTTGCACACTCTGAGGTAGCAAAATATATTTTTGTAATGTTTTTATGCGCAACTTTTTGTTAACAGATAATAGTAATGTTATTTTTTTGTCAAATATTTGCTAATGTTTTTGAAATTTTCCACCCCCTGCATTTTTTTTTTATCCTGCAAATTATTTTTTTACAATCAACAAAATACCCATGTTTTTTTATTATGTGAGAATTACAGAACTATTTATCAATGAACACAATAAAATAGTATTTAAGAAAATATTTTTGATGAAATATCAAATTCTCTATAGCCATGTTTTATTTTTCACAGGATAATCTAATAATTTTTTATGCCAATTTTTTTTTTTTTTCATTGATATATTTACTAATTAGTAATATTTGCTAAAATATTGTTTTTAAAATTTTGATTTTTTCTGATTTTTTTTGGATTATTCCCTATATGCCTGATATTTTGATTTCTCAAGGTATTTGCTTTGGTCATATAATTAGGTATTTGATTGCTGTAGTAATTTGATTATTCTGGTGGATTTTTTGGTCATTTTCTAATTACTAATCTTTGATATATTGATTTCTAAACATATTTGATTTTTTTTTATTGGACAACTACTTGCATGTTCATTTTTTAATTTTTGATGGAAATTGTGATTTGTTAACTGTGTTGAACAAAATAACTAGAATACTTGGTACCATAGAATATTATCTGCAATCTTTTATTGTTTGGTTGTATTAGTAGTGGTTTTGGGACTTCCCTTAGAAACCAAAATGATAGAATGCATTCTAAATTGGTATCATGTTAGCTAGTAAAAATTTTAATTCTGAGTAGTTGTAATTCATTTGTTATATACAAATAGATAGTAAATACATAAATAAATGAATGGAGAAATAAATAGTTAAATATAGTTCGATAGTCAGATTTAACAATTGTCATTATTGCTTTAGTTTATCCATCTACTGATTGATAAATAAATAAATATATAGTTAGTTTTAATAACAGAAAGTAATATCCAAGGATATTTTTGCTATCATTATTGGATTACATTTAGACTGCTTTCTTCATTTCTTTATACAGAATATCAATATTAAGTATTTTAGGATGATGCTGATAATCAGTCACATCAAATAGTGCAAAAAAATGAATAATAAATTGCTTTCTAAGACCGTCATACAGAATGTCAGTTTTATTATTATCAAAAATCAGTGTACTTGATGACATTCCATCTATACATTAAATATAAATTTACAAAATAATTTGTGTTGGAAAGACAGAACTCTGAAAATATAAAATAACTATATTCAATTAGGAAATTAAACACACTTATGTTCATATATATAATAATGTTAATTATTTAGCATTAAATTCTATTTTAAATTATAATATAATAAAATTATTCATTAACAAATATTACTTTTAACTATGTCATTTTATTTTACTTAATATACAAGATCTACATTTCTAGCATACATTCATTTAATGATTATCATCTTTAGATAAACATTGATGATTATTAATAATCATTTAATTTGTTTGAAATGTCATTGTATTATTTTTAGTCCAGATATAGATATTATTTCTAATTATGTATATGTTGTCTATATATCTAAAGCCATTGCTTTCTTTATAAATGAATAAAAACATCAGAAAAAGAACAAAAGATTCCAAGATGCATTTCAGTTGTGCATATAATGAAGTGCTCAATTATAGCAAAGATAACAAGTGCTAATTTGGTCTAAATGTATTTTGGAATTGTTTGCCTAATTTTTCAAAAATTGGTGAATAACATGGAATATTTTTATTTTAAATATATATTTAAGTTTATATTTTATTAAACGTTAATTTTAGAATCTATTTTAAGAGAATAATTAAAATCCAAAATGTGGATCAACTTTGTATATCTTTACTATATTGTTCCACTAATTTGGTACATAAAAAAAATTACTTCCTCCAGTAAAAAAAATATATAGCTAAAATAATGTTTATTTAATGTAAGTATATTTACTAATGCAATTATAATTTGAAAATTTTGTAAAAATTTTATTATTTCAATGCTAAGACTAAGATAAGAAAATGATAATCAGTGAAGCCTTGTCACCTACCTAGAAAACTAACTTATCTTTGAACAAAAAACTTAATATACTGGTAGATGCATTTAAACATAAATTTGTGATACAATAATTTTTATACTTATTGGAAGATATACCTAACATATTTTATTTAAATAATTAATTTTTTAAATAATTGAATACTGAATTGCAATTAACAATTAATTATTAAGAGGAATATACAGTTAACACATATTTTATTAATCAAGATTAAAGAGAAAAAAAGATAATTATTAATCAATTCTTTTTTATTATTTCATTTACATTGTATTACTTTTTTAATCTAAAAATTTATTTGTTAGTCTACAAATATATGTTTAAAAATTATTCAATAATTGGATGCACTTATACAAGCTATCGTTTAAACTTAAGAACTTCAATTATTTATATTCAAAAAAGTTTCAGTGTTATTATTTTTATATATTTCTGGATCATTTTGAAAAAAGTGATGAAAATTTTAGAATTATATAAAGATCTTCAATGCTGTGCTCATAACACCTCATTATAAACTTTTTTTAAAGCACCATATTCTAGTGAAAATTTAAATCAATATTACTTTTACTACATGCAGTCTTATATATATTTTCTTCATAAATTTATTTTAATACAATACTATTAAATCGGTACATTTCCCCTTGTTTTATTAAATACATTTAAGTAATAATTATTGTAACATTAATTTTAATAATGTTTTGCTATCAGTAATTAAAAACTTAATTGCAAGCAATAAATTTAATAGCCTTAATGCTTTATTAAAAAACTATCATGGCAATTCTTATTTTGTTTTAGAAAAAGTTTTAAAGTATAAGGTGCATTAATAATTATTAACAAATTTTAAAACTCAATGATGCTTTGACATTTCTTTAAACAATTGCAATTGTTTTTCTCATAAATTTCTATTAAATCTACCTGAACATATGCATTATGAGTGTGTGGGTGTGTATGCAAAAGTAGATATATAGTTGTAATAAGAGTTATATCAAGTTCTTTATATTTTATATACTGTTAATATTTCATATCTTATTGTTTTGCATTCTTATTGTGGCTTAAAATTATTAAATTAAAGTTAAAAAATATATTTTTTTTTTTCATAATAAAAACTGTATATCCACTTTTGCATCTCCTTATATATTAAAAATTTAATCAGAATCTAATTTTTTTTCCAATATTCTCTTCTATAGAGCATTACTGACTTGCTTACATCAATACACTCATGAATTCAAAGTAAATCTTTTGCCTTTGTTAGAATTAAATCCAGTCTGTATATATAATTAATAGTCACTGCACTAATATATATAAAGCAGATTTCAAATTTATAAGTATATCCCTAATCTCAAATTCCATTTTATCGCAATTACCCATCAGTATACATTTCCATACTACCATCACTATACATATATTTCATTAACTATCACTTATCTGGCAAGCTAAAGGCTTAAAACATTTATTGACAGAGTAATATTTATATATATTGCGAAACAATTGTGTAATTTTAAAGCTTGAAATTAGTTGCAATCAAAAATACAATTTTAATGTATTTAATCTTCTAATGACCTCAAATTTCCATCTACCCTATGACACTATATGGAATAGTAATTCATTCACATATGTACAATTAATGGATTTGAAGTGTAATATTCTTAACACTCCCATTTCAAATGTCATTCTGTTGCACCACAAATCTCAATGTTTAAAATGATACCATTCTCATCTAAGATGGAGCAATTTTTATTCAATTGCTGTTCCACAAAGTATTGATGCGAATAAAAGTATCACTATCTTGGATGAGTGGTATAGGATCATATTAATAGTGAATATTTGTGAAATAATGGAATGCAAAGTAAAGAAGTGTGTTGATAAATTTGAAATCTCAGTGCTAAATATATTTTATTTTGCAATTGCTAATTATTACACATAAGAAAACTTCTTATGGATGAATGAAAGATATTATAACGTAGAGTGAAAGAAAAAGCATTACTCAAGAACTTTACCAACTACCATGAATGAGATGTGGATTTGAATGAGTTTTTATCCTTGGTTTTACGTTAAAATATCACCAAATAGTGATACCTATTTATGACGAATATACGATGGTTAAATGGATTGGCCAACTATAAAGGAAATCAACTGAAAATTTTTTTTACACTTGATTAGAACCTAAAAATACAGTACTTATCCAAATCCTAGATGATGGATCTTCAAATAAATGTGCTAACTACTTTGCCATGATACCTATATATATTCTAATAATTTAATTAAGTTTATAAATAAAATCATAGCTATTAAGTATGTAAAATTAAGAATATAACTAGTCTAAATATGTTACTATAATTTAAAAGTCACTTTTCTTCTTAATATTATTTCTAGCTTTACTTATCGCAGAAATGTTCATACCAAATTCTCTTCTATAGTTTTCCTTGCTAAATCACAATTATATTTTCTTGAATTACAAACTCTAAATATTAAATTCTTAATGGATCATTTTTATATATTTTCATATTACTTCTCTTATCTCAGAGGAAAATTTACTGGTAAATTGTATTTTGTACCAGCTATTTTTATTGCCGTTCTTAAGAGTATTACCTTTATATTAATTTCATTTAAAATTGAACAGTCTTCAAAATCTGTTATTATTTTTAAATGATTTTCAAGTTATAATTTAAATTCATTAGAATGTTTTTGAAGATTAGGAATATCAACAATGAATACTGTTTTAATTTTGCATTAACATATATCTTAAACTCACTAATCAATAATCATTTCTTATAATCAATCACTTGAAATACATATTTTCTATTAGTCAAAATATAATTCAATTCTGCTGTACTTCCATTTAGATGGTTCAGTGTCCATTTCTGTTTAGCATTTTTCTCAAAGAAAGAATTCATAATATACATCTCATTTTTATCACCACAATCAACCAAATTCTAGCATTAAAGTCTCCCATGACAATTTTAAAATATTTGGTCTGATCAAAAGCATTTTACACAGCCATATAAAATTTTTCTACTTCTTCATCACAATGAGAACTTGATGGGCATAAATCTGAATTTGATAACTTAGATTAAGTTGAATAACTAATCTTGCCACTGTCTGACATACCATCAATCTCCACAATGTTGGTTCTTCCACTTTTATTTATAATAGATATGACTCCACTTGTGTTTTCAGTATTTGGCCTTTATAGTAAAGTCTCATTCATTTTTTAATCAATTGTTTCTTCATTTTTTCTTCTAAGTTCACAAAGTTCAACAATGTCCCATTTATTCTTCCAATTCATGTAATCTTCCTTCACTTCAATTGTAAATATCTAGATAAAAAATCATCAAATGCCTGAAAGAGTTCTATATAGTAATAAAGAACACAAAAAATAAAATGTCCTATATAATTGCTCAACATTTTAACTGAAGAATGTGATGTGCAATTAAATATAGAATGGAAAAGCTCCAGGAAATTATGTAATTATAATCAATATCTTAAAAGAAACAAACAAAGGAATAAAAAAATTGTTGGCAATGTTTTATACCAAATGTTTAAATGATAATGATATACAAAATGATACAAAGAATACAATAATAATATTTAGGAAAGGTAGTGAGATATTAGAAATTACAGACCTATCAATCTTTTATTGATTCTATAAAAAATATTTATTCAAGATAATTACAATTCATCTACAACAAACTTTGAATTCTAACCAACCAAAAGAACAAGCTGAATTAGTCTAGTGCAGTGAATCACATCCAGGTATTGAAATTTTTTAGAAAGAAATAAAGAATATGAGTTCCCATTATGTTTTGGATTCGTAGATTATGAAAGGACATTTGATTCTATAAACACTTCCAGTAATTAAAGCATTGGACCATCACAATAGAAACCAGGGATAGTCACATTTTGAAGAATATTTATCAAAATGCAAAAGTAATCATTAGATTACATGGTGATACTAAGAAGATTAACATTGAAAAGAGTATATGACAAAATGATTGCATATCTCCAAAATCTTTTATATTAGTTTTACAAGCATATATTTTGTGAAATAAAATGAGAAGCTAAGGAAGTAAATAAACATGATGTAGTTTTTGAAAATATTTCAGAAAATGTTGCAGGAGTTATTTGAAAAGGATTTATAATAAGTGTGTTTTATTAATTCTTACTTATGAATCTGAGACTAAGATCCTTAAGATAAGAGAACTATAGAGATGATTTCAGACCCTTCAATGAAGTATTAAGAGATGTTTGTTAGGACACCTTCACAGCTGGGAATATTATGTTCTGAAAAAAGACCACCGCGTTCGCTTCTGTAGCCGGCAATTGGCACAATTCGAAAGGCTTTTGGCATCAGACCTTTTATTTGTCTCGCAGATATTCTTGTGAAACACATGACCTTTCGCATGAGGTCGGCAAAATTGTGCTTTGCTGTATTCTTTTCGAATTGTTCATAGCTTCCAAGCTGTGTATGGAAGCATAGTGACGGTGTTCCAATTATTAGTAGGTAATATTACTTCAGGTAAGTTATAAGCTAATTAGTTTGGAATGCATATTTCAATAGTTGTGGGAAGTTGAAATCCAGAAACCCTTAGATGATATGGTATCTTAGTGTCAATTGTGAGCATTTGCATAAAGTGCACAACACACAAAACAGGCCATAAATTCGGTGAGCATTTGTGTGCGTTTACATAGAAACAATGCCATCAAGTGGCCTGAACAGGCTAATAGAACTGTACCGGAGTAATAAGAAGGGATTAAAAATTCAAACCATGGGTGAGAGAACAAACTAGTATCACTGACATAGGTAAAAAAAAAAAAAAAAGGAACTAAAATGAAGCAGGGCTGAACATACTATTTAGAAAAGATAATAATAGATGGACAGTTGACGTCTTAAATTGGATTCCAAGACAAAAAGCTTTAAAAGACTAACTCTGCAACGAATTAATAATGGCTGAAATTGATGATGATGAATACATTAATCAGATTCCCAATGAATCATTTTAATGAATTTGCAACAATGTTCTTTTATGGCATTGCCAGTTATTGTTCAAATAAAAAATGGTCACTTTTATGGGACTTCCACATTCTTAAATGGTAAATAATTAAACATAAAAAACATCATAATAATGTATATAGAGTTAGTTGATCTGTAAATAGTTTATATTCTCAACATTAATATATATATTTTTTCTACAGTACAGGTTTTTTCATACCTGCATTCCAATATGTAATATATAGGGGGTTTGAACTCAGACTTTCACATGACCCTCAACTATCCACACTATCTCATACTGCTGACACACTTGATCACACACATTGTATATTAAATAGTCATGATTTATTTATAATTGATGAGAATTTCATAAAAGTTTGCTATTTGAAATTATAAGCTGGCTTGATTAATAATTACACTTTCAATGTATAGACACTTTATTTGTCATTTAAGAACCTGGAGCTCAAATAAATTAAAACAATTTTATACAATTAATAAACTGATATTATTGCAAGAAAGTGGACATTCTTTACAAGTTTGTTAAAATGATTATTTAATAATGACTTGTGAATTATTCAGTTGGCTTGATTAACATTTACAAAAATTCCCATTAATTTAAAAATTACACACTTTTGAGATATTGATGCTTAGTTTATTTCTATTTTAAGATTTTGGGGTTCAGATTTAAAAAAACAGCTACAACATTATTTATAAGTTTGTTAAAATGATTCTTTAGGTATATGATTTGTGAATTATAGTACTTAGTTCAACTTTAAATTGTATATAAACACACACAAAAACTGTTTTATTTACATATGCACATTATGTAAGCATGATTGTTTATATAGATAAATACATGCAAATATTTTTGTTTGAAAATGCCAAATTTAAATATATACTACAGAGATATGTTTCACACTAAAAAAAATATTAACATTTTTCACAAAGCTAAACAATAAATAAACTTTATATAATAATAATGATTGTTTTCTATTGTCTAATGGGAGATTTTTTTTGTATGCTAAAATGTCAAAAACATCCTACTTTTTCCTTCTAATAAACATTAATCTCTATAAAATGAGTATGTTATTTAAAAATCCAGAAGCAAAAAAACAAAAAACAAAATTAAAAGTCCTCTTCTAAAAACATTAGATTATAAAATTTTAATTATAGCAAATATCTATTCAACAACAATTTATTTTTGAATAAAAAAATAAAAAATCAAGCTCTTCAGTACGAAGACTATTTAATCATACATACAATTACTGATTCATATTAAAATTTATTTATTTCCAAATCTATTTCTTTATTTTTCAATCTAATAAAATAAACCAATTCATCCCCCAACAAATCTTAATATTTAGAAGAAAAAAAACAAAACACATTGCTGGACTGTATATCATATATAAAAACTTACCAATTAATTATTTTACATTTTTCAAGGCCAATATTTACTTTAAAACAAATATAATATTAATTTATTTTCTCCTATAATAATTCTCACTACTCAGATTGCATTTTGTCTTTGTTTTCTAAATCCAAACTGTTCTTCAATGAATAACATATTTATTTGAAATGCATCTATTCAAGATCCATATCAGAATCTTAGTCACCTAAAAAATTATATCATATGGTTCTAAAATCCTTACATATTCACTGAATTAAGCTTTTGTTTAGCATAATCATAATTGCTACAAAAATCAATTGGAAATTCTGGAACTATAACATATATTATGTCAAATAAATCTTTTAAACTCTTTTCACTCATATAATTTTCAATAATTCAACTGGAATCTCAGATACCTTCTACTTTGTCAATTTTCATTTCAGTTAATAGTTTTATAATTCCATCTATTCTTGCACAACCCTTTTCACCCCTATCTATACACAAATTTCTTTTTTAATCAATATAAAGGCATAATGTGTTTATCACATAATTCAATGATAATATTCATTTCATCTTATCAATGTATTTTTTTGTCTTTACTAACAATTTTCTTCTTCAATTACCATTTTTCTACACTTCCCTTCTAGAAATTCTTTCCTAGAGCTTTGTTTCATATCCCAATTCACTTTTAAGTTTCAATTTATGTTCCTAGCTTCTGAAAAATTCTTAATTTTTCATTCTCTCTCTATTAATTATCTATCATCGCAATATTAATTCAAGATTTTTTTTGATTTTCTACTACAACATCTTTCAATTTTACACGATTAATTCACACATCTTTGGTTTGAATTTATTTTTATCAATTAGATTATCACAGAAGACTAGCCTAGTTGTTTAGAGTAACATTTTAAAACTTAGTATTCATGAAATTAAAGATACCTGGTTTAATTCTCATGTTAGTACTATGACTGGTAAGGCCAATAACACCTGAAGAAAAGAAGAGAATAATAGCACTTAAAAGGTTGCATTATATCTGTGGACTATTATTACAGCTTTATTAACTAATTCTAGATGATGGAAATAGTCCAATATATAATTACAAATTGCTATTATTTATTTATTTTTTTCTTGCTCAGTAATACTAAAAATTTTTCTCCAATATCCCATTTTTTCTTGTCTCAATTCTTATTCTTTTAAAAGTTAATCTCAATTTTATCATTACTAAATTATGATTAAAATGATGTATCTATGTATTCATAGTACTATTTATAATTGAAACATAATCGAATTAAAATCTATTCTTATCGCTGAAACTTTCTATTTCTTCACATATATATATATTCTACTGCATATCATTACAATTACTGGCTGGAATGAATAATTGTATAACTAGATCTCTTAAATATAGTAACGTGCCACTTATATTTTTCTTTTGATTTTGTATCTAAAACAATAATTATTTTTACTTCCAGAATATAAAATTCTCCATAGTTAAATCAATTTGCCTCACCAAGTCCTATAATGTTCAATATTCCCCATGTCATTTTTCACAATTTTACCATCTTTTCTGGCTTGTTCTCATTCTCACATTCTATATATCTATTCTTAAAATATTTTCTAAATCTAATGATTTCTGATAGTTGGACATGAGTAGATTGATATGGTTGTTCTGTAAACTAATATATCTGCCAAAGTAGTTTTCCTTTGACATCTCAACTATAATATTCAATTCATTTATTTAAACAAAAATCTAACACATTCATATGTACAAATTTAATATTTTTAAAATCCAAAACTATTACTTAATTAAATAAAAATAATAATATATTGCATTTATTACAAAAAAATAAAAAAGTCTAGAGATTCATTTATATATTGTGTAAACAAATATATTTTCATCAAATTAACAAAATTAAACCAAACCAACGTTCCTATTTTCCAATGCTTATTTTATTAAAATTAATAAATCTGAGTTTCAATTGACCAGCAATCTTCTTCAAAGTTAACTAATGCCAATACCCACATCCCCTTACTAAAAAAGGAAATGTTGATAAGATATTTTTTAAAAAAGACAAATTTAAAAAAAAGTTAAATTTGGAAAGTAATTTAATATAACTTATTGCATATGTGTATTGGAGATTTGATGTCATAAAATTATCAATGTAAAAAAATAAAATTATGCAAATCAAAAATAACAAAAAAATATTATTTAATAATGGATAAAAAAAAATTATTAGAAAATGATATATAAAGACAATTTCCACACACAACAACTTTAAATTAGATCATTATATCTATATAACATAAAAAAAACCACAATAAAATAAGAGCTGCTTAGGTTCATATGTATATGCTAATCAAATTTGCAGAAATGATCAAAATATATTATATAATCATGTATGTTTTTTTTTTAAGTAGTGTAATAATGGAAGTAAAGATAGCTCATGTGTATGTGCATTACAATGCTCTAATTGTTGAAGATTAACCATAAACTAAATTGGAGAAATATTTGGCTTTGCTATCTAGTATTCATTGATTATTTATGCTTACATAGATGGTTCTGCAAAATGTATTGTTTTACCTACTGCAACTTTAAAAAAAATTGTTAAGATTTTGGAAATAATTATCTGCTTTTCTTTCTTGTATCAAAAGCTTTTTTTAAAAAAAAAATTGGCATAATAAAAAAAGAAAAATCCAGATATCTATATTGAACTTCTCTATTTAATGTTTGTAGATCAAACAAAAAAAGTTACTACATCATCATAAAACAAAATTTAATAAATTCTCAGAAAAAAAAAATATATATATTAACATGCAAATTTATTTGAATAATATAAATTTCCTCTTAATGGTTTGAGAATTTCTAATACTCTTATGATTTTGAATCCAATCTCAAAAGAAATTACTAATTACTCCAGCATTTCCTAAAATTTCAAAATCAAAAAATATTTTTGATCACACAATAATATCAATTAACATCAACAATGGGTAGATAAAATATATGAATGTGTCAGCACAAGATCTATTTTGTTCCATTCATCCATTTATAATATTGATTTACTTCTCTCTCTCTCTCTCTCTTCAATCTGTGTAAATCAGATTAAATCATATACAAATAGATCAAATCACTATAATGCTACCTTTTTATAGATGTCAATACTTCTATGCATATTTGTCTATGCAAAGTCTTCCAAAATAATGTTCCACGACGTACAGGATTCTTAGTTTAAGCCATAATATTAAGTAAAAAAAAAAATAATGACATAAAAATTTACTATAAGAGATGAAAAAAAAATTATGATTATTCAAAGTACCCTATAGTTAGTTCCAAAAAATATAATTTGGGAAATAGATTGGTTCTGATGTAAATGTGTTGTGGCTTCAAGTAATTTCTATATAATATAAAATTCAAAATAAAAGATCAGAATTTATCTGTAATTGCTTCAATTTAAATAAATATTGTAAACAATATAATGTCATGCTTAAATTTCTAGCAATATAAAACTATAAATTTCATATATTAAAAAAAAAAAAATTAACAGGAAATTAAGTCCCATCACTTTAGATAATTCAAGAATTCCTGTTAAGGTGTCAAAAAATAGATGTCGATTGGGAAATTACTGAGTTATCTTCATAAAATATATCTTCCAAAAAACTTAACAAATATTTATTTTGTTCTTATTTTAAAAAACAAGTTTATACAATTTTAATACATATATATTTTTGTATTTCAATAATAAAATTAGCATGAGAGGGGAACCAAAAAAACTAAAACAACTTTCTAATTTAGACAGTGATATTTTTTATTTGTCTGAAATAACTGTATTATTCGCATTGTTAAATGTTACAAGCAACAAAACATCAAACAATCATTTTTTAAAAAATAAAAAAGAACAGTAAAATAAAATAGTTCTGGCACTTGAGTTTCTTAATTGATTTCAGTCCTATAAACCCAATAAAAATGGAATTTGAAAACATTCAGTACACTTTTCTCATCTGGACTCTGTAACATTATCTTTAAAAGGCTGTTTTTGGCAAATTAACAGTTAAAAGTTTAATACTTACATAATTTAATCTTTGATAACACTTGGAAATCAACATGGTCAAAAATTCATAAAATAAAATCTAATTCCTGTTCACACAGAAAAAAAGTAAATTTGAAAAAAAAAAAGTATTACAAATTTGATTTCAATTCAAAAATAAAAATTCCCTCAAATATTATTTGTATCTTCTTTTCCCAATCACTTTTACTCATCATGAGGAACATATTTTAATTTTTAAGGCCAAATGATATGGTCTACGCAGGACAACCTTGGTCATTTATATAAATATATTTTTGTGAGAAATTGATCAGAAAGAATAGGGAGGGAACAGATCAATAACATAAAATAAAAACTTTGAATAGGGCATGATTAACACTTGCAGATGCTATCTAGTGATAAAGCTTAACAATCTTTAGTGGAATGTAACTTTTATTGTATATATCTAGAATAAGTTGCTTTATCTTGATATGAGGAGCTCAATCACAATTTGTGGCTAAGTATTCTAATTATGCTTGACTACCAGAGTCAAGTCTTTTATAATTGAAAAATAAATTTATTAAAAAAAGAAAAAGAAATATGTCATAGCAACATGTACAACATGTAATATTTCACTGATAAGGTCTGTCCTGGTGGTTTTGATCTATTCCCTAAAAACAACAAGTCTAAAGTATCTAGTAAAATCTAATATCTTAAGCATTTTATTTTCAAATATATATATATACACGTACAAACATACACATTCATATATACATATGTATGTCTCTACATATAATTTCACATACATATGTACATGTTTCAAGTGCATATACACATAAATACATACACCCAAAGGCATATGTACAAATATATATACACACACATTTACATATATACATTTTTACATAATCTTATATAAGAATGCATTTATTTATATATATACACAAATATATATGTGTGTGTACGTTTTTATTATATTGGAATTATGTGTGGAATAATAATTACTTTTCAATTATCACAGAGCCTTCTCATTAAGCTCTACATTCTGTTGCACCTGAGGATAAAATACTAATTGTCCATAATTAAGTTATGATTATTTGGTTTGATGTCTTGAATAAAAAAAAGACAGGTGCACTGCTTAAACTATTCCCACCATTCTATGAAGGTCACTGCCATAAATTAGTTGATAAAGTCTGGCCAGAAGATGGTGCTCCCCACCCACTATTCGTAGACATGAGTGTTGATTGTTGCTGTTGAGTAGGTGGAATCCATCCCATACTGCTACCACTAAGATTCAAACTGCCTAATTGCTGTTGCACCTACAACATACACAATCATAAACATATATTAAAATGTATCAGTTTCATTATCTCAACTGAATTTTTTTATTTTATTCAAAAAAAAGAGACAATTAATGAATATAACTAAAATAATTTACCCTGAAATCAATGGCTATTACATCTTAATACATATAAATTTCACACTTTTGGTTTAAAATTTTGAAAAAAAAAAAGCAGGTTAAAGGTGTAATATATCTTAATAATTTTAGCCATATAAATACTGTTACTGAATATACTAACTTTAAAATATTCTTGATGATATCTTAAAACATATAACACTTGCAATTCCAATATTTTTATTATGGAATATATTATGTGTTTATTACTATATATTACTATTGTAATTGGTTAATGACAAACCTGGCATTATTAAATGAAAAAAAAAAATGAGAAAAAAAGTCACCAATAAAGAAAGGAAAACAAATATGATAGTCCACAGTGAATGTTTAAAATATATTAAAATACTGGATTGATTGTAGATCAAAACTAAAGATGATTTATAGAGAATTCAAATGACTAGAAAATCCACAATAATATTGTCAGATAAAATAATATATAATAAATAAACCACTAAAATTATATCTACAATTTTCAAAATACCAATATAATAAATAAAACAAATAAAAACTACAGCTAACCTATGGCATAAACTGTCACCTTCATATAAGCTGGCTACAACTTTTATTTATTTATAAATAGGTATTTTGAAAATTAATTTCAGTATTTTATCTATTACTAATATTATAGTGTGTATGTATGTATATACACACCCACACATCAAATTATATGTCAAATACTGAACTCTGAATACAAAAGGCAAACACTAATCCTCAGAAATTAATGTTAACTACAAAAGCAGAACCCAATTAAAAATATTTCCTGCTGCAATGTAAAATAAAATATTGTTTCACCAAAGGCAAGTTACTATTTTTGACACAAAGTCTTTCTATCTGCTTTTTGGATTTTTCTCCCATTCTTTTTTTTTAAAATTTTACCGTACTATTTTTATTCACTAAAGTTGATATAGAAATTAGGCATCATGAACCTGTGATAATAGGATAGTGTGTATGAACAACCACATTTCTAATTTTTAATAACAAGCACTACAACATCCTCCCCAACACACACACACACACACCCACAAAGCCTTTCGATGTTGAGAAAGCAATGATAGTGATAAGTTAAATAGACTGGAAATTCTTAGTTGTATAATCAATGAGTTGCTTTAGAACCACATCTGAAAACACAGAGAAAAATGGTTTAAAAATGACTTAGTTAAGTCATGATGCCTGGTGGATAGAAAATTTTGAAGTCAGTAATGGTAATTATACTTTAAGCAGGAGATAATGGTGGTAATAAAATAAAAGTATTTACTTATTTTTTTCTAAATATAAATACAAAGAATGTGTGAATCTTGATCGATGTGATCACATCAGAGGACAGTGCTTGTAGTTTAAAAACTATCAAAAGTTAAGATTGATAAAGCTGTTTTTATTGAACTTCATCTTTAAGAGGAAGAAATTATAATCGGAGAATAGATTGTTACAAGTGTTTATAAGGAAATGTAGTATATCAAGTGAAAAGATTGTTGGATCTTTCTGAAATTCGTCATATATCAATGAAAGGGTAATAATATTAAAAATTATTATACATAATGTCAGCTATAGTTATTTTATCAATCTTATGCTCCAATATTATATTTAGAATGTCACATAAATCATTTTTTGTTAGATAGTGTCATAGAAGGTCAAATTATTATTCTTGAAGATTTTAATGGATATGTTGATGAAAAAAATAAACTTTGAACAAAGTTATTAAACAATGATAATGACTCTGTGAAATTCAAATGATTTGCTGTTATTGAATTTTTCAATAACTAATAGTCCAGTTATCAAAGGTCATTCTTTAGGGAGAAAATTCATAATAAAGTAAATTTATCCATACCCAAATTATAGTAACTTATGGATTACAATATAGTTAGGAGTCAAAATGTAGAAGAAATTAATATTAAATGAGCATTTATATATTATGACTGTTAGACTCGTCATAAACTGATAGAGTCCAAGATTAGAATGTTGAATACATTATAAAGTAGATCCTATTCCAAACACGTATAATAAACATGATGATAATTCATTAGAAGCAATTACTACTAATATTAATGCTTCAATTTTCAAGTTTGTTGCTTTAATGAATCATGAAATTTTTTAAAGAAGTAAGTCTATTCTTAAGATCATTATACAAGATTTCTGAGTAATTCTCTGAATAACAATTCTATTAATAGGACTGAATTTTTTTTAAATAAGTGTTATTTTTAGCTTGGCAGAATAAAAAACTAACATATAAAAATTATAGTCCACACATTCATTTTATATACAAATCTTATTTACTCTAGGAACCAAGCTTTTCTACACATCATCATATATTTCCACCTACATTTCAACCATATCTAATGTCAATTTCAACTTTATTTCCAAATTATTCCTTTTTATAGTTTATAAAGAAATAATTGGAGAAATTATAAAATGATTATAGAATATTGTTGAAACATAAATGGAATTATAAGATGATGTATATATAGATGGAAAAATTTGGTTAGTAAAATAAACAAGATGAAAAAAAAAAAAAAGTAGATTTAAGTTTGTTTAGTCACAAACCTGTTGTAATTGAGGAATCTGGGGATTAGATTGTGCAAACATTCCTATTCCACCCATCATTGGGGGTCCACCAAGCATACCAGGTTGAATATTATTCATCATGCTGTTAGCCATCATAGGATTAGTCTAAAATGAAAAACCAATATATATATAAACCAAAAATAAGTAATAAATGAGATGATATAGACACTTTTGTGACATTTAAAGTAGGGTTAGGGGAAATACCATATAGAAGTCCTAGAAAAGGATAATTTCTCATAATCCGAACAAAGAAAACAGGTTTTTGCTAGTCTTTTAAATTTATTCCACACACACACACAAAAAAAAAAATCTCTACAAAATAATCAGCCAATATATCAATAAAATGTCATTTTTCTTCCTCAAAAATAATATGTTTTTTTTAAAAAAGAGTTGCAATAATTTGATATATTTTGTTTAATTATAGGAAACTCTTTCCTGTTTAGGACTTCTACATTTACAAGAGTTTACATTTTCAACAATAAAAAAAGATGTATATAATAATGAATATTATAAATATTTTGTATTAAAGATAAACTATGAATATAATGGATGAAAGGAATCCTTTTTAGGAAGATTGTACAATGTTCACCACTTGATGCACTCTTATTTGCTATTTACATTTATCTGTTAATGAAAACGGTAAATATTCTAAGAAATTATGTATATCACACATCTTAAAACAAAATTAGCTGCCCTAAGTAGATAAATGATGTGATCCCTATTTTGAAAGATTTCCCAACTCTATCAAAACATAAAAATGTTCTTGCTGACCTCCAGATCAAATAAAATCCATAATACAGCAAGCAATATAAAAAATCATATTGGTTAAACTAAATATCAATATCATCAACCATTATCAATCCACTGCAGGATGAAGGTCTCTCCAAGTTCAATCCATCTTCTCCGATCGCCATCATCTCTTCTCCACATCACCACTGCACACTTTCCTATTTCATCCATCCATCTCACATGTGGTCTCTTTCTGGGTCTTTTACAATCTCTTGGAATCCAGTTTAAGATTTCAATTGTCCATCTATTATCATCTCTTCTAGCAATATGTCCAGCCCAATTCCACTTCAATATTTTTAATTTTTTCAATGAGGTCAGTAACACCTGTTTGTTCTCTTACCAATATATTGCGTTTTCGATCTCTTCTTCTTACTCCCAACATACGTCTCTCCATACTTCTTTGAATGGTCTGAAATCTCTGTATTGCTCTTCTATCAAGTGTCCAAGTCTCAGATCCATAAGTAAGAACTGGTAACACACATTTATTAAAAACCTTCCTTTTCACACACATAGGCATATTTCCTTTTAGTATCAAGTTATTTCTACCAAAAGCACTCCAACCAAGTTTAATTCTATGATTAATTTCATCCATTATGTTTCCATCTATATTAATAATCTGACAAAGATATTTGTAACTTTTAGCTTCTTCTAACTCATCATAATCAATCTTTATTTTCATATTTTGAGAAAATCCATTAAACATTACTTTAGTTTTTTTTAACATTTATCTTTAGTCCTACTTTCCTACTTCCATCTGATAACTCTTATAACATTTCCTGCAACTCTAAAGCATTATTTGCAAAAACAACCACATCATCTGCAAAACCTAAATGACTTAAATAATCTCCATTTACTTTCACTCCTTTAGCTTTCCATTTTAATCCACAAAATACTTCTTGCAGCACTGCTGTAAAAAGTTTTGGAGATATGGAGGTAATGTCTTTCCTGTACACATTTATAAAGAAAATTGTTTCAGATATATTTCAAATTATGAAAAGTAACAAGAAATTCAAGCACGAGAAGAGACAGAGCTGAGCCATGATCCGTAAATCTTGAGCACCAATTTATCCTTCTATCACTGCCCTAAATCATGCAGTGCATACTGAAGTTAGAAAATGTAATGATAAAACCCTTATAGATTTACTGCCCAAAAATAAAATATTTGAAAAATAAATTTGATAGATCAATATGCTATTGATAGCTTAAAACCTTAATATAAATATTACATATTCATATATATTAATGCTTTACATCAGGACTATCCAATCTTAATTAATCAAAAAACATTAAAAAATAAATATTTATCCAAAGACCACATCCAAAATAATAAATACTCTATATATTTAAACATGGTATTTATAAAACTTTTTATTGAAACAGTAGAAAAGCTACAATAACTGTTTATAATCAACATCAAGATTATTAATAAGTGATAAAATTAAAATATCTAATAAGCATTTGATTCAAATAATTTTTTATTTTTTCACTTGAAAAAAACAAACAAACCCATCTAGTCAGGCTGCATAAATCCTCCCAAGGGCAGTGTTTTGAACAGTTCTGTTTTACATTAATGGAAATATATATATATATTTTATTATTATCAAATAGAAATTTATATTAATTTTATAAAAAAAAAAATACGTTTTTGTATTAGTGTTTCTAGTAAATAAAAAGTCATATTTTTTAGTGCATTGCTATATTGAAAATGGACTACTTTATACAAGTCATATTAAAAACTATTTATTAAATATCATATGATCACCATCTCATGCTAGCACATAACTGTTAATAAACAGGCTAGCATGAGATGGTGATCATGTGATGTTTAGTGGTTTAACACCAATCCTGCCTAATAGGATAATGGTGGCTATGGTTGTTAAAGAGCCAAAGTCACCAAAATATATGGGTGCTGAATTGAGTTCAGACCCACATGACTATATAAGCTATTGAGCTTAGATTGAAAATATTATTGTTTTCAATTTCATTCTCATAGTTTTGTAGTGTAGTGGAAATAAAAGGTGGCTGCTGGAGGGTTGCATTAGATCCTAAGATCTAGATGCAGTGCTCTCAGAAAGGCCACACGCCAGAAACTAGTCTGGGGATATTGGATGAGTAGGCACCAGATAGGGATTTTATGCACAAGCCTTCTGGCATCCATTGATTACTCTGGTTAGCACAAGGTGGCACTACTATAAGGAGAGTTTTTGCCTATTTATTAAATGTTTTTTATTTTATTCATGTATACTGCATAGCCTTTTTTTAAATATAATATGTAAAAATATTTTTTAGTTATTTTCTTTTTTTGTAATGAAGATGCAACAAGTTATTTCTAGTATGTAAATTTAAAAAAAATTTCCTCAGAAAAATTGTAAAAATGTTTTCACGTAATTAAATACTGCTACTAAAAACATTACGTAAACATCAACAATTTTATATCTGTATATGCACAAGATATTATTACTCTAAGAGATAATGAATTATCTATTTGCAAGCAATGACTTTAATATTGTCATATTAATAAATAAACAAAATACTTTTATATGTAGCAAAAGTAATCTATGATAGATCTGTTATTATATTTTTTACTATTGCATATATATATATAAATGGAAGACATTGGCAATATTGCATATACAATTTATCTTTTAAATATTTTTTTTTTATCATAAAGTATTTTATAGAACAAAATATTAATTATATATACATTAAAAACATATATAGAAATTAATTTACTAATTGTAGCTACACAGATAAAAGTAATCTTAGAAATATTATACATTATAACATATAGTGTAATACACTTAACACCAGAATAAAAATGATGATCAAAAACATACTTACAGGCATAACTGATGGTGTAGAAAATGTTCCTAAAAGACCATTCTGCATTGCAGCAGGCATCATTCCAGGAACAGGTCCCGCCATAGGAGTTGCTGATATGCCAAAATTTAAGCCAAAATTTTGTTGAGTTTGTGGTAAATACATGCCACCTTTAAAAAAAAAAAAAAAAAACATTAAATTAGAAATAATCTTTAAATTTTCGCTATTAAAAAAGTTTTTTTTAAAAAAAATATGTATTCATAATACAATCTGCAATTACATAGCCAAGTTACTTTCAAATACTGGTATGTAAAAATTATTTTCTTGATTCCATGACTTCATTTTTCTCTCTACCGAACTTGGCTATTATTTTTCCCCCCTAAATATAGATAATAATGATGACATGCTGCAATCAAAAATGTTTGACAATGTAACATGATCTTAAATAGAATCTTCTATTGTGTATCTTAAGTTTCAGAAAAAAAATTAACAAAACAGCTTCAAAAAAGTTTTTTATGTTTATAAATTTGCACATTATAAAAAACTTTTTGATTGTTTCATAAATGCAGAAAATTTTTCATTTTTATAATTACTCAGTCATGATTATGATTCCAATTATTTTCCTAATTCAAAACTTGGTCAAATTGCTTAATATATTATAGATTTAAAATCTATTCTTGAATTAAATTCCTTTATAAATATATGATCACATATGAAAAAATTATTATTAATACATTAGAATTTTAGACATAGATTAATAATCAGATTGAAACAAATAATGTTATTCATGTAAATTATCATGTAAAAATCCCATGTGTTCTAATGCCTCAAAGAATACTTTGACATATTGGCAAAATGTAGTGTTAAATTCAGAATTATTATAAAATGTTACTTTTCAATGGATGAACTGTTAAGATTATCTATAAATAAATGCATAAACTTCTTATTTCTTTCCAAAAACTTTATTTCCATATATTAACAAATGAACATATATATTTTAAGAGAAAAGTGATTGTTTAATTTGTCATTGTATAACGATAACATTATGGTGTAATATATATTGTAGAAATTTTAAGATTATCTAATATTCTGTCTAAATATAAAAAATTGTATTAGTAGTGTATCATACGATCAAATGATGATTAAAAAATAACCTGTTTTGTCACTTACACAAACTATTATTAAAAAAAAATAATGATCAAATGTGTTGCATCCTAAAATACAATAATAACAAAAGATTTCCTTGAAAGTAGCAAATAAAAATATTAATTAAAAAAAGAAATATATTCCAATAAATAATCTTTAAAAAAAATGTTTTTATTCTGTATCAGATGATAAGCAAGCCTCAATACATCCATATTTTAATATACAACTTTATCATTAAATTTTCCAGTAAAATATCCTTCCAATTTCATTTAATTCACAATTTTCAAAAATATAATGAAAATTTAAACATTGGAGCAATGCATATAGTTTATGTAGATATGACTACAGGAAAATTAAAATTCATTAACAATTAATTAAGTTAGTACTACAGAGTACAAATTGTATTAAATAAAATTCATACAAGAAACATGCATACAAACATATATATATATATATATAAGCATATATGTTCAATAATACCTGCCTTCAAACCAACTGTTATTAAAAAAGTATAATCAATATATTTAAATTGTCTCCAAAGAAATAATATAAGAACTATTAGTGGAATAAAATAGATGTTATATTTAAATTTAAGTTTGGAATGTATTTTGCGGTTTTTTTTTAATTGAGTTATGAAAATAAAAAACTTTAGCTACATAAGCATGAAAGGATAAGATTGTGAGTTTATTGTTACTTGGAGGAAGATTAATAACTCTGAATACAAAGGAAAAAAGATTAATTAGAATAAGAATTTTTAGTATAGAGGCAGCTTATATGAACATGAAAGGGAGAGTACTAAATATTTACTTTTAGATATAAAATGCTAAAAAAATATCAAGAAAATTCTATGATGAATAAAAACAACAAAAAGTGATTAAAAAAGAGGTAAATGAGGATAAGATATTAAATCTAATAAAAATGTTTTTTTAATGCAATGAGGTAGAAAAAAAAAAAGTAGAAACAGTAGAGAAGAAAAAGTAGATAGGTTTATGGTAATACAATAAAATTTTTAGAAGAAATATTTGACCAAGAGTTTCTGGATATATGCACAGAAAATTCTAACAATACAGAAAATAATGGTACCAAAAGTTGGGCAACAATTGTAACTGTACGGAAAATAGGGGTTAATAAGAGAGAATCTGAGGTAACAATGTCCCATAATTGGGTAGCCATTTGTAACAGTACACCACATTAGGGCTGAATTATGAGGAGATGAGAAACCATCATCATCTCCAAATAAACAAAATATAAAAGGAATGAGCATGAAAGATCAGCACAGAACTGTAAGTTCACCAGCATTACACGAAAGTAATAATCGTTCGCCATCATGAATGATCAACAATAAAAATAAATCAAGTTCAATCTTGTGACTGGATTTGAAAGTGGTGGTCCACTATAGACAAGGCTAATTATTTTTCCACTGCCAAACCTATGGTCAGGAATACAAACAATAATTATCTGGATGCATGTACTTAGGTGCTACTCCACCAAACTTCTACAATAAGTCAAATAAAGCTGAGATACTAAATGATTGTAGATAATATTTTAAAAAATTCTTTATGCAATATTATATGATAAATAGTTAATTTTATAAAAAAAAATTAGAAAAAACACATCACTTAAAAATCACTTGTGGAATGTATATCTCTAATTTAACCATTTTGAAAAGATATAATTTTTTGTATTGTTTTTCATATTTAAAAAAAATAAAAAAACATTACAAAGCAACAAAAGTAATAGTTAAAAAAAAAAAGTATGTGTTGCTAGGCATAACAATAAATAATATATGTTACAATGAGTAGAGTACTAAAAAGCTACTGAAAGAAGCTTTTTTTATGTTAATTATAGCATTTGTTGTATAATCTTTTCTCTTTTCTTTATTTATAAAGTCATGGATTCATCATGAATACAAAAATATATATCAATAATTTTTTCTTTAATTCAAGCAATCAAGAAAGTAATGGAGAAAATAATAATTTAAACATCATCGTTAGATAAACATTTAGATTATTAATTACAAATATAATTTTCACCTGGTACTCCAAATGCTGGCGGAGCTTGAGAACTTGTACTTCCATATAAAGATAGGATTGACTCTTTGCTAAGAGCGGGTTTCTGTTGACTATCACCTTGGCCTGTTGTTGAAGTTTCACTGAAGAATGATGCCTCTTCACTACTACTATTTTGGTCTGCAGTGCTATTAGACTGAACATTAGATGAAGATGATTTTTGAGAATTTGCACTCAAAAATACTCCAAAAGGATCATCGTTAGATTTTGCTCCTGATCCTGTATCTTCTAAAAGAAACATCATAGTAAATTACAAATACAAAATACAATATCAATATATTTATAAATATATAGATACACACATCTCATCAAACTGTTTCATTTCAACATGTATATTCAGAAATTGATTTGATAATGTATTTGTGTTGAAAAAAAATATCAAAATATTTTATGGTCTGCGAATTTTTAAATGAAAACCTGTATTTTTATTATTTATAAGTTGAACTTAAAAAAAAAAAAAAAAAATTACCCAATTTTTATAAAAAATGTTTTTAAAGCATATTTTAAAAAGTTTTAATAAAGAATATTTTATTTCAAATAATTATATTTATAATTACAAATAGATTAGAAAATCCCAATTTCAATTGAATTACATAAATAGAAAAAAAAAATGCACAAATTCATTTTTACTCTATGTTATGTATTTTCATTTATTTAAATAAAAGCCACAATGAGTCAGTTCACTATTATTTAAATATTCGGTAAAAAAAGCTCAGAGATGTGTGTTTTAATGTAAGTATATTTTCATCTAGAACACATTATTATATGTATATTTTAAAAAGAAACTATATAGAAAATTAGCAAAATAATAGCACTCCAAATAATGAAACAATCTAAATAATACGAAACAATTTAAGTTATAACTACATTAAAAATTAAATCTTTATTGAAAATATTAACGTATTAGATCCACATATTCTTTGATAGAGGATAATGTAAGTAAAGATTCATGTTCATACATAGCATTATTATATGCATATATAAAATGTGGAAAAATAATATTTAAAATAGTTTTAGATATGTAAACACTCTGATAAAAATATACAAGAAATAATTAACATTTATACTGGCATAAAAGAAATGAACATGGGGAAGAAAAAAAAGATTAAGCAAAAAAAAAAACAAATTAACAGTTTTAATGGAAAGATTTGTGAATAGTGATATCTGACAATGTTAAATAAGTTCTCTTGATGTAACTGTAGTATATAACCATTATAGGAATCAAGCTTTTATTAACATATCACATCTAAATATTTCCAAATTGTCAAATTGATTTTAATTATATATCTTGAATATTATTTATCATAACATTATAAATCTACATACATGTATGTATCTATACATTTAACCTCATTATTTCTACATTAAATATTTTAAAAATATAACTTTCTAAATTTAAAAAAAAAAGACCTACAATCTTCGAGGATATCAATACTACAAAAGTGAATGTGCTACTATTATAAAATGCTCAACAGATAATATCTAGTGAAAATTATTTACAAATGTAACAACTTTACTGTGCTAGATAACAAATAAATTATTGTACGTAAGTAAAATAATTTTCAGAAAAGCAAATGATAGTTCAAATCTTGATTTAATGCCAGTAGCAAATTAATGATTAACTTTCCCTCCTTAGTTGATTAAGCCCCGGGAACAATATTCTCTAAAATAATTAAGTTATGTGAAAGCATAACTCCAATTTTTTAATTACTTGCGTCAAAATTATGGGATACGAGGAAGTGATGTGATGTATTGTGGCTTCTCCTTAAATGAAGTCAAGAATATAGTTATGAGTCTATTGACTATGGCGCCCTCTTATAAATTAAAACTAACTTTGTCGGCAATTCCTGTCGTAATAATTAGTAGGCCAGTTAATCAGGAAATATAGCTATGTTTTTGGAAATATGAACAAGATATTTTTTTACACCATAGCTTAACTTTCACTTAATAGTGTGTAAAAAAAGGCCAACCAGAATCAAAGAAAATGTGAAGACGGTACAATATATATATATACTAGTATAAAATCAAAAAATGTAGATTTTTTTTGTCTAATAAACAAGATATTGTAATTGCCCTGATGATCAAAGAAATGAAAAATGTATGTAAAATAAAGGAAAAGTGTAATTAATGGTAATTAGAGGGTTGGAGGTATATTTCTTCTCTCCCTAATTTAATATTGCCCACTGGAATGCTGATCACTCACATGAACTTAATAAATGAAAAATAAGATATTGTTTAATTTTGTAAAGAATTCATTATGTTAGTTCCCAGCCAGAAGGTAATATAAAATTATGTATTTAAGTTGTGATTAATATTATAAATTAATTATAACGAAAATAAGCTTTGCAGGGGAAGTAAATCCCTGAAGAAATAAATAAAGAAAAAGTGTGAATAGGTACTTGCACAATGGAATCAGACTAGTGATATAAAAAGGGGACCCAGAGAACATTGATCCATTCCTTCCTTGCATCATTATTATTATTCATGAGTTCTGCAAATTATAGTGCTATATTCTTCACCAAGAGGAGGATCGTAGAAAAAGATTCAGAAAGCTATATAAAAATGTTTTGTCATGTATTCATTTTTATCTACGGGAATAATTCAAACCAGATGTACTGCTAAACAGATATGATCGCCAATGCCTTCTTCCTAGCTTAAAGAAGAGAAGATGTCTTAATTCAAAACACCATGCCTACATAATACCAAGACCCTAGCAAGCAAACAAAAAAAACAAACAAACAGACATAATGGATCACATAGTTCATAGAAATAATTTTAAAAAAAAACCATGGTTATGGTATCCATCTATTAGAATCCACTCAAAGAAATAATAGGTGAAATTAATGAGAGCTCTAAACTTAATTTTAATGTTAATCTGAACTAGTAGTATGAACTTTTAATGAACTAAACAGTCAGATAAGCTAAATTTGTTATTGCTAACAGAAAATTGAACTAAATTTGTAATTAAGAACTTGTTAAATAATTATTCTATGCAATGTTACATCTATATGTTAATATTTAATAATATTTAGTACAGCAGTATTAGTAAAGAATTTATATATTATAGTGTGTACTTATTTGTGTATTGAATATGTGGTAATTTAAATTCAACAAGTTTCATTATTTAGATTCTTTCATGTAATATGCTAATTTATGTAACTAATTTATTAAATTTCCAGAAATAGAAATTTGATAACAAAAAAATACTTTATTTATAAGGGGGGAGGGGAATTCCGTCTTTATTAACCTTGTGAAGGTGAAACATTGGCGTCTAAAACAAATAAATAAAATCTGGGTTGTCATCTGATCCTTCGTGTCAGCCACTATAGGCGGGATTTCTAGCTAAATTTCTAGAAATATGCCGTTTCCGCGGCCGCACCCAAGCCTTTAAGCATTCTTTCTAAAATAAATCCTAGAAAGATTGTTAACTCAGAGTTAAGTCTTCTTTCTATGCTAAAAGGTAAACTATTAACTCGGAGTTAAGTCTTCTTTCTACGATAAAATGTAGAAAGAATGTTAACTCGGCTTAGCGGCTAACGGTGTGGCTTTTTCCGATGCTAAAAGCAGAGGAAAATGCCATAGTTGTTTGTGTCACGCACTATATCGTAATGCTGTGTTATGTATTTGATGTAACAATATCGTACGAGGGTGTGTTAATTTGATCGTGTCAAAATTATTTAAATTTTCATCGGTGCCTTTTTTTTTTTAAGACGAATTGATGGACTATTACATTTTAACAATTTTAACAGTATCGTGATTGTTCCTCATAAATTTCTATTCCTCCTAAATTTTTGATTATGGTGGGTTAGCGTAACATTTTAAAGATCACGCTTTGAGTCACGTTTTAGCGAGAAATTTTCCGAGACAAAAAGTATGGCAAATTCGAAAACAGAAAAGATGGGAATTGCCAGACACGGAAGCCGCCAGTGCTGTAACATTTCTACAGCAGAAAAACATCCTACTGAAAGAAAAAAAAAAGATGTTTGTGCGGCGAATGTATGAGACCTGAGGTCCATAAAGATCTTTGGACTTTCATTTGTAAGTCTCGTTCTTGCCGAAAGAAATGTGCACTTCGAAAAGGCAGCTGGTTTGAGGGATTTCAAATGCCGTTCGTCAAGTCTTTATGTTTGCTGCATTACCGGAGCCATGACGAGTTGACCGTACAGCATGCCGTTAATGATATTGAAATGTCTACCAGTAAATATTATTAACCAAATTGATAAATAAAGTAACATAACATACACACACAATAATTGTTGTTAACCAAAAAATGTAAATTATTATTTAAAAATACACAAAAACACCCCTCCCACTAATTGTTGTCAATCAAATGTAAACAAATTAAAGTAACAAAAATTATTATTTAAAGATCCATAAAAAAAAAAAAACCCCCGTTGTTTCTTTAATTTTGTCACTTAAATTTTTAAAAACAGTATTACTATTTAAACACAACCCAAATTACTATTTAAACATACACCAAAAAAGATCCGTTCTTGTCAATAATAATGAAATTAAGAACTATTATTGCCCCATTGTCAAAAATATTAGGGTTTTTGGGAAACCAAAACAAAAATTTATAAACGAAAAAAAAGTCAATCGGTTGTCAATCAAATGTAATAAATAAAAGTAACTTCAATTTTGATTTACCAAACATACACACACAAAAAAAAACCCGTTTCTCCAAATAATTGTTGTCGGCAATTAAATGTAAAATAAAAGGAAGCTAAATTAGTATTTAATCATCATCCAAAAACACCCACCCCTCTCACTAATTATTGTTAGCAATCAAATGTACACCATCACTAAAAGTAACGTAAACTACTATTCTTTAAACGGTTACACTCCTTTCCCCAATAATTGTTGTCTACAATCGTACATACAAAAAAACACCCCTCCCAATAATTAGTATCGGCAATCAAATGTAAACCAACCAATCAAAGTAAGACCGTAACTTAAAACTACTATTGTTTAAACGGTTAACCCAACTCCCCTTCACCCAATAATTGTTGTCTACAACCATACACACAAAAAAACACCCCTCTCAATAATTAGTGTCAATCAAACATAAACCAATCAAAGTAAGACGGTAACTTATTATTTAAACATAACCCAAATTACTATTTGAAACTACACCGAAAAAAATAATCTTTTATCAATAAAAATTAAACAAACAACAACTATTATTGTCCCATTGTCAAAAATATTTGTTCGTAGAAACAAAAATCATAATTTATAAACGAAAGGAAGTCATATCGGTCGTCAATCAAATGTAAACCGATCAAAGTAACGGTTTTAATTTTTATTTAAACATACACATGCGAAAAACAAAC
Organism: Epiperipatus broadwayi; assembly: GCA_028023455.1. Lineage (NCBI taxonomy): Eukaryota > Metazoa > Onychophora > Udeonychophora > Euonychophora > Peripatidae > Epiperipatus > Epiperipatus broadwayi. The sequence goes on along the minus strand of JAQFVV010012397.1, from coordinate 3,129,442 downwards.
AACAACAACACTTCTCCCGATAATTGTTGTCGGCAATCAAATGTAAACCTATCAAAGTAACGTAAATTATTATTTAATCGTACACAAAAACACCCCTCCCACTAATTATTGTCGGCAATCAAATGGAAACCTATCAAAGTAATGTCAATTATTATTTAAAGATCCATCCAAAAAAAACCCGTTCTCTCTTAAATTTCAGCAATCCAATTTTACAAAAACAGTAATACTATTTAAAAAAAAAAAAAACACAAATTACTATTTGAACACACACCAAAAAAGACCCGTTCTCTCTTAAATTTTGGCAATCCAATTTTACAAAAACAGTAATACTATTTAAAAAAAAAAAATTACTATTTGAACACACACCAAAAAAGACCCTCTTGTCAATAAAAATTAAAAAAACAAACAAACAATTATTATTATACCATCGTCAAAAATATTTTTTGGGAAAAATAATTCAGAAACGAAAGAAAGTAAACTTTGTAAACAAACAAAAAAAAAGTCAATATTAATAGAGAATCGCTGGCCCAGGAACATTATATTAATGTGTTTTTGATTAGAAATCACGCCTCTAGCAACTGACACGAAGGATCAGATGACAAACAAAATAATTTTCTGTTATAAGTCATAGTTTTCATTTATATCATATCATATACTATTACTCAGGGTTTGATTGACCAGGAAATATAATCCGCATTTTTTCTAATATTTATTTAGTAAATTACAAAAATGAGCAATTTGGTCATATACTTATATGTATAGTATAAAAAGCTTTAAATTCCTTTATAACCAGGATCTATATAAAAAAGAAATTCTCAAGATGAAAAAAATTATGTCCCAGTACAATATATATATTCACTCATATATATTACCTAATCCAAGTAAATCTACTGATGCTGATGCTTTAACTTCCGGACTATTTTGTTGTGACTTAGAAACATTTTGGTTATTAGATACACTGTTCGAGCTAATTATTTTAGGAAGAGGTGGCTAAAAATAAATAAATAAATTTATATAAAAAAAGTCCACTTAATAATTAATACATACACATTAAACAAAAATAATCTTCAGTTCTTTTTACAATATGTTCTTCTTCAAAGAAAAAATATTTGCTGTATCTATATTTCTAAATTTGTTTCTTATTTTATTTACAAAATAGAAATTAAATTAATATACATCAAAACAATATTTTAATAATTGTCATATTTATACTTAGATATGCGTACACACACACACACACATACATATATATTGTGCCCTTTTTATTGGTACATCCCATCATAAAAAAATTGGGAATAAAATGTTTTAAATGCATAATTTTAAATTTTGTTAAATCAAAAAAATAGGTACTTATTAGGCTAGGAAAAGTAATTGTCATTTTAAGTATCCTAAGATTTGAACTTCGGTTTAGTCAATTTCAAGGCATATATATAAAGGATATAAATGCTGAGTAAATTAGTTGGTTACAAATGTACATAAAAAATTATAAATTTATTATAGCTACAAATAAGTAAACAGTTTATTTATATATTAAATTTTTTTAAAAAGTTTCACCACAATTATTTTTATACGTTGATCATTTAAAATTATAGTGAAGTTCAAATATAATCTTCTAAACAAATATGTGTTATATAGATAGCTAATAATTGCTATGCACATGTAATATTATAAAAAAAAAAAAAAAAAGATTATTGTTTCTACTTAAATCTTAAATTATGTTTAAAAATAAATAACTAAAATTCATTTCACAAATTTCATCATTAAAAACCATAAAAGTAATATTGAAGCTCATTTGTATAAAAATAAAATCAAATGATCTAAATCAAGAAAATAAATTGTACTTTATTCAGTTTCTAAAAAGTATTATCTTTATTGAAAAATATTTCAAAACCAAATATTTTCATTTTAAAAATAAATTAAATACTCACAACTAAGTAAATGTTTTGAAAGCAAGAAAGGGGAATTTACCAATAAATTGTACGCAGAGGATTGTTTCAATAAAATTGGAGGGAGAATAAATTGGATTAACACAGACCGTAAAAGACAAGTAACTAGTTTTGATTTTTTTTATCTTAAAAAGTTCACTTAAAATTCCTTAAATAGTATTGTTTTTCAAAAAATAATAATAATAATGCATTTTAACTCTGCAATAATTTAAAGGATATAAGTTATAAAGTTGTTGTTAAAATGATCAGATAATTTAAATTGATTTCTACAGGCAAATTAGCAATTAATGGTTCTTGAGAATTTCTTAAAATCATTATATAGAGAAAATAATATTAAATGCAGGCCAAATAATATTAAATGCAGGCCAATACCCTCACTGAAGAAAAACATTGAGAGTACTATGTCAATCTCAGACTTAATTGATAAACTAAATGAAGTAATCATGCTTCAGATTAGTCGAAATAAGTGGACACTTTTAAGTTACCAGCTAAGGACAAATAAAATACAATGTAAAATTTTTTGACAGAGCTAAGTATGCATATTTTTAAAAATATATATTGATAAGAACTGAGCTAAGTATGAATGGAAAAGTATACACTGTAGTCAAAATAAATCTTAAAGCATGATTGAATAAAATTTTGATTGGAGAAAGAATTGAAACTGAACAGTATTAGTTTGAATATCACTTTTATGTAGAGGTTGGAAGGAAATTATACTAAGTGATATATATGTTAAATGTAAATTACAATTATAAGTGTACAGAATGATAGCGGTCTGCTAGCATGGATGAAAGTATATTATCTGGAATTGAGAAAATGTATAAAACAAGTGTAAAAAAAGTAAAACCATCCTAGAAAATATTTACTAAAGGATAAATCTGTATGGAGAATAAATTGTTGAAGGAAAGTTGGAATAAACATTGGTGCATTGGGAAGTACAAAACGTGTGTGGAAGATACTTATATATATATAAAAAAAGGGAAATGCTTTTCTTAATAATATGAGCCAAAAAAAACTAGCAATGAATCAATTGAATGCTAAATTATCACTAGTGCAGGGAGCATTTAAATTGAATGGATAAAGCAAGTCATGGATAATTTCTAATTACTAAAGAAAGAAAAAAGAATTGCTACATTGTCAATAACACAGTGTCATATGAAGTTTATAATTGTAATAATCTTCGGAGGAGAACGAATAAAGTAAAAGTTTGTGTTTTTTTAAGGAACTTGTATTTTAGAAAAAAATCAACACTTATACATAATAGTTCTATATATATTTAATTTTATATGTAAGCATAGTTATTATTACAATAGGGGGGAAGGGAATAGACCAATAGATAATGGAATTAATAACTGATTTAATTTGGTTATTTATGTCCATTAATTATTTTAAGAGATATGTTTTTAGCAAATATTGTTAGAAAATTAAAGTAAATAAATATGATTGATGTCATAGTAAAAAAAAAATACAAAAAAAAAAACAAATAATAAATTTTTTCTAAAGAGGTAAAGAGTTTGTGTTTAAACGTATAATATTGAAAGGGAGAAACGATATTTTAAAATTGATCTTATGTTTTACGAAGAACAATTTAATATAGTTTTAAAGGAATTATAAGTAATTTTATTTTGTAATTTGTATAAGCAAATAGTTATAAGAAAGATAGTAAACAAATATAAGTTAGAAATATGGAAGTAATAATTAAGTTGTTGATTAAAGCAAAGATAAGTATTGTATTTAAGATACACTAAAGGGTGGTCCATTAACATTTAGCTGAATCTCATAAATTGTAAATAAAAATATGGCACGAAGATATAGGGGTTCAGATTTAATAAAATACAGCTTAAAATTCTAATTGGATATATTTTAGCATATAGATTGAGAACAAAGCCATAGGAAGATAGAGTTTGAGAGCGAAAGCTAATTGATGATTTTATAGTATTATAATATTTCAATGAAATAAAGATCAAAGAATGAATATCATGAAATCTAAAAATAAACAAAAGTGACATTTCACCATATTAGAATAAGATTATTGTATTGAAGCAAGACTATAATAATTAATTTTCAATTTTGTCTTTATAATGTAAAGCCTAACTTATAAGGGTTAATAAGTGTAGAGGAAAAGAAAAAAAAAAAAAATGATTATCTAATGGAAATATTTGATTTGTGATATATTTTTAAAAAAATATGTAAAGGTAAATATCACAACAGCGCCCTATCCTGTGGAAAGGTATTATATTTTTTTTTTTTGCTTATTGTAAATATCCGAAATATTATTTTTTTTATTGTATATAGTGTTATTACATTATGTGAGTATATAACCTCATTCCCATTGTTATTTTTAAATTGTCTATTAATTAAAATGTTTATTATATTTTGTAAATAATGTGATTAAAGTTATTGTTTTGAAAGTATTAAGTATTAAAAGTTACATTTCTTTTGTGAGAGTCATTGTCACTACATCACATAAATTCAGGATGTATCATTTGAGATTGCAATAAGAAATGAATCCAGCATAAAACAATATAACCATTATTTCAGAACATGGTTCTTGAAAGAGATTTTAATTTAATGTAAACTACCTTGATTACATTAGTCATTGATAATACTGCAAATTATTAAAGGATACTTATTTATAAGGAACTAAATTATGAATTACTTATTATTAAAAGCATCAAATCTAATTACAAGTTATAATATTAGTTAATAGTAAGTATTAGGGAACATAAATATAAAATAGTAGTATAATTTTGATTATAGATTCAAGTTATAAGTCTGTTCTTAATAAAAGCTCTATCTATAGGTTTCAGTAAAATCCCTCTTGATATTTTGTAGGTAGATTAAATCATTAATTAAAAATCAATGATTATCCTGAGATCTTCTTAGTATAAAATTATTATTATGATTATTGCTAATTACAATTCTACAGAAATAATAATAACATTCAACATACAATAACATGATAAGATCTTTATTAGTTAATTGAAAATCAATAATTATAAATATTTTATCATATTCATTTAACCATTATTGCTAGTCAAGAGCATATGTAGATACTGAATAAGAAGGAGGGTGTTGGTATTCTCATGCCATTGAATAAATATTTTTGTATTTGTTTAATGTTAAGGTGATGTAATCTGTTAATAGGAAAAGATGAATCTCACAATTGTTATGGTTAGACCTTATTTTGAAATATTTAATAGTGTTAAAGTGGACTCAGATAGAATAACAGTATTACCTAATCACAATTGTTATAATTGATTAAATATAGTTGAAAAATGGTAAATCTATTAAATGGTACTAGACAGTTATAGTATATTATAGCCTAAAGTAGGGACTTGCCATATCTGCTAGGGCTCGTCCTCCCTATTGGCAGGTACAGAGGTTTTCCACTTACTCAAAAAGTTCTCTAATTTCTCTGTTACCTTAAAGAAATTGAACTGGACAAATTCCCAATGACCATTAAGTTCTTGTCAATGCAGCAGCTATTATTACTATATAATTGTTTAGTAGTGTAAGAGTTTATTAGTTTTAAAACTAATAATATATCATGGTTTCTTTCTAAGATGCTAATAATTCTTGACTGATGAAGATGTATATGAATGAATGTGAATGCTTATTCTTTTTTTGTAATTATGGCAGACAACTATAAATTATGATTTTAAAATTATGAAGGCAATTTTTAAGCTGTTATTCGAGGATGATTTTTTATTATTTTAACTATAATAATAAATGACTGTCAATGAAAAATTAACACATATTTTACTATAAATAATTATCAAAAGAACAAATAAAATTCATTATAACTAAAATATGAAAGAACATTACAAAGATTGATGCTATATTAGAAATAGTGGCAAAATTAGTTATTAACAATAGAAAATAGTAAATGCAGATAATTCAAGTTTATGTTTCTGGAACAAGTTCTCATTCGAATGGAAAAATAGGATTTTATAAAGATGTTCAAAATGCTTTTATAATCTAGACTAAACTCGGACATTAGAGACAAAAATAAGAAAGAACAAAAAATTAAACATTTTACAGTAAAAAAAAACCTGTATATTATGAATTGTCTATATATATATATACTGGATAAAAATACAAGCAGAAATGAGTGTAAAAGCATGCAAATAAAGGCACATCATGGCATCGCATCCACTCACATACATACACATTTATAACAAATAATAATTGCAAACAACATATTTAAATAAAATATTTTGTAATATAAACAAGATTAAATTACATTTTATAAAAAAAATAATTATATTCAACACACTAGTTTTTCAAAACAAAATAATTAAGTTCTTTAATTACTCAGTAAATCTCTTTATTTATTTTTTTTCTTGTTTTAAAAATAATTAATCCCATAAAAAGTAATAAATAAAATAAAATATAGTAAAAACAATAATAAAATAAACTGGCTTTCAAAAAAATATTTCTGAAAAAAATCTTGAAAATTTCAAAAAATAAAATAAAATTTATGATTAATTAAATTTATAAAGTCTATTAACAGTTTATTATTTGTGAAAAATAAAAAATACAAAATATAAAGAATAGCATTAATTATTATATTACATTTTATTATATTTTAACATTTCAGATATTAGCAATCATTTTAAATTTAAAATTAAAAAAAAATATATATAAAAAACTTACTAAATTAGAAGTTTGCTGTACAGATGGAATTTTCTTCTAAAAAAAAATATATTCAAAATTATTCATTTAGTAGTTTCAATTTTTAGCATTAAAACATAAAATAATGCATTAATTTTTATTATAGGTACAAAAAAAAAGGTTAAATAATTTTACTAGATTAATATTGATGACCTAATAATGCCCCCCTCCCCCAATAGTTTTTAAAATGATAAAAAGTTAAAATTTTGTCTCATTTGTGACAATATTTGTAAAATGTACTAAATTTACGAATTTTAAAGTTTCTTTTTCTTAATTGTTTACAATAACATGAATAGTACTATTTTTGAAAGCATACGAATAAGTTGAGAAAGTCTAATGTTCTTGTTGGTATTTTAAAGAATTCAAAATGCCTGGTCTTGATTTGTTTATTATTTATTTCAAGACAATTAATTCAATGCACTTTTATTGTTTACAATAAGCAGCACTACTCTATAATAAAACAAACATGAGAATTCCCGTTTCTATATACATGAAGTGATAGTTGTTTACGGGTGATTTGCATACTGTTGGTAATTCTGATAAATCAGAATGCTAATAAACATTTACCCAGAAAGCAGTGAGCTTATAAATCAATTGACTTGACATAAAAATGTAGATATTGCATTATTCAATACAATTTTACTTACAAAAAACATTAACTTTTGAAATATAAAATAAGAATGGTATCATTAAAAAAAATAATAATTAAATAACAAAATCTATTATATATATATATTCAATAAATCTTTTGGGGAAAAAATACTGTACATATATATATATACATAAACAATTAATAAATTTGTTTTCATGTCCATTAAAATCTACATTTTAGTTATTCTTAACAATTTTTTATTCAAACTGAACTATGACAATCTATCTTTTCCAATTTCAGAATTTTAATTATTGTATATTTTTTAATATTTAAAATGGCTCCACAAAAGATTGCTGTTCAATGAAAAAATACTCTTTAATTACTCTGTGAGACTTTAAATGAGTCAGGCACAGTAAATTACTAATGTTCACTTCATATATTCTTGGTGTTGCATCTGTTATTATAATAAGGTTATTCATATGATAAACAAATATAAATGGACTTCTCAACAACACTAATTAGTCAATGTGGTGAGTTTACTGGGATTTTTCCAAATTTAATATCCATCAACATCATAGCCTGTAATCTCGGTTGCCTGATAATTTATTTAAATCAGTAGAGGTTTAATGAAGGCAGAATAAATGTGTATATAAATGATTTTTTTTTCTTTTCTTATAGATATTTACAATCACAACGGTCAAAACTAAATTATGGCCCTTATTCTGAAGAAGCTGTAAAGTCTTCAGACAAATCAATGATTGGTAGGTGAAGGGAGGAAATGCTAAAAATCCCCTGATTGCAAATTCAGATATCGATCTTTTATTTAGGTATTTATAACTGCAGATCATTTTCAAGCAAAGTAAGATTGCATAAATTGGAAGTAGGACTGTCTAATATTAAATGAAATATTGTTAAACTTTATGAAATTATAAGAAAAAGTAACGAAATAACTGATTTAAAAAATACATGTGCTTTGGAGTGGAATCATTATAAATAATAAGTGAAAGAACAAAAGCTGAAAGATTAGTTATTCAAATTAATGGAAGATACAAAATATAGATAATTCAGGTTTATACCCCAACAAATTCTCATTGTAAAAAAGTTGAGAACTTTTATGGTGATGTATAAAATGCTTTTAATCAGATCAAACAACCTTTTAAAATTGTCTCAGGAAAGAATAAAGCTAATAAAAATGAAAGAGGGCACATTTGTGGAATTTGTAAGAAAAATTGTATACTATTTCTGTAAAAAAAATGCTAAAAGACTATGAATATGGAATTATCCAAATGAAGATATACCAGAATTGGATTATATTTTAACTATCATAACATATGTATTTCAAGATTGTGATGTTAATTAATCGATTCAATACAGGAAGTGATTATTATTTAATAAAATGTAAGATATGTTTTAAGACCAACTAGAAAGATCAAAACCATTAAAAAAAAAAAAAAAAGTTTTAATAATTGATATTCTTAACTTTCAGAAGCATTTCAATGAATTTAAAATAGAATTTTCTAATTGTTTTAAAATAATAATAGACTTTGAAGGTGACTTAGACTTGCCTGAACCCAATAAGAAGATAACTGACACTGTATTAAGAACTATAAAAGAAGACAGATAGTACAGAAACACAGCAATTTGGGATAAATTTTCTAATGAGATAAGACAATATGTGAACAAAAGGAAGTATATGAATATAATCCATTAAAATAAACTGATTATTTTATTATATTCTACAGCTTTCATTGACAATTCATAATTATATTATCATTAACATTTTTTCTTTCATGTTATTTTACTAAAATTTAAAGCCTCAAAAACATAAAACAACCTGATATTAGAAGAAAAGTTGTTTCAGCAATAAGAAGAAAAGCTGGAACTATTACTAAATAAGAGAGATGACAATATGAAATGTATGGAAGAGTTCTAAAGAATTATAGTCGTAAAGAAAACAGATTATTTCCTACAATTACTACATCTTCTGAATTGTCAAGCATTTTAAATGATGAGATAAAACGTGCCATTAATCTATGAAGAAAAGCTCTAGGAAATGATAGAATTACCAATGAGATTTTAAAAGAAGCAAGTAAAAAAAAACTGTTGGAAAAGTTTTATTCGTAATGTTTAAATGATGTATCAAATGATTAGAACTATGTAATATGATATAGTCATATTTAAAAAGTGACAAATCAGATATTAGAAATTATACATCTATCAGTTCTGTATAAATCCTCTACCAAGATAATAACTACTTATCTACAGCAACTTTTAGATTCTAATCAATTAAAAAAGCTGGATTTATAAGTGGTTTTAATAAAGTTGAACACATCCAAGTATTATGAGAAATTATATAGAAAGAACTAATAAATATAAGTTGCCAAGTGCTTTACATTTGAAGATTATGAAATGGCATTTGATTCAAAGTTGAACACTTCCAAGTATTATGAGAAATTATATAGAAAGAACTAATAAATATAAATTGCCAAGTGCTTTACATTTGAAGATTATGAAATGGCATTTGATTCAATGTGTATTTCTACAGTTATTAAAGCTTGGCATCATCAAAATATAGATCTGGGATATTATTATATTATGCAACATTAAAAAGAATGTAAGACAGAGTGATTGATTATTTTCAAAAGACAGCAGTTGTATAAAAAGTATTTTGTGGATTAAAATAAAAAGCTAAGAAAATATAAGTAAATGGAGATTATCTAAATAAATCTAGATTTTGCAAATGACATGGTTGTTTTTGCAAGTAGTGCTTCAGACCTACAGAAAATGTTGCAAGTTATCTGATGGAAATAAATGTTTAAGAATAAACACTAAAAAACTAATGTTCATGGATACTCTCAGAAAAAAAAAAGAAGAATGATAATCATGAATTAGGAAAAAATAACAAGTTCAAATATGCAGGTCATTTAATATAGGAAGAACCATAATGGATTAAATTAATTATAGAATTAAACTTGGGATGGAGTGCTTTGGATAGAAGTATCTTAGAGTATATGTGTTTGAAATATATATTTTACCAGTTCTTAATTACAGATCTGAGATTTGGAAACTTAATAGAAAAGCAATACATAGACTTCAAATCACTCAGTGAAGTATAGGGAGATGAATGTTAGAAGTAAAAGAGAATGAAAACGAAATAAACAGGAAAAAATTAAGAGACTGAAATGGAACTGGAGATATTTCTAGAAGAGATAATAGATGGATTGTTAAAGTTTATACTGGATCCAAAGAAAATGTAAAAAACTTAGAAGGAAACCATATATGAGATGATTGGATGAAATAAAGAAGTTTGATAAAGTGTGGCTATAAATTGGAGAAACAGCATTAACTTGAAGAGACCTTCAGTCTGCAGTAGATCAGTAATGATTGAAAATGATGATTATTAAGCCAGTCATTTATTATACAAAGCACTAAAATATCAAATTATTTTAATTTTTTTGGCTTATAGTATGAAGCAAAAATTAGTACTTATCAAGTCATGTTGCAAGAATTGATGGAGAAAATTTCAAGCTCTTACAATATGGCCCAATCATTATTGTATATCTACTTTTGGCTTGCTCTGTATTTGAATGATTATTTTATTTAGGAAAATTACAACAGCTGTTTTTCAATTTGTTTGTTCTCCATAAGTTGAGATATCAGTTGTTCCCAGAAAAAAATGATGGCATACATTAAAAAGTCCAATGCAGTATAATTAACTATGTATTAAAAAAAAAACCTCAATGATAAGACAATAACATTCTTAAAATTATATTAGTAGACAACAATATTAAATATTAATGTTAAGAAATTTAAATCAATGCGCAACACATGTACGTCAATTGTAGCTTTCTCAGCGTAGAGCATTACATTATAATATTGCTTTTATAGTCACTACATCAGCACTTATTTGACTTATCCAGACATATCCTGAAACCCTTAAACTAACTAAAAGTAGCTGCATATCATGTGCTCACTAATATTATATGATCTAGTTGAGTTACCTATATATCATCTACCTAAAAAAAAAAACTGAACTTTAACAGAAAATTCTTAGTTATCTAAAAAAAAAATCTTTAAATTTTACTCTAGCTTTGAACTTTAGGTAAAGAATATGGCAAGATTATATTACCACAGACTTCTGTATTAATGAATTAAAATCACTGATAAATGATCATAAAAAAACAAGTTCAGATATATGCTTTAATGGATCATTCTATTGTTATGCAGAAATAAATTTAAAAGGTAAGTCACAACTACCATTTAAAAAAAAAAGCTATTAGTTACAAATCTCGCCAGAGATGACTAAACTACCACTTATTAAGATTTTCATTGTTCTTTCCCCTACAAAATACTACTTCAATGATTTATGTTAAAACAATTCCAAGTTTTTTTATATTTAAAGGTGTGCCAACTTATAGTTGAATAATTTTTTGACCAAATCATAATAGATTGCTTTACATATAACCCAATCATTATATACAAATGATCACAAGACACAAATAAATAAATCTTTGTACATATATAACAACAAAATTTAAAACAGGCAAAACACTCTATAAATCATGTGGTGTTTAAGACAAAATTTGACAAATAACTATAATAAAAATGCCAACATAGTAAAATAATGCAATATAAGTAGTAGCAGTAATTATAAAATAACAGCACTTATAATTTGGTGCCAAATCAACTGACTTTTTCTTTTTAGGTTGATTGCTTCATATTATGTATTTTTATGTGTCTCAAATTATACATATATAAGATTGCAAATAACAATAAAAGGTTACAATTCGTAATCAAGTTGTATTTTAACTCGTACTTTAAGGTATGGTTGAATATATAGAATGCATATATATATATGTAATTTTCAAAAAAAAATTATAGAAAAAATTGAAGTTTGATAAAAAAAAGTTTTTATCTTCATACAAGATTATTTTTCTGTCTTTTCAGATACTGCCGGGTGTGAGTAATTTTGCTTTTTAAGTATATTAATCTTCAGAGTGGAATGTGCTTACAATGGGGATTGTCAAAATAAAAATTCTAAAAGGTAATTAGTGTTTGAATGCTGGCTTACTTATAAACATTTTTAATTAAAGCCTATTTCTGGAAGTTTCTGAGAAATGAACAATGGGACTGAAACATATAAACACTCCAAAATTTAATTATCTATTTATTTATATGCTCTTGAGGAATAGATGTTTTCAAACCTCAATTGCTTTTTATTATTGAACTTTTCCAGATCCTTCCGCCCATTGCTAATCCACTTATTCCAAGTAATCATCACCAGTGATTCTCAATGTCTACTAAATGGGACCTGACTAATGGATGAACCCCATTTCAGTCATTGTTCTGATAATAATGAGCGGCTGAAGTGTTTACACCATGGTAGACTCCTTTCTCCACGCATAACTTTATTCCAGCATGGCATAAGCTAATTATAAAACTTATTTTTTTCTGATCAACAATAACCACTGATGCTTCTTTCTAATTTCACCTCAAATCAAAGCCATAAACTCCAGGATTAGATAAGCAAACATACGTACTCCAAAAAACATTATCTCAGAAGTCTGCAGTTTGAAAAGACTTAATAGCAATTCGTAAAAACTTTATTTATAGTCCATAAACCAGGTCTTATTCAGTTTTTACCTACATAAACTTGTATTCTGAATATAAACGAATTACTATTAGACTTAAATACTAGAATTTATTAATGTTAATAATTTATTGTTAGTATAAGAATTTTTGTATGAGTGATCTTCATGGATGAGTTAATTCCTTTTAGTCATGAAAGATTTTAAAAAATAGTCCTTAAGTTACTCTTAAAATTTCATACCATTGAATGACAAAATATTTTTTAAGTGAAAATTTCTATTTTAAATAAAATCAGTTTCACAATTCGTTGCTATTAGTAATAACCACAAATATAATAGCAAACAAAATTCTCTTTAAATAAAATAAAATGAGAAATCCATAAATTAATATTTTCCTAGTAATTTATTTCTAAAGCATGTTTGAAATTGCTCATTAGTTATATGTAAACAATAAGTATTGAAGTATAAAAGTCAGATTTGTGCAGGATATCATAGCCTACGTATTGATAAAATGTGTATGGCTATGGGTGTTGGGTATAATAGGGCCCATTATAAGTTCACTGTCTCTTTTGCGCAGCCTGGGTTTGATTGCACAGCACTGCGACTCAGCATATCGGATGGATCTACATGGGTTAGTAATGATAATAAGGAAGGTTAGCTTAAAATATATGCAATGTAACGATCATTTCATAACCAGTGTTTATAAAACTACAATAGTGCTTGTTTTTGCTAGGATATTAATATAGATAAATATAACAGTATGAAAAAAATTTATACAAATGGGTCTTACCATCCATGAAGGAGTACTGCTTTGCTTTATTTCATTTTATTTTGGTGTGGGGTTCTTTTATATTTTTATAATAAACCTTGTAATTAATATATATATTTTTAATTATTTTAAATTTTAAAATAGGCAAAACTCTCTATACATATTGCCACTCTGTACTGCTCTTCTATTAAGTATCCAAGTCTCAGATCCATAAGTAAGAACTGGTAAAACACATTTATTAAAAATCTTCCTTTTCAAACACATTGGCATATTTCCTTTTAGTATCAAGTTATTTCTACCAAAAGCACTCCAATCAAGTTTAATTCTACAATTAATTTCATCCATTATGTTTCCATCTGTATTAATACTGACCAAGGTACTTGTAGCAGTTAACTTCTTCTAACTCATCATAATCAATCTTTATTTTCATATTTTGAGTAAATTCATTGAACATTACTTTAGTCTTTTTAACATTTATCTTTAGTCTTACTTTCATCTGATAACTCCTGCAGCTCTAAAGCATTATTTGCAAAAACAACTACATCATCTGCAAAATCTAAATGACTTAAATAATCTCCATTTACTTTCATTCCTTTAGCTTCCCATTTTAATCCACAAAATATTTCTTGCAGCACTGCTGTAAAAAGTTTTGGAGATATGGAGTCACCCTATCTTACATCCTTCTCAATGTTGACTTTTCCAGTATCCTTATGTAATCTAATTGTTGCTGTTGCATTTTTATAAATATTCTTTAAAATATGACATTATCCTAGATCGATACCTTGATGATCCAATGCTTTAATTTTGACTTAATTACTTTGTCAAAAATGTAAACTCTTATAGAAAGGTAGAGCCAAAATACATTAAATTAAATGCAACTTTTTTAAAATTTGGATACTTTTCTTTGTCAATTCTATTAAGTTCTGAATTGTTTATGTGCTTTGAAAATTATTATCATTTTGAAAGAGAATTTCATTTTCCTCTATAGGTAAAGAAAAAATATTATTAGTGCGTTGCCAATCAGATAACTCATGAAAAATAATTATTGGTTCTAGTCCATTAAACTGTTGGAAAGATCTCTCAAATTCAAAGTGAAAATCTGTTACTTCCCTATAATATTTATCTTTGTAGTACTTCTATTTTTTAATAATTCCAGAGAAATATTTTTGAAATCTTTAAATTCGGACTTCATCAACTGCACAGATAGCAGCTTTGATTTATTTTTAAAAGTGTTAACATGTCCAATTATTTCAGCTATTGTTTGTTTCTTCATTGCAATTGTAAATTCAATTTAAAATGGTTGGTTAGTTATGTTGATAATAAAAGCTAAATCCATCAATAAAATATCATCATTAAGTTCAATGTATATTTCATTACTGAATCTTTGTAAAAATATTCCTCAATTTATTCAAAGACAATTTGCATGATATAATAATTCATCATACTCAGATTCATTTTCTTCTAGTTGAGCTTGAAGCATTCTTCTCTGAAGATTTCAACCTCACATGATATTCATAATTTTCATGCAGATTCCCATAATCAAAATGCATATTTAGAATTTTATGAGTCTTAAAATGCAATCTGCGAATCATTAGCTCTAATAACCAAAAATTCATTGAATGTTCCAATCACTGATTGTGCCTTATTAGTCGTCATCAATAAATTGAGTTTTTGCCTCCTCTATATATTTTTTTTTGAAAATGGTTATCTTCACTTTAATGTTTTTTAAAGGTAAGATTGTTAATAATTCTTCTTTCACATTTTTGTCCTTAAAATCGATTCTTATAAAAATACAAAGCTAAGGAATATCAAGTTGAGAGATTCATCAAACTGCAAGGAAAAACAAATGCAATTAGATATATATCCAGGTAGTTGTTCAATCAAATCAGAATTTATAATTTCTACATATCACATGATAGTTAGTGGTTCAATCAAATCAGAATTTATAATTTCTACATATCACATGATAGTTCTATGGAAAAGTTAGATGATCTTTAAGTGCAAAAATAATTTCACTTTTATTCTTAAATAAATCAAATAATACATCATTGGCTTTTAAAATGCTTTTTTTATTTATAATTTTTATCATTTCTCCATCTGTGAAAGACTTCTTACATTTTATTAACAAATAACTCACACAAATTATGCAACTGCCGCAGCTTTAGATTTAATATTGGATTTAATAAAATAGGCTTGTTGGTTGGTTATTTGTGATTTGAGTTCTTTTAACTTTTGTTAGCTTAATTTTCTTTTTAATAGAAAATCTTTTATTAAAACTTGCATATTTAAAACATCTTTTGTTCTCCCTTTTTTTTTTTAAGGAGTGACACTTGCAAGACATCCATAACACACATTTTGTATTCATCATTGTGAAAAAATAAAAATAATTCTTTCTATTCTTTATGAAAATTGTATGTTTTTCTTTTCTTTGCAATTGTTTCAAACATTACACCCTCTTTGAAAATATAATAAAATACTATTTTTTTATGATAAACTACTTAAATTTATGCAGTGGTCATAACAAAAAATAGTTGTTGGCTTTGCAATCAACTGAATGCATTCAATGCTATATCTATTGTATCTTTGCTTTGTGTAGTGAACATATCTGAGCAGCTAAATTTGTAATCAATGTATGCATCATTGTGCATTTTGAATGATGAAATGTGTTGCCTGATACCATCATCAGTTAGCTTGCCCAACTACACACAGTTGTCTCAATTGTGAAGAGTCGATTCTCGTCTATAGTAAATGTATTTGTGTGAAAAATGTATTTTTTTTTTTTATGTACAGCTTTCTAATCTAACATAATGTAGCATTGGTTACCATAATTTTCTCTTAATTGAGGCAATGAACAAGTAGACCACAATCAATGTCTTGCACCCCCCCCCCTCCCAGAGTCTAAACAAATACTGCTCAAAATAAGCTTTGCTTCTCTAGAATCAAAAATGTTTGTTAGTTATTATTTTTATTAAAAATAAGGTTAACAATGAATTGTATTTTTATTAACTTCCAGAATGTCCCATTCCTTTTCATTTTGCATTGATTTTTAGTTCCATGTAACATGGTTTTCCATTAATAAAATTCTAACTATTGTATTACTAAAGCTTTTCTAGATGCAAAGATTAAAAAAAGTTAATATATTAGTTAAAAAATATATAGCGCAATGTTATAAGTTGTAATAATAATAATAGATTACTCCACTGCACATGCACTTTACAGATCAAACACTTTTTAATGACTACTCTCCTTTCCAAACACAAGATAAAATCTTTTTGAAAGATAGAATGAATCACTCTACCTTTTTCATCCAAACTATATGTATAGGTAAATCTGAAGCATTTGAAACTGAGAGCATGAAGATTTAACTAATCACTTTAAATTACTTATTTGTTAATGACACCTGCAAAATTTTTATAATTTGCAATATGTCATTATTAAATGAAAACTTAAACATATGTAACAAATATTTTATTTATATAGGATCATAAGTTAGATTAATAATAGTAGATTAGTTAAAATAAGACAAAAATTTTGTGAAAGAAATAAGACTTTTAATAAATAATACGAAATTTAAAAAGAGGCTTATAAAATATTTTTTTTGGAATGGAGTTTTATAAGAAGCAGAGAGTTAAACTATTATATTTAATTATGAAGATTTTGAGAAATGGATTTTTTTTAAAATTATAAAAGATTGTGTTGATTTGATAAAAAATATTAAAATACTGACTAAAAAATGAATATTTATTATAAAAAAAAAGAAAAAGATACTGATCTTATTTTACAAAAAGGCAAATGCTCAAGAGATATATATGATAGAGGATTTTCCAAGATGTGAAAGAAAAAAGGAAATTAAAGATTTATTCAATATACAAATCAAACTTTTTTTTGTCAGAAGTAAATAAAATTTTTTATTCTTCTACATTATTATTATTATTATTTTATTAAAAAAATTGGAATTTCAATAAAATTAAAGTTATATAACATAAACACCTTTATCCATGTAGATATAGAATACTGTAAAAATATTACCTGAATATCTATAGTTGCAGTTGGCCGTGGTCGGGGTCTTTTCTTTTCTTTTTTTTCTTCTTCAACTGGCTACACATACACACAAACAAAAAAATCATTATTATATATATAAAGATAAAAATAAGCTCAATGGCTATAACTATATAACACTTCTCATATCAGTGAATAAAGCTGCATATGGTACAATCTTTTTTTTTTTTTTTCAGTTTTATGACCAGTGCATTAGCTTTCATCTCACCATTATGGATTAATCTGACTTTTATCTTCCATCTAAAAATAGTTAAATAACTATTTGTTGATTAATATGAATGGCTAATTAAACTGCATATGAATCAACTATTTGGAAATATTCTAAGCATACTTGGAGTATTCTCAGCCATCTAAAAAAGTTTACAAATTTCATCTGGATTTGAACACAAGGTAGGCATGATATATAAGTGCAATAAATACTATACTATGAGAATTTTTAAATATATACATGTAGGTGTGTAAATATATGTAAAGATAAAATTAACTCTTCACTTTCCAAAGATAAAAATATGACAAAAATTAAATGTACACATTATTCTTCTACATATATGTAATTAAAATATCAAATATCAATACACATAAGTAATAAATCTGATGATAAATGACCTGATTTATATAACTGCATAAAATTAAAACAGGATAAAATTTTAAATGCTTAAAAAGTTTAATTGTGTTCATACATACACAACACACATACAGTAGTTGTCACATCCATGATCATTTGGTTACGAAGTTTTCATATAGATGCCTAAACCAACAGATATCAAATTCTATATGTTTTTAATATAGATGCACATAATTATGATACATATTAAAAATTACAAAAAAATAAAGTCAGATGTCACATGACCTAATTTAATAAGCTTGTATTACAAAATTAGGTCATGTGACATCCGACTTGATTTTTTTGTAATTTTACTTTTTGCTATTAAGGCTTTGACGATTTTATATTGCTAAAGCTATTAATATATGGTGTATCTGAACTTAGTTCAGTCCCATATGGCTATTTAAGTTAGATAGCTGGATTGGAAGACATATGGATGTCTGAAAATTTCAGATTTTCTGCTGGGCTTGTCCTGGTATTTTTAATCTACTGCTTGAATATCCTAGCACCTTGCTGAGGATGCCAGAAGCAGAAACCAGTCTGGGGTTGGGGATATTCTGTAAAGCTTGTTAAGAGCTTATTTGCAAGCACTATATATAATATTAAAAATTATACAATTTAAAATTTCAGCAAAAATAATTGTAAAAATAGAATATAAATATAATAAATCAAGACAAAGAGTAATCATATGACAGAGTGAGTATGAGCTAAATGTGTAATGAATGTGTGAGATGAGGAAATGATTGAAGTGTTTCACTATACCACTTGTAACAAGTGATCATAAATAAGAAATTTACAAATTCAAATTTAGGAATTTCCTTTTTTTTTTTATTCAATATTTTTCTAATTCTTAAAAGATTCTTAATACTTTTTAAAAAAAAATTAGTATTAATGTGACTCATACTTGTGATCCACGTGATATTAGCTTATTATTATCATACTTTATTCTATACAAAATTCAATCATCTCTTGCATTTAATTACTCTACTCTTTAAGTTTATCATCTCTTTTCATTTTAATAACATTATCTAATACTCCATTATTGATATACAATTATTTTTAAAATTCTTTTTCAATTTTTGTTATATATGATTTCTATTTCATTAGTATCACTAAGCTAGTAAGCATGAATACCTGAAGATCATTAAATCTCTAATTCTACTTTTCAATCTAATGGTCAACAATCTAACATTTAAGATTGTAAAATTATTTTAAAATATCTTGTTTCCTTGAACCCAAAATATCTATAATATTATATTTACATTTATCTCCAAAAAAAAAAATCTTAATTATTTTTCCCATAAGATACTATAATATTTTATTTCTCTTATTTCAACTTAAATGATAAATTTAATCTTCTTTCTAGTAGTTTATAGTCTTAATTTTTCACACATTTATTTTATACAACATTTTAAAATTAAAATGAGTTTAGATAAGCAATCATGATTCAATATATGTGCTCAATCTTAAAAATTCATATCTCCAATGAACCAGTTTTACATCTACTTTCCTGGAAATCTACATTGCACTTTCTTATTCATCTCTATAACAGTAATATATCATTTTTTTTTTTTTTTTTCTATACTTTATAAATTAAATATGTTTTAAATTACATTTCACTAAATGTACATTTATATCTCCTCAAAAAATTAAATGCAAACAAAAGACTATATATATAAAATAAAGCTTGATTAGAGCTATTGGTAGGCTCCATCTAGTGATTATTTAAATGCAAACTTAAAAGCAAGTTACAAAATTTATGACTTGTTTTATTAATTATTATAAATATACCTTTGAAGGCTTTTGTGATGCTATATTGCAGAGGCTATTACTATATGGTGAAACTGAGCTGAATTCAGACCCATATAGCTGTCTGGTTTGTAAGGCTGGATTTGAAGACATTTATGTGGCTGAAAAATTCAGGCTTTCATATTGATAGTAATGTGTTTTATAAGTGCTGACTTTTGAGTTAGTATTTTAAATCTAGTTTCTAGAGTCCCAGTGCTCCACTGAGGTGAGCCATAATCTCAAAAACAATTGGTCTGGAGATAGGGACTTTCCAATAGAGATTTTGAATTCTTTCTCTTTTGGCACTTATAAAATAAAGCTTGATTAGAGCTATTGGTAAGCTCCATCTAGTGATCATATGTATATATATGCTGATACTAGTTAAAAGAATAAATATACATAATTGATATATATATATAAGTAATAAATCTAATGATAATTAGATAATTTAAAGCAGGCCTTTCTGTATTAGTTTTTGAAGATGTATAATATCTCAAAAGTTGCCATATATAGAAAATATTAATAAGATTCAATTCGTACAATGGTCCTGAGACCCTATATAATTAATGCACTGCAAGATCCCCTGATCTTTCCCCATTTGACTTACTAAAAAAGTTGTGGTGTACAAGAAAAACATTAGCAAGATGGATCGTTTAAAGGAACACATTTAAAATATTTTCACTTGCATAACAGCAGGTTATCTTGAAATGTGTTCACCATAAATGAAGAGATTTCATCTTCAAGTATGTGTACAAAAAGATAACTAACATATACAGAATATTTTTTAAATAAAGGTACATTTGGTTTCAATTTCTCGTTTTCCCTATATAGGGCGTTTTTTGGAAGACTATTTTATAGCTTAGATTTCTTGTTAGTTTTATTGAACTATGTATGTAGAGCTTTATATGTAATTAATAATCAAATTATAATACGGTAGTAACTAATTTTTGAATATGCAATGAGTCACACTTCTTTGGCCTTTCTTTTCATATCATTTTTCTTCTTACAAATTATTTGGACCATTTTAGATCCATAACCATGCTCCATCTCCCGCTCATATTGATTATATGGGCACCATCTCCCTCTTATGTTAATTGTATATACTCAATCTCCCCCTCATATTAATTAAAACAAAAACTAAAGAATAATCAGAAAATGGATATTTAGTTATTCAAATCTAAAGGCACTATATAATTCCAAATGTATAGAAATAAGAATTTCTTTGGAACAAATTAGCAAGATCATGAAAAAGTCAGAGCAAAATGAGTGAGACACTATCTGACTATTGGAAGCATATGCAAAACAGAAATAGTGATATGTTAATCAGCTTTTAATAAGTGTGATACTTTTTAAATATGTATTTCAATTTTGATATCTAATATTTCAAATGTCTCTTAATTAGAATGATATAGAATCAAACATTCATACTAATGTCCCAGCTCTATTAATTCTTTTCACCTGCAGTTCGAAAAAAAAAATTACATAAAAAATAAAAAAATTAGAAAGTTGTAAATTTCAAGTATATATATTACTTGTTTCTATAACAGCAAATATTTTCTTGGCTCACAGTACCCTTCTAAGACTCATATTCTTCTGTCAATTTGCATTTTTGGAGTCTGTGAAAACATTGCATATGTTCCTTCTTTACTTCATTTATAAAATTAAAAGTTTGTCTACAATCACTCAAAGTAAAAGTTAGTGATAGTAATAACTCTACCAAATCTAAAAAAGTGTGAAGTATTTTCTTTATGTAATGAATGAGAATTACCAATTTACTTATGAAAAAATATATATACATAAAAGTTGTCATAAATTGATGAAATTTGTGGGAAAAAAGAGAGAAATGCATTACCTTTTCCTGAAACTAAGAAAGTACATCCACAATATGAGATAAGAATAAATGAAGACTATAAATTTATGGATTCTAATAGTCAACATTGTATCCTGTCAGACAATTGAGTTTATGTGAAAACTTTTAGAAAGAATACCCCCCCCCCCCGAAAAGAGCGACACAAAACTATTTATTATATGTTAAAAATGTTTGAATAAATTCCAAAATCGATATGAACTTAAAATTGGAGCATTTTATAGCTTTTTTTAAAAAGATTTAAATAGAAATTTTAATTTTCTAAGTCACAGAGCAAATACTATCCTTGCAATAAGACATCATAAGAAAATATAGTTATTAAGATCTGATCAAATGAGTAATAATGAACTTTTTGAATTAATTATCACTTAGACATTATAATTTTTACATTTCATCACAAAAAGAATGAAAAAGAAAGATAGTAACTTAATTTTTTTGAGACAAGAGTGATTAAGATTTGTTACTGATATTGTGATTGTCTAAGTGTTGATTGGCTGTTAATGAATATATATATAAACGCTTTCTATCCTCTAAATTTACTGTCTTTTTCATAGTTGTATTAATCTTTTTTTTTATATATAATTATTTTTGTTAACAACAATGTGTACAGTTTTAAACATATAGTACATTTTTGAACCATTGCTTCTCAAAAGACCAGAAAAAAAAAATGACAAAAACATCAGAACATGATGTAATGTGATGTGCGGTGGCTTCTCCTTTCTCAGAGTCAGGAATCTCTTAGCCACTATGCCCAAAAAAACTTGTTAGCCATCTACCTTGCTTTTCCTTTCACTTTCCTTTTTCCCATATTCTTTTCTATCCCGCTACATCCCATTTCCACAACATTATCTTTGTTAACTTTATGGCCTTTACATCTAAATCCTCCTTATCTTTTCTCAAACCCAGCATAAAAAACAAGAACCCACTTTCTATATAATTGCTTTGTTTATATTCTTCCACAACTTGATTATTTGTAACTTTTCTGCTTGTAGGCATTTCAGTTAATTAACAGATGCTTAATATTTTCTATGCCTTCCTTACATTACTGGCAGATTAATTCACCCATATTTTTCCATTTATGTGTATATTCTCTTGTTGCTAATGATCCTGTTCGAGCCTTAAACAATAAACTACTTTCCGCTATTATCAGATAAATTAACTCGCTCACAATATTCTGTTTACTTCTATATATATTTATTCTTTTTATTCTCCATACTAGTTCTCTATTTCTCCAACACATCACTTTTTATAAATTCATTTATTCTTCTATCCCATTTCTTGCCACTATAACATTCAACAATTCTCCTAACACAATCAGCCCACCTTTTGTGTAAATATACTGACCTTAAGTCTTTATCCAAATCTTCTACATATTGTACTACCTTTCTCACCCACACCTGTCATTTACTCATAACCAAATTAAATACTATTTTGGCTATTCTATTATTATCCATAAATTGCAATCTACAAACATTTTCATTTTGCTTTTTGCATCTTGTATAAAAACATGACTATCTCATTTCTCCTTGAATTGCCTCCTTCGTATTCCACACATCTGCATATAAGGCATCTCTTACTACTTCTCTTTGTACTTTTTCTAAGAAATCTAACACCCCTTTACTAACATGTAACACATCGTTACCATAAGTTAATCCTGCTACTGCAATTATATGAAAACACTGTTAATTTCTTTATCAGTCTCTTTCTTTTCTTTGATATATTTATCATTTTTTTCTCCCATTCATCCAGCAATTTCTCTGATTATTTAAGACAATTCCCAAATAATTATATCTATTCACCACATTTAACTTTATATCCCCAATAAAAATTCTTTCTCTTCTCTTTTCCCAGCATTTAACATCATTACTTTTGATTTTTCTTCACTAAATTAAATCCTCATTTCTTTACCCATCCTTGCACACGTCTTCAGCATAACTTCCATATCTTTCCTACTTTCCGTTGACAAAAAGATATTATCAGCAAATAAAAGATCCGAGAATGTATATACTCCCTTGCCACCTATTAATGGTATCTCTATCCTCTTTCTATTGCTTTCTCTATTTCTCTCAAATATAACAAAAACAAAATAGATGGCATAGGCCATCCTTGCCTTAGTTCCACCCCATTTTTAACTTTAACTGATTCTATATTTCCTAAATAATATATTTTCATACAATCTCTTAATAAGATCCACTAAAGATCTATTCATTCCCAAATTTACTAAACTTAACCATAATCTATTTCTATTTACTCTATCATAAGCCAATAGAATATATGGGCAGCATTCCACCTAGTGGCATTTAGTTTATGCTTGAGTAATCAATGATTACCAGATTTACGGTATATAAAATCCCTATAAGCAAAGAGCTTTGCTAATTGCTCAACAAGCTTAGTGATAAATGCTTAGCAAAAGAAAGCATTTAAAATATCTCTATCTGAAAACCACACCCAATCCCCTGACCAAGGGTTTCATGCTTTAGCACCTCCTCAGAGATGCGTTAGGATAGTTTCAGACACTAGATCTAAAAATACCAACCCAAAGTCAGCATTTATCTAAGAGTTAACCATTGAATAGAAAATCTAAAATTTTCAGATACTTGAAGTGCCCCATATAGCTATTTGAGTTAGATAGCGGGTTTGAAGACCTTTAAGTGTCTGAAAATTTCAGATTTTCTACTCAATGGTTAACTCTTAAATAAATGCTGGCTTTGGTTTGATATTTTTAGATCTAGTGTCTGAAACTACCATATTGCCTCTCAGAAGAGTGCCAAAGCATGAAACATTGGTCAGGGGATTGGGTGTGGTTTTCAGATAAAGATATTTTAAATGCTTTCTCTTGCTAAGCATTTATCACAAAGCTTGTTGAGCAATTAGCAAAGCTCTTTGTTTATATTTTACAAGCTTAAAAAAGAAATGGGGTCATGTGATATATGATTCTATTTTTTATTGACTATTTATAGTCTCTGCTTTAAGTCTCAAGTGATATTATATTACTAAGACTTCTAATATATGGTTTGGCTGAAGATTCCTCAGCCCCATATAACTATTTGAGTTAGATAGCTGGGTTTAAAGACCAGTAAATGTCTGAAAATTTCAGATTGGTACTTATTTTTTAGACATATAAACAGCCTGATGGTGCTTTATACTCTTTAATACACATAAATATAATGTTACCTGGCCAGCCTTTCTTTATTGTCCGAAGTCTGGTATTATATTTATATCACAAAAAAAAAAAAGACTACATTAATTTATTTACTTATTTTTTATTGGAAATGAACAAGTTCTTTTTTGTTTTTGCTTTTAAAAACATGCTTTTATTTTAATAACGTTACCGTGCCAAACTTTTTACTGTCCGATTTCAGGTATTATTTTGAGATTAATTGGGGGGAAAAAATACATGTATAAATTAATTGCTGTACTTCTTTAGGATTGAAAACAAAGTATAAATTAAGTTATCTACTTATTTATTACTGGAAACAAACAAGTTCTTTTTTGTTTTTGCTTTTAAAAACATGCTGTTATTTTAATAACCTTACAGTACCAGGCTTTTTTTTTATTGTACGATTTCAAGATCAGGAATGGGGAATATGTCAGTGCATAGTGATGGAATGAGCAGAAAGGGGAGGACTGATGTTTTGGCCGACCCAAAGGATTATCCAAAAGATGCAGTAGCAATACAACCTCAGTGATTTGATGTCTCATAAGTGTTCTCGCGCAAAGCTGAGTTTTCGTGTGAGTTCTCTGCAATGGTGCTTGTCCCTACTCTTATCCAATTGTTAAAAACCTTGAAAGTTGTGTATGGAAGCGCAGCAATGCATTTAAAATTTATTACTATGTAATACTTCGTCAGGTAGAGTGTAAGATCATTACCTGGAATGTACATTTCAAGAGTTATGGCCAGTTGATTTCTAGACACCCTCACATGATACGGTAGCGATCTGTGAATTGTGCACATTTACAGAGTTTCGGGAAGCACATCAGCGTGCCGTAAGATTGGTGTGCAATGACATCTAGGCCCGCTAATGGCTAATATAAATAGAACTGTACTAGAGGTCGTAAGTTTGGCCGTGTAACCGGCATTTTTATGTATTTTGGCACATAAAAAGCGCCATTAGGTGGCTTATATGGTCTAAAAAATAAATACACCTGAGTCTCTTTTTACGCGGACTTATTTAACATGATTTTGAAGTTACGCGATTCGTGTTTCACCGGAAGTCGGACTCCAATATTGCGCTATTACTTTAAATAATAAATTTCACACACTTACGTCATATTGAAAGTAATAGTACATTATTGGAATTCGACTTTCAACTTAGTAATTTCAATATTTTCAGTGCTTTATAATAGTAAGATTTTATGCAATAATGAAATTAAAATCATGATTTCCACATTTTATGTATACACACATTAAATTTTACAAGATTATAACGTAAATTTGTTCAAACATTGTGCGTGTTAATTTTGCATTTTAAATCACATTCTGTTTTTGCTTTTTTAAAAAAAATGTTTAATCAATTATTAATCATTTAGTGTCCACAAGTTTATTTTTAAAAGGTCAGTAATAGCAGTGGGCACAATTAAATTTGACAATTAAAAATTAAAATCTGATTTTTAATTGTAATTAACAATTTAAAAATTACTTATGGCGACTTGAAATAATGTCATGTGAAATTTGATTTTTAAACGGAATTGAAAATTAAAGACAAAAATAAGAATTTAATTTTTAGTTGTTAGTTTCATAAACAATTAATAAAATCATCATCTCAAAGATTAATTACTAATTACGTTGTCACCAGAAAACCATTGGCACAACATGAGTGTGAAGTTGGCGTTAGTTGTTTGCAAACGAATGTGTTTTTCGGCAAATAGCTATAATAATTAAAACGTGTATAAAAAAATGTCAATTACTGTACTGTAAATTATGCATAAAAATATATTATTTTGAATAAAATTAAATATTATAGTTAAAAAAAGTTTGTCTTGTATCAATTTTTTTCAAATTTGAAATTTTTTATTAGTCATATTTTATTTCCTTATTTTTTTTTGCGCGAATTTTAAAGTAATTTTACGTTGGTGCTTTGCTTTTACGCGAACTTTGAAAACTCACAGACTGCATCCCCCCCTTTTCAATGTAAGTTACGTTTATTTTTGTGCGATTTCATTTGCGCGTGTTTTCTGAGGAACCTATCTATCGTGTAAAACGAGACCCAGGTGTACCTTCAGATTTTCTACTCAATGGTAAACTCTTAGAAAAATGCTGGCTTTGGGTTGGTATTTTTAGATCTAGTGTCTGAAACTATCCTAGCGTCTCTCTGAGGAGTGCTAAAGCATGAAACCATTGGTCATGGGATTGGGTGTGGTTTTCAGATAGAGATATTATAAATGCGTTCTCTTGCTAAACATTTATCACAAAGCTTGTTGAGCAATAGCAAAGCTCTTTGTTTATATTTTACAAGCTTAAAAAAGAAGTGGTATCATGTGATATATGACTTATTTTTTGATAAAATTCCTATCTTTATAATTTAAATCCCCGTTCTCAAATGGTTTCTGGCTTTTGCTTTTATCAGTGTAGCCTAAGATTTACCTGTCAAGCTAAAAACATAAAATTCAAATCTGCCTAAGGCTTTATATCAATCTGCATGAACAGTTATATAGATTTGAAAACAGTTGAGTAATAATATACTTTAATATTTTTAGTTCTTCATTAAAAGCAAATCACCAAGCTTAGCAGTTTAAAATATGTAATTATACAACATCAGTCCTCCATTTTAGGATCATCTAGTGTAAGCTTGAGCAATCAGTTATTATCAAAATTAAATAAATTCTTATCTATAGTATTTAAATTTCCATTCTCAGACAAGTTTCTAGCTTTTGAAATTTAAATATTAAGGATAAGAATTTTATGTGCATCTGATAATCATGGATTATTCAAACTTACATTAGGTGGTATTAGAACTGCTATTGTATTATCTTTGTTTTAAGCTGATAGTTTATTTATTCTTTATTATTAAAAATGTTAGAACAGAATTGTTTTAAAAAATATAGACAAGAATAATTTAATAATTATTCACTGAAATACAACACTCTCTCTATATAAAACAATCTATACTATCAATTTGAAGTATGACTCACATATTACATTATATCTCAAAACATTGCGCACATATATGTATGTGTTTAAAAAATTGGAGTTAATAAAGTCAATAGATAAAATTACATTTTTTTTGTGCTCCTATACCAGGCAATATACCAACCAAATAGAGCTACATATCCTGACCAAAGAAAAAGCTAATCATTAAGAAATAATATATATATATTTATTATTAATTTCAAGTAAGAAATATATTAAATAAAAGCATGAAAATAATACATTTAGCAATGAAAATAATTTGTTTAACAAAGAAATAAAATATATATATTTATTTTGAATTTATGGTGAGAGAATACTTTTTTTTTTTTTTTTACAATCATTATGGTGAGAGATTATGTGATATTTTAACACTGAAATGATAGACTGATTACAGTGGTTCCATTCAATTGATGAAACTTTTTTTTTACTTTATTTGAAAATCGATTGCACCATTCAATCACTGCAATAAATATGCAATATAATTGTTTAATTAAAGATATATAATAAATTATAAATGTGCACATTAAAAATAATAAAGTACACAAATAATAACAAACTTGAGACTCAAAATGTAATTAACCTTTTTGACTAAATATAAAAAAAGGAATCTATTATAATATATATAAGCCATTACAGCTAGCATGTGTGATTACTACCATCTTGTAATAAAAACAAAATATAAAAAAAAAAAAACCCCCGATGCTCTTATAGCATTATCTATTTTAGCATTATTAAAGTACAAATTTAAGTTTCATTACATATTATCATCCATTAAACTGCATTGCCAGTTTAGTGAAACAGTAGAATGGTTGATATTCAAATTCTCAGCTGAATAAATAGAAAAAAAAGCTCCCAATGAAATTGTTGTGATTAGTCAGTCATATCAGTATTAAATTATTTCATTTAAAAAACATGGCACAGTAAACAATTGATTTGATAACATACATATTAAGAAAACAATTAAGATTGTTAAAGAAAATCAATAAAAGTATTTTACAAAGTTTGAAAAATGTTTTAAAATTGCATTCAAATAACTAATAAAACTGAACTCAAAATACTATGTTTCCATATAAAAAATAAACTTTATTGTCATGATACAATGAAGACACTTCTCTGATTATCATATAGAATAAGATTTGAAATGTTTTAATAAAGAACCTCTTATAAAACTTAAATATATTATTATAAGTCCTTAAACATATGCATATATAAAAACACATTAAACATAACTTATGCATAAATAGATCAAAATATAACAAAATAAAAAATGCAGATAATAAATTTTAATAAAATGTTTACTAAAATGTATATAAAATTTAAATATTAAAAATAGTGAATAGTTAATAAGTTAGTACAGGTGCTTTCACAGATTAATAATTTTGCCAGATTAGACAATCATGAAGTAATAAAACAATAATATATTGCAAGGAAATAAAACGTTGTATTTAAAAAATTAAACTTTAAATTTTCAGTTTGACGAAAATCAATGTGAGTTCAGCAATTATGCAATTCTTTAAAAAAGATAAAATAGAAATGTGGTTCCCATATCAATTAATTATCATTTTTCTTTAATTTTATTTCAAATAGTGTGTATTTATTACTGTACAATGCTTTTTTTTTTTTCAGTGTATATAAAAAATTAAATGATGGATATATTTTGCATTTATTATTGTGAAGTGTATTTTTTTTAATGTATATTCAGAATTAAATAAAAAATATTACTCAAATAATTTATAATTCGTGCTAACATAAATCTTAAATGTCATGAAAATTTGAAACCTGTTCCCTTTGTAATTTAGCTCAAATTTCAAAAGTTGCTAAATATTTAATAATTGAAATAACGATATTGTATCTGCAATTAGTAAAAGTTTTATTTGTTAATAAAAGGATGAGAAGTTTTTTCACTTTAATCTATCATCTGTATAATTTTTTACATTTTTATTTTTACTTTGAAAAGCTATTTTGTTTATTAGAGTTTCAATTTTTGAAATATATCCTACAATATCAGTATGATATGAAGATACGTAGTTTTTTCAAAAAATTATTTAACAAAAAATAATTACAATTTTGAAATAGGAAATATTATAAATGATTATTTATAATATTTCCTATATCAAAATTCTAATTATTTTTTGTTTCAAACAAATTGAATATTTTTCTCCAAGTTTATAATCAAAACTATTTGATTTTTTAAATAATAAATATCTTATTTAAATATCAAAATTTGGTAATAGTATGAATACTGAACACTACTGTTTGATGGCACTCTTTTTCACCCAATGCACATCAATATACCGATTCACGGACCGTCGGTTTCTTTACAGAATACTACAATATAAAAAAAAATTTTTTTTCACTTTCTATATATAAAATTCGTATGTTTTTTTTTTCGTTTTCAATAAACAAACACTTTGTTTTTATATGGTGTAGAGGGGGGAGGTGGTTTACTTTTAAATTATTGACTTTTTTTTTGATTTTGAGCTTTTTTTTTTTTTGATTTTGAATTATCGGTTTCTTTACATAATACTACGGTAAAAAAAATTTTTTTTTACCTTTTTAATAAACAAAACACCACTTTGTTGTTAGATGGTAGAGGGGGTTGGTTTGCTTTTAAATTATCGCCTTTTTTTTTTGGATTTTGAGCTTCTTTTTTAAAGCCTTAAACAATTCAGTTTTAATTAATAAACCAACAGATGGTTTTTAGAGGGTGGAGGGGGGTTGGTTTGAATTTCAATTCTCGTCTTTTAGTATCTTTTGTCAATGTACTGGAAACTTCGCATATTTATTTTAAATGTGTTTGAATATAGAATACATATAAAGAGATAGATTAACAAAATATACGAATTATTGAAGGATTGGTTTGCTTTTAAATTATCGACTTTTTATTGATTTTGAGCTTTTTTTTATTGTTGTTGGAAAGCCTTACTAATCAATTCATTTTTAATAAACCAATAGTTGGTTTTTAGAGGGTGGAGGGGGGGTTGGTTTGATTTTTAATTATCATCTTTTATTTTCTTATTATGAGGGTTTTTTTTTAAAAAAAATATTTACGCTACCGAAACCTTTATATGATAGTGAAAAGTTCTTCCTTTATTTTTTGCCTTTTTCAAAAAGCCTTAATTAAACAGTTCGTTTTTAAAAAAAAAAATAATTTTTTTTTTCTTTAGAAGAGCGGGGGAGTTACGGTTTGTTTGACTCCAATAGGAGATGAGCCTCAAAGCTGTAAGTAAGGGGATTTTGGAGCCGTCCAACCAATTTCCCTTATGCAGATCCCAGGTACGCTTGCAGAAGTGGCAACCATGCTCCTCCTGCAAGCGCATAGCTTCGCATCAGGGAGGATATTCTCTTTCTGGAAAAACACAACAGCATCAACTTCTGTGGCAGGCAATTCACTCCCCTTCAATCAATTTTGAACATTTGCCACGCCAACATTTTACTGCTCTCGCACGGATTCACGTGTAAACGTGCATTTGCGCGTGAACTCGGCAGAACTCTGCTGAAAACCTTTTCAGGTTGTGTGCAGTTCAAAATCATAGGGAAGCACAGCCTGACAATTCTTAATATGTAATACTAAATCCACTATGCTTTCTCAAAATTTTGCCACAATGAAATTTTTTGATAGTTTCGCATCCTTTAAATACGGCCGCCATCAAATCAGACCGTAGCGAGAGTTGAATTGCGCTCACTTGAGGAATACTGTCGCAAATCAATGGGCGTAGTATTTCGTTACGTAATCGTAGGATACATCGCCCTCTTAGGCGACCTGTTATGGCTCTAAACAACACTGTTGTAGTGTTAGCCATAAATTAGGCCGCTAAAACGGTATATTGATGTGCGTTGTGTGAAAAACAATGCCACCAAGCTGTAGGGTTCAGTATTCATACTATTACCCAAAATTTAAATAAATAATACTTTATCAATACTATTATACATGTTATTTAATAATAATACACATTTTTTTAAAAACAAACAACAAATTATTCAATTGCTTTTAATTATAAAATTTAAGTTGTTACAATAATTAATGACCAAATGTGAAAATACAGAAATTAATAAAAAAAAAATTTAGAATATTATATGATTAGAATTTTTTCTTGTAACTTAACTTTATATTATTTAATAAAATGTTTAAAACCAAAATTCCTATGAAAGAGACTTATTAAATCCAAATGATCATCATTTAACAATAAAGATTTTTTTTCTTTTTAAAAGCATCTCACAAATGAATGTAGATATTTTCTCAATATAAAAACCTATTATTTAAAAAATGATCAGAAAAAAAAAAAAAGTTTATTATTAGTATCAATTTTAAAAAAATGGATATTATAAAAAAGAGAGAAAAAAAATAATTTAACTATATAATATATTATGAGAATATTGAGAAATATCAAATTAAGTAAAATTAAGTTGAAATGACCACAACAGCATTGATAAAAAAATTAAAATCACAAACTGCATACAATGTGACAAAAACTGAAGATAAATAATTGATCATAATTAGTCAAACAACCTGATTTTCACTAGAATCTAATAAATAAACACAAATAAGAATTCTAAGCAGACTACTTTTTATATAATTACTTAAGACAAAGAATAACAAACTAAATCATACATATTAATTAAGTATAGATTTAATTAAACTACCTTACATTTTTACTATAAGTGGAATTTTAAAATATAAATTAGTTTTGATTAAAAGCCTAATGAAATATAAATTTAGATAAAAGATGATGTTGCAATAGAATAAAAGTTTAAGTGTGATGGGATATTTTTTAATTCAGATGAGTACATATTAATTATAAAATGATGAAGATATATATGTTTTATAAAAATAATTTTACTTACTTGTGGTTTTGGCAAAGGAGGGGGCACCCATTCTTTGGCTATATATTTTTTCTGTTCATACTTTGATCTAATGAAGGCCTCAAGAGATCTAGTTACTCTTTAAGGAATTAAAAAAAAAACCCTTTTATTTTTATGCAAAAACACTAAAATAATAATATTTATATATTTAATTAATAGCATTTACATCCCAAACTCTTATCAAATCAATAACAATCATTTTACACCACACGATCACCATTCTTTATGTTTACACAAGCTGATTTTCACAGAGGCAAAACTCTCCATACAGTAGCGCCACAGTGCAAGCCAGAGTAATCAATGGTTGCAGGAAGATTTGTGCATAAAATCCTTATCTAGTGCCTACTCATCCAATATCAGCAGACTAGTTTCTAGCTTGTGGCTTTCATTAGTGCCTTGGATTTGAGAGCACTGCACCTAAATCTTAAGATCTAATGCAACCTTCTAGCAGCCATCTTTTACTTTTTTAGCTAACTATAAAGCTTTGAGTCCAAAATAAACAATACATTAATGTTTTCAAGCCAAGCTCATTAGCTTGTATAGTAGTATAGATCTGAACTCAGTTCAGCATCCATACTTTTTGGTATCTTTGGTTCTTTAATAACCATAGTCACCATAATCCTATTGGGCAGAATTGGTATTAAACTATCAAACATCACATGATCACCACAAACTAGAAACTAGTCTGCGGATATTGGATGAATATGCACTAGATAGGGATTTTATGCACAAAACTTCCTGCATCCATTGATTACTCTGGCTTGCACTGAGTGGCACTACTGTATGGAGTTTTGCCTCTGAAAAACAGCTCGTGTAAGTATAAAGGATGGTGATCATGTGATGCTTGATGGTTTAATACCAATCCTGCCCCATAGGACTATGGTTATTAAAAAACCAAAAATATTTAAAAGTATGGATGCTGAACTGAGTTCAAATCTATATAACTATACAAGCTGATGAGCTTAGTTTGATAACATTATTGTGTTTTCATTTTGGACTCAAAGCTTTATAGTTAACTGAAAAAATAAAAGGAGGCCTCTGCAGAGTTGCATTAGATCACAAGATCTAGGTGCAGTGCTCTCAGATCCATGGTTCTTCACTGATGAAAGCCACAAGCTAGAAACTAGTCTGGGGATATTGGATGAGTATGCACTAGATAAAGATTTTATGCACAAACCTTCCTGCATCCATTGATTACTCTGGCTTGCACTGAGTGGTGCTACTGTATGGGGAATTTTGCTTCTGTAAATAATCATAAAGTTTCTGTTTCATTATTTTAATTTTATATAGTAAAACAAAAACTAAAAAAAAAAAAAGGTAAAACAAATATAATTTACAAAGTTATAATTTTACACTAATGTTATCTAAAAAGTTTGTTTTTTCTATAAACTATCTACTATCGACTTAAATGCTGATTATTCATGGAAATAAATAATTCTGTAAATGTAAGAAAAATATAATCATGAAATAATATCAAAACTTTTGCAAAAATTTAAAGCAGTTTATTTTCATGTTAATTTATTTTAGATAACCATTACAATGTGTTTGTGCATTAAAAAATCGAACTTGTAATTAGTTGTTTATACACAATTTAAAAAGCTACTTGTGAAATAAACATCGACACTTTTTAACTTAGAGAGTAGATATCCATTTGAATATAGACACACTCCCACAAAAACATATATATATATATACATTGTATTCTTAATCATCTAAGGCAAAGACCTAGTCCATGATTCATGACACAAATTTTTTCCCCCGTCTCAGAAAACATTTTTTTATACTATCCTCCTCTCTAAAATTTAGCTGATTAATTATCATTACTTCTTGGAACATGAAATTCTTCATTTGAATTCCATTTATTCTCATCATAGCTTAAATGTAGTCACATAAAATCACATTAATTCATTTATTTTTCTATTTCATCATTAATTCTTCTGACCTTCTTTTCCAAATTAAAGTTTTTATTTTATTTTTATATCCAAATTCTCTGTTTTACAATTATTAATATTTTTTTATCACATTTTAAGAATTAATGATAATACACTTGTTCTTTGTCAGATAAACTTTATAGTGAATTCATTGTTAATTATTAATATTTCTAGATTGTTTTATTATAAATCTTGAAAACAAGATGTGACAGCAATTTATATTAAGATTCTGGAAAACAATGAAAAATTGCTATTGAAGATGATTGCATGTTTATTTCAAAGTCATAAAATTTGTTTTCTAATAAATTATTTAATATATATGTGTATTCAAAAATAATGATAGTTAAAAGCCTGCATAAGGTAGTAACAAAATTTTGGAAATTTTCATCACTGAAATATTTCAGATATTAAGTGACAAAAGAATGGGTAACAACGAAGATTATCACCATGTTAAAAATATTTACATTCATCAATTATTCACCAATATTTCTGAGTATAATACTTCTGAAGATAATATTACTGGCAGGAAATTAATATTAAACTGTAGATATCAAAACAAATCAATATTCCATAACTAATTATTCCATATAACAATAGATTTATTAATCCTAGGTAAAATATAGCCAAACTATTTTTATTATCTTTATACATTTTTTCTATGCATTAAGGTAATTTGATGTAAATAATAAAAAAAAATCTTAGGTGATAAAGATTTGATCAAAATCAACAATAAACAAATTACATCTATATATACTCTCTTCTGAACATATTTTAAATCCACAATTGCTAATGCAGACAGTAATATTTTAGAATTAAAAATAAACAATCTTCAAATTCATTTCAACAACTCAAGATGTTAAATTTACATTGGATGACAATAAAGTGAAGAAATGTTTTTGCCTTATATTGTTGAAGATGGGCATTTATTGATTTGCTATTATATTAAGAACTTTTGCATAAAAAAAAAAAGAAAGAGACAACACTATTATGTTTGTTCATATGATTTCTAAATTACAATATAAAACAGCCTACTACTTCCAAAAATAGAAAACAAAAAAGAAGGCTTCTTCATTTTTTAATTAAAAATTTTGTCTTCTCAAATTTAATAAATGAGATTGTAATTATGAATCTACAAAATTAGATCTAATAATATTCTTTATCTAATATTTTTAATATTAATATTTTAAATATAAAGGTAAAATAGATTAAAAACTAATTTTAAAATATAAATTATTCAATTCTTTATTTGGGGGAAAATAAGAGCGTTTCTTGTGCACACATATACAAAATCAATATCAAATCAAAATTATAAAAAGGTTATCATAATTTAAACAGAAGTCCGACTTGAAATATATATCACTATTTCCATTCACATCATATTCTTATATACTTACATTATTAGCATCAGTACTGAAAACAATCATGAAGATTATGTCTATCCAATAAGAAGATATAAGACTATTAAATTGAAGAGAAACTATTTTTAATAAAAAATTTACATGATGAAATTATCCTTGATATCAAATCATAAAAAAGTATATCCATCAACATAAAAATATATTTCTTATAACAATTAAAGCAAAGTCCGGATATTAAGAAAAGTTAATATTGAAGCAGTCGATGTCTAATCACATCGAGCTTCATGCTTCGCCAGCTATAGTAACCTCCTGCGGGACCCGCAATTTAAACCTCGCGTATATATCTGCCTTTTTCGTACACTGCATGCACAAGAATTAAAAGAGAAGCTATAAAAAGAATTAGTAAAAATCAAAACAGTAATGTGCGTGATGCATATATATATATATATATATGAACGAAGC
The DNA here is from genome assembly GCA_028023455.1 of Epiperipatus broadwayi. NCBI lineage: Eukaryota > Metazoa > Onychophora > Udeonychophora > Euonychophora > Peripatidae > Epiperipatus > Epiperipatus broadwayi. The sequence continues at coordinate 3,092,808 of JAQFVV010012397.1, read as the reverse complement.
AATGATTTAGTAATATTTATTACTAAAAGTTATATTATTTTTATATGTATATTTTAGTTGTATTTGGAATTAAAAAGGTTTGACATATTTTAAAATAGTTGCTAAGCAGAAGTAATCTATTCTCTTTATATAAGATTATTTCTTGCTAATTAAAAGTCAGAATTTTAATTAAAACTATAATGAATCCCTTTGTTAATCTTAGTAAATCTATACAAAATCTGAAATATCTTAAAAGGTATTTCGAATCTTATCTTTAAATTTTTTTACTAATTAAAATTAAAATTACAGGGATAACTGCGGGCAAGTGAAATCGCATTCTTGGGGGGATTAAAAAAATGTATAAAAGAGCCCATAAAACAAAAGAAGTCAGTTAGTTAGTAAATTTCAGAAAAAGTGATTCAAGAAAGTAGTTTTAGAGATCGTTAAATTTTAAGAAGTTAACACAAGTTCTATCCATCTGACCGGCTGCACCAGATGACGGTCTGAGTGCTGACCAGACTGCTGACTGATATTCTGTACCAGCCTGCAAATTTGAAAGCACTAAAAGTGGATCTCTCTTTGTGCATTCACAATAGTTCTTGAGGTAACCTCATTCCATGTAGAGCTGCCTTTAATTTAAATCCCTTTTGTAATTTCTAATAAGATATAGTTAAACTTTTGTACTTAAATTCGCATATTAATTTATAATAAGCTTCTGTTAAATATGCTCTTAAACGCTCTCTCTGTAATCCCTTACTAATGTAACGTAATTCTAACTACCTCCTTTCACGCTTAATTATGTAATATAGCTTTATGCGGCTCCATTAAATATTTAACTTATTTTGTTTTATGTATATATATAATGTATTTTCTTTAATATGCCAATACTACCCAAACTTGTGAGTCTGAAAAAAAAGGGAATAATTGTTTAATTTGGAACGAAGCAGGGGCTTCATCTAAAATCTATCAATAAAGTTTTGTTTATTTTAAATAGAAATCGCTCGCTAGTTTGGTTTCATTTTAAATCAGTTATTCTTGGATTTTAATTAAAATCTTTTACTGTGGATGAATGCTGCTAAATTTATTGCTTTGAATTTGTCTTTAAAATTTCACTGTTAGAAGATCGCTAACTTTGTAATTAGGACCATCCCTTCTTGCTAATCCTAGCAGTTAATACGTATATGGGAATCAAAATTAAATATAAATTTTGCTAGTTTAATGTTATAAGTAAAAGAGTTATTATTCATTATAATCTGTTAAATGACTGATTAAAACAGATCATTATTACGCAGAGGTTAGACTATTTCCACGCTTTAAAATATAAATATTATGTTATATCTAATAACGTTGCTGGCATACATTTTCTTTTATTATGGTATTTTATCTTTTCCATTTTGTTGTCATGTGGGAACTTTGGAGGTCCAAAGCTGCCTACTTAACTATCTCTGAATCGTTCATAATCAAAATTATACGCTACTTTCTGTGGAACACGAGGTATGAGGTTTTGATTGTGCAGCCGCATTCAAACCCAACCTCTCCAATTCGGTATCATTCCGCGGACATACCAACCCTAAGTTAGTTTCAAATATTCTTTTGACATAATAAAGTATCCAAAACCGCCATGATAAACAAATTTTTTTATTGTATGCTAGTGCCGTTACTCTTCTCATTAGTTTACTCACTGCTTATCTAACCTTAGTTAGTCGCAATAATGTGTTGAACATAATGACTCGTTTCGTAAAATACGCAATCATGTAAATTATTCAGTTCATTGATTTAAACTGCTTTAGTTTAAAATCGTTATCGATTCCCATAGACGTAAATCAATTTGTATTAATGATTGTATAACTTACTTATTCTCGTAAATGTAGCGCATTGTTTGTTCCTTATGTATATGTTCCAAAGACGTCTTTTCCAAACAATGCCAGTAAAACATATATAATGATTTTCATATTGTCGATGGATGATTAAATTTGTATCTTCTTGCCTGTTCACAAAAATCATTTACTGCTAAATCGCAAAGTACCCTTTATATCATTAATCATCCAAACTTGACATGATCTTTTATATTTGTTTTATACATCCACAGCATTATATCTGCAAATGTCTTTAAATTGGCATATTAACCCCACACAAGCTATAACACATTCCATAAAATTATATCCATTAAATAATTAAAGTAAAGGGATTTTATAAAAACAAATCCCAAAGTTGTAAATAGACAACATCACCCCAAGCGTGAAATAATATTGTAACATATATATGTGTTTGTTTAAGTCTCTTAAATATCTATATTTCGTGTAAATCCTAGTTTTGAATTATTATTTTCTTCTTGATAATATTTAGAATTATTTTCTTTAGCTAATAGCTTAGCATTAATAAATAACTGTAATAAATGTAATGGGCTACTCTTGTCTCGATCATCAACATTTCGATCTTATGCTCTACCGATGTGTTTCTGGGCTTGGAATTAAAATAATTATGCTGTATCATCAGGATTGTTGTTCGTAGGGTCAGAGACTCGAAGAATAGGCAAATAAGTTAGAATTCAGAATTGCTCCAGACCTGTGTATCTTGAGCATGATTGGATTAGAGGTACTTTTGCTTGGATTTTGAGGCTTGTTGAGTCAGCATATATTTTCGACCGGTACAATATAAAAAAAATATAAAATGAAGCGAAATTAGAATTGATAAAATAAAAAAGAATTACGAAGTAAAAAAGTGAAAATATGAAAAAGAATCAAGAAAGATAAATGATACTACATGAATAAGAGCAGATCCAAAAAAAAAAACAGCAATTAATTCTCTGGATTCCACAATTTAACAGGAAAAAATCTTACTATAATAAACTAGTATAAAATATGAACAGAAGTTATTGATTTAGCAATAAGAACAAACATAGAAATGCTGGAAATAGTGCACGAATATATGATATTAAACTTGTTAACAACTGCTACATAAATCTCAGAATTAATTCAGATCTTCTGACTAAAAATAAAATGGTTAAGATCATAAAATATCTAAAGAATTGCAAAGCCCTATGATTTATTATTATTTGCTGTTGGTTTTAATTAATGTCTGGGCAAAAAAACTGTCCTTAGCAAAAAAAGTTTGATCAAGCTTGCAAAAATAAAAAAAATTAATGATTTTAACGCATAGAAAAATTTTGAGCCAACTAATCTTCAATTCAACCATTCTGCTACTAAACATACTACTTGTCATTGGGAAACAATCTTATTAATATGAATCATTATATAACATGTTTTAGTTGATTTTAGAAGCAATCAATAGTATCAAAATAAAAATAAAAAATACACTAAAGATATTTGGTATAATCAAAAAATGAATTAACTTGATTTGGGCTATATAATTCAAGTGCCAAATGGAGAATTAAGTGACAATATTTAAGCACAATGGGAGTATAGTCAGGAGCGAAAGAGGGTTGATTATTTTCATATTATTTATAATAGTTTTGGATATTATAATGCATAAAGTCATAAAAAAAACAACAACAACAAAGAAATATATGATGATTTGCTAACAAATAATGTATGTAGAAGATTACACTTTGAAAACATAATATCGAAAAACAATTATTCAGTTAATGAGGTATGGAAAACTGACTATAAAATAAACTCTCATATAATTTAAAATTGGTAGTCAGGATATCAAAGAGATGAGCAGATTCTATTACCTAAAAAGCTTTACTACTTGAAATGGAAATGCAAAAGATATTGAATTAATTTGGAAATGTATTTGTCAGATTATAACAGAAATTAAAACAAAATTACAGATCTTTAAAAATAATACAACATCAGGTCTTCTAAACGGATATAATACTTAACCCCCCCCCCCCCGGACCAGATAAGTCAGAAATTACAAACCAAGGAATGTCGGACAAAGAAACCTACTTATCCAATTAGAGATTATAAATTGACTATTCAATAGACTATATATTACAAACAAAATATATTACAAGAGGGCTTTGTATGTCTATCATTAGAGTGCCAATATATAGGTAGATTTAACTTGAAAAAAGATGAAATTTAAAAAATTTTAATAAGTATCATGAAAACGAATGTCACAGAAGATCCAACAATGATGAACTTGGGATAATAATAATTATATGTCAAATTTAATTTGTAAAACATATATGACCAATCACATAATAATAAATGTGACAGTTGGGATATTATTACAGAATTTATTCCATTTTTTGATGTATTCAATATATAAAAAAAATTATATTATGAAAGATAGCTGTAATAAATGTCAGAGTTAGTGATGTTGCAAACTATTGAAAGCAAGAAAATATCATTACTCTTGACATTCTAGACATTAAAAATAAATACAATACCATTTTCGCAAAACTGATTTTTCCCATTAGGATTTTCCAGACATGAAGAACCTTATAGTATAGTAATTAATGAATGCATGTATTATGCCCTTGTATGCTCCGAGGTTTGAATACGAAGTCTAATTACTGTCTTTTTCATGCTGTAAATAGTAAGCAGGTTTTGTAAAATGAATTATAGATTATCATCCAGACATAAAAGTGCAGCAGTGGTTACATCCCTGCAGATTATGTTTTTTGGGTACTTGAGTATTAAAGCTGCAATGTAGAGGAGATAGGAGGCCTTTTCACCCCACAATAAATGTGAAATATTGTGATGACGTCAAATTGAAAGAAAATAATCCCTGCAAGTATACGTAAAACATGTTCTTTTTTATCGACAAAGTTTTTTTTTTTCCCAGCGCGATCTTTTTTTTTTTTATAATACTTTGACATTTTCAGTTATTTTTTGTATTTTTCAATATTTTGAAATTACCAAGTACTGAAATGGATGCAATGCTCTATTTCCAACAAAAAGGCATCTTGCCATCAGTGACAAGCAATGGCATAGCAATGTCCGAGATTGCAACACTATAATAGGCATTCGCAAGAGGATGTGGATGTTTGGTGGATTATGTAGGAAAACAGATGAATGTTTTATTATGAAAATCGAAGACAGGACAAAGTACCAATGAGGGACAGCAAAAGAGCATTTTTTTTTTTTTGTAGTTTTTGGTTTAATTTCTTTATATAAAAAAATTAAAAAAGTTTTATTAAAATCCCAACATACTTTGGAATCAAGTATTTAATTTTGAGAGCGAAAATTTTTATTGCAGATGACCATACTAAATATCAAAAGTTTTGTTTTAACGCATAAATTCCAATTATATATCACATGGTAAGTGTCGTAGGAATATAGTTAATGTATTTTTATCCAAATTACTTAAAAATCAAAATCATTTACTGTTTGTTTGGTGTATATTTAAATAAACTAACTATTTTTTTGATTAATGGCATCATTATTGCATTTTATTTTTTATTTTAAATTCATTCTTAAAAGTTGTTAGTTTTTTAAAGTCACATCTTTTTTTCAAGTCACTTTTTTTTTATTTTATCGTTAATGTTGATAGTCGTACATATTTGTGAGTCACATTTTTTTTTTTTGGAAACTTGTTAATGTTGAAAGTCGTACATATTTGTGAAAGTTGCATTTATTTTAAATGTCATTCTTAAAAGTTTTTTGTTAATGTTGTAAGTTTTACTACTTTTTTACTTTTATCTATTTTTAGTCCTGCAACACGAAGCATGTATTAGACCTACTGTGCCTGTTGACATTCATATCAACTTCATGATAACTTTGTAATTCTTGCCAAAAATACAATGTACAAGATCTATATGTTCTTTTTTTTTTTTGCCAAAGAAAGTCGGGTACAAGATCCATGTACACATTATTTTGGTCAGATCACAAGATTACAAAGTTATCAGCAGATTGATATGAACGTGAACAGGCAACAAAGTTATCAGTGGATTGATATGAACGTGAACAGGCGCAGTAGGTCTAATACATGCACCGTGTTGCAGTTTTAATATCCAAGTACCATTTTTTGGCAAAGATTAATATCTAAAGGATACGAATCTGATTGAGGTCTCCTGAAATTATCTGGTAAATTAGCTTCATATACTGCTCTTGCACGGCTGTTTCCCATTTGTTGCATGCACTATAAAATAAAAATGTATATATATAAAATTCAAAAATAATATATATAGTGAAGAATAGCTTAAGTAATTACACGGTTAGTGATGATGATATTACAATTAATAATCCTTATCAGTCAAATAATCTCAAATTTATAGTTATAAAAATAGTCTTCATTTTATTACAAAAGGTTAAATAAAAAACCTTAATAATATAATAATTTGTTATAAAAATGTATAAGAAAAGGATAGTCTTGATAAGTACATACAGAATTTTTCTAATATATATAGTTTCAATTATTTATTTTCTTGTGTTATAATCTGTTTCCTTTTGAAATCTTTAATTCATTTATCTTTTTTGTCCATCTATGATGTGTATGCGTCAATTTAAATCAATTCTCCAACAGATTTGGTAAACAAAACTGGGTTTATTAGCAACTTAATACAAACAAAATAATGTATAACTAATACTCTAAGAAAGTTTAACTTAACTACACTCTTTTGTTGGCTACACGTTCACACCTTCTTAAGCTCATATTCTTAACTATTCAACTTGATTAGCAATGGCGGTGACATTACACTCCTCCACCGACAGCAGAAAGATGAGTATCTCACAAAGTCTTCTAGATATGCATGCAGGTGGCTTCCTATCTCACCTTGGGTGTCTATACTCTGTCTATTGCTACTGTATTCGACAATTCTGGGTCTTCTGCTGAAACCTTTTCCTAGGGTTTTGGTATCTGGTGGTCTGGACTTGGCTCAGAGTTATCAGGTTTTGCTTCTGTAGGCTTACCCCCGCTGATTCGAGCTGTATACCTACATTGCCAGTTTGGATTGGTGCGATGGCAGATATGGTTAAAATGTCTCTCTTGTACTTTGCATTATCTTCCGTTTGTACTGAAGCTATATTTTTGGAAATTATGCCAATCACTTCGCCCTTTATCCAAATCTGCCATAGGAAGTCTCTAAACCTCACCTACAAAAAATTTTTCCGACTTCCTATCAACAGTTTCTCTTGTCAATTCAGGAAGCAGTAAGGTTAGGTTGGTCTGTAGTTTTCGTTTCAGGAACAATCCGGCAGGAGTCTTTCCGCTAACAGCGGTTGGAATAGAATCATGTTGCAAAAGTATCTGGTTTAAGGCTTCTGGTACCCTCATGGGTTTTTGCTTTCTTAGTCATTTTTAAATTGGTTTACTGCATTTTCGACAAAGCCATTACTTTCTGGGTGTTATGGTGGTGTACGAAGGTGTCTCATGCCTCTGTGTATCAGGAAGTTTTCGAACTTAGACGAAGAAAACCCAGAACCATTATCTGATACTAGTCTCTGGGTATCCTTGTGTTGCAAATATTGAGGTCAATTGTTTATCATTTCATATGTTTCAGTATTCTCAACAATTCTGTAATCAATCCAGTGTGAGTAGGCATCAATTAAAACTAGAAAGATGTGTTTCAGAAAAGGACCAGCATGATCAATGTGGATGTGTTTCCAGGCTCTTGTAGCTAATGGCCACTGGCTATATTCCTTCCTGTTCAGTCTGCTGTTCATTTGGCAGTTGGTATATCTTCATTTAACTTGGACTACCAAATGTAACTACTGGCTACAGCTTTGGCATGCACTATTCCTGGATGGCCACTATGAAGTAGTTCTAGGATCTGTTTTTGGTCTTATGGATGTATTACTACTCTATCACCATTGAGAATACATCAATTGCAGATCGACAATCACATTTGTACATTCCAGAAAGACATTGGTAGGTTATCTGATTTCCTGTTAGGGCAACCCTCCCTGATCCAGTTCTTCAGAACTTGGTAAGCCAGCTCATTGTTCTCCAATCTAATACGTTCCCTACTGTTCACCGTCCTGTTTTTCCATTGGTCAATGTAGTTTATTTCTTTTGTAGGCCTCATTCTTTCCGAAGCATCAGGTAGTCTAGACAGCGCATCGGCACGGTGGATCAACTTTCCACTCCTATAGTTTAAATCATAGTCATAGACTGAGATCCAGTGTATCACTCATGGACTCAGGTGATATAGAATAGGCTTTACTTTCATGAATATTTCCAACAAAGGTTTGTGGTCTTTAGTTATGGTAAATTTCCGCCCACATACATACATACTGGTGAAACTTATATTTCATAAACCCTTGCCAGTGACCCCTTATCTATCGGGCTGTAGTTTCTCTCGGCACTAGATAAGGTCCTTAAAGCGCAGGCTATCGATCTCTCACCAGGCCTACTCCATACTCTGATGAGTCTGTCGTCAGGCATAAATCTGCTTCATGGTCATAATGTACCAAAAGTTTCTCAGACATCAAGAGAGATTTTATCTTCTTGAAGCTTCTTTGTGTAGTGATGTCCACTTACAGACTTGGTTCTTCTTCAAAAGGTTGAATAATGGTCGGGCCACATGTGTCTTCCCCTTTAGGAAAGAGTCAAAATAATTAATAAGCCCCAAAAATGATTATAGTTCCTTGACATTTGTTGGTCTGGGAGCATTATGTACTGCTTTTGTTTTCTCGGGTGCTGGGAATTTTCCTTGTTCGGATGTAATGCGACCTAGAAATTTGGGTTTTTGTGAATTCCATACACATTTGTTTCTATTAAGTTGTTAATAAACCAGGATTTCTTACCAAATCTGTTGGAGAACTGATTTAAATTGAAGCATACATGTCAAATCAGCGCAGTCAGACAAGATCTCCGAAGAACAGTTTGGAACGAAAAATGGCCACCATAATACAACTATAAATAGGAGAATTTGATGTTGAAAATCCCAGTAACTGGCCATTATATGTTAAACTGATAGAAAAACACTTTTTGATAAATAGTGTTAAGGAAAATGACATTAAAATTGCCACACTCCTGAGTTTGGCAGGGATCAAGGTTTTAAAAATAGCTAATCGTTTATGTGAACCTGTTGAAACAGAAACCTTACAATATGATGACATGGTCAAAAGATTGACTTCAGAGTTCTGCCCTCTACCGTCGAAACATATCGCTCTACACTTTCATTTACGACATCAGACAAAAAACGAAACCTTCAAGGAAAATGATTCAGCCTTTCAGGAATTAGCGAAAGATTGTTATATGGTCAATATTTAGAAGAAGCACTCCGGAATAGCTGTTACTTGGATTGTATGACACAAAATTCCATAAACAATTACTTGCAGACTCTAACATAACATATAAAGATGCTATTAAAAAAGGAATAGCTCACGAACTTGTAATCGAGCAGGCAAAAGAATATATGAATAATGCGTCTCCGTATCCTTTACCGTCTGATTCAGAAAAATGCTGAACAAGATGATGGTTGTAGTTGTAACGACATATGTTTCCGCTGCAAAAAACCCGGACACTTTGAACACAATTGTAAACAACCGTATGAAACACGAAGACCCTGAAACATGAAGACCCGTAACAAGATATTTTGGAAAAAATAACACAAAAGTTCGATATGAGATCAAAACACAATTCTATCCTTTACCGTCTGATTCAGAAAAATGCTGAACAAGATGATGGTTGTAGTTGTAACGACATATGTTTCCGCTGCAAAAAACCCGGACACTTTGAACACAATTGTAAACAACCGTATGAAACACGAAGACCCTGAAACATGAAGACCCGTAACAAGATATTTTGGAAAAAATAACACAAAAGTTCGATATGAGATCAAAACACTGAAAAATTCAAAATCAGAATTTAAACAAACTGTGTTCATCGAAGAAAAATGTTGTAAAATGGAAATAGATAGTGGCCCCAAGGTTCCCTCATGTCTCTAAAGGATTGGAAGTCTATTATTAAAGATAACAAGCTTAAAAAAAAAAATTATGAATACCGAAGTTCACGCAAAAGATGTAAACAGAAACAAAGTCAAAATCATTGGAAAAATTATGGCCAAAATCAAGTTGAATTCAAACAAAGGAGTTCTACCATTATCTATAGTACATAAAAAGATAAAACCCTTAATGGGCAGAAACTGGTTCCATCCTTTGGGAATTACGATTAATGTAATAAAAATAATAAATATCGAAAACTGGTTCCATCCTTTGGGAATTACGATTAATGTAATAAAAATAATAAATATCGAAAACGAAATACAGATTAAATTCCCATCACTATTCACTACAAATTTAGGACAAATGAAAACAAAGCTGGTATAACTAGAGTTAAAAAAAACACACAATACCCGTGATTTGCAAGACTAGAAAAATACCATTTGCACAACGCATTAAAGTTGAAGAAGCCCTAAATGACCTATTACAAGAAGGCATAATAATCCCAATTGAAAATTCAGACTGGGCCACACCAATTATGGTAGTGAACAAACCAGATGGCACAGTACGTATTTGTGGAGACTATCGAGGAACAATAAATAAAAATATATGCAAGAGCGCATATCCAGTTCCTAATTCAAGAGAGGCTTCTAGCCCTTTTAGAGAAGGCATCACACTTTGCAAAACTAGACCTCCAATCTGCATTTAACCAAATACCAGTAAGCGAAGAAACTTCAAGGATGTTAACCATAACCACGCATCTAGGATTATCCAATCTAATAATTTAAATTGCATTTTGTAATTTACAATTTTAATAATTTTTGCAAATGAAAAAATTGCATTATTTGAATTGATAATATTTCTTTCTTTTGTCAAATGTAATTTGTAAGTCTTATTTTAGACAACAAACACTAAATAACATTGCCAAAAAGATTCCTCATAACAATTTCTGGCTGGCATTTTTCCAAAAAATAATACTTGCACTATATCCATCTAATCACCACTTATTCATATTTTACTCACATTAAAAAAATTAAAGTTTCAAACTAAAAGAAAACCAACTACCTTATCCTACTACATACCTAGACTTGGAATGAATAAGGGTTTAAACCTGGTTTGATCATACTAAAAGATCTTAAATTTACTGAAGACTAGTAGGTCCATATGAAATTTCATTTACCATTATGATTAGATTGTATACATCATAAATTATTATTAAGAATTAATTTATTAACTAATTCTAGAGAAGACATTTCTGTTAATAAAATATAAAATAAATAAAAAAATGAAATTAAAAATATATTCATATCAATCATTTATTTTATTTTTTTAAATTTTAACAAATATATTTAAAAAATAATTTTATTGTTATTAAACTGTACACCCACATATGGCTGCTATATAGTAATTCTATAAATTCTTTTAGTGATTTATTAATCTACAAGTATTTCTACTTTTCAAAACATATTACGATTACTGCCTATTATAAGCAGATATTTTTTTAATGAACCCCCCTCCCCCCAATATCACATATTTTTGAAATAGTGTTAATTTTTCACTAAAACTGCAGGTTAACATATATGATTATTCACTCTATAAAATATTAAAAAAGATTTTACAACTTCGGTATTAGTGTTTTGAACATCAATTATCATGCCAAAAATTTTATAAGTTGCATTTAATTATTGAATTAAAGTCTTTATTTAGTGGCTTTTAAAATATTAAATATTCTACAGATCATCTTTTGAATTGAAAAAGCTAAAAAAAAAACATTGATATTTTTCCTTTTCATTGACCAGATAAATGTATTTAGAAGCTTAGTAACTGCTTCATAAAATCATCTATAAAATTGTTTGAAAGATCAGTCTTAAAATTGGAAAATAAACTTAGAGCTACTCCGTATCTCTAATTGCCACTAGATTTGGTTTCAAATGCAACAGATTTTTCACTTTTAATAATAATTCTTCCCTTCATATTATTATGTAAAAGTTTTAGACTAAATAAAATTTGATAAACAAATAGTTAATTACAAACACTATTATAAATCTTCACTTAATTTAGTGAAATGCTTTAACCAATCCAGACAGAACAATATAAAATTATTAACTTTTATAATATCATTCTTGCAATTGCCAGGCAACAAAAATCATATCTATAATGCTTCTTCATTGGTTAAGATTTAAATCCTGAATAAGACTTTGATAGCTACTTGTCTATGATTGGAAATAATCTATTTAATAAAATTCTTAAATATACTTTTTAAACCCCCCCCCCCCCCAAAAAAAAAAAATTATAAATAATAATTCTTCCCTTCATAATATTATGTAAAAGTTTTAGACTAAATAAAATTTGATAAACAAATAGTTAATTACAAACACTATTATAAATCTTCACTTAATTTAGTGAAATGCTTTAACCAATCCAGACAACAAAAATCATATCTATAATGCTTCTTACTAGTTAAGGTTTAAATCCTGAATAAGACTGATAGCTACTTGTCTATGATTGGAAATAATCTATTTAATAAAATTCTTAAATATACTTTTTAAACCCTCCCCCCCAAAAAAAAAATTATGAAAGATCAAGAATTTCATATTTTCCTCTTCCATATATATTTTTACCCATATCTATTTCCAATAGCCATTCCTTCCCATGCTATTCATTATATCTTTTTCCACTGTTTTTTTGAACACACACACTCTTCCGTTTGCAATCAATCATTATCCTTGATATTCTATTTTCATTCAATCTTCTAACATATCAATTTCCTTTGTAATGACTGTTACGCTTTCCCCCCAACTCAATCACTTTTTTGAACTCTCCTATCTATTTTTTTCTCCAATAATCCACTTCTGTTGCCAACAATCTCTGTTTCTTTCCTTTGTTACAGGTTAACATCTCTATCCCATACAATAATATATTCTATACCAAGATATATATCTTTTTGTTTTCATCACAATGCTGCTATACCATAAAACTGAATTGCACAATTACTTTTACTGTCTCGTTTTACCAATCCTATTGTAAGGGGTAGCTTACAACCCAATCATTCCTGCCAAGATTAGCCCACTTATTAAATCAAGTCCATTGTGAAATACAAATAATGGGAAAGTTATTTAATTATTATTGACATGCATATATATGTACAACACATATGTTTATTTACATTAGCAGTTAATCAAAGAAGTCGTAATAAATTATTGTTTTCTTAATGAATCATTTAATACAACAAATATTATAGGAAGAGATATTATATACTATTTAATAAGCTTTAATAGATTGTTATACACTCTAAACTGAACAATAGTGTAATGTAATTTGAAGTTAAGTGACTTGGAGATGACCCGATGTCAAGTTAGGTAGCTAGAAAACAGAGTATGAAAATAAAATTATGATTTAATTTTTTTATTAATGAAATGTACTTAGCAAGGGGCAGCCACGTCAATCTAACCGAAAATGAAGATCTTCGTGTACCACGAGACATAAGTACAGACTGTATAAAAGCAAAAATCTTTTAAAATCTTTCTTCTTGATAATAATGCATCTGCTATCATGAACTAACAGCAATTCAGTTAAAATTGCGAACACTAAAATGGAGTCTTTTATTTGAATTGCAATTTTCTTTAAATCAAGTACTGTATTATAAATTTTGTCAAATTTAGCAGAAAGAGTTATGAAATGAAAATAAGAACAATTTACAGATTTTCTAAAGCAATAAACATCACATGACTACCTCATCTTATGCTTGTGTATAACTGTTGTTAAAACAGGCAAAAACTCACTATATATATTGCCACATACAGCAAGCTAGAGTAATCAATGGATGCCAGAAGGCTTGTGCATAAAATCCCCATCTAGTGCCTACTCATCCAATATCCCCAGACTAGTTTCTGGCTTATGGCCTTCGTCATTGAGGTGCCTTGGATCTGTGAGCACTGCATCTAGATCTTAGGATCTAATGCAACCCTCCAGCACCCACCTTTTATCTCCATTTAACTACAAAACTACAGAGGTGGCTAACCAAAGACACCAAAATATAGGGGTACTGATCTGGGTTCAAACCCATATGACTATATAAGCTAATGAGCTTGAATTGAAAACATTAAGGTGTTTTCAATTTAAGACTCATAGTTTTGTAGTTAAATGGAGATAAAAGGTGGGTGCTGGAGGGTTGCATTAGAATGTTATGTATATCACTAAAATTTTTAATCAACATTGATGTGACTTTGAAGAAAAGGACAAGGAATGTAAAAAAAAATTCAATTTATTATTTGCAAATAACACAGGATATTGAAAGTGTTAATTAAGTATTAACTTTGGAAAAATGAAGTATTTGGAAGCACAAAGAAATGATTGTGTTGATCATTGATCGGAAAAAAAAATCATGAAAGCAGACAGTATTTGATATTTAAGATCATTTGTTAAAAAAAAAATTCTTTGTCAAAAAAAAGAGATCTATAATAGTGTAACAGACGATAAAGTCTGGAGACTAGGATATAATGCAGATGTAACAATCTGGAAACTATGGTTCAATGCGTCACGATTGGCTGTTCCAGATGACACAGTCCACAGAGTTCTATCAGGCTGGGAAGAAAAGGTCACATCTAACTACAGTCGGATTTTGGGTCTTGGGTAGGATACTGATAAAAACTTGATGAAATGTCTAACCAATGATTGCATGTACTTTTAATTGACTAGCTCTATATCTATTTATTAATATCATATACAATTTAGGTTAGTTCATCCACCTATCATCCCTTTCCGATTCCGTTATGTCCTAACATTTGAGCCCAGGGAGAATATTGCCTTTGATTCCCTTAACAGGTATGATCAGATACACGAAGCAATTTCTGCACCTCTATTTAGGTTACAGCTAGCATTAAAAATCCTTAATTTACCATAAAACTATTATATGAAAATGAAATACGTGTGTACATATTACGATTATTGGTGGATTGTTGAATCCCATGACAACTCAATAAACCAGAGACTGGAATAATGTAAACTATTTAACATTTATTATTAATAATAAATGAACTTAGAAATAAAGTATTTTAAACAATAATAATAATAAAAATATATACAATGTGTCAAATATGATTTTCTATCATTCTATCAGTTAATAATTCTATAGATCCATACCCTTTTACCCTATGGTAGAAATCCATTTATGACACTCATTATTTACAAAATCATAGAATATACAAGAAAAATAGATATTAATGATTTAAAATGATTGCTATTCTGACTTAGTATATTAAACATCTACTGTCTTATTTATAATAATATTGCTATTCATTCCTGCAAAAGCAATCTATTTGATTTAAGTCCCTCCAATCTAAGTTTAAATACATATATGATAGATAAAATAATTTATACTAGTTGATTAGTCATTCATACCGAAATAACGTATAAGAGTGGTTAATCAACAATATATAACACATAACATGAATTCTGTAATCTACGAAGTGTTGTAATTTAATCTGTGTAAAAATAGATGGAAACCTTACCTCAGTATATACATATAGATGAAATGATGTTAAGCAGCTAGAAAATCTTTGAGCTGACCTAGATTTTATTTACAATTATAAAAAAAAAAATAACTAAATTAACCATCCCCTCCTTTTCTTCTCTGCTAACTTTAAAAATGAAATTTTTTCATAGCATAAACTGTGAAATGCCCCATTGGAGTATGAAAATAAAACACAGATAAAAGAAAAATCAAACAAAATTTATAATATTAATCTCCTAATCAAAATGATAGTTGAGACAAAGTTCATAAAATCGTCCTAATAGTAGTAATTCATGATGTTTAGGCATAGTAATTTCCAATAAGCAGTTTAGCTCGCCAAATCATTTTTTTCGGCAAAAGATTGATCATGCAGTGATGTCTCCTGGTGTCGTTTAAAATAAACATATCGATCCGTAGCTGTTTCATCTCTAAATATTCTCTGAATTATAAAAATCAATGAAACTAAGTCCCTGTCATTTTTTCTACAGCAATTTTTGAAGGATATTATTGTAAGTTTTCTTCAACTCAATAAAAATCATATGTACATATATACCTTTAGTTTAGATTCAGTCATCTCTAATGATTATCTAACTGTAAATAAATGACCTATACATGATTTTCACATGTGAAAGTAATGTTCTTCAAATGTTTCAATTTATTTCGCCACATAATTCCTTAGTATTTTCACAATAACATTGATAACATATATTCCTTTATAATTCATATATTTATTTCTGTCCCTTTTCTTAAGGATTCTTAAACATATTCTTATTACAGTAAAAATATATACTTGATAATATTCGATGATAACTATTTCAATTTCTCCTATCATCATCATTTTTTTTTGATCTTCTGAAAATAAAATAGCCATATTTATTTACAAACAACTATTAATGAATAATATTTCTATAGTGAAATTTTCAATACACTGCTCTCATGCAAGGTCGGGAATGTAATCATAAACATATGATCAAAGATATGTGAAAAAGATCTATGATCCCCAAAATGCACATTTTGTGCTGAACCAGCACTCATCAAGATCACAATCTCTTATATGCATATGTATCATTGTTCAGTATATATATAGATAACAAAACAGGCAAAACTCCCCCATACAGTAGTGCCATTCAGTGCCAACCAGAATAATCAACGGATGCCAAAGGCTTGTGCATAAAATCCCCATCTAGTGCCTACTCATTCAATATCCCCAGAGTAGTTTCTGGCTTGTGGCCTTCGTCAGCGAGGAGCTTTGGATCTGAGAGCACTGCACCTAGATCTTAGGATCTAATGCACAAGCCAGAAACTAGTCTAGGGATACTGAATGAGTAGGCACTAGATGGGGATTTTATGCACAAACCTTCTGGTATTCATTGATTACTCTGGTTGGCACTGAATGGCACTACTGTATAAAGTGTTTTGAAAAGTGGAAAGGCGAGAGGTTTAGCTGGATGGGCAGCAGAGATGATAATGAATTTAGGGCATAGAGCAAAAACCAAAGTTATTATCATGTTTTAATAAGATGGCGCAGAAGACAGTTTTTCCGGGTAGTTGGAGTAATACAAGAATAAGATTATTATTTAAAGGAAAGGGTAAGGATCATAGAAAGTTAAATAATTATAGACCGATAGCGGTAATATCAGTTTTATATAAAGTTTTCGCATATATGGTAGCTGGAAGAGTTGTAAAATGGATGGAAGAGAATAATGTAGTGGGAGAAATGCAAGGAGGTTTTAGGTCAGATAGGCGTATAGGAGATTGTTTGTAGTTACACAACTTATGGAGATGAGTAGGAATACAGGTAGATCATTATATATGAGTTTTATAGATATAGAGAATGCATATGATAGAGTACATAGAAATAGATTATGGGTAAGATTAGCCAATTTGGGAATGGATGAAGCTTTAGTAAATGTTATTAAGAAATTATATGAAAATAATTATTAAACTTACCAATTAGGGGATATAGAATCAGTTAAAGTTAAAAATGGAGTGGGATTAAGGCAAGGATGCCCTATGTCAGCGATTTTGTTTTTGTTGTTTTTGAGTGAAATGGAAAAAGCAATAGAAAGACTAGGAAGAGGGGTAGAGATACCATTAATAGGTGGCAAAGGAGTACATACTTTGTCGGGTCTTTTTTTTTGCAGATATAGGGGTAGAGATACCATTAATAGGTGGCAAAGGAGTACATACTTTGTCGGGTCTTTTTTTTTGCAGATGATATCTTTTTATGTGCAGAAAGAAGAGAAGATACGGATATTATGTTGAGGACATGTGCAAGGATGGGTAAAGAGATGGGGATTACATTTAGTGAAGAAAAATCAAATATAATGATGGTTAATACTGGGGAAAGAGAGGATGTAGTTTTTTTATTGGGGGATATAAAGTTAAGGGTGGTGGATAGATATAGGTATTTGGGAATCATCTTATGTAATCAGGAAAATTGCTTGGTTGAATGGGAGAAAAAATTGGTAAATGAAGCAAAGAAAAGAAAAGGTTTGGTAAAGAAACTAACAGTATTTTCATATAATAAATATGATGTAGCTAGAATTGTATGGAAGGGAGTTACAGTAGCAGGGTTAACATATGGTAATGATGCATTATGTGTTAGTAAAAGGATTTTAGATTATTTAGAGAAAGTACAAAGGGAAGTAGGAAGACATGCATTAGATGCAGAGATGTGGACAGCAAAGGAGGCAATTCAAGGAGAAATGGGATGGTCAAGTTTCTATATGAGAGATGCAAAAAGTAAAATGAAAATGTTTGGTAGGTTGCACTTTATGGATAGTAAAAGAATAGCCAAAATAGTGTTTAATTGGGTTATGAGTAAAGGGCAGGTAACAAGATGGGTGAGAAAGGTAATGCGGTATGCAAAAGATTTGGATAAAGAATTTATATTGGTATACTTGTATAAAAGGTGGGATGATTGTGTTAAGAGGATTGTTGAGTGTTATAGTGGTAAGGAATGGGATAAAAGAATAGAAGCATTAATAAAAAATAGGGAGTTGGAGAGATGGAGAAGTAGTATGGAGGGTAAGAAGAGTTTAAATATATATAGAAGTAAACGGAATATTGGAAGCAAGTTAATTTATGATAATAGTAAGGAAAGTAGTTTATTGTTTAAGGCTCGAACGGGATCTTTAGCAACAAGAGAATATACATGTAAATGGAAAACTATGGGTGATTTAGCGTGCAATGTTGATTGAATGTAATGCTTGAAAGCAGAAAGGGTACAGATAATGAAGTTATGGGAGAATAGGTATGAACAAAGTGACAATACAGAAAGTGAGTTAGTAGTTTTTATGCTGGGTTTGCGAAAAGATAAGGGGGATTTAGATTTAAAGGCCATAGAGTTGACAAAAATTATGTTGTGGAAATGGGATGGGGCAGAATATGAGAAGACTTAGAGTGGGGAATGGAAAATAAAGTGGCTAACAGGTTTATCTGGGCATAGTTGCTGAGATATTCTTGACTTCGTTTAAGGAGAAGCCAAATACATCACATCACATGTTTTAATAACAGTTATGTGCTAGCATAAAAAATGGTGATCATGTGATGTTTAATAGATAGCAAAGTACTACAGTTTAATTGATGTCAAATATGCAGCCCTCGCAATGTTAACACAAATCTTCATTAGTCACTCATTAGATTAGAGATTATTCAATAATAATATTTCTGTAGTGTAATTTTCATTACATCGCACGCAAAGTAGGGAATGTTTTCTGTCCACCATCACACATCTTTGATCATATATTTATGATTATATCTCTCTATAAGATGTTAAAAGTGGATAGAAAACATTCCCTACATTGCATGAGAGTGGTGTAATGAAAATTACACTCCAGAAATATTATTCATTATTGGATAATCTTTAATCTAATGAGTGACTAATAAAAATTATTAATATACTTTCAATAAGTGATTTCTTATATAATTCTGTAAACACTTCTTCCTCTTCCTTAATTTTGCTTCTTCATATACAACAATATATCTTTTCAAAATAATCACAACTTCTTACACCTTTAAGCAAAAATATTTATTAATTATAATAAGTTTAGACTATTCCTCGCAGTCTTCTTCAGATCTCATTCTATGCCTCTACTTCTCCCTTTCCACCATCTTATTCCAAACTGGTTATTATAATTAATAAATATTTTTGCTTAAAAGGTGTAAGAAGTTGTGATTATTTTGAAAAGCTATATTGTTGAATAAGTGATTTGTGTTAAAGTTGTGAGGACTGCATGTTTGACCGTTATCAAACAAACTGTAGCACTTTGCTATCTATACATACTGAACAATGATAAATATATGTATAAGAGATTGTAATCTGGGCCAATTGATAAAGTGCTGATTCAGTACAAATGTGCATTTTGGGAATCAGATTTTTTTCACGTCTTTGATCATATGCTTATGATTACATCCCTCTGAAAGTGTTTAAAATTGGATAGAAAATATTCCCTACCTTGCGTGAGAGCAGCGTAAAATTACACTACAGAAATATTCTTCACTATTGGATAATCTCTAGTCTAATGAGTGACTAATAAAAGTTATTAACTATTGCTATTGTTGATATATTCATTTATTATAAAAATTTTACAAATCAGGAAAAATTCAGGAACCATTGATAATGAATTAGAGATATTATAGTTGTAAAAAGTAGGTTTTTAATTTGCTTATTTTATTCAGTTTAAAAAACACATAAATTTATGATCTTCTACTTATAATTAAATTTAAACAGAAATATTAGTTTGTAAATTAGATAAAATATTGCCAAAAATGCTGTCATTAAAAAAATTTAATCTTGCAAATTGTAATTATTTTAAGTTTAAATTTTTATTCCCATCAATTTTAGAGTTAACACTTAATACATATTTATAAAATGCAACTGATGCCTTTCCCCAACAAGAATAGATTTACAATATAAAATTAAAAACCATTGTCCTTTACATTTCTTACTGTGACAGTCAGATGATGTATGTTGGTTTAACCCAGTTCGAATACTAGGCGAAAGTACCTCGAGGCCACTCATACGCGAGATATTAAATCAAGAATACTATGACCTCTGCCCATTCGCCTATTCTCGAGGCCTGATCACAAACAAACAATACTATCTGAGCCATGCATAAATTATTTTTCAACCGGCGACAGCTTAGCATCAGCGGAAAGAAACATGGACAGGAAACTTATGGAACTAAATAGTTAAATGTGCAAAATTACTAAGAAATATGTGTTTTGCGTGACTGGATCATTAGAAAAGTAAAATAAAGCATTATAAGAAAATTAGGAAACTCAAGCCTTTGATAGTTAAATAATATGTTTAATTAATGGCTTTAAAATATGAATAATGATTTAATGGCCTCCGCTATTCCTCTAAATTAATGAAACAAACTAATTAGACAATAAAAACGGATTAATAGGTTTGCGGTCTAAATCTTTTCCCAATTTTAATAAAATTGTCAACTCGATCTTCTCGATAAAGTACGATAAAAAAAAAAGAATCTTTCGCAAAGCATTTCTAATTGCTTTGCGCTACAAACAGTGTTTAAAAATTATTTAAAACGTATATAGTTAAATCAGATATACGTAAAGCTCATGGCGGACAAAAGAGGCGTTATCATAGAGATCAAGTTGGCACACAAAAGAAACTGACTCGTATTTAATTAACAAACATAAATAAAACTGGAAAGAGATTTTAAATGAACAAAAATTAACTATTAAACTTAACCGCAATGGAATATTAAATATTTACACAGGTTAGTAAAGAAGAATAGCGAAGGGAAAAGGTTAAATATAGATAGATGATCACATAATATATATAATTAAGACTAGTCTAATAAAAATGGTTACATCAACAAATACATATAATTCAATGAAGCACTTAAAAAAATATGAACAAAAGGTAACATAAGAAATAGTTCAATAGAGGAGATACGATTACCGTCCTTTTTTTTCCTTGGTCATGTTCCCTCCGGCGTTCGTGGCTTGATCTGACCGTCGATTAGGGATTTGTCCGGACAATGAAAATATGTAGTATGGTTTCACGAAAAGTTCTCCAGACACGGCACAGAGTTCAGATGACTATTGAGTGGATACTATGGCATTTTGGGATGGTATTCAGGAACCTCGGCGATAGGCAAAGCTATTTATTTGCCTAGCCGAGCATATTCATTTCCTTCAAAATACTATGGCTTTTACCTGGAGCATGTTCAAACTTCTCCATTATTTGAAAACGACAGCTGTATAACTTTTTTGAGCACAAGCTAAATGTGAAGCAAATCGGAGAGAGTTCTCCAAAAAGAAATATGAATGCACTCTCAAGGAAACTCGGAATAACCAGCAAGAAAACTCTGAATGAATCCTTCAAAAGCAAAATCTGAATCAACGGAATCCTTCGAAAGAAAAATCTGAATAAATGAATCCTTCAAAGGGAAAATCTGAATACTGAATCCTTCCAAAGGAAAAATCTGAATAATCTGACTCCTTCAAAAAGAAAAATCTGAATCCTTCAAAAAGACAAATCTGAATAATCTAGTCTTTTGTTCTCACTTCTATTTATACCCTCTCTGTCAGCTACCTTCTATTGTTTGTATGATCTGAGATCTTGATAAGCCTCCCCATGCTCCTTTGTTTCAAAATAACATTTTCTAAAAATAACTTTTACTTTTTTACTCTAGATTTCTTTCTTTAAAGTTTGAATTCTATTAATTAAAAAGAAAGAAAGAGAAGGCCATCTTTAATTAGACTTGAATGGCTCACTAATCAAAACTATACATTCTTTTAGAAAATGTTGGCGGGCTTATCTCAAAATCAAATCATATTAAATATTTTAACAAAATTTTAACAACAATATATTATTATTTTTTTTATAGTAGAATAAGCATTTTATTTCAGCAGAATCTTGCATTAACTCATATATATACGCTAGATGTATATATATGTTTGACTAATAGGTTAAGCAATTTTTATTAATAGAATGAAATTTATTTAAAACAAAATATTTAAATGTAATACACATTTGATAAGCATAATTATTTTTAACTCTAATGCAAAACCCTGCTGATATTGAACTATAAACTTAATTCAGGTCTACAATACTAATTAAGTTTATAGGAAGATGTGAAGCATGGATCGGGCTTCAGACCCATTGCTTCAATATATAAAATATTAACAATATTTATATAAAGTGAAAATATATCGTGTTTTCATAAAATGTCTTATACTTTATTGGCCACAAGACACATATAAAATTAAAATTAAAAATGATAAATTTTACCTGAATTTATCTACATTAGTGATTGGAATTTTTATAATCATTTCAAATGCTGGATAATACATATAAAGTATTACACATCAAACATTACTGAAAAATAAAAAAGGTAAAAGAAAAGTTTTTATTTATAAAACTTGATTAACATTTCCAGCATTATTCTCACTATATTTTGAGAGTTTGATCCTGTCAACACACAATTAATGATGATTCAAGATGATGATGGTGTAACATATCTCTTAACAATACACAATGCAAATGTTCAACACTCCTCGCTTCTCTGCATTTAATTGCACTTCCATAAAATTCTTTCAAGAGAGATCATTTCTCATTTCCCCTTGTTTTCTGTTGGTGCTATGAAAGTATAGTTAGGTCAAAATTATATTTTTCAATGAGTATAGTAGTAAATTTAAAATTTGTATATACCACATTTGATACGTGATACTTAAAACCATGTATATAGATAAATCATGAATTCAATCTTGACTTGATTAAAAAGAAAAATTAATATATACATCCTATATTTCTTTTATGACTATAAAATTAAAAATAATTACTTGTATCTGCTCGGGAGTCCAAGAATCTAAGTTGACTGATTTTACTTTGGATATATGTACTCCTAAGTTCCGATGAATACCAGCGCATCGTATACAAAGAAATACGCCCAAATTCCATGAAGCCCATCTAGGACCTAAAATATAAAACAATAAATTTATGCACTTATAACAAATGTAAGTTGAAGCTTGATCGAGTAATTTAGCAAAATTTCTCGTAATCTTAACATTTATTTAGCATCTCAATTTTAGAATTATATCTTAAAATTTAATATGACCTTATACAACTAAGATGCAAAGATATAAATGATATTAAGAAAATAAATACATTAGATTAAGACTAATATTTCAACTAAGTGATGAAATATATATGTGACTTCAATAATCTTTGACATTTAATATTAATGTAAAAAAAAAAGTCCTCTTTTGTGAACTAAGATAACTAACTTAAAAATTCTAACTCTTGTAAATGTTAATTAACAATTAAACAACCAATTTGCATATATACCACATATTTGTAAATATATCTTTTTATATGTATATTGTAAATACTCAAAGTATAAATGAATATATATATATACTACCTGTAACTACAGTTTTGTTCATGTTATTAAATTAAAACATGAGTAGGGAGCCTCTGGTCTTGGGACCAATTATGGCCCCCGACAAAACTTCTATTTAAACATACAAATAGTTCAAATATTGAATTAAAAGTTAAGTAAAATAAAATATTTATTTTTTCAACTACATTCAATCTTTATAATAATTCTAGTTCATTCCATCAGAAGTACAATATTCCAAAAAATTATCTGATTTTCGCAGACTAAGTGCATATTCGCAAAAATAAAATTAGAATTTTACTTTATTATTATTATTTTGCCTCCCCCAATGATTAATAACCGAGTAAGCTAAAAAAATTTGACACAGAAAAGTACGCATTTCAATAGAAATGGATAATCGCGTATTTTTTTTACAGAAAGAGATAGTAAATTGACGTGCCTGATACGTCTGGAAAGTATTTCAGCTAATAAAGAACACTATTTATCCAAAATATTCCAAATACAACAAAACTGTTGTGAAAAAAAATATTAAAATAGAAAACTTGAAAAGGAGCTTCATCAAGTGGTCGACATATCTCATAAAAAGTCCAAAGAAGTCAGAAAATTCTCTTAAGGCAAATTACTTTTTTAAAAAAAAAAAAAGCAGAAACTTCAAAATCATTTTCTGAAAGGGAGTTTATGAATGACAACATCCTAGCTGCTGTAGGATTAATCTATTCAGAACATACGAAGAAATTAGAAATATAAATATGTCCCAAAGAATAGTTACAAGGCAAATTAGAAAAATTGTCATTAAATGTGATGTTTACTTTTATTTTTAATTCACAAAAAAATTATGGCCCTCATTTAAAAAGGATAAGTTGAAATTGGACTGCCAGCTGAAAAGATCACCCAACTCTAATGATTAGGAGTAAATTAATTAAATATTTGATTAAATATAGCAGGCTAATTTTTAAGTCAATAATTTTGTATGGCCCACAAAAGTAAAAAGTTCCCCACCCCTGAATTAAAAGAATGTAATGTAACTGATAATTAAAACATATAAATAATATTTACATGAAATAATAACATGAGATATCAACATCGGGTAAAAATAACTATTGTAACATATTTTTATAAACAATGTTATAGATCATTGTTAACTGCTGTTGATAATTCATGCATTATTACTTCATGTAAATATTTTTAAATATATTTTAATTCTCAACTACATTACATGGCTTTATTTTACTAATGTGAACAAAGCCGACCCACGGTTTTGCATGCATTAGTAGAATAATAAAATAAAATATAATGCAGCTGATTATTAAAATATATTTCATTTCTAATTTATATAAAGAGGATATATTCTGAGCAATAGAAAATTTTTAGTGTTTCATTATCTAAATTCCATTTTTGATGTATTGAATACCCAAATAAAAAATTCCCTTGCTAATTCTGTCTGTTTCTCTAGTTGTCCCAAAGAGTTTATAATTAAGATATATTTATGTATTCCATTTCTGATTTTTGACATATTGAATATCAAATAAAAATTTTATTAGTTAATTTTCCCCTTTTCTCTAGCTGTCCTCTCACTTTAATAGAAAGTTTGATAATTAAAATATAATACATGAAATAATTATCATCAGCAGTATCACAAAATATATAACTTTTATTAAATATAATAAACAATTTTAAAATGAATTATTTCATATTTCTCATATGATAATTTTTAAAATACCTAAATTTTAACATTGTTATATATGCGAGTAAGAAATTAAATACGTGGTCTAAATAAAGATTAGCTAATTTAAAATATATTCATTCAATAAAATTTTATCTGGATTATCAAAAATTAATCTCTCTTCATTTCTCTAGTATGTATTTCAAAAAACACACAGGACACAACATCTTACTTTATCATGCAAGAAAATACTTAAAGATAAATGAGAAAGTCTATCAAATTTCAGCATTTCTTTTGCTGTATCCACACCATTATAAAACTTACTTTTTCATGTTTAAATTGATATCCTAAAAGTTATCAATTTCATAGTAAAAGTTTATCAAATTCAATATCATTTTTCTTGCTATACCGGTGCCATTTTAAATTTTACTTATTAAATTAAATACTGAAATCCTAAAAGTTGATCAAATTCATTACTATAACTGATCTAAATTGTCATTATTCAAACAAGAAATTAAGTAGGTGATTACAAATGCAATTGAATTATTTTAAAATATATTTACAATATTAAATTTTACATTGCTTTAACAAAAACTATACTTTTCGTTTAAAATTTTTTCCAATTCTGCAAACTTTTAATCAGGGCTACCCTTTTTTTTTTTTAATAATTTCATTCGAAAAGAATTATAGATTTTGCTTGCATTTTTATACTGAAAATTACAAATTTTTTAAAAACAATTAAAGCAAAAATGTATATGATAGTAAAATTCCATACAAAAAAAAAAAAAAAAGGAATTATCAAGATTGTTAAAATATTTGTTGAATTATGAAGCCATAACAAAAAATTCCAATAACATAGGTATAAGAAAACTTGTTTGACCTAAGGGGATTGTCAATAATAGTAATCGACAGTTTCTTGGAAACATCAAAGTTAAAAGTTAGCTTTGTTTACATATATATAATCTCTTTATATTCTTTATTATAATAACAGTCTATGGGAATATTTAGTTAAACATATATATCATAAATTGTCAAAAGATTGTTTCTAAATGTAAATCACATAATAACCAAACCAACCTCTATAGATAAAAATCTATCTTTTATTTGGAGAGATTGTATTGATGACAGATTGTAGATTCTCTCATTTGTTAAGCTTTAGCTATTATCGAGTATAACGACTTCCCCATTATACCCAATTGTATTTGGTTGATCATACATTATATGAACGAAACCTATTATCTATAATTTATTGAGATGGCTGTAGTCATGATAGACCTGGATATAATTTATTAATATATATATATATAAAATTCCTAATCAATATTTCCCTATCAGCATATTTATGGATATCATTATTATCAGATTCCAAGCGCCAATCCTATGGTTTACTTAAGAATTATCCTGATGGGTTAATATTGTGATGATAGCGCAATAATCGAAGACCAATCCTTGCTAGCTCACTCAGGGCAGGTAGAATTTATACTGACTGAGATATGTTAATAAATGAGTAGATTGCATTGAACTATTTGAAATATGCATGTGTATACTTTAACTAAGCTAACAATTAAAAAAAAATCAGAAAATAATTGTGCTCATTTGTTTTAATAAAATGCAAGCATATATATCAAAATTGGAAAAGAATAAATCTTTATGCTGTTCTTCTATAAATTAATAACCAGAAAATAATAATAAATTCTTTACAACAGCTATATAAATATCAGTAATTTTTTATACATAAAAAGCCTTTTTCAACACCTGGTTTGGTACCCTTTTCCCACGTTACTAATCTGTTTAACATTAATGAACTATTTCAGACATAAAACCATCTAGTGTTCAATAATGGAATTAAAACAAGCAATAACAATATAAATCATTAAAATAAGTCAAAACCCTCACATATAAACCCAGTAATTATAAAATAATTGACCGTATCATAACAATATATTAAATAAATATTATACTTTTTTTTTTTTTTACAATTATATATATAAAATATACAAGACTTCTATAAATTTGGATAACAATTAGCTAATTAAAAATGAATAAAAAATTATATAAAATGATGTATATATAATTATAAAAAAAAAGGTTATCGTCGATTTGCCCCCACACACCGCCTGATGTCGCTGTTGCTAGTCAAAAACCAATAGATATAACATTACAAGGCTGATTTACAATTTACTTTTTTTTTACAATACTACATGTCAGCGCTAGCGCTGGAATTTGCAGGAAGAGGGATCAGATGTCTTTTCCGATCTGAAGGATTGTCCGTCACATGCGAAGCAATTTTTAAAACATTATCCATATCAGCGTGTAGCACTGGAATTGGCAGGGAGAGGGATCTGATGGTTTTACTGACAACATACACAATATTTTAAAAAACAAAATTATTTAATAAAATCGAATATTTCCTTTTTCCAATTAACGTCTGATCAAAGAAAAAAAATTACACTATTTTAAAACAATTTACGAAACACAATTCGATTTGAAAATTCCCCTCTGATCAAGCTAAACTTATGCTTTGAAAGTCTTGTAGCTGTCCCTGCGCAAAATACATTTTATGCGTGATTTCTATATAATGCTGGAATATATACTTGAAGCACGACTTTTGTCTTACAATTAATACTATCTAAAACTACATCAGGCCATATAAAAAATAAGTACTTTGAATGCACATGCAAAGACGTAGGACTTGAATTCTACCCACCCTCACATCATACAGTAGCGAGCTGTGAAGTGTGCGATAGTACCGCGAAGCACAAACGTTGCTTAGCGGCCAATATGAACAGAACTGTTCTAAAGGCTGCATGAGCAGTATATTTCTGTGCTTTTGCATGGAAACAGCGACATCAGGTGGTGTGCGAAGGCTAATCGACGACAACCAAAAAAAAATGCATGTAATATTTATTTAATGTATTGTTATGACGTAATCAATTATTTTGTATTTACTGGGTTTATTATATGTGAGGGTTTTGATTTATTTTAATGATTTATAATGTTATTGTTTGTTTTAATTCCATTATTGAACACTAGATGGTTTTATGTCTGAAATAGTTCGTTAACGTTAAATAGATTAGTAACATTTGAAAAGGGCGCCAAACCAGGTGTTGAAAAAGGTTTTTTATGTATAAAAAATTATTATTGATATTTATATAGCTGTTGTAAAGAATTTATTTTCTTAATATTAAACACATATTTTTAATGGTTGGAAATTATCATATAATGCATTATTTTGTTTTAATAACCTTTCATCATCATCATCAACCATTATCAATACACTGTAGGATGAAGGTCTCTCCAAGTTCAATCCATCTCCGATCTTTAACTTCTCTTCTCCATACCACCCCTGCACACTGTCTTACTTCATTCATCCATCTGTCATGTGGTCTCTTTCTGGGTCTTTAACAATCTCTTGGAATTCAGTTTAAGATTTCAATTTTCCATCTATTATCATCTCTTCAAGCAATATATCCAGCCCAACTCCACTTCAGTCTTAATTTTTTCAATCAGGTCAGTAACACCTGTTTGTTCTCTTATCCATATATTGCATTTTCGATCTCTTCTTGTTACTACCAACATGCATCTCTCCATACTTCTTTGAATAGTCTGAAGTCTCTGTATTGCTCTTCTATTAAGTGTCCAAGTCTCACATCCATAAGTAAGAACTGGTAAAACATATTTATTAGAAACCTTCCGTTTCAAAGACATAGGCATATTTCCTTTTACTATCAAGTTCTACCAAAAGCACTCTAACCAAGTTTAATTCTATGATTAATTTCATCCATTACGTTACCATCTGTATTAATAATCTAACCAAGGTATTTGTAGCCGTTAACTTCTTCTAACTCATCACAATCAATCTTTATTTTCATATTCTGAGAAAATCCATTAAACATTACTCTTTTTAACATTTATCTTTAGTCCTACTTTCATCTGATAACTCCTGGGCATATTTCCTGTAGCTCTAAAGCATTATTTGCAAAAATAACTACATCATCTGCAAAATCTAAATGACTTAAATAATCTCCATTTACTTTCACTCCTTTAGCTTCCCATTTTAATCCACAAAATACTTCTTGCAGCACTGCTGTAAAAAAAATTTGGAGATATGGAGACACCCTGTCTTACACCCTTCTCAATGTTGACTTTCCTAGTATCATTATACATTTTATAAATATTCTTTAAAAATATTAACAATATCCTGGATCTATACCATGATGATCCAATGCTTTAATCACTGAAAAAATGTTTATAGAATCAAATGCCTTTTTATAATCTACAAATCCATTTTACATAACTTAAAATACGAAAAAACTACAAACTGTACACAGATGAGTTATAGTTCTTAAGATTGTAATTATAAATTTATTAAACGCACATTGATTATGTAAGTAATATTTACTGAGGCTATAACCTCGAGCATATGCGTAAGCTTGTGGTTAAACACCTGTAGAGGTCCCTACTATCGCATTTTACACGCATATGCTCGAGGTTATAGCCTCAATAAATATTACTTCTTAAGATTATAAATTAAAATAAAGCAAAGATTACTTTTAGTCCCCAGGAACTGAGATCGGTGAGGGATATGGCCATAGAGATTGTTCGAAAATGTCTTTACTTTGAACTTTTGATGAAACAGTAAATGAATTGTTATACTATTTTATGAGATGAACGGGTTGAATGTGGACTTCAATTTCGGTAGATGATAGGATCATGTAGCATATTTCCTCTCTGTGGGTGGTTGGATAAAGCTCAGCACATCTAAGATGTTACTTCCACATCATCATGTTGGCGCATATATAATTTTGTTCCAATAGCATAATTCGATTTGATTTATTGGCAAACAAGTTTTATAATTCTGGCCATGATTTTGGTACGCATGCCTGGCCAGTAAAATCATTTCTGGAGCCAATGCTCGGTTTTTAGGATACCATAATGGCTGAATAGATAATGGATGTGGGTCACAACATCCTCTCTCATCTGGCAAGGTAGGTAGGACTTCCATTCTTCTCGGTCATCTTGTTAGTTTGTACTGCAATATACCCTGCCATATCTGGTCCCGTGGTACCTTATTATCTGCCTATGCTATATTTACTGCCTTACCCCCTCTTCAACCATTTGATTGCAGATTACAATTGCTCATCTTTGTGTTGATGATGATCCAAATGCTCCAGTTCTTTCTCCACCTTCTCATTCATTCTCAAATCAATAGCTGCAATGTACAGACCCCCTCCCCTAAATGGCAGGTCTGAGAGCTGGTGGCGTTTCAATTCAGAATATCAGCAACGATATTCTCAGACCCTTTACAATATTGCACTGTGTAATTGTATTCTTGGCAGAACAGACTCCAGAGAACCAATCAGCTGTTGGTTAGGTAGCTATGATTGAGAAATTATAAACTTTTGTGATTGGTACTACAACGACCATTGATCCCAGCAGAAGCGGTCAAAACTTCTAAAAGCCAACACGATTGCCAATGCCTCCTTTTTGGTAATAGTGTAATTTAGTTCAGGGCACCTCAATAAACAGCTGATAAAGTATAATACCCTCATTTGTTCCCCATCTCTAAGTCTTCGCATATTCTGCCCCATCCCATTTCCACAACATGATCTTTGTCAACTCTATGGCCTTTATATCTAAATCCCCCTTATCTTTTTGCAACCCCAGAATAAAAACTAATAACTCACTTTCTGTATAGCCACTTTGTTCATACCTATTCTCCCATAACTTCATTATCTGTACCCTTTCTGCTTTCAAGCATTTACATTCAATCAACAGACACAATTTGCACATTAAATCACCCATATTTTTCCATTTATATGTATATTCCCTTGTTGCTAAAGATCGCGTTCGAGCCTTAAACAATGAACTATTTTCCCTGCTATTATCATAAATTAACTCATACCCAATGTTCCATTTACTTCTAATATATATATTTAAACTCTATTTACTCTCCATATTAGTTCTCCATCTCTCCAACTCCCTATTCTTTATTAATGCATCTATTCTTTAATCCCATTCCTTATCACCATAACCCTCAACAATAACCCCCTTGTATATGTGCACCCTCTAAAGTCTATAAAAATAATGTTGGTCAATTACAAAAAAGCATAAGTATGCTTACAACAAATTTGGGTCAAAATAAAATAAATGAGCTACATTATGTGTTTTTGATATTAAGAGGGATGGTCAATTCATGATATAGTACTGGAGTTAGACTTTATCCACAAGTCTATACAAAGAATCAAGTAACCATTAATGGAAAACACTTTGAATGTGTGTCTACAAAATTGTATTATTCCAATGAGATCAGATGATTTTAAAAACCACTGATGATTTCACAAGGTGTAATAAATAATATGAATAATGGAAAGCTGACCCAAGAAATATATAAAAATAAACATATGAACTAGTGGATCAATATGATGAAATATTTTTAAGAAAAACCAGGCACAATTTTAAGGTAAATACATCATATTAAAGTCATAGAGAACCGACCTGGATCAAACCAGGTCATATCCAATACATCATCAGTATAGGGCCAAAGTAAAAAAAACAATTACAACAAATGATGGAGTAAAAAATAATTGCTTAATGTTCATAACCCTATAATAACTCATTCGTGAATGTATAGAAAAAGGATGGATCTGTGAGTTTGGGTCTAGACAGTAAACAACTGAATAATTGTTAAATGTTCATAACCCTATAATGAATGTATAGACAAAGGATGGATCTGTAAAGTTACTCCTTGATGGTAGACAACTGAATATCCCTCTACTCTTCTATGAATTATTATTAAATTTCAAGATCAGCGAGATTTTATCATATTTGATCTCACATCAAAAAACTGGAAGATTGTGCTCCATTAAGATGCCTATTAATGCCATTAGTTATTCAACTAAAGTAACCACTTTGTATATCTAACAATATTTTTTTAAATGTAGTGTTATAATAAAGATTTATAGAATAATCTTACTTGCATAGCTGTATTAAATCTTGGATCATTTTCCATCATCTATTTGAACAGTTAAATGTTTTCAGACTTTTTCAAATGCATTCAACTATTGATAATAATATGCATATTAATACAAAAATGTGATATTTGGGGTGGTATTATTTTTCTTTCTTCAGCTATTGCTGAACTTAGCAATGGCAGTATTAGCAAAGGGATTGAAGTATTTCAGTATGGTTGCTATTCTTATCCAATTTCAACATATGCCATATGTGCTAATAAGTGATAGAGCTGGCTTATTAAAATGCTTGGATCAGATCCTATCAGATGAAGTTAAATCATTGTTAACTTTGTAAGTAGGATGGTTGCATCCAAAGACTTGCAACAACATAATTCATCTATGACTTTTCTTTAAAGAAATGTAGAAACAGGGTTACTCAGATTAATATTAAAAAGAGTACTTTAATAGCTGTTAAAGTAGTATGTTTAGCCACATGGTGAGAAAAGAATGGTTTAAGGCCACATTCTGATAAAATTATGACCAGTAAAAATTTTAAAGCTCCTAGAATATGAAATCAAATTTGGCTATTTTTGAGCCAGTGTAACTTCTATCATAGATTTTATTCAAATTTAGCTTTGGATATGTAATTCATGCTTCAATTATTTTTTTAAAAAAAGAAATATGAAGATGGACACCCAAACATGAACAAGAATATAAACTATTATACACTAGTGACATCATTTTTTTAAAGAAAAAATATAAACTTCAATAGAAACAATAACTCCATATACATAAAAAGTGAATGCATGGACCAAAGAAAATAAATAATTTATACTAATTTATGAGAAATTCAATTTTACATTAGTATCAGCCAAAAGTTCGAAGTACATTTTTTTAATAGTAGTTGGTGCACTCACCAGCTATTTACAGATCTGGGAGTTATATTTGGTTAGAAATTTTTTTCAGATTCTATGAAAGTTTATATTACATCCCAACTAACATCCATTTACTAGTCAGTAAATAAATATATAGTTATTTATAAATAAAAAGTAAAAAAAAAAAAAATCATATTCAGCATTTGACTAGCCTGATCATTGTCTTTTTCTTCAATGACTGTAGAGAATATTAAAGAATCATTGTCTAAAAGGATTAATTAGAAACTATTTTATCTATTTCTGTCTACAGTTCATTAATTTTAAAAGAATGTTAAATTATTACTTAATTTGGAATAATTTTTATATTACTAAAATAAAAATTTTAATAGTATAAACTATTGCTGAACTATATGTTATAAAACATTACTTTCTTGTTTTTTCCTAATGCATCAATTCAAGAAAAAAGAAAAAATATTGATCAACTACAAAATATTAAGTAAACAAAAAGCTATTTAGAATAAAAGCTTTTATAAAATAAACATATGTATACAAATATAAATAAAATATAAAAAAAATTCTAAAACCCAGTTACATATACTATACTTATGTGTGTTGGCAAATATTTTATTTCCTTAAACTTTTTTAAAGTATAGATTCAAAATATTTTTCAAATTTAAACTAAAAAGCTTTCTCAGAAATGAGACTTTTTAATTTGTATCAAAAGTTTTCATTATTATTCTGATAAATTATCATAATATTCATGCTTTAATCCTAAAAAAATCATTTATTTTCATCTACATTTTTAAAGCTGTTTTTTTAAATCAATTTCCATAGATAGATATGGTATTTCTTAATAAATTATTATTATTTCTTACAATAATCAAATAATAGATGTAATTAGTTTTCTAAAATAAAAAAAATCATCATAATTAAATATATATAAATACACATACACATTTATATCAACTAACTGGATGATAAATGTGCACTTTTAATAGATGCTGTTAACAGCTTGTGAAATAAGAAACATCTAACATTCTAATTTTTATGATATCCAATTCAAAACAATCTAAAACACATTTACCATTTTAATGAGATAGTTTGCATGTCTTTAAATTATACACCCTAACAAATTAAGCAATATTTATATATGGTATACTTTTACACTGCAACAAATTTTAATCATGATCATATACACAGGCATAATATTGCTGCTCCCTATTTCATAAAGATTATAATTATGCAAATCTATGAAAATATATACATATTTAATCATATTTGAAATCATTGAATTTTAAAAGCCATAGCGTGAAACATAATTCCTGTATGCAATTCAGGATAATTAATTTTTCTGCAATACAACATAATCAGGCGAACAGATTTCAATTATACCTAACATATTCAAAATGGCTATCTTGGCTGCAGAATTTTTATTTCTTTAATGATATCCTTAATGTTTATTTGTATTCTCTAACAAATATCACATGTGCCCATGTATAAAGTCAAATAAAATAAGCATACTCACATTCCTATTTGTTTAATAACTTGGCTTTTATAAAAATAAAATAAAAAATTCAAAAATGTATATGTGAATAAAATTGTTAGATCTATTAGTGAAAATAATATTAATAAATTTATGAACTTGAGTCCCTTCTACCCTATCTCTTTTTTTAATTATAGCATTGCAATAATATAATATATAAAATCGATAATTCTGGCTTACTCTTAAAACAAAAACTAAAAATAAAATTTCAGTAACAAAGGATCATTTTCCCTTGCCAAAAAAGTAAGCATAGGCTGCATAAGCAACAATCAGAATCATCATTCTTATAAAAAATTAAAATACTGTACTATAATATGAAATATCAGAATAATCACACAATGTATTCTAGTATCTTCCCAATTTCAGAGTTACTTTATAAATATGTAACATGGAGCCCTGTAATCAAGATGCTTAAAGATAACCTATCAAAAATCAAATATATATAAACTGTTCTAGTACTTTAATGATTTGAATGCTTGAATTAAAACATTTATATGAAATGATTAAAACCAAATTTTTTGTTAGTAAGTCAAAATTCTAATTCTTCTAATGAATCACTAAACATCACATGATCATCATTCTTTACGCTTGTACAAGTTGTTTAACACAGAGGATGTGATGTACTGTGACTTCTCCTTAAACAAAGCCAGGAATCTCTCAGCAACTGTGCCCAAAGAAATCTATTAGCCACTTTATCTTCCCCTTTCATTCCCCACCTAAGCTTTCCCATAATCTGCTCCATCCCATTTCCACAACATAATCTTTGTCAATTCTATGGCCTTTATATCTAAATCCCCCTTACCTGTTCCCAAACCCAGCATAAAAACCAATAACCCACTTTCTGTATAATCACTTTGTTCATATTTATTCTCCCATAACTTTATTATTTGTACCCTTTCTGCTTTCGAGCATTTACATTCAATCAACAGATGCCTAATATTTTCTATATCTTCCTTACACAATTTGCAGACTAAATCACCCATATTTTTCCATTTATATGTATATTCTCTTGTTGCTAAAGATCCCGCTTGAGCCTTAAACAACAAGCTACTTTCCTTACTATTATCATAAATTAACTCGCACCCAATGTTCCGTTTACTTCTATATATATTTAAACTCTTTTTACTCTCCATACTAGTTCTCCATCTCTCCAACTCCCTATTCTTTATTAATGCATCTATTCTTTTATCCCATTCCTTACCACTATAACACTCAACAATCCTCCTAAATCATCCCACCTTTTATACAAGTATACTGACATAAATTCTTTATCCAGCTGCTTTGCATACCGCATTACCTTTCTCACCCATCTTGTTGCCTGCCCTTTACTCATAACCCAATTAAATACTATTTTGGCTATTCTTTTATTATCCATAAACTGCAACCTACCAAACATTTTCATTTTACTTTTTGCATCTCTCAAATAAAAAATTGGCCGTCTGATTTCTCCTTGAATTGCCTCCTTTGCTGTCCATACCTCTGCATCTAATGCATGCCTTCCTACTTCCCTTTGTTTTTTCTCTAAGTAATCGAATAACCTTTTACTAACACATAATGCATCATTACCATATGTTAACACTGCTACTACAACTCCCATACAATTCTAGCTACATCATATTTATTATATGAAAACACTTAATTTCTTTACTAAACCCTTTCTTTTGTTTGCTTCATTTACCAATTTTTTCTCGCATTCAACAAGCAATTTTCCTGATTACTTAAGATGGTTCCCAAATAACTATATCTATCCACCACACTTAACTTTATATCCCCCAATAAAAATTCTAAATCTTCTCTTTCCCCATTATTAATCATATTTATATTTGATTTTTCTTCACTAAATTTAATCCCCATCTCTTTATCCACCCTTGCACAGGTCCTCAGCATAACTTCCATATCTTCTCTTCTGCACACAAAAAAATTTCATCTGCAAAAAAACAAGACCTGACAAAATATATACTCCCTTGCCACCCATTAATGGTACCTCTATCCCTCTTCCTAATCTTTCTATTGCTTTCTCCATTTTACTCAAATACAACAAAAGCAAAATAGATGACATAGGGCATCCTTGCCTAAATCCCACCCCATTTTTAACTTTAACTGATTCTATATCCCTTGATTGATATGTATAGTAATTATTTTCATTTAATTTCTTAATAATATTTACTAAAGCTTCATCCATTTCCAAATTTACTAAACTTACCCATAATCTATTCTATTTACTCTATCATATGCATTCTCTATATCTATAAAACTCATATATAACGATCTACCTGAATTCCTACTCATATCCATAAATTGTGTAACTACAAATAAACTATCTCCTATATGCCTATCTGACCTAAAACCTCCTTAATTCCCCCCACTACATTATTCTTTTCCATCCATTTTACAACTCTTCCAGCCACTATATATGAGAAAACTTTATATAAAACTGATGTTACCGCCATCAGTCTATAAATTATTTAACTTTCTATGATCCTTACCCTTTCCTTTAAATAATAATCTTACTCTTGTATTATTCCAACTATCCGGAAAAACTCTCTTCTGTGCCATCTTATTAAAACATGATAATAACTTTGCTTTTGCTCTATGTCCTAAATTCATTACCATCTCTGCTGCCCATCCATCTAAACCACTTGCCCTTCCACTTTTCAATCTCTTCCCTGCCTCATTCAGTTCATTTTTGGGAACCTAATATTCCCATTACTAAATGCTTTAATGTTTTCTGTCACTAAGTCCTTCACATCTAACATCTTTTTTATATCCATTACATATCTAAATTAAGATTCTCTCTAACTCTTCTCTAGAGATATACTCTATTCCCTCATCATCTATTAATACTATCTCTCTCTCCACTACATTTTTCCTTTTAATGTAATTCCAAAATTTTTTACTCCCATCTCTTCCACTTTATTAATATCCTCTAACAATTTACTATTCAACTTCATCCTCTCTCTATAATTATCCATTTTAGTTAACTTCTTTTCTAAGTACTTTCCTCATTTAGCATTAATATCGTTTTCACCTTTCTTTGTTCTTAATAGCACACTTATATTCTTTGCATGCTTCTTTCCTATCTTTTACACTTTTAGTAACCCTCATTTTTTTATTACTTTTATTCTTCTGCATATTCTCAACTAAAACCCTATTTGCCACTTTTTCTATTTCACCACACCAGTCCTTATACTCATCCCCAACCAACTATCCCATGGCTTCTTTAACAACTTATTCTTATCATTCACTCTCCATCTACATCTTTCACTATTGTTTCTACCTTTATTTCTATCCTCCATCACATTACTAACCATTTCTATTACAATAAAGTTATGATCACTATTACATACTCTCTCTTCATTATCAAACACCTTAATTTTCCGTATTTTATTCATTCCCTCTTTCTCTACCAATATATAATCTATTGTGTGAAATATATTATTCCTAGACCATGTGTATTGTCCCTCATAAATATTTGATAAATTCCCAATGCTCAAATTTACTCTGACAAAATTCCTTCAAAAACTGACCATTCTTATTATCTACATCATCAATTTCTTCAATACGTCCATTCATATCACCTATAACCATTATTCTCTACCCCTTTTCTTTAAAACTCTGTATATTCTTAACTAGGCATTCATATATACTACTGTTCCACTCTATTACAGTTTGACTATCTCCAGGGGTTATATACACTACAGCCACCATCCATTCTTGTCTACCCAACTTTATTTCAAACCACAAATGCTCGACATTTAACAATATTTAAATATTTTTTCGATATAACATCTATCCCACCAGTCCTTTTTTCTTTTCTATTTATACCCTGCCATACCACATCTTCCAAAATAGGTTCTTCTCTTAGATGTGTTTCCACTACTGCTAATACTTCGAGCTCTTCATTTTCAATTGCTTTGTTTAATTCCAGCCACTTTTCTGGTCTCTTACCACCTTGCATATTCAAAAACCAAATTTTAACAATTTCTTCTTTCCTAACTACTCTTTTATAAATTCTTTCTTCTCCATTATGTTTATAAAAAACTTTCTTACTATTAATCTTACAGATCCATTTCCTCCCCACATCTACATTTATATCTAAATCAATCATCTTTTGCTTATTTCATATATCCCATCCATTCTTCTTTTTGATATTACAATTTAAAAGCCCCCCCCCCCCTAAAAGTTTCCCGAATTATATTCTTTAAATATCAGACTCCCTAAAACTTCACTTCCTTGTTTTCCTAAGTGCAATCCATCTTTACTATATAACTCCCTCTTTCCAATAAATCAATCCCATACATCTACAAACATAACATTATTTCTCTCTCACAATTTTTTCAATCTCTCATTTATAGAACATGCCCTATCTAACAAATGCCCCTTGTCAAATCTTGGTAATACTCCAACTACCTCTACTCTTCCTTTAATTGTACTCAAATTCCTACTCAATTCTATTGTACTCATCTATTGCTCTCTCTTATGGCTCTCACAAATTATTAGTCCCTACCAAAACATATATATCTCTACTACCTTGCTTTCTTATTTTATCTAGTCACATCCCTAATTCTAGTTCAAGGCAAACATACTCTTATATACCTGCTTCTATTTTTCCTTGCAATTATATCCCCACATTCTCTGATTAATGAATCTCCTATCAATACTGCCTCATAGTCTACTTTCTCTACTCCATCTGTATACCACCTTCTGGACCTCCTTATCCATTTCTACTCAATAATTCCTTTATCTGCTCACAGTTCGTCTCTAACAATTTTAAATTTACTTCTACATCCTTCACTTCTTCTATCTTACTTATTCTCTGTCTAGCCATCTCCATTGCATTACTACTTTCTCCACCCATATCTTCTGATACTCCATTAAAACCATCCTCTGTCCTATCTTCCTTAACTACATTTTGCTCCCTCTCCCCTGACTTTCTCTCTAGACTACCTACACTAAGAACCCATTTTCTCACCTCTTTTATCACATTTACACACTGACTACATAACCAGAAACTTGTTACATCCTTCCTATTCTTATTCAAACATTTCAAGTGATACACCTCAACACACACTGTACACTCTACCAGTGCCTGCCTAATTCCTTTCTGCCGATTATATACACATTGTGATGTGATGTACTGTAGCTTCTCCTTAAACGAAGTCAAGACTCTCTCAGCAATTATGCCCAGAGAAACCAGAAACCTGTTACATCCTTCCTATTCTTATTCAAACATTTCAAGTGATACACCTCAGCACACACTATACACTCTACCAGTGCCCGCCTAATTCCTTTCTGCCGATTATATACACATTGTGATGTGATGTACTGTAACTTCTCCTTAAACAAAGTCAAGACTCTCTCAGCCATTATGCCCAGAGAAACCAGAAACCTGTTACATCCTTCCTATTCTTATTCAAACATTTCAAGTGATACACCTCAGCACACACTATACACACTACCAGTGACCGCCTAATTCCTTTCTGCCGATTATATACACATTGTGATGTGATGTACTGTAGCTTCTCCTTAAACAAAGTCAAGACTCTCTCAGCAATTATGCCCAGAGACACCTGTCACCCACTTTATTTTCCATTCCCCAGTCTAAGTTTTCCCATATTTTGCTCCATCCCATTTCCACAACATAATCTTTGTCAACTCTATGGCCTTTGTATCTAAATCCCCCTTATCTTTTCCCAAACCCAGCATGAAAAACAATAATCCACTTTCTGTATAATCACTTTTTTCATATTTTTTTCCCATAACTTCATTATATGTACCCTTTCTGTTTTCAAGCATTTACATTCAATTAACAGATGCTGGATATTTTCTATTCCTTCCTTATATAATTTTCAGACTAAATCACCCCATATTTTTCAATTTACATGTATATTCTTTTGTTGCTAAAGATCCCGTTCGAGCCTTAAACAATAAGCTACTTTCCTTACTATTATCATATATTAACTCGCACCTAATGTTATGTTTATTTCTATATATATTTAAACTCTTTTTACTCTCCATACTACTTCTCTATTTCTCTAACTCCCTATTCTTTATTAATAAATCTATTCTTTTATCCGATTCCTTACCACTATAACACTCAACAATCCTCCTAACACAATCATCCCATCTTTTGTACAAATATACTGATATAAATTCTTTATCCAAATCTTTTGCATACCACATTACCTTTCTCACCCATCTTGTTGCCTGCCCTTTATTTGTAACCCAGATAAATACTATTTTGGCTATTCTTTTATCCATAAACTGCAATCTACCAAACATTTTCATTTTACTTTTTTGCATCTCTCATATGAAAACTTGACCATCCCATTAATCAATGGATGTAAGGAAGGTTTGTGCATAAAATCCCTATCTAGTGCCAACCATCCAATATCCCCAAATTAGTTTCTAGCTTGCGGCTTTCATTAGTGAGAACCTTGGATGTGAGTGCACTGCACCTAGATCTTAGGACCTAATGCAAGCCTCCAGCAGCCACCTTTTACCTTATTAGCTAACTATAAAACTTTGAATTCAAAATGAAAACACAATAATGTTTTCAATTCAAAATCATTAGCTTGTATAATTATATAGATTGAACTCACCACAAGCTAGAAACTAATCTGACAATATTGGATGAGTAGGCACTAGATAGGGATTTTATGCACAAACCTTCCTGCATCCACTGATTACTCTGGCTTGCAGTGAGTGGTGCTACTGTATGGAGAATTTTGCCTCTGTGTCTTCTAATGAAGTAAACTGATGTTATTTTGAACCCAAGCAATTCTTTTTACAATAAATGGAATGGCTATTAGTGTACAAAGAATACTTTGATGGCTGGTACAATTTATCATCCATTGTAAAGCCTAGTTATCAATTAAGTTCACATACCTGTTTGTTTACATTTTTAGCAAAGATATATATTCAGTAGACTTTATTCTTTTAAAAATTTGATTAGTTTCTATTTGAGAAGATTATTTATATTTTTCAAATTTACATATAAAATAGTATTACAAAAAATTAGTAGTCACCAAATTAAAATATTTCCAACACTACGATTGGAACTCATATTTTGATTTGTTTACATTAACTAAGATTGTTTATAATCCTTTTGTTTATATAAGATTTTTTATAAAAAGTTCAATTTTAATTTCTACTTTTTATTTTAAGTATTTCAAATTTACAATTAAATTTAGACTTAGAAAGCTTACATTAAATTAGTAATGATGTCTCCAGCATTATGATAGGAAGTTGCACCATTTCAATTTTATTACAAAAAGATTTTTGCTTTTAAATATTTTTAATGCTTTTAATAATTTAAGTATTCTGTAATTTTCATTAGCCTGCCAGTTTATGCTTTTATAATTTATTTATAAAAAAAAAAAGACTACTATGAAAAAAATTGTTGGACTGTGCAATCTAATATATAATAATGGAGTTTGGTTTAAAGATGATTCCAATTGCTAAAAAAAAAAAAAAAAAAGATGATAGATGTATAGAGTATAGGACAATAAGTTCATTATCTCATACTTTGAAAATATTGAGAATTTTAACTTAAAATTTATGGGAAGGTAGAAAATTATATTGGAAAAGTTTGATTTTCATAAAGTACAAGAAAAGCTTGCTACTAGTGTTGTTAAAATTATTGCAGAGAGAGATATTAAAAAAATAAATTGGTATATGTTTTATGAATGTGAAAAGAACATTTGATGAAGTATCGGGAATAAAGTTATAATCAGTTTGAAAAATAAAGGAATATTTTGGAAAAGAGAAGATTAATTTGGAGTCTGAATTTGGAAAGAGCATTTGATAGAATAATCTGAATAAACTTATTACCATCTTGAAATATAAAGGAATATTTTGGAAAGATTGTTTTGGAATATGTATATTAGACAAGGAATAAGAATCAGATTGGAAAATAATGAGACTAAAGAAGTATAGAAAGAGAAATAAGAATGTTGCATATCACTTAATGCTTTTTAATATTTATTTAGAAGACATTTGAGAGAAATATTTAGATTCTGGAGTAGCTAATATTGCAATTAGAATAATAAAATATATTAGATTTACAGATGATATTGCTCTTATAACTGAGCGTGAAAAGAATCTCCAGAATATATTGAATAAATCGAAGAAAGGATATATGAAAAATGGAATGAAAATGAATGTTGAGAAAACCAAGTGTTTACGGATAGGAAGGAATACAAAAAGGAATTAAAGTTGATATTGAAGATAATATAATTCAACAGATGAATGAATTTAGATACTTGGGTAGGTGATTGAGTGAGAATGGAAGAAGCAAAAATGAAGTTAAAAAACAGATATCATGGACAAAAAAAGCATTTATTAAAAGAGAAAATATTTTGAGAACCCTTGAAGAGAGAATTAAGCAAAAGATTAAGTTAATTGTGTGGTTGTGAAACATGAACAATGAATAAAAAAATTAGGAATAGATTGAATGCCTTTGAGATATGGATGCAAAAAAAAAAAAAGAGAGAAAATTAGTTGGATAAATAAAATGACAAAAGAGTAAATGAGAAGACTGACTGAGAAAATTAGAGATAGAAAGACAAATTGAATTGAACATATACTAAGAAGAAGAATTTTAATAAAAGATGTCTTGAAAAAAATGGTGAATGGAAACAAGAAAATAAATAATTGAACTTACTGGATATAAAATATGGGGATAATAAATGGAATTAAAGATTTAGGAAATAAATAGAACAGAATGGATAATTGACTATGTGCCTACTCTCTGGGCCTGTACGTAAATAAAGCACCATTTGATTAATCGATAATTTTGATTCCATATTGTTTCTTGTGTAAATGGCTATAATTTGCAGTGGGCTTAGAATAAAACTACATTTTAATGTAATCTATAATGAAAATATTGTATAATAAAAAACTGGGTACAAATGCCTGCAGTTATAAATGCCTCAATTTCTTCTCCCAAAATCAATGAAAATAATAAGTCTAGCAGAAATTAATTTCTATCCAAAACATTTGATAATGAGGACAAATTCAATACAAACAGAACATTTATTTTATACTAAATCTTTTTTTTATCTAATGATTCATCTATTAGTAATTTTTCGAGATTAGTAATTTTTCAAGAGAAGTAGCTTATTACCTAATTATCTTTTTAAAAATAACAATTTTTGAAAGACTCTATTTCTAGATGTATTACAAACCTAAATTTAGCTAAGTTGTATAATGATGGTGAAAAAGAATATCATTAAATTTAATATTGCTAATTAGAAATCAATTTCTAAATTAATGATTTGATAAATATTAATTTATCTTTGGGAGTTCTAATTCAAACTATCTACGCTAAAAATATTTATATATATAATACACAGTATATAGCAGCATTTCTTGTGAAAAAAATTATGACTTTGAGTGCAGAAGTGGGCAATGAACTTTTCCACAATCTCATGCATTTTCATCAGAGCTAATATGCTTTTAAAAAAATAACAGTAAATGGCAGAAAAGACTGAATAGAGACGTCCCTATAACACAGGAGTACAACGATTCTTCATTTTTGTTCAAATTCAATTTAAATCTTTTTAGAACTTGTACAGATTCTTTCAGGATATTAAAAATCTCATTTTTAAAAAAATTTTAACAATACTAAAACATTAGCAGAATTTTTTTTAAAAAAA
Organism: Epiperipatus broadwayi; assembly: GCA_028023455.1. Taxonomy (NCBI): domain Eukaryota; kingdom Metazoa; phylum Onychophora; class Udeonychophora; order Euonychophora; family Peripatidae; genus Epiperipatus; species Epiperipatus broadwayi. Next base: position 3,048,449 of record JAQFVV010012397.1, on the reverse strand, counting down.
TATTTATTATAAGAATCTGAAGAAATTCCAAACATATAAAATAGTTTAACAAAAGTGAAGAAATACAATATATCCCTTGTTCAGTTTCTTCTCCAGGTAATTAGCAATAATTTTTCTTAAATTAGAAAATGAAGAATCAGTTAAAGAGTTTTTACAAGTTTGTTTTCAATCTTCTGTCTACGATAATGAAAAACAATGAATGAAAAGATTGTAAAGCATGCACAGGAAAAGACTATAAAACATATACATTCTCGCTACTATTTAAAAAAATCATCACAACTCTCAAGAACACATTAATCCCGAAAAAAAGTAATGAAACTTCATCAAAATGTTACAAACAACCTTCTGTAGAGAATTTTTTGTCTTTGAATCTATTGGTCTTTTAAGACTTGCAATAACTAAATCTATTTTGTTTAACCATGAGAAATTCTTCCTGTATTAAAAACATTTAAATGAGTATTCTCCTAACACTGTTTTAATTTTATCTTTTCACATTGAAAACCTTCATTATAATATAAAGTATACATATTTTTTAAAAGGATCTCATAACATAGCTTAATGCATTATCCAGACATGGTCACAATCAGAGATTCAAATCTAAAGTGAAGTTAGAAAAAATTTTCAGACAACAATCCAAAGTAACTCATCAACTAACCAGTATAAAAAGTAAAAAATTATCTCTATATATAATCATTATAATCAGTTAACACATAGACAATCCCGATATCAACAACAATCAACCTGTTGTCAAGGCAACTTCCTCTTAACAATAATGGTGGAATGCCACCTTTATATATAGTCCAATATGTTTATAAGGATAAAATGTGCAATTATTGATACAAAGAAGTTTAAATAAACCTCCTTAAACAGGTAAATATAATCTATTCTGAATGCAGACTAATAAATAGTCAATTATAACATAACATATATGTATATATATTAACTCTAATATTCTCATGGATAAATAAATTCATTGTATTATTTCTGCAAGATTCCATGTAATGAAAATATAACAGCTAAATAGTTATCGTTTCAGTACAATAACAAGTATTTTTCTCAGAGCTTCAAAAGAAGAAGCTCTGAGAAAAGTACTTGTTATTGTACTGAAATGTCAGCTATTTACCTATTATATTTTTATTACACAGAAGCTTCTGGAAATATTATGAATATATATTGTAATGGAACGGGTCTTGACCTTACATAACAGTAGACTAGCTAAGACATCAATGTGGGTAAGAGTCCATCTAGAGTTTCTAAATATATATATCCATGCCCACTTCGATCTCATTCCTGGGAGATGAGGTATTAATACCCAAATATGAGTCAAAATATCTCCATATACTCATCTCTTTCTTTCCTCTTTAGTTTCTGTTATTCCCAGATTTCGAACTCAATATAAGTGTGTGAGAATATATGACAAATTGAGAACTGAATATAGAAAAATATAAACAATAGTCTTTAATTCAAAATTATGTATTTCACAAATTTATTTACAATTAATATGGATTTGGTAACTAAGTTATAACAAAAATAAATAATTTACTTAAATGTTGACAAATATTCTTTGATTATTATTATTTATAATTATTGACCAATCCTTTGTTCCCTACAAAGAATAATCATTCGATACAATATTAACACAAAAGAAAATTATTTTATAACTTGTGATTATTTCAGTTACACTTGCTTGCTAATTTATTTTATCAAGATAATTTATTATTATCTCCAATAATTTGATTGGTTAGTTCATACCAATCATATGGTGATAACATGAGATCAAGACCATTCGCACTACAAGTAATTAGGTACACTGAAAACAAATAATTAAACAATTAGCAATAATAAACAAAAACACAACTAATGGTATCACTGTACAAGTGTTGTCACAATATTTAATAGGGTAAAATTTTACCTCTCTCCTGATGATAATCAGACCTATTCGCAAGCAAATTCATGTCTGAATCCACATTTTATTTCAATTTACAATAATACTAATAATGCTTATCTCTTCTCTTACATATCAACAACTTACATCCCCCCTTCAATCTGTAATAAAGAAAAGAGATAAACGAAGCAATTTACATAAAATAATTTTTAAAAAAATGTATGATGTCAATCTAAGAATAACTTGATAGTTCATAAGGAAAATGTCCTAAAAAGAGATTATAATTATCCTCCTTGATCCATTTCATGTATTAGAAGATGAGAACATCCGTTATGTTGATTATAATTCTTCTCTTAATATAACCTGCTATGAGATGTAAAATTTGTCGTTTCATTTCTCAATAGAAGAGTTGGTGTTTCGCAGCATAGATGATAAATGCTAGGTCAAATTAATTTGTTTTGGAAATTACAGCTTCATGGGTAATGACTTTTTCCCCTCGATGTTACTTCTTAATTAGTAGTGCATGGTTGTATGTGTTGCTATTTATCTATATTTAGTAAAAGACCTTGAGTGAATTAAAAAGCAATATCTTTATTAGTAGTTATCTAGAGTTAGAATTAGTTTAATCTCTGGCTTAAAGTTGAAAACGCTTTGGAGTTGTCGGATAATTTAAATCTAATTTTGGAGATTTTTACTTTAGAATCCCTTAGTTGGTTAGATTTGACTCCATATGTCCTTTATTCAATTTTACTCATTATCCAATGGGTTATTTCCTATAATGTTTCATTTTAATGGCAGCCAAATTCTCTATTTGAACTGCAAGTTCAATTTTTCTGCTCAAACACTATACAGGTTGTTTAGCTGATGAGATTTGTTTGTCTCAATTTGAGGTCATTTGTTTTTATATTTTTATAATCACCAAAATGAGGATGTTCTTTTTAATACGATTTTGATGATTTTAACTAGCAGGTTTGTGATTATGACCTAGATTAATTATTTACATCATTAATCATGATTAGTATATACATATTAATAACAACAAAAAAATTTTATTTGTTACTTCTTTCCTTTAAATAATAATTTTTATTTTCTTGCTTGCATCTAAATCTATCCGATTATATTTCTCTGTACTGCTATAATGTATATGAGTTACATAACAATTGAGATGTTTTTAACAAAGGTTAGTGTTCATGTATATATTTTATGGTTTAAACCAATAAACATCACATGATCACCATTTCTTATGCTTGCTCATAACTGTTATTAAAACAGGCAAAACTCTCTATACATATTGCCACTCAGTGCAAGTCAGAGTAATCAATGGATGCCAGAAGGCTTGTGCATAAAATCCCCATCTGAGTGGCAATACGTATAGAGATTTTTGCCTGTTTTAATAACAGTTATGAGCAAGCATAAGAAATAGTGATCAGGTGATGTTTATTGGCTTAAAACCAATCCTGCCTAATAGGAGAGTGGTGGCTGTGGTTATTAAAGAACCAAGAGCACCAAAATGTATAGGTACTGAACTAAGTTCAGATCTATATGACTATATATACTACTGAGCTTGGAATGAAAATATTATGTTTTCAATTTAAGACTCATAGTTTTGTAGTTAAGTAGAGATAAAAGGTGGTTGCTAGAAAATCACATTAGATCCTAAGATCTAGGTGCAGTGCTCTCAGATCCAAGGCTCCTCACTGATGAAGGCCATAAGCCAGAAACTAGTCTGGGGATATTGGATGAGTGCACTAGATGGGGATTTTATGCCTCTGGCATCCATTGATTACTCTGGCTTGCACTGAATGGCAATACGTATAAATTAGATGTTTAATTGGAAAAAACAACTAATTGTTTCTCAGCTACAGTAATTGTGACTATTTTTTTTTTTTTTGTAAAGAATTTTAATTGATTTTCATTCTTGTTAATGTTGTGGTTGGTGGAGAATGTTGTTACAATGGATCTTGGATATGAATTAGACAAAGGGTGTTTTTAATGGTATTTTAATCGCTGCCATAAAAAAGAGAAATCAATGTTAGAGCAAGTATACATTCTTGTTTAATACCAGTTTTCATTTCAAATACCTGACTTTTCTCATGTTAAAATAACACTTCTTTTCATTCTGGCATGTAGAAGCTATATAATATGAATAAATTTTGTTAGATAACCAACTAAATTCAAACAGATATATTAATCTTTAACTGAGGTTTAAAGCTTATATTTATGCTAGAGATAATCTCTGGTTTAGAAAATGATTAGTAATAATCATTATTGTAATTATCTGAGGTGGATAGTGTCAAAGTTGTGAGTGGAGTTTGACAATGGTAAATAAAAATGTAACAATAAATTCAAACAATGTCTAAACCTCTTCTATTAATTTGAATATAAATCACTCATTTGTTCCAGATACTTTCCTTATATTTGATTAATAATAAAAGCCATGCCTATAATGAAGCCCTGATAGCTATTTCTTTATGACTGGAAGCAATGTATTCAACAAATTTTTTGAAAGTTGTAGTGGATAATAATAATATTCCACAATAATTACTGGTCTTGTTTATTACTTTTAATTTTAAAAATTGGAATAAGAAAAGCATCCTTAAGATCCGGTAGCACAATTCCATGGGTTCATATATTCCTAAAGAATTCCAATGTTTTTGAAGCTAATATATCATATACATTCTTTTAAACTTCATGTATTTTTTAAATTACAAAGAACTGCTTTGAATTTATTAAGCTGGATTATTCAAATCTAAATAATAAGATAAAACAGGTATATCTTTAAAAGTCATCTCAATTTTTGTACCATTATTCAAAAAATGATCGAAATATCATTGTCATCATATAAGAAGCCATTGCTGGATTTAATACCATTTCTCGTGTTTGCTCTCAGTATATCAAAGAAAAAAAAGATCTAGAATCATTGCAACCAGCAAATGTTTGTATCTTCTTTGCAGTTTTAATCCACCAATCATTTGTAAGCCTTTTTTGTCAGTCATTGAACTTCTGCATTCAGATCTCTACATTTATTATGAAATTTCACATTAAATGTATTATTTTTCCACCAAGCAAGGTGTTGTGTTTAAAACAAATTACTAATAATAAGACCATTGTCAAAAAACAGCCATGGTTCTTCTTTTTAATAAACCTAACAATAAATATACTTATATCTATATTATTCTTTAGAAGAATTCCATTGCTTTAGTAATGAAATTTCAAATCAGCAATTTTAGTGTTTAATAGCTGTTGAAATTCAATATTGTAACATCTAAAGAATGACCATCAATTTTCTTGTGAATATGACTAAAGAATATTTATTTTTCAATGCAACCATAATTTTAATCTTGGAACTAACTAATCTAAGATTTGTTTAACCCTCTCTCTGCCTTTGTAAATTGTTCACAAAATGTGAACTCTTGTATTCTGATTCTTAACAATAATGTAATTAATTAAATAGCAATGTTTTGAATGTGGATGCATCCATGTTCATTTATAGCTCTTTTTTTTTTTTTCCTAAATAAAGTGTTTGCATTAGTCAATCTAAATATTGTGCAAAAATTCAATAACCATTTGAATTTACAGCACTAATACTAATATTTCCAATAACTTTTGGACAAAGTCTACTATTTGTAGCAATGTATGCAGTAATATCTAAGGGGAAAAAATCAGTACTGCTAGATTTGAGTATCTACATTCGATTTTAAGTTTAGTTGAGTCTTTAAACATTCCATCGATGTTATGAAACAATACTGGGTAAAGTAATCGATAAATTTAAGATTATTATTTGAAAAAGAGATTTCTTATATTAAAAAATACTACTGACTTACAAATTAATTTATAAATTCAATGTGTAATTTAAAACTTCTATTCCTTGTCAATGACATGTTTGTTTCGAACTTTCAAGTATTAAGTCTTTTCAATTTATTTGGTTTTGAAAAAAAAAAACATGGCTAATTGTAAATTTTCTTTTGAAAATTGATTCCTCCTAATAGTATCTAATATTGACTTATAAATTAAATATATTATTTCAAACAACCTCTTATTACTTAAGCTTATTTGGAATTTTTATTATTTGTCTTTTTAAATTTCTTATCTGGTCTTGAAAAAGAGATAATAAAAAAATACAGTCATCTGTCAAGTTTTATGAAAACAATACTAAAGGCCAAAAGAAAGTTTTTTTTTTTATTGTTATTCAATACAAATTACAACAAAACAATCCAAATAAAAATGAACTGTCTTTGAAATAATAAATTAAAAGGTAAAACTACATGCGTTAAACTTCTCATTAGCACTTCTCTGCTTCATAGTCACTAATCACATATGACAAGATGGTTCATAATCAACACTTTTAAGAAGATGCATTTGCCATTAAAAATGCCAATGCAAGTTTCTTCACTGACAATTACAATACCATAGAAATCTTTGAAAACCATTATTTTAAACAATGCTATAGAACTGAGCAATTCAACAACTTTCTTAGGATACCTACAAACAGCTAGCATTCTGAAATGATGAGTTTTAAATGAAAAGTACAAGATTTATTTTTACATTTCTTTTAAAAAAGTGGGAAAAAAATTATAGCACTCCAAATGAACATAACAAGTTCTATTCTTAAATTTCTTTATCAAATACAAACAAAAAAAAAACATTCTAACAATATAAATGAAGAACACAAAATTTATTTTTACATTAATTTTTTTTTCAAAAAAGGTATTTATTATACTATACGAAATGTTTCATTTTTATCTTTTATTTTCTATTTTTAACTATTTACCTACCAATATTTTACTTATGTAAAGTATGCCGAATTTTAAATTTATCCATTAATTATCCCAGTATTGTTTCATGACAAACACATAGTATTTTAAAGAATCAATTAAACATATAAAAAAAATCAGTTCAACATAAAATGGAATGCAGATACTTAGGGTCTATCACTACCAAAACTGTTTCCAGAACTCATTTGCTAAGTTTATTCATTCACTGAGAAAAGCATGTATTTAGCAGTAATTTTACCAAACTTACAACTTAGAGCTAACCCACCACAGTCATTTAAACAGGAAAAAAATGTAAAACAAATTCAAAAATATGTGTAGAAATTTGTATATAACTTTTATACACTGTGTTATATACACAAATTTAAAAACATAAAAAGGTTATATATTATATATTGCTGTAATAATGCTGTCCAAAAAGAAATAAAAGCTTTCTCTGAATCTAAAGTTGGAGCATAGGCACTAATAATATAAGCATTAGTGCAAGACAAGTTTTAATGCCACTTGCTTTCAGGATACAATCGTAAATTCTAACATTACTCTTTCATTGATACAATGAGGAACTCTATCAATTACTAAGTTAGATTACAACAAATCCAATAAGTAATGCACTCTTCTTTCACTGAATGATCTGTGTTTCCAAAAAAACTTGTATCTATTAATCTGTTCTATTATTCTTTCTTCCTCTAAGAAATGAGTTTTGCTAAAAGCGATCTTAAATCTTGACAGCAGAACAACTCTCAGTTTTGGTTTTAAAAAACTTCTATCAAATAAAATTTAGACATTCAATTTACCTATAATTAGGGGGGGGGGGTAAAATAATTACCTTGGGTTCTACCACTGTCTCTTGCTCCATCTCTAGTGACATTATTAATGGTATATTTTATAGGTTCATCCACGTATGATTTTTATTATAAAAATATACTGACATTTCAGTTTGATCACACAAGTCATCAACTGAGATAAATAGATTATTATAAAGATAGTTGTAGATGTGCTGTAAACAGTGATTTATAACAATGTTAAAGGTCCACCAATAGAAAAACACAGATAAATAAAACTGAAAATTAAAATAAGTCAGAAAACCTTCAGAGTAATATGTTTTTTTAAAAAAAAATTCCAAATAAGAGAAAGTTTGCATGTGTCATCACTTTTCCTTTTTAATATCTCAATGGCTTCTCTGATCTTATATTGGTAGAGAATGTCACATCTGGATAAGATCTGATATTATGGAAATCAAAATATTGTGATCTGAATCTATATCAAGAAATGAGTTTGTGATGACTATACAAAACAACATGTATCACATGATAGTCTATTTATTTGGCATCTTACGACCCTGTCTTCTATTAAGACCTTTTTGAAAAATTGCAATAGTATTACTATTATTATTATTTCCATCACTGAAATGATTACTCTGTTAGGCCTGGCAATGTAGACAAATTTTATGAGATAGGCCATTTTCAAACCACATTTTCTAGGGTCTTCTACTTCCATGATAGGTAGACAGATTCCTAAAATAGTGTTGCCTAAACCTCCATTCTTTGCCAATTGAAACTCCTGCCTCATCCAAATCCAGTTCCAAACCAACTCATTACTAATAGTACTGCCTTGAACAAAAGATCACAATTAAGAAATAACAGCCTACCAAGTCTTTCTCTGCCATTGTTTTCTTAATTCTTGAAGGCTTGAGCTAAAAAAAAAAAAGAGGAGAGAAAAGGGAATTAAAGTCAAAAATGTTGTTTATATAGTTAAAAGATGAAAATACGGTTGCACAAACACAAAATCTCATTGCCACAATTAATATAGGGAGATGTCTGTTGGCATGAAAAGCTCACAACAAATGGGTCCTACAATAACTTAAATGTCTGAAGAAGGAAAAGAGAAAGACAGAAAAGACTATCAAAAACAGTACATAACCTTTGATGACCCAACATCCTATTCTACAAGGCAGCAGGAGACATTTTTGATCAGGTATTGTTTGTTATTCACAGTTGGCCTTATAACTGAAAATCATTTCTACTATCTGCCAGCTGTATAGTTTAGACTAAGCATAGCACAATGGACATTTCTAATTTTTAAAAAAAGGGAGAGGAAAAAAAGTTAAAATTAAGTTTGTAATGACAATACAAACCAACATATACCATATGCTATCTATTTATTTGGTATCTTATGAACCTGTTTTATGTAATTCTCTATAATTTCATTTATAATCTCATTATAAATCCCCACAATTTGCAATAACAAAATATGCCCTTATGGATAAATCTGGTACACAAACAAACATTAAAATGTTATTTTAACAAATTTGATAACCTAAGTAGCATGATTGAGTACTGTAAAGATATCTTAATAAATACATCATAGGCAAATTGTAGGCAAAAAAAAAAAATTAAATGTAACAATTTCTATTTCAATCATTAAACTTAAGTTACTGAATTTTTTTATGATTCCCTTCCACATTTTTGGTGTTAAATGTCAGTAAAATATAGATTGGATTGTATAATGTGCAAGATTATCAATTCCATTTTTTTATGCATATATATATAAATTTTAAAATATTTTATATTATTTCGAAACAAAAGAAAAAGGATAATGAGTGATATAGAGACTAATTAAAATAGTGGAGATTTTTTTTATTCAATGTAAGTACAAATGTAATATTAGTAATTTGTAATATGAGAAACTTATCTACAAAAAAAAAAAAAAAATAGATTAAAATCTTTGGGAAAAAAAAACAAAATAACAAATCATATTTTAAATTATTATATTACTAATGTTAATAACAGAAAAATAATTCAGAATCACATTAAATATTTTCTATAGTATTAACTCATTGTTTAGTATCTAGAGATATATTTATGTATGTACTATATATCAGTTTTCTCTTGGAAAGTTGATTCATGGATTGCAAAGATTTTCTAAGTAAATGCCATTGCCATTTAAACAAGAAATAACATTAATTCTTACTATAAAAATTAAATATTTTTTTAAATTTATGACTCATATTTTTAAAGCTTCAAGCAAAATACGAATTCTTATCACAAGATGCATTTAATATATTATTAATTGAATGCTTTGTTGCATTGAAGATCATGATACTTAAGCATCTAAAGTGCCAGAGTGAAGTTACAATCAATGGCTCTTTAGTCCATCATTTAATTGGTGATTGCACTTAAATACAGCAGTATATATGTGTGTGTTTATAATACATAAGAAACACCTTCTGACAGTGATTTGCACATCCATCTGACATGCTTATAACCTGGAATTCAAATCCAAGTAAAACTTTTTTAAAAAATTGTTAAAGAACTGACTTACAAGCAAGATCAAATATTTTTTTAATTGCCGGCTCATATCACACAGGTCATCTAATTATTAATTAATAAATGGACACAAAGCTATTATTAACTGATGATAAAAGTTCCAGTTTAACTTGGATTTATCAGTGTCAATGATCTGATCATAAAATAAAAATACAATTATCATAAATCAGTTTATCATAACAGTCTACATATGTTATAAACAGATAAATTTAGCTTAAAAAATATACAATTATAGATATTTATATATAATTACTGGTAATTAGTAATTATGTATAATGACCAAATTAATCACATTTATGCATTCATACCCTTTAGTATTAAAAATAGCTAACAGTCCAAAAAATTGAAAAATTTAATAAATTCCAAATAAATCTTATCTTCTGCTTAAGATTTCTCTAAATAAATTTCCCACAATGTACCAAAATAGCATCAATTAGCATCTTACACTTTGTAATTTAAAAAAATCCTCTCAACTCTTATTTAAAGTTTAATGCTTCTTGGTGCCATATTGAATTTTTAAAAAACTGACTTGAGACACAATTTTCATAATAACTTCACAGTTTTCATAATGTTAGAGCAAAAAGCTTTACATTGCTAGAAACTAGAAAATCTAAGAAAAACAATAAGGCTAAGACAAATAGTGATAACCATTAAAGAAAAAGAAAAAAAATTTCAACATCTGAAATAATTATTACTTTATTGTTTGTTCATAATTTCTAATTTATCATTAATTAAGTTTAAATTACATCTTCCTTGATAATTTCTTTATATTCCTTACAAAATTCTCATTCAAACCAAATATAATAGTTCTTGCCTGAGATAATCCATAGCTTCAGAATCTCCAAAACTATTCGCATAAGAATTCTTCATTTTTATCTTGTACCCCAAAAGTTAACAAATCTCAAGGCAGCTATAAGAAAAAGATTCATTCTAATAAAAGATATAAAACAAATCATTTCCAGAAGGTGGATATGCATTTGTATCATAGCAATTGGCTTATCTATCTAAAATTAGAAATTGTAGGCTACTGTCTGTATCAATGATAAAATGAGTTTCATCTCTTCATTTTATATTTTTTGTGTACACCAGTGATGTTTATATTCTTTATGCACACCAGTTATGCTATCTTGTTATATTTATTGTCCCATAGATATATAATTTATTTGCATATAGCTCATTTGCTAGCTATAGACTTGAAAATAATGCGATGCAAGATGTGGCAAAACTACTGATTCCACAGCATAAGTACTAAGACATAAGCAAGAATCAGAATTTGATTCTGTGCCTGCATACAATTCCATGTGATATATATATATAACCATTGTGGCTCTCACAACACATACCATTTGAAATCTCCCTTTATTGGTTTTAAGTGTTTATATTTTCACACGGTACTATGCCCAATAAATTTTGTGATTGCTTTATCAACTGCAACCTTTCTGTAAATCTGATAATCAGTGTTAAAATTTACACTGCACTACTCTATAATTTTTACATAATACAAACACAGACATGCAAGTGCAAACCCAAACATAGTAATACAAATATAAACACACTAATAAATTATTAAATCTTTTGAGAATAATTATATCAATAAAATAAGGCTGCCTCAAATTTGGATCAGAGCCCCAAAATTAAATTGTACATAAACCACTTTTGTCATATTTGAATAAAAAATTATATACTATATAATAAAGAGCACTAAACAACACATGATTACCATCTCATGCTAGCACATAACTGTTAGTAAACAGGCAAAAACTCTCCATATAGTAGTGCCACCTTGTGCTAACCAGAGTAATCAATGGATGACAGAAGGCTTGTGCATAAAATCCCTATTTAGTGCCTACTCATCCAATATCCTCAGACTAGTTTCTGGCTTGTGGCCTTCATCAGTGAGGAGCCTTGGATCTGAGAGCACTGCACCTAGATCTTAGGATCTAATGCAACCCTCCAGCAGCCACCTTTTATCTCTACTTCAGTACAAAACTATGAGAATGAAATTGAAAACACAATAATATTTTCAATCTAAGCTCAATAGCTTATATAGTCATATGGGTCTGAACTCAATTCCGCACCCATACATTTTGGTGACTTTGGCTCATTTAACAACCATCCTGCCTAATAGGATAATGGTGGCTATAGTTGTTAAAGAGCAAAAGTCACCAAAATGTATGTGTGCTGAATTGAGTTCAGACCCATATGACTATATAAGCTATTGAGCTTAGATTGAAAATATTATTGTATTTTAATTTTATTCTCATAGTTTTGTAGTTAAGTAGAGATAAAAGGTGGCTGCTGGAGAGTTGTATTAGATCCTAAGATCTAGGTGCAGTGCTCTCAGATCCAAGGCTCCTCACTGATGAAGGCCACAAGCCAGAAACTAGTCTGGGAATATTGGATGAGTAGGCACTAGATAGGGATTTTATGCACAAGCCTTCTGGCATCCATTGATTACTGCGGTTAGCACAAGGTGGCACTACTATATGGAGAGTTTTTGCCAGTTTAATAAAGAGCATAAATGATTCAATATTATATAATTTCTATACTACACCTGAATACAAATGCAAACAATAAATTATATCATTTATTAAATAATTAAAAAAAAAAAAAAATACTATTGAAATAATTAAAAAATTAAAATTGAGTACTTATGACCCGATATTATGATTATATTTTTATCAGGTGGAAGGCCTTGAAATGTGAATCATTGGCGCATTTTTAATCCATTTTAATAATGAGTCTGGATGATAAAGAAATTCTGCCTTTGTCTTCTTTGTGCAATCTAGTAACTGAGCAGGAAAAAAAAAAAATTAAATGAACCTATTAATAAAAATATTAATAAAAAATTCAAATTTTGTCTGATTTAAACTTACGATATGCCATTTTTAAGAGGAAGTCAAGGAGCAGTGACTTATGGGATTTTTATAAATGTCATGCATATAGTCTTCCCACATTAAAAAAAAAAAAAAAAAAAAAATTTCAATGAATCAGCTGCAGCTAGAGGCTATCATGCTACAAACACCTAGCATGTTAAATTTGAATAAAATTGTTCACTATTTTTAAATATATATTTAAATAATATAGGAGAAATTGTGCTATTTATAGACTCAAAACAAAAAATTATGAACTGTTCTGCTAGAGATTCAATTTTTTCCCTTTACGCAATTACAGCACTTTAGAAAGCTACAATGGAGAAAAGATCAAAAACATAATCTGATCTTAATAATAACTATAAGTACTTTAAATCATTTTCTCATTCAAATAAGGACTGTTCTGATTAACATTCCACAAATTTCACCTTAATAATAAATAATTGTATGTGTTTTAATTACAATCATTTTTACAATACTTTATGAAAAGAACATTTATGACATGGTTTGAGTAAACTATGAAGTTTTTTTTAGCCATAAGCAGACTTTTTAGGATTTTTCTTTCAAGTATACAGTTTACAGCCAATCCAACTAATTATCTAATAGCAATTGGTAAATACTCGTCTAGCTCATCTTAGAATGATTTCAATTTAAGTTGCATTGGTGAGATGAATGTCAATGTAAAACTATAAAATTAAAAATATATAATGCAGTCTTCAATGTTGATGAATGTCATTTTTATGGATGATAATGCTTTTACTTTTAATATTTTATGGAAAATTGTAATTCATAAATACTGGAAGTATAAGCATGCACAATCATCATTTATTATCCCCCTATAGTATATAAATGAATATATATATATAAAACAATTAGAAATCTTGTTCAATAAATATATTTGAATTTTGGATGAATGTAGAACAAAGGAATGATTTATTTATTAAAATTAAGAATAAAATGTTTTTATGTTATATCGAATAATGGTGCTTGTATTACAGATAAAGATGCCATTGGATGGTGCCGTTTTCACGCTAAAACTATAAAATATGACCATTCTCGGGCCGTTGATTATAATAATTTTTCTGTGCTTTTTTGTAATGCGAAAATAAAAACAAAACAAAATCGTCTTTTATAAATATTATTTTTTATTAACGTATACAATTTAAATGATAATAATATATGTAAAATAAAATCAACAAATTAAAATTTGATTTGTGTTTTTCTATCGTATATTTTTTTAATTGTGTTACGGCTTTTTTTTATACATTTTCTATCGGATATTTTTTTAATTGTGTTATGGCTTTTTTATATACATTTTCTATCGGATATTTTTTTACTTGTGTTACGACTATTTTTTTTGTTGTTGTTTAAGTAAAAAGAGATATTACGGATATTTTTTTACTTCAAATAGAATGACAATAAAAAGTAAAAGTTGTTACGGTTCGGTTTAGTTTTAGGGTTAAGTTTAGGATTAGGTTTAATGTTTTGTTGTTTGTAATGCTAAAATAAAAAAATTCAAAATCGTAACCGTAATCGGACAAAATAAAGAAACTCTAACTTTTTTAAACAACAACAAACACATATAAATGTCTTCTTTACTTATTAAACATGTTTATAATTTTTGCTTTTTATGAAATTTACAAAAAATCGTGTATATTTGTACTTTTCTTACTGTATATCCTTTTGGTACCGCTCTTCTTTGTCTCGTGGAATGTTATGAACAGTACATTACTTGACGCGTTACCTAATTGCAACTCACTACAAACATAGATATTTAACATTTTCTCAATTAAAACTACAATACAGTACGTTGTAAAAAGTCTTAGAATTATTACTTTAAAAAATCTGAACATTTCAATACTTTAAAATAAAAACAAATCCAATGAAAACAACATTTCCATCCAATTCAAATACAAACTCTCTCATCAAGCTGTAACTATTTTATAAACTGTGTGAATTTGGAAAATGTAATTGCTGCTTAGCGACATACATGCCGTACTGCGACGCGACTGCATTCTGTAACACAACAAAAAAGCTGTATTATAGAAAACGCGGGTTCGAACGTGTCGGCAGCGGAAACAGCATTTTTATGTATTTTAGCACGAAAACCGTGTCATAGAACGGCTTCTTTAGCTATAAGCTGAGTACCTCGAATAATAATAATAGACTTTCTTAAGACTAAAAAAAAAAAAGAAAAATTCATGCTCCATGCTAAAAATTATAAGTATACATTTTTGGCAAAATTTTTGTTTATTTCATCTACTTTCATCAACAGTCTGCAGATTTGTGATATAAAAATATAATGTACAGTGAATAGAAATCACATAAAGGGAGAAAACAAACTTTCCTCAGTTAATATCTGCACGAATAAATAAAATGGATAACAAATGCTATGCTGACTATCCGAAACCACAGAACTGTTGATTTGCCATGGATTGCAACGTTTATAAAAGAAATGGTTGGACATAATCTAATACAATGCCTATTGAACAGTACATCTTTATTTATCATCGAGAGAATGTTAAACAAGACACCATGGGAGAACAGGACCATTATCCGATCATTAAATGATGAACTTGGTAACGAAAGCCAATAAAATTATCTACTGAAAATAACTTTCTTATTTTTAACAATCAAAGAAATAACACTAGCATACTGATAGATATCTATCCAATTTTCCTTTAGAAAGTAAATCAAAATTAAAATATAGCTAATATTTAACATTTAGTTTAAATGTATAAAATGACCATTATAATGAAAACATTACTTGATTTAAAAAAATAGGAGATATTTAAAATATATATATTTATATTGTGTAAAGATTATATATTTAACTTTTGTAAACATGTTAATGATCTTTAGGTATAGATTGTACATAGAAATTGCAATCTAGCAGGGATAAACTATAAATGTACAATAAATTACGTTAAATTGTAATTAAAATTAACGTTGTTATTTATCTTAACCAATTCAATGAGTTGATGTTTATCTTAATAAACTTATATTTTATTATTAATCTAGGCATCATTTGATTTACTTATTACACAAATTATTTGATTACTAAAATATTTTGTCATATATTCTGTACTATATGCTAATTAGCAAATAAACCATTTATTTATTGAATTTTATTTTTGCCAAACAAAAATACTTATCCACATATAAACCCATTGGTGCATTATAAATTCATGAGTCTATTATAATGTGAGTTTAAGTTATTATAAATCTAGTTGTGGATCAGCTTATTTATCTATTTATCAGTTATATTTTTGGGCTACCCAAGTGCAGGACTTATCCATTATATATTTTGGCTTGCCCAAATATGCAGGGCATTTGGGAAAAACTGCTTTGCTCATAATTTTATCCATTACATTTTTGGCCATCCAAATCTGTGGGGCATTTGTGATCGGGCAGCTTTTTATCCAGCTATTATCCATTACATTTTGGCACCCAACATGGGGTATTTGTGGGTCAAGCAGGGTTTTTTTTCCAGTTATTATCCATTACCTTCTATATATTATATTACTATAATTCAGTACATTCCTCAAAATCCATACTTTCAAAGGTTTTCCCCATTACTATTAACTCATATATAAATGCATTTTCCTAAGCTCAGAAGTAACAAACAAAAAAAAATTGTTTTGTTTTTTTTAATTAAACTTAAAATATATATTTAAATTCCTAAAAATGGCAAATAAATTGAATTTCTTTGTTTTTTTATTATTATATATGATTGAAAAGTTAATGGTTTTCTTAAAAGTTAGTGATGAAGGGCAACAGTTGAAAACATATTTTGAAAAAGAAATAACTAATGGCGAATATTTTTTTTTACAAAAAAAAAATCACTTTCTTTTAAATATTTTTAAAACATGGAATCATTCACAAAAAAGATTTTTTTTCTTCTTATTTTTGTACATGAAACATATGATACAACTTCAAACTTTTTTTAAGTAATGTGGGTAATTTCAAAAGAACTACCTATTATTCAAAAACTATTATCCAAAGATAATTGCAAAGATTTTATATTAAACTAATTAGTTTGTATACAAATTTTCAAATAAATTAAAAAATATTTATAAAAGAATAAGCTTAATAAGCTTCCTATCCCCACTCCCATCTTAAGTTCGGTGTTTAAAATAAATGGATAAAAATTATTTTTGAAATTCCAAGTTCATAGATCAAAAAAATAGTTTAAACCAATGATTTTAAATTAATGGTGTTCTATCTTTATTAGAAGACAACAATAGACAAACAGCAAAAGAATCTTCAGTATTAATTATACTTTCCTCAGAATCAAGATGTAATCTCTAAGCTAATGATGAATCTCTTCTATACTAATTACACTTTTCTCAGAATCAAGATGTAATTTCTAAGTTATCATCTTCGAATTAAGTATGTTCTCTAATTCTTTTGTTAAAAATTTCTAGCAATCAAAGATGTTAATAAATTTGATAAATAAAAACTAATTAATAAACTTAAGTTTCATTATCAGAAGAGAGAAAAGTCAAAATATCCTAAATATAATCTACAGTTTCTTAGCTAATATATATCGAAGGAATTTTTTAAAATTGTGAAAAATTTTTTACGGGTAACTATGTCATAAACAAGCCAATGAAATTCAATTATTAATTTTTTGAGCATCAAATTAATAGACATTTGACTTTAGGTTGAAAAAATAAAAATGTTTTATGACTTTATTATATTAAAAATAAATAAAGCAAAGAGCAAACTTTTCTAGTATTCTACATCTAATCATTAATTATAAATTTTAATTTTTGAAAATTGTTCCTGAATTTTTAAATTTTATATCCGCTATTTTATTTTTAAAAAATCATTAACTGTAAATAAGTGAAGCACACAGGCTTATTACATACCTGTGTTTATATATGTAATATATAGGGTATATGAGCACAGACTTTTCACATGACCCACCACTCTCCACACTATCTCATAACACTGATACACTTGAATACATATATGCTGAAAAGATAAATAATCACCAATATACATATTTCATGCTAAAACAGCAATCATCAGTTGGTCCAGATTACCATCTCTATACATATATGCTATAAGTGCTCAGATACGTATATTGGTGATTATTTATCTTTTCAGCATATATGTATTCAAGTGTATCAGTGTTATGAGATAGTGTGGAGAGTGGTGGGTCGTGTGAAAAGTCTGTGCTCATATACCCTATATATTACATTAACTGTAAACTAAATTATAAACAAACATATTTATTCTTAATTCCACCTCTACAAAAATCTATGTTAATTTTGTGTACCCCTGGGTCTCATTTTATGCAGTAGATAGGTTCTGCAGAAAACCCGCATTAAAAAAAATCGCACAAAAATAGACTTAACTTACCTTGAAAAATGGGAGATATGTTTTGTAATTTTTCAGAAATTGCATAAAAGCAAAGCAATAAGAAAAAATTACTTTAAAATTCGCATAAAAAAAAAATAAGGAAATAAAGTATGACTAATAAAAAATTTCAAATATTTGAAAAAATTGATAGAAGACAAACTTTTTTTACTAACTACAGTGTTTAATTTTACATTTTTTCATACATATTTTAATCATTATCGCTATTTGACAATATGCGGTTCATTTGTGAACTATTAAGAAATCAGATTCATCACAAGAGGAAGTACAACTAGGGCCACCTTCAGTCTTGTGCTGTGTTCATGGTTTTCTGCCGACAATGTAATCTGTGATTAAACTTTGAGATGATGATTTTACTAATTGTTTAAAAAACTCACGATATCCAAACATACAACTATTTAACTCTCATTGGAATTTAAGAGGTTGTTCATTGCAGCAAACTATCTCAGATTTCAGCATTTTCTGACGTTTTTCTTTGTCTCACACATCAACATAAAATATATGATTAAATGATTATTACTTATTGATACAGGTATATAATAAGCCTGTATTTCAGTTATCAGAAAATAATAAATTTGTCTTTATTTGATAGATATTTTTGTTTACTACTGAAATAAATTTTAAATGTTCACATTTTGTTTCTATATTAAAAAAAAAAGAGATTGCAATCAAAACAAAAAGATTATACATTATCATAGAAAGATTATTTTCAGTTTACAAAATCAACAAAATATTTGTTACTTTCTGATTATTTTTAAAAATCTAAAAGAATATTTATTTCTGTGATATCTAACAAAATATGCGGTTGTCATCTGATCCTTTGTGTCAGTCGCTAGAGGCGTGATTTCTAATCAAAAACACATTAATATAACATTCCCGGGCGAGCGATTCTCTATTGACTTTTTTTTTGTTTGTTTGTTTGTTTACAAAGTTTACTTTCTGTCGTTTCTGAATTATTTTTCACAAATAATATTTTTGACGATGGTATAAGAAGTTTTTTTTTTTTTAATTTTTATTGACAAGAGGATCTTTTTTGGTGTGTATTCAAATAGTAATTTGTGTTTTTTTTAAATAGTATTACTGTTTTTGTAAAATTGGATTGCCAAAATTTAAGAGAGGATGGGTTTTTGTGGATGGATCTTTAAATAATAATTGACGTTACTTTGATAGGTTTCCATTTGATTGCCGACAACAATTAGTGGGGTGTTTTTGTGTACGATTAAATAAGAATTTACGTTACTTTGATAGGTTTACATTTGATTGCTGACAACAATTATCGGGAAAAGTGTTTTTTTTTTCGCGTGTGCGTGTGTATGTTTAAATAAAAATTAAAACCGTTACTTTTATCAGTTTACATTTGATTGACGACCGATATGACTTCCTTTCGTTTATAAATTATGATTTTTGTTTCTACGAATCAATATTTTTGACAATGGGACAATAATAGTTGTTGTTTAATTTTTATTGACAAAAGGTTGTTTTTCGGTATAGTTTCAAATAGTAATTGGGTTATGTTTAAATAATAAGTTACCGTCTTACTTTGATTGGTTTACATTTGATTGACACTAATTATTGGGAGGGGTGTTTTTTGTGTGTATGGTTGTAAACAACAATTATTGGGTGAAGGGGTGGGTTAACCGTTTAAACAACAGTAGTTTTAAGTTACGGTCTTACTTTGATTGGTTTACATTTGATTGCTGATACTAATTATTGGGAGGGGTGTTTTTTGTATGTACGATTGTAGACAACAATTATTGGGAAAAGGGGTGTAACCGTTTAAAGAATAGTAGTTTACGTTACTTTTAGTGGTGGTGTACATTTGATTGCTGACAATAATTAGTGAGACGGGTGGGTGTTTTTGGATGATGATTAAATACTAATTTACCTTCCTTTTTATTTTACATTTGATTGCCGACAAGAATTATTTGGAGAAAGGGTTTTTTTGTGTGTGTGTGTATGTTTAAATCAAAATTGAAGTTACTTTTATTTATTACATTTGATTGACAACTGAATGACTTTTTTTTTTGTTTATAAATTATTGTTTTGGTTTCCCAAAAACCTAATATTTTTGACAATGGGACAATAATAGTTCTTAATTTGATTATTATTAACAAGAATGGATCTTTTTTGGTGTATGTTTAAATAGTAATTTGGGTTGTGTTTAAATAGTAATACTGTTTTTAAAAATTTAAGTGACAAAATTAAAGAAACAACGGGGGGTTTTTTTTTTTATGGATCTTTAAATAATAATTTTCATTACTTTAATTTGTTTACATTTGATTGACAACAATTAGTGCGAGAGGTGTTTTTGTGTATTTTAAAATAATAATTTACATTTTTTGGTTAACAATAATTATTGTGTGTGTATGTTATGTTACTTTATTTATCAATTTGGTTAATAATATTTATTGGTAGACATTTCAATATCATTAATGGCATGCTGTACGGTCAACTCGTCATGGCTCCGGTAATGCAGCAAACGTAAAGACTTGACGAACGGCATTTGAAATCCCTCAAACCAGCTGCCTTTTCGAAGTGCACATTTCTTTCGGCAAAAATGAGACTTACAAATGAAAGTCCAAAGATCTTTATGGACCTCAAGTCTCATACATTCGCCGCACAAACATCTTTTTTTCTTTCAGCAGGATGTTTTTCTGCTGTAGAAATGTTATAGCACTGGCGGCTTCTGTGTTTGGCAATTCCCATCTTTTCATATTTTCTGTTTTCGAATTTGCCATACTTTTTGTCTCGGAAAATTTCTCGCTAAAACGTGACTCAAAGCGTGATCTTTAAAATATTACGCAAATCCACCGTACTCGAAAATTTAGGAGGAATAGAAATTTATGAGGAACAATCACGATACTGTTAAAATTGTTAAAATGTAAGAGTACATCAATTCGTCTTTAAAAAAAAGGCACCGATGAAAATTTAAATAATTTAATAATTTTGACACCATCAAATTAACACACCCTCATATGCTATTCTTACATCAAATACATAACACAGCATTACAATATAGTGCATGACACAAATAACTACGGCATTTTCCTCTGCTTTTAGCATCGGAAAAAGCCACACCGTTAGCCGCTAAGCCGAGTTAACATTCTTTCTAGATTTTATCGTAGAAAGAAGACTTAACTTCAAGTTAACAGTCTACCTTTTAGTGTAGAAAGAAGACATAACTCCGAGTTAACTTCTTTCTAGGATTTATTTTAAAAAGAATGCTTAAAGGCTTGGGTGCAGCCGCAGAAATGGCATATTTCTAGAAATTTAGCTAGAAATCCCGCCTCTAGCGGCTGACACGAAGGATCAGATGACAACCAATATGTTTTAAAAGTTCAAAATTTTTGAATATTTATTGTGATATTTTTATACTCGTAAGTATAAATCTATTATTATTATTTACTCATAAGTAGGTTATTTACATAGAAGCTAAGATTCTTAAATCGCTTGAGACCATATTCACGTTAGTTGATAATATAATGTCATATTTTTGAAGAAAAAAATTTCAAGTCAAAATAAGTTAATTTAAATTTCTTGATATCTAATAAATATAGAGAAATATGAACTTCTTTATCGCATAAAAGAAAACCGGCATAAAAAGATATTAAGAAGAAACATGAATCGCATAACTTCAAAATCGCATTAAAAAAATCCGCATAAAACGGGACCCAGGTGTATATAAATATATACATTGTAAAAAGCTACACTAAATATTTACATATAGTTTTTATTCAAAACTTAAAAGGAATGCCAGGAATATTGAATCTATAAAAGCAAACATTAATCTTAGTCATTTTATTTTCACACAAAAAAAATCATGATATTTAACACCTGCAAAATATAAAATCTGGTGTCGCCTACGCACTTTAATTAAAAATGCTAGTGTCTTGTATATATGTATAATATAGTTGAAGAAATAAACACCCAACTTAAATACACTGTAATATTTAATTAACCATTTTTCAGTGATAGAACTGTGAGACAATAAATGAAAATGAAATTATTTTCATTTGTTTTTCTTAAATAAAATTTTAAAAAATAATTATAATAGAGGCCAGAACAAAGTTTAAATCAGGGAAGATATCTATGTAACCTCATCATATTAATCATGATCAGATCATATTCAAATTCATAAAAGCCGAGTTAATAGTTAATCACTTTATATGTAAAGTAGATTAAAATATGAAATACAGTCTGAACGATAAACTCTTAAATGCAGTGATATTTAATGCAA
The DNA here is from genome assembly GCA_028023455.1 of Epiperipatus broadwayi. NCBI lineage: Eukaryota > Metazoa > Onychophora > Udeonychophora > Euonychophora > Peripatidae > Epiperipatus > Epiperipatus broadwayi. The sequence goes on along the minus strand of JAQFVV010012397.1, from coordinate 3,025,968 downwards.
TATTCTCTAGCACTAGAGCTGTAATGCAATAAATAAAAATGAAATCACTTTATCAATTTTCAAAGTCCTTATACAGATGCCTTTAAATAAACTATAAATATACCAGTGATTCTTCTAAAAAAAAAATTCTCTTAGATCTATAATCTCATACTGCTTTGCTTTAATTCACCCATTTTAAATGCCAGTGTATTAGCATAGTTGATCGATGAAAGTCAAATAAGGTTTTCTAGGCCACTGTATCTTCTCTACTACTTTTGAATAAGTCAGGGTATTTCAAAATACACTTCATTTAATTCAATTTTCTAGTCCTATTTGAAAACAAGCAATCTTTTTTTCCTATCAGGCACATAATCTCATAAATCAATTACATTTTCCATCTTATCTTCTCTAATTCCCCACTTTACACACATCAAGCCTTAATTTCTTAACATCATTAAACAAGAGATTAAATCTCTGAACAATAAAATGCAATTGGCTGAACAATACTTTAAAATCCTATTGTAGATATCAATAATCAGATAACTTATGTCAAAAATTTGTTACAGAAACTCCATTTTGTCATAATTACTCTTTTGTGCAATTTTACAGTTCATATTTTCAATATTTATTTCTTGTAGATATTCAAATGTTAATTTATTTCACTAATTTATTTTCTATATTAATATAAATCACTTTATAAATTCTGGATATTCTCATTGTCTTAATCCTTTTAATATCAATCTTCATGTTTCAAATTAGATGGTAATTTTGTTAATATTTTCCTTATTATTTGCCAATTTAATTATCTGCTATTTTTTAATATAAAACTGGTGAGGCCTAGAACCTAATTATAATTTCTATAAATATTTTAATTATATTAATTCGAGGACAACCAAACAATACTGCCAAACTCTTCTATTGATGTTAGTTTCCTTAGTTCAACCTTTCCTTAATTAAATTTTAACTTTCTATTCTGATACTGGATAAAATGAAGCAAATAATATGACTGCTTGAGCTTATTTCAATATGAGAAATGTTCAATGCAAGTCACTGAGTCAAAGATTTTCTTCTAGTCAAACAAATAGAAAAGTCTATTTAAATTCAACATTCTTTCTCCTAGCAATCATAGTGCCCCAATATTGCACTGCTTGTAGTTATATTCTAAATACAAATTGATAGATATCAAGAAATGGCTTATTATATTGATTCAATTTTTTAAAAATAATTCTAAGAGCATTTTTAATGCATGAAGTATTTAATTTATTGTTCTAAAATCTTTACATTCTGTGATGAGATTTTTTTGCTTTTGGAATTACAACAGATACCTGATGTTCCTGCCTAATCTAATTTCATACAAATGTGTAATAAAATCATAGTACTGATTTGTATTTATATATATGTGCAGTACAATTCGTAGATTTTTATAGACTTTTAGATGTACATATTAATAATTTTAATGGAATTTCTCAATGTATTTTTTGATTTATTTTAGCTATAATGTGAAACCTTGCAAAGTGAAATCATATTATTTAGAAATAGTATTTGTCTGAACCACTTTACAATTAAAAGTGAATGTTTTATCTTAAATTATGTAAGGTTAATAGACCAAACATTAATATTTTATTAGAAAATTGTTAGATATTCAGTTTTTGCACATATAAAGTATTAATGTCAGATTTACAACTTTTATATATTATAACCTAGGGTGCTAAATTAAAAACATTCACAATTTAATTAGTCATTCAGACAAATACTATTAATATATGTCTTGATTTCAGTTTGCACAGTCTGCTTGTAATTGTTACTTTGCTTTGTTACATCATAATTGAAATTTATTTAAAAAACCACAATAAAATTATTAATATTTACATAAAAAAAACCTAAGAAAATTTTGTTTAATTGTAAAAATATTTAGAGAATTGTTACATTTCCAGTTTTCAGATATAAAGTAGTAACAATGAATCTATCTAAGATAAACAGCTAAAAGCATTCATTTTTGATTAGCATGATTTCAGTTTGCAATGCCTATTTCTTTTTGTTACTTTGCTTCGTTATATCAGAACTAAAATTTATAAAATATATCTTGTTAAAATTATTAATATTTATATATTGAGATGGTATTTTCTGCTACCTCATCTTTAAATATATATATGTTTAATCTTGAGTTATGTCATTATGTTAAAAGTAGTTTTGTTAAAAAAATATATATAATGGACTATTTTTAATCTTTTAAAGTTTTAAAATTGTTTTTTGAAGAAATCAGCATTTCTTCATGGATTTTTATTTATTTATTTACAAATTAATTAAATCTTGAGCTAAAATAAAATCTTGAAATAAGACTTTCTTAAAAGTTTTTTTTAACTGTAATTCTTAGAAAGAAATGGGTTGGAGGGAAAAAAGGATAGATTTTATCAATTGTTGAAACTTCAGATATTAAAAGTATTTTGTAATCTATTACGCTGAGCTGGTATTTTTCGGTCAGCTCATATAGATATACATATATATTTTTTATTAAGTTATTTTTAAATAAAATAAAAAAAATGTGAATATGTTTCAGTTAAAATAAAAAATTATTTTGTTTTAAATACATTTTTAAAATAAAAGTTTTTATATATAAATCGACCTTTTTTTTTAAATTCAATTATATTAAAATAGAGATTAGGTTGGAATTTTAAAAGCTTTCTGTAGAAAAGTTTTCTTTTGTTTCTAATTCTGGGAAATGAAAAGGTAGAAAAGAAGAGAAATATAGATTTTTCTTGTTCTAATTAGTTCTATTGTTGAAACTTTAATTAGTGAAGGTATTTTGTTATCTATTGCACTCGCCAACTTGGAAGGTTGCTATGAGATTAATGACGTGAATACAGAGTTTGGGAGGCTAAAACAAATTATGGTACTTGTGTATAATTCAACCGATGACGTATTACCCTGAAGGCATATCACTCTAATCTTGTGATTTTTAAGATAACATCTCCAAGTGATCTGCGGACACATGTAATCGCTAAAATGTGCCCGCAGATCACGTGAACACGGTACGTTAAAAATCGCAAGATTAGAGTGATATGCCTTCAGGGTAATACGTCATCGGTTGAATTATCCAGGTCACATGCTAAAAAATATTCAAAAATGAAAAATATCTGACGCAGGTCCGGCAAATACTAAAAAAAAAATGTACATGCATGCGTCAAAATATTATTCTCAATTTTAAAATACAGCAGCGTGCAGCGCTGGAATTGGCGGGGGGGGCCTCTGGATGTTTTTGTCGGGCCACAGGCCCGGCGTACATGTATATCAGACATTGTATTACTCTCATAGCTGTATGATATAATTCAGAAATTAAAAATAAAATTAAAACGTAATTCAATGTAAGTTTGAGAATTGTAGAAATATTAACAAATATTTTTGGTAAATAAGTTTGAGAATTGTAGAAATATTAACAAAAACTTTTTGTAAATTTTAAATAAACACCTAAATAAAAAAGACGCGATCTAATGCAAATCTGGTATTAATGGCGCCGCACTTTTACATGCATTTGGTAATTTTAAAAACATACTGCATATTGCAAAATTGATTTAAAAAATTATTTCAAATTATTTACACATTAAAAATGTAATGTAGAAATATTAACAAAAAGTTTTTGTAAATTTAAAATAAGTAAAACACTTTATCCGAATTAATGCGAATCTGGCATTAATGGCGTCCTTGTTATCACATTTGGTAATGTATATTCCAAATTTGTTTTAAAAAATTATTGAAAATTATTTACACATTAAACGTTTTCAGAATTGTAGAAATATTAACTAAAAATTTTTGTAAATTTAAAATAAACAGATAAATAAAAAACACTTTACCGGAGAATAATTCAATGTAAGTTTGATAATTGTAGAAATATTAACAAAAAATTTTTGTAAATTTAAAATAAACAGATAAATAAAACACTTTACCCGAATTAACAGCTCAAAAAAGTAACTGTGATGCCGTGGATAGCAAAATTGCAATAGACAGAAAAATCAAAAAATTTCCTAAACCTCTCTACGAATTTTAAATCTCGCAGGTGGAAAAAAAAAAAAAATTGACTCTCTGATGGATTAATCACGCCAGTCACTTGGTTACCATGACAATGTTGTCATGCAACAAACGTCGATGTCTACCGGAAGGGAATTTGGTAAGTCAAAAACGTCATCGGTTGAATTATACACAAGTACCCAAATTATAAATTGCGTGATTACCTTTTGTTCCAAAAGTATTGATATTAATATTTTGGCTTCCCATCATGACCAATTGCCTGAGCTCGATTCAGTACAGGCTTATTGTACCGGTATAAATCCACCACGCTTATTCACACCCAGTACCCGAGTTCAAACCCAGTCCACGTTTAAGAATAATTTCCAAAACGCCAACTGAATTCAAACCCAAACCCCGGTATGACTAACCGATGATGACTTTATAACAGCACGGGGTTATCCCTTTTCTAGCTCAGCTCAGAACATAGACTAAATTCTTACAGTTAATGATATATAGGTTTATTAGACTCTAGATACTGGGACGGTCATTCATGTAACGTATATATTTAAGTTGCCAATACAGACAGTAAGTGGCTAAATAGACTTAGAGAGTAATAAGGTGGAGGACACAAAAATTTAGATTAAATAAAGTGTTTAATAAGCAAAATATAAAGCATATAAATATAGTGTTAAATAAGACAAATAGAAAGCACATGAATATAATGTTATATAATGGAAATATACAGCATATAAATATAGTGTTATACAGTACGGTAAGACTTCATAAATCCTCTTGTATTTGGCTACTAGTCTTTAGTAAACGTTTTATTTAGTAAACAAACTTATGCCAATAGCTGGGTAGTTAAATGATTGACGGGTGGTTAAGAGAATCAGAGTATTTGAGCACTGGAAAAATATTTATCTAAAGATTTTTATTAATTTATTTTATTGGAATAGGCTCGAGCCGGAACGTAGACGAACAGTGGAGATGGTTTTATATAAATACGACATAAGAGATAGATGTACTGGTGGTTTTATATAAATACGACATGGAAGATAGATGAACTGGTGGTTTTATATACTTACGACATGGAAGATAGATGAACTGGTGGTTTTATATAATTACGACATGGAAGATAGATGAACTGGTGGTTGCCTATATTCAAGAGCCCTACAGTAATCAATTGCGGTGCATTAACGGAATACCGGGCGGCTTGTACTTTGACAAGGCTTAATGCCCCCAAGTAGCTCCGGGACACGACAACCAGCCGGGATCATTTCGAACCCCGGTGATCCAAGAGATTACCGGGAAAGAAAAACTGCTTTCATTCCCCAATGGTAGAATGGCGAGACGCTAACTTCAGCGAAGGGAAGGATTTGCCACAGACATCACGGACGAGAACTTGAAATGGATTTTTTAAAAGAAATTATATAAAACCTGGAAACTATTAGTCTGTTTCTACGCCACAGGCTGAGATCCTTATCCCAATAAAACGTAGCGGACTTAAACTGACGGTGAAAACGATAACTAGTTAAATTTACTCTGAAACTCTAACCCCTCGGGTTGACAGGCGGTATCGATAGTATCAAATTACGCAATGAATTATTTCTCATATTATACATAACATTAATGAACACTTTGAAACTATTATATATATATTTAAGATTGAAACTTAGATTGTAATTTTATAACAACTTAACATAGAATAATAAAGTGATTTAACATTTACTAACTCGGAATGTGAAAGAATATTTAATTCAGAACATGAAATTACTTTTAAATTAAATTGATCACTATTACACACTAGTTTACACAGAATTGGAAATATTACTATTGGCAATGTTTGTCTATGAAATAAGCAACATAAGAAAATATAAATGCATTCAGTTGAAATATTATTACTATTAATTACAATTTTATAAATGATTTCTAAAGACTAGAGCAGAGGGTTAAAAAAAAGAAAAGAAAATTTACTGACAGGTTAAATAATAGCATTATAAATGATATAAAAACTTACATATGATTCACTTGACTGATAACATTAAGCACGGAAGAAAATTAAAGTTCGTGTAACAAAGTTCTCTTCTTTCTTCATCCAGCTTGGTTTGTGACGAACGTAGGCGCGCATTTTTGAAAGTTATTTGTAAGGCATAGCTAATTTTGAGATTGGAAGTTGGAAATTCTGAAGTATATGAAACATGATCAAACAGCGGCACGAGGATCCATATTGGCGGGCAGAGACCAGCTCCTGGCAATTAGCCCATCAACATTGCGATTCACTGGTAAACTTCTTAATAATAATGTTTGAATTATACTCAACTGCTGTGTTGTCTCGAGACTACTTCTCTCACACACGACAAAAGTTAGAATGTAAGTTTTTTTCTAAAATAGCCACTGCTGACCTTTCCGACTTGTTTTTGTTTTAGGCTCCTCCTACTTTCTCTAGCCTCTAGCGATGCAGCTTGACCAACAATCAATTATCTGTTTTTAGCAATCTTTTAATTTAATATGCCATTTTTAAATCGATACAGTAATTACATATCAAAATTCCTTACTAATTTTGAATACAACTTAATTGCTCTGAACATTTGTGCAATTAGATTTTAATTAAAAACACTGATCAAAGGAATGTGATTTTTGATCAGTATTTTTAAACGACTTTATACAATTTTAAAACTAAAATTTAAAACAAATACGCCCGCACTGAAACTTTAAATTAAATGATATAAATTCACAAACCACGCACACACGAATATTATTTCATGGTTTGTGACATTTATATACGGAAACTTTACATATTTATTTATAAACTATAGAATATATAACTAATTTATATTATAACTTAAAATAGACAAAATCTCACTGCGGGCGAACAGTAGTTTGAATTACCGTACATAAAAACACCTGAAACGAAGATCGGTTCTCCGATCTGTCTGTTTCATTATCCAGAACTGCAACAGCTAAATAAAATATAAATAATTTAGAAAGTGCCGAGAATATGCTGAGTAGCTAATAGACCACAGAACTTTCCCCATTTGGGAACATCTCCGCCGGACCCCACCTGGAACTGCCATAGAAATGAGGAGCCAAGAAAGGAGTACTTGTAGAGCTAGCTGAGTGCATAAGACTAGACCAGAAATAACAAACAATCTTTGGATGAAGGTAACCTTATTACCATGGAAGGAATCAATACACCAATCGATCAGGGTAAATAGACTTTTTGTTTTTTTGTTTACAAGCAGTATTCTTGATATGATATATAAACTATAATAGCACAATAGTGGTGAAATGCCTTCGCTACACCCTCAGAAAAAATAGTTTCAACAATAGAAGGGGACTGTATTTTTATATTGGACTATTTCCATCATCTAATATGTGTGTTGAATGTCTTTAGAAAAGTTTAATTTTATTTAAATATATTCCAACTACATTTAACTATTAGTAATATCACAGCAAACAGGTTAGTATATATACCAACTGTTAGTAATATCACAGCAAACAGGTTAGTATATGCAATCTGTTTGCTGTGATATTACTAACAGTTGGTATATATACTAACCTGTTTGTTGTGATATTACTAACAGTTGAATGTATTTGGAATATTTAAATAAAATTAAACTTTTCTAAAGACATTCAACACACATATTAGATGATGGAAATAGTCCAATATAAAAATAGAGCTAAAATACCATCATCACAAACCTTCAGGAAAACACATTAGAAGGGAATGTTAAAATTTTTTTGATTACTTATTTTATGTTAATGCAAATAATTAATATATTTTAGTATATTAATCTAACAGTAAAGATATATAGCCAGAAATAATAATTATATCCTTGTAATAAGATCAATAAAAAAAAAAAAGAAATTGGAAGGAGTAGCAGAGTTTCAAAACGGGTTTAACGTTTGGAGGAGAGGGTTTGAACATGTTATTAAACACAATGTTACAGTAAGTCGCCTTTAAGAACATTCCTTTATTTTATTCCCCATGAGTATTAAGGATTGTCAATACACTTGTATTAAGTGAAGATGCGTGTTCCTTCGAGAACGATATGTTAAACTTGCAATAAGATTGATAGAGTGGGAAGTGAAAGAGGGTTGAAATGGGAATAAAAAGTGGAAAGAGAAAATAAAGAAAAAGAAAAACTTGGATATAATTGTAATAGTTATACGAATAAATAAATCGTAATTCAAAAATAAAACTGATGTTATTTAATTCTGTTATTTAAAATTTTAAGACATTCAATTTTTTTTGTTACTCCGATCATGTCCCTGATATATTACATTTTAAGTTACCATTCGTATATAAATAAAAATACCATGATTGTTGAGCATGTCTCACAGTCTGGTTCTAGGTTATTCCTAGTGGCGGCGCACTTGTTTGGTGATTTTGGGTTGTAGTTTTGAGGTCAAAAGTAATAAAATTCAATCGTGACAAAATGTCATGGCACGGAGGAGATCAGCAGAGAAAAAATAAAGAAAATGGCGTCTCAATGAATAGGACTTGTTAACTAAATAAACGGCCTGAGATCAGGGTAATAGGGGGTAAGGCAGGTTCGAGTGGTTAAAATGGGGAGTTAGTGTCCCAGTAGGGGAGGGTTTTGAGTTTCGGAAGTAAATTTAAAATATTTTAGATAAAATGCAAGATAGAATTAATATAAAAATGTCCGAAGGAGATAAAGAGTAGACTATATGAACACTTGGAAAGTATAGAAGTGTTTTTGTATGTATGAGGCAAGGGAAGAAGAAAAAATAATTATAGCAAGTAATCATTTGGAGGGCACGGCAAGAGGTTAGTGGAGAACGATGCAGAAAAGACCGGACGATTTTAAACAGTACAAAAATAAATTAATGCATATGTTTTGAAATGTAAACAGACAAGAAAAGATGTGAAGAAGGGTAGAATTAGAAAGATAAAAAAGAAGGGATAGGATATAGTTTTTTTTTAAAGCAAATGGTGAAATTGAGAAGAATGATAGAATATCCTATTTCTAAACAGCAGATTATAAGTATTACAAAAAAAAAAATATACAGAAAAATGTTCAAGAGAGATTAGCTGTCTGTAGGTGTGAAGGAGTGGAAGACATATTGGAAGTTCTTAGAGAGGAAGAAAATATACAGAAAGAAGAGAAACAAGAACAACTACCTAAGCTGGTAAATGTAGTCATTGAGGAAGAAGAAAAATACAAATGATGGCAGAACAAACTTGCCTTATGCTATCAATAAAAATACAGGAATAGTCACGGGGAGTCAAGTCTCGATAATCTCGAATAAAATATTAGATCAAACCAGAGGTCAGAAGAGGGAAATACAGTTGTTACCATTAAGAAAGTCTGAAATAACTATGGCTAATGGTAAGAGTTAAGTTGGACCCTATACAAATATATGGGGAAGTACAAGTGGGAAGAAAACAAATACAGGACACATTATCAGTGTCAGGTTTGGTAGAAGATCTTATATTGGGGTCAGATTTTGTGCACCGAACGGGGAAGAAAATTAATTATAGCGAAAAGAATAGTGATAGGAAATGAAAAGGTACCATTTAGTAGGTAAAGCAGACAGTGATAACAAGGTAGTTTATATGGTAACTGACAACATATCACAAGAAATAGAACGTAAAATAACAGAGTTAGGGAATAATAATAGGAGCTGGAAAAGTCAACTTAAAAGAGGCACTTTTGCAAAATGAGCAAGTATTTGCCATTAAACCTGGAATTATAAAGGGATATGTTCATCGGATAAAGGCATAAGAAGAAATTCATTTTTAGGGTAGGTCATACCCAGTTCTTGTCAAATATAAAGATGAAGTTGATAAACAAATACAACAAATGGAACAATGGGATATCATTAAAAAAAAACAGTCACCATATATAAACCCTTTAGTAATTGGTAAAAAAAGATGGCTCTATCAGAATATGCTTAGATGCTCATCAATTAAATACTATTACTATACCTGAATGAGATGTGCCGCCTTGAATTACAATTTGCTGTTGAAATTTATGGGAAAGAAATATTTTTCGTCATTCGATTTGATATCAAGTTATTGGCAGATGTTGCTTCAAGCTGAGTATCAAAAATACACGGCATTCCATTATGAAAGCTTTACTTATGTGTTTCAACGAGTTCCATTTGGACTAGTTAACCTTTTAACCGCTAATTATATTATTGGTTGTATGAGGTAAAAATCAAATCTTTTAATTGGCCAACTCACAAACTGAAGACAAAGCCTATTGTTAAAACATATTCGCCTATAATGTTAAATTCAACTCAGATACGTTTATAAAAAGTATATTACTAATTTTTCAGGTTATGAAGAGAACGAAAGTTCTTTCAAAAATAAATTGCTATTTATTTATTCTAAAATATTCAATTTCGGCAACATAAAAGCTATAATATAAACAAAAAGGTCGACTTTTACGTTATAGAAAAGTAAATATTTCTTTTAAATATTTCTTTAATATTTTTACTAAAATCTTCAATATTTTTCGAAAATAATTTTGTTTTTTTAGTTTTTTTTTTAAAAAACTAGTTTAATTTCTGAAATTATATTTTTTTAATACTTAAAATTGCATTCGAAATGAAAATCTCAGCGTTTTTCTTTATTTTCTTTGATCAGGCGGTTTCTTTGTTCTTTCCAGCCAATCAGAATGTCTTTTTCGGCTAAGAGATCACTAACAACCAATTACAAACGATGTTCTTTCTTTGTTTAGGTTTAAATGCGTTTTTTTTTATTTTTTACTTGTAAAATAAATCGGAAGAGGGCACCATCTTACAGAACTTTTAAAAACTTATTCAAAACCTATCAAACGAATTTTTTAGCATAAGAACTGGCAGAGTTAGAGTGACGTCAGATGTCAACGAGGAGCTTCGTAAGAGACGGTTGAAGAATTAACAGTGGATCAGGGCTATTGCGATGTTTAGACCAGGTACTTTCTCAGAGGGTAAAAGAATTTATATATTATATGGATGATATCGTGATGGTGTCACAATCACCTCAGGAACATTTAGAAAACTTAGTTGTGTTCCTTCGAGAGGTCACGAAAAGAATATTACAATAAATCTTAAGAAAAGTAATATACTACAGGAAGAAATTATATTTCTCTGTCATCTCATATGTGCTCAAGGGGTGAGACCCCATCCTGACAAGATAGAAGCGAGTGTTAAATTCCCTCGGCCAAAGAATAGAAAACAGATTAGATCGTTCCTTGGTATATGTAATTTCTACCAAAGTTCTACAAGGATTTTTCTACAGATATGGAAGCGCTTGTGCATCTACTGAGAAAAAAGAGCAAGTGGGAGTGGACAGAAAAACAAGAGCAAGCATTTACTCAGATCAAAGAAAATTTTGTAGGTACTGTAATACTCACCTATCCAGATTTTGCCAAACCTTTTATGTTACAAACTGACAGTAGTAGATAGGGGGAGCAGTATTGTTTCAGGAGAATGAAGAGAAGGTACCTCAAGTTTTATATTTTTTTTAAGTAGGACATTAAACCCAGTGGAAAGAAATTATACCACTACAGAAAGAGAGGCATTGGCAATTGTTTGCGCCTTAAATAAACTTAAACATTTACTTTTAGGGTCTGAGGTTATTGTTATCACCAATCATAAAACTTTAGAGTTTATAAATAGGTGTTACTTAACCAATGATGGGCTTATAGGTGTTGTACCTACAGAAATTTAATTACAGGGTAACTTGTTGCTCCGGGAAAGAAAATATAGTGCCAGACAAATTAAGCAGAAATCCGATTTCAGATCACAGTCAAAACTTAACACTAGAGGGAGCTCGATTAATATCCCTTAAGACCGATCCTGAGGTATCGATAGAGAAAGATATGAAGAGAGTCCAGTTTTTACAAAACTGGGATACAACGTTGTGCCGATCAGATGATGTGCGTTGGTATAACTCAGTTCGAATACTAGGCGAAAGTACTTCGAGGCCACCCATACGCGAGATATTAAATCAAGAATACTATGACCTCTGCCCTCTTCACCTATTACCGAGTCTAATTACGAACCAACAACATTATCTGAGACAAACCTAAATTATTGGCTCACCTGGCCCAAGCTTAGATTCAGGAGAGAGACAATGGACAAGAATACTTATGGAACTAAACGGTGAAATGTGCATAAAAGTACTATGAAAAATGTGTTTTGCGTGCCTGAATCATTGGAAAAGCAAAATAAAGCATTAAAATAAAATTAGAAAACCCAAGCTTTTTAGTTAAATAATATATTTAATTAATGACTTTTAAAATATTAATAATGTTTTAATGGCCTCCACTATTCCCCTGAATTAATGAAAAACTAATTAGGCAATAAAAATAGATAGTAACGATATAATATTTTGCAGTCTAAGTCTTTTCTTCCCAATTTTAATAAAATGGTCAACTCGACTCTCTTCGATAAAGCACAATAGAAAAAATCTTTCGCAAAAGCATTTTCTAATTGCTTTGTGCTAAAAACAGTTTAAAATTATTTAAGACGTATATAGCTAAATAAGATATACGTAATGAGCTAATGGCGGACAAAAGAGGCGTTATCGAGATCAAGTTGGCAAACAAAGGAAACTGACTCGTATTTAATTTACAAACATAAATGAAATTGGAAAGATATTTTAAATGATAAATTAACCTTTACTTACACCGCCATGGAATATGAAATATTGATCACATGTTAGCAAAGAGGAATAGCGCAGGAAAAAGGGTTAAATATAAATAGATAGATGATCACACAATATATATATATCTAAGATTAGTCTAATAGAAATAGTTAAATTACAAATATAATTAAATAAAACAATTCAGAAACATAATTCAATAATGCAATTTAGAAAGTTAAGATCAAAAAGGGTAGAATAGTAAATAGTTCATGGGGAGAGATACGATTACCGTCCTGGTTCCTTGGTCCTGTTCCCGTGACGTTCGTGGCTTGATTCGTCAGTCGATAGGTATTTGTCCGGACAAGGAAAAATGGAAATACGTAGCATTCTTTCAAGAAAAGTCACACAGACACAGCACAGAGTTCAGATTAATATTGGTTGGATACTACGGCATTTTGACGGTTTTAGGACTTCGGCGGCAGGCAAAGCAGCGCCTAACCGCCAATCATATTCGTTTCCATCAAAATACTATGACTTTTAACTCGTTGCATGTTAAAATTTCTCCGTGATTCCGAGGACGACAGTTGAATAACTTTTTGGAGCAAGATCTAAATGAGAAGCAAAATCTGAGAGGTTCACAGCACAGGATCCGCTGAGCTAATCAATAGCCAATCCTTATAATAATAATCGTCAGAGATCATAACGAATGAATGAAAAATCTGAATCAAAAATGAATCCAAAGAGAAATCTGAAAGAATTCTGAAATGAAATCTACATCAATTCTAAAGAAAAATCATAAGAGAAATCTGAAAAAAAGCAAGCAAGAGAAATCTGAATGAATTCTCGCAAGAGAAAACTGAGACTGACAGCAAGAAAATTGAAAAGCCAAGTCTTTTTTGTTCTCTCTCCTATTTATACCTTTTTGTAAGCTACCTTCTATTGTTTTGCGTATGATTTTAGATCTTGATACCCCCCCCCTCCACGCTACTTTGTTTTAAGGTAACATTTTCTAAAAATAACTTTTACTTTTTTATTCTAAATTTCTTTCTTTAAACTTTAAATTTTTATTAATTAAAAAAGGCCATCTTTAATTTGCCTTGAATGAGCTAACTAATTAAAAACATACATTACTTTAGAAAATGTTCGCGGGCTTATCTCAAAATAAAATCATCCACCATATTTTAACAAGATTTAAAAAGAAAAATATATTATTATTTCTTTTAATAAAATAAGCATTTTATTTCAGCAGAATTTTGCAATTTAACTCATATATATACGCTTGACGTATATATATGTTTGATTAATAGGTTTTACCAAGTAATTTTTTTAACAGCAATTTAATGTTAGAACAGAATTTATTTAAAAGGAAATATTTAAATGCAAATACACATTTAATAAACGTAATTAATTTTAGCTTTAATGCAAAACCCTGCTGATATTGGGCTATAAACTTAATTTAGGTTTACAATACTAATTAAGTTTATAGGAGGCTGTGAAGCATGGATCGGACTTCTGGATCCATTGCTTCAACGTGTAAGAAGCTGATGCAAGGCTGTAATAAAGCAAAGGTCAGACACCCAGAAAGTCGCACACACACACACAAAAAATTATATGGGTATAAAATAAAGGGCAGTAGATTGTTGAAGAGTATTTATATCGTGAAATCTAAGAGTAAAATTAATAAATTATGTGCATGGGATATATGGATCACTTAAAACAAGTAAACTTCTGCAAAAATGGTATTATTGGCCAAGTTTACATAGGTCAGTGGTCGCTACGTTATAGAGATGTCATGAATGACAGCAAAATAAACCAGCTAATAAAAATTATGCTGGGAGGCCACCACCTAACCCGAACGAGCTACTAGCCATAGATTTTTACAGTCTGCTGCCGTCCTTTCGTAAATATAAAATATATATTAGTAACCTAACATGTTTTTTCGAAATTAGTACAGGCTTACCCCTTACGAAAGGCTGATGCCAAGTCTTCCATAATAGTGCTAAAAGAAAAACAATTTATTCAAGTTGGAAAACCCTGGATGATTTTGAGCGATCATAAGACTCCTTTTATATCAAAAGAATGGAAAAATTGGCTTCAGCAAGAACAGATAAATCATGTTCTCACCTCCACCCGTAACCCCCATTTTAACCCATGTGAATGGGTTAAGAAAGAATTGGGGAACTTATTTCGCATACATTTGAAAGGTAACCATCAACAGTAGTTTAAAGTATTGCCACAAATGGTTAAAATAATTAACTATAAATACCACGAATATACAGGGTTAGCTCCAGAACGCTTGCAGTTCGACCGGGTTGACTTCTTAAATGCACCATTCCTACTGGGAATGAAACTGTAAATGTAGTGGAAGATCGAAGCTTTGCTAGAGACAGATTAAAGAAGAAAGCTGAACAGAAAATAAAGAAGGGAAATGCTCGCCTAAAACAATTTACAGTAAGAGACTGGATTTTTTTTTTTCATGTGTTAAAGCATCGGCCGGGAAGCAAAACTGCAGCAACTGCTTGTAAGGCGGCTGTGCAGACTACTCGACCACCAACGCTTGACTAGGAGACTGGGTTTATGTTAAAACTCAGCCAGTTAAAAATTAAGTGATAAACAATATAAAAAGTTTTTCCTTTTATTTGAAGGCCCATACAAGATTATCCAAAAATGCGGACCTAATGCATTTATAGTACAAGGAAAAAAAAATAAAAAGGGGACTTATAATGCATGGTGCCTAAAACCCTTTTAAAAAATGGGGAAAAGATTCCATGCAGTAATTACAAAATGTTACTTCTTATTATTTTTTTTTTCAGGAAAGGTGGCAATGAGCTGGTAATTTTCAGTCAGCTCATATAGATATACGCATGTATTTTTTATTAAGTTATTTTTAAATAATAAGAAAAAATGTGAATATGTTACAGTTAAAAAAAAAAGAAATTATTTTGTTTTAATTACATTTTTAAAATAAAAGTTTTATATATAAATCGACATATTTTTTTTTAATTGAATTATATTAAAATAGTGATTAGGTTGGAATTTTAAAAGTTTTTCTTAGAAAAGTTTTCTTTTGTTTCTAATTCTGGGAAATAAAAAGGGAGAAAGGAAAAGAAATATAGATTTTTCTTGTTCTAGTTAGTTCTACTGTTGAAACTTTAATTAGTGAAGATATTTTGTTATCTATTGTGCTCGCCAACTTGAAATGTTGCCATGAGATTAAAGGTATGAATACAGACTTTGAGAGACTAAAAAAGACTAAATTGCGTTGATTACCTTTTGTTCAAAAAAGGATTAATATTTTGGCTGCCCGTCATGACCAATTGTCTGAGTTCGATTCAGTACAGGCTTATCCAGAACTGCAAAAGCTAAATAAAATATAAATAATTTAGAAAATGCCGAGAATATACTGAGTGGCTAATAGACCACAGAACTTTTCCCATTGGGAACGTCCCGCCAGGAACTGCTATAGAAACAACGAGCCAAGAAAGGAGTACTTGTAGAGCTACTTGAGTGCATAAAATTAGAATGGAAATAACAGAAAATCTTTGGATGAAGGAAACCTTATTACCATGGAAGGAATCAATACACTGATCGATCAGGTAAATAGACTTTTTGTTTTTTTGTTTACAAACAGTATTCTTGATATGATATATAAACTATAATAGCACAATAGTGGTGAAATGCCTTCACTACACCCTCAGAAAAAACCAAGTTTCAACAATAGAAGGGAATGTTTAAATTTTTTTGATTACTTATTTTATGTTAATGAAAATAATTAATATATTTTAGTATATTTATCTAACAGTAAAGATATATAGCTAGAAATAATAATTATACCCTTGTGATAAGATCAATAAAAAAAAATTGGAAAGAGTAGCAGAGTTTCAAAATGGGTTTAACGCTTGCAGGAAAGGGTTTGAACATGTTATTAAACACATTCTTATAGTAAGTCGCCTTTAAGAACATTTCTTGATTTTATTCCCCATGAGTATTAAGGATGGTCAATACACTAGTATTAAGAGAAGGCGCGTGTTCCTTTGAGAACGATACGTTAAACTTGCAATAAGATTGATAGAGTGGGAAGTGAAAGAGGGTTGAAATGGGAATAAGAAGTGGAAAGAAAGAAGAAAAACTTGGGCATAATTATAATAGTTATATGAATAAATAAATCATAACTCAAAAATAAAACTATTGTTGTTTAATTCTGTTATTTAAAATTTTAAGACTTGTTTTTTTTTTTTGTTAGTCCAATCATGTCCCTATATATTACATTTTTAAGTTACCACTCATATAAATAAAAATACGATTGTCGAGTGTATCTCACACTCTGGTTCTAGGTTATTCCTAGTGGCGCCCATGTTCGGTGATTTGGGTTGTAATTTTGGGGATGAGTAATACAATTTGTCACGGTACAACACTAATTGAACCAGAACTTTTTCCACTAATTAAAAAAAAAAGAAATGACCAAAAAAGGACAAAAAATAGAACTGTAAAAATGTATCTAAAAATAAAATGATAGGTATGAACCCAGTTCGCGAAAGAAAAAAATATAAATTATGGAGTTTACTTGCCACTTGTATATTGAAAGCAACTTGGAGAGAAATTGAAATTAATATTAAACAGCAACAAGAAAATGTTCTCCAGCTAAGGGATATCAGAACTTTCCCCTCAGAGAATTATGTCTCATATTCACATCTGGAGCTACCTGAGCGAGTACCAACCAAGGGAAGGAAAGATTTATCAAGATAGCCGAGGAGATCAAAAAAAGAAAACCAAGGGAACAACAGAAGATTCATGCCAGCAGTCTCAAAAAAAAAGCTTCTAAGAACTTTGACCACCTGGAGAAAGTTGAGCCACTGATCGATGAGGGTAATTATGAACTTTTATTAAACAACTTTACTTTGAATGGGCCAAATAAGAGTAGTATACTGCATTAACTTAAATGTATAAAAAAAGTTTCAACAGTAGACGGGTTTTAAGAGGGATTATTAATTTTATATCATTTTGTACGAATTAAAAAGGAGGTAGGCTTTTATGTTACTAACTTTTTATTAATCAAAATTGTTTTTTTTTTCTGTATAATTTTCCTTCAATTATTATATTCAAAATATGTGTACAAGAATGAATGTTAACTACTCGATCTAGAAAGTCAAAGGAGTGTGTAAAAGATAAGTGTTTGGCAATAAGCAAACACAGGAACCATATGTCAAAATCTGGTGTTTAAAAAAGGAATGTTTGATGGCTGCAAGCAAATAGCGGACACTTGCGCCATCCCTTAAGGATTTGAATGTCATGCAGTAAGGTGCCCTAGAGTTTCATACCTATTTGGACAGGTTATCCATGATCAATTTAAGCAGCTATCATTCAAAGAATTTGTAATAGCGCAATTCTCTTGGGAAAAGAATATACGTCAAATTTTTGAATCGTATTTAAAAGGATAAAGATTGATTTTAAATTTACGCGTGTATTTTGTTTTATAGTAGATCGAGTCAGTGTCTGGGGTGCTATAAAAAAAGAATTAGGAAAGCTATCAATAAGAGAAAAAAATATAATAAACATCTAAACTTTACTTAAGTTTCTCGGTGTTTTAATCTAGCTTATTAGTTTAACAATTAAGTGTCCATTTGGTATAAATCAAGTCCGCGTAAGATTACATTTTAAATCTATTAGGTGACCACAATACGTAAATGAATTATCACTACAAACGTTGAAGTTTCTTTTCAATCTAGTGCTAGGCTATGTCTAGTGGCACCCTCGTACAAGTCATCGTAATTTTAGGCATCTTTGGAAAATTGCGGGGTGTCAATTTGTAGTTGCACAATATACATAGTTAATATAAAATTGCCATAAAAAATATGCAAAAAACGAACAAACACTACAGATTATATTTAAGAATTAATTTTATTTTAATAAGCCTAAATTGCTTTAGATAGAGAGAACCATATTTGTGGCTTGAAGGTAAACTCTCTTTTATGCCTTTTTTTTTTTTTGTTATTTCATTCCTCACATATAATGTAAATTTTTTGAGCATTGAATGTCACCATGTCTCTTTCATAATTAGAAAAAGCAGTATATTTAAAGTTGGCCTTTGATATATTATACAGATAAATATGATGAACAATAAATTGAAGAGGAGCACTGTTCCATTGATACTGAAGCAATGGATCCGAAGCCCGATCCATGCTTCACATCTTCCTATAAACTTAATTAGTATTGTAGATCTAAATTAAGTTTATAGTTCAATATCAGCAGGGTTTTGCATTAGAGTTAAAAATAGTTATGCTTATTAAATGTGTATTACAGTTAAATATTTTATTTTAAATAAATTTCATTCTATTGATAAAAAGTGCTTAACCTATTAGTCAAACATATATATACATCTAGCGTATATATATGAGTTAATGCAAAATTCTGCTGCAATAAAATGCTTATTCTATTGTAAAATAATAATATATTGTTGTTCAAATTTTATTAAAATATTTAGTATGATTTGATTTTGAGATAAGCCTGCCAACATTTTCTAAAAGAATGTATAGTTTTAATTAGTGAGCCGTTCAAGTCTAATTAAAGATGGCATTTTCTTTCTTGCTTTTTAATTAATAGAATTCCAACTTTAAAGTAAGAAAGTTAGAGTAAAAAAATTGAAGTTATTTTTAGAACGTGTTGTTTTAAAACAAAGCAGCAAGGGGGGGGCTTATCAAGATCTCAGATCATACAAACAATGGAAGGTAGCTGGCAGAGAAAGTATAAATAGTAGGGAGAACAAAAGAGATGATTATTCAGACTTTTCCTTTTGAATGAGTCAGTTGATTCTGATTTTGCTTGTGAAGGCGATTTATTAAGATTTTTCTTGCTGTTTTATTCCAAGTTTTCTGGAGAGTACATTCAGAGTTCTCTTGGGAGAAATCCTTTAGATTTTGCTTCACATTTAGCTGGTGCTTAAAAAAAAAGTTATACAGCTGTCATTTTCACACAATGGAGAAGTTGGAACCGGCTCAAGTTAAAACCAACCGTATTTTGAGGAAAATGGATATGCTTGGCTAGGCAAATCATAGCTTTGCCTATCGCCGAGGTTCCTAAATGCCATCCAAAAATGCCTTAACATCCAATCAATAACCATCTGAACTCTATGCCGTGTCTGGAGAACTTTTCATGGAAGCCATACTTCATATTTTCATTGTCCGGACAAATACCTATCGTCGGTCGGATCAAGCCACGGACGCCGTAGGGAACATCACGGAAAAAGGACGGTATCGTATCTACTATATTAAGCTATCTCGTATGCTACTTTTGATTCATATTGTTTTATTGTTGTATTGAAATATATGTCTTTGCTATGTAAACATTTTATGAATTAACCTTAAATATATTTTGGGATCATCTAGCTATATGTAACCTTTTTACCTTCGCTATTCTTCCTTACTAACCATTGTAAATATTTAGTATTTCGTTGCGGTTAAATTTAATAGTTAACTTTTTGTCATTTGAAATCTCTTTCCAATTTTATTTATGTTGTTAATTAAATCCAAGTCAGTTTCTTTTGTGTGCCAACTTGATCTCTTTGATAACACCTCTTTTTGTCCGCCATTTGCTTATCACGTATATTTGATTTAGCTATATACGTTCTAAGTCAATTTTAAACACGGTTTTTAGCGCAAAGCCATAAGAAATGCTTGCGAAAGGTTTTTATTATCTATCGTACTTTATCGAGAAGATCGAGTTGGAAGTTTTTTTAATAAAATTGGGAAGAAAAGAATTTGACCGCAAACCTATTAACTTGTTTTCTTTTTATTGTCTAATTAGTTTGTTGCAGTAATTTAGGGGAATAGCGGAGGCCCATTAAAGCCTTATTCATATTCTAAAGCCATTAATTAAACATTATTTAATTATCAAAAACTTGAGTTTCTTAGTTATATTAAATGCTTTCTTTTTACTTTTCAATGATCCAGGCACGCAAAACGCAAACACCAACACATCTTTTTATGTACTTTACACATTTAGATTTTAGCTCTTTAGGATTTCCCGTCCATGTCTCTACCGCTGTTGCTAAGCTTTGTGGCCGGTTGAAAAATAATTTATGCATGGCTCAGATGGTGTTGTTTGTTTGTGATCAGGCCTCGAGAACAGGCGAATGGGCAGAGGTCATATGTATTCTTGATTTATATCTCGCGTATGGTTGGCCTTGAGGTACTTTCGCCTAGTATTCGAACTGGGTTAAATCGACACACATCATCTGACTGTCACAGTAGATTTTTTTTTCTCCGCATTCTGGACGCCCATCGTGTGGCTTTTCGAAATTTTCCATACCCTGCAAGGCCCTATATGACATTTGTATGTGTGTGGAATGTTTTTTTTCGGTTTTAAATTAAGGAAAATATGGGTAGACGTATAATTTTTTTCCGATTCTGACGTTAACAACGTGGATGAGTGTCATTTTTTTTTTCTTTTCTTCAAAAAAAAAAAAATTTTTTAATAGTACCCTGAGAAGCTAGTTTTAGTTTAATAATTTATATCAAATAATATATGTATAATTTTTTCCAAGTTTGTTTCCTAACGTGAGCTAAATGTCATTTTTTTTAACTAATTAAGAAGTTAAAGGTGTTATAAGCTAAACATTTTTTTTTCCCGAGTTTGATATATATGAAATGAATATTGTATAGTTAAAAAGTTAACACGCCGTTAGTTGTTTTTTTTGTGTGTGACTAGAAAAGAAGATTTCAGAGTTAAAGTAATTTTTTGGTAATCCTAATTAGTTTTGTCATGGCCAGTACGCCATATTTTTTTTCTCGTATAAAGTAGATAGCTTCGATAAGGCGGAAGTGTCAAATATATACCCACCCGCCCTCCCTTAAATTAGCTTTCGTACTTTAGATTGTTTTTAGTATCGCTCAAATATGAAAAAGTTTGGGAATAATAATGTTTTTTTCGAAATATAGTATAAACGGTAGTGTTAATATTTTGAGTAAAAAAGTACAATTACATAATAGATTTTTATTTCCGTTTGGATAAATTTTTGTAAATATCTTAGATAATTTTTTTTCGTTAATAGAATTGTTTTTCATAGATCGAAAGCTTTGATAAGTCAAAATTACACGTGTCAGTGTATGGTGTTAACAAACATTTTTTTTCACTTTCTCTACATTTCGTTTTTATATAAAATGAATGCTATAATCATGCAAAATTCTCGTTCACTGTTAAATATTTTGTAATTACGTGTCCTACCAAATATATATATAAGTTTTGTTAATAAAATAGCAAACTTAATTTTCAACTTAATAAGGAGTAAATGCGTATGTCGTTTTAATTTATATTTTTGGATAACATATATGCCAGCCACCCTTTAGTTAAGATTTTTTTTTCTCCATTTCGGATTATGCTATTGAATCATTTATTGAGTAACCGTTAGGTGAAGACCTTTTGAGTAACCGTTAGGTGAAGCCCTTGTTTTTTTAGTGATCGTTTATGAAGATTACTGGAGTAACCGTTTAGGTGAAGACCCCTTACACTTTAGAGTTCAGAATTGCTGAGTAGCCTGAAATAATAGGTCTATGTCTGCAATTGTTGCTTCCGTGTCATAGTTGTGACCAGCGTTACTGGCCTGAAATAATAGGAGTATGCGGTCTGCAATATGACATTTTTTTTTTTCTAATAAAGCCATGTACATAATAATAAAAGAAATATTTGTATAGGTATATCTGTTTGTATATTTATATGTAGTCATATATATGCTTATTTGGTGTGTACATATTCATATATATGGGTGTATATGGTATACACTTCGTTATAGTTTGGTAAAACCCATTTTTATATAAATGTTTGTTTTGAAACAGTTTTTGATCTCAATGCGTGATTCTGTAAAATTGCTTGATAATTGTTCATCTATTTCGGGTTGTGACCAAAATGGTAGTTGGTTTCGATCCCAGGTTCATAATTCGGAATGGCAGTTATCATGGGATTTTACTTCTATTTTTAATTTTTTTTTGTGTATATATTTTATTTTGTTAATCGTACTTTAGGCTGTTTAAATTTTTTTTGTGTGTCATGACCAAAATGGTAACTGGTTTCGATCCCAGGTCAGACAAATTACCGTACTTAGTTGTTATACGTCTTAGATTTAAATAATATTGTGTCATTTAAAATAGCATTTACTTATTCATGCAGAGATTTTTTTTTTTTCGTTCAGCAGAATCAAATTAAATTTTTTTTTAAAGTGAACGGAAACGCAAAGTAAAATTTTAATTGCATTGAAATTTTATAAACCCTTATAAATGTGTGCTTGGATCATTATCCATTAATATGTATATTTGATATGGCCATTGTCTTGTCGACTGGCGCCCTTCTCAAATAAATTTGTCGGCAAGTGCAATTTCTCATATCGGATATCAAATAGACTAAACTATACTAGATGATCAAAATAACAATGTATGCTTAGTGAGCCAAAATAATGTTTAAACATGACTTATGTATATTTTGCTCACATATTTCGTTATATATATATACTTGTATTAATGTAAATGCATTTTTTAGTTGTTTCAGGTGTCAGAGAAAGCCAGGTCAAGCTGTAAGTGGATTATTTTAGTTATATTAACATAGCAATGGTATTTTAATAAAATATAAATAAAGTAAAGTGAGGAGAATAATATGGGGTATAGTTATTAAAGACAGACACGGCAGGATTTTTTATATTTTCATGTGTAAACAGATACATATAGGCATAGGGTTAAAATAGGACCTCGTGAGGTAGGCAAAGTTAGTTTCTGAAAACATAAATAAAGAATTTAGAATATTTGACTTATTTTTTTTAAAGAACAAAAAATTTTTTTTTTCTTCACATACAGGATATAGCTCCTAGATATACATAATACAATATACTTATATAGATTGTATTAAAATACGTTTAGAAATAAATTGTGACCTTGTGTAGCAAAATAGCAAAAAAAATGGACCAACAGACGGACGCACATTATGACAGCGAGGAGGAGGTAGTACTCAATATTCCCAAGAGGCCAACAGGTACTCATAATGAAGAGTATAACTTTGATGCTTTCATCAAAGAAATGAGACATGAAAATGAAATGATGAGGAACATGTTCCAGCAATTCATGAATATGACATCTCAACGACTGAACCGTTTGGAGGAAAACATGGTTCTCCAGCAACAACATACCAGAACAAAAGTATGGCCAGATGAGGATACTCAGTTAAAATGGCAACAGAAGCAAGATGATACTCAACCTAAATCATTGATCGATAATGAAGTAGAGAAGGATATGTATGCCTGGGACACGTCAGTCAAGCATCAAATACAGGAAGGAGAAGACAATGGACAGATGGATGTGGATAAAAAGGAAATGAACACTCATCAACAGATCAATCCAATCAAGGCGCAACAAGGTAACCAAATCCTTACGCCTATAATAATTAATCCGGTAACGTCTCCGGTGGCAAAATTCATACATATACAAGGTTTTAGAGGGGAACCGGGTGGAAACCCTAGACACCACCTTGATAGTCTCAAAATGTTTTTTCAATTTCAGAATATGACAGAACAAGAAAAGGTGGCGATCGCCAGTCATCATTTAAAAGAATCTGCCAGAGAATGGTGGAATACTCTATCTATACAACCGCAAACATTTATGGAATATGAGAAGGCAATAATGTCAATGTACTGGAGTGCAGAGAGGCAGGAAGGTTTGATGTATTCCATAATGCATGAAAGATACCCAGCTAACCATCAAGAGACTTATGCTCAGTTTTTTGTTAGGCAGGTAAATCGCATGAAAGCCCTAACTGCTTTCAATTATCCAGAAATGCAGATAGTGAGGATGATTAGGCACAACATGCCACCCTGGATAAGGAAAATATTAATAGGCACTCAAATGCAGGATATTCAAGGCACAATTCGTATACTAACGGCTATCGAATATGAATATCTTGATGAAGACAGAAGTGAAAAGGAGGTAAAATTTCAAAATAAATCTATTGCCAAACAAAAGAGTACAAACCTGTCAAGAGTAAAAAATAGAGAAGTTGGGCCATCCCATACAGCAATTGTACAACAAAAGGATAACGAAGACATAGGCACAAATTCAAACCCAGTCATTCAAGTAACCATAAACGACAATGAAATACAAGCATTAGTTGACTCTGGCAGTCAAGTATCTATCATATCAAAAAAAATAGCCACAGAATATGAAAGCAACCCAAAATACTTAAAGTTTCCCATGCGCCCTATCCAGTTAACTCTGGCAAATGGAAGAAAAATGAATAGTGAACGATACCAAATGTGGTTGGAGATGAAAATTAGTGGTAAATGTTTTAATCATGCCTTCTTAGTAATGGAGGGTTTGTTGTATGACTTAGTATTAGGGTCAGATTTCCTTCAGCAGTATCAAGGGATCATACATTACCCAATGAGGAAATGTATGTTAGAAGGCATACAACTCCCATTTACAATAGTGGTTCAAGATAATCACCCCATTGGCAGTTGTGTTATACAAGTGATCGATGAGGAAATGATAAAACAAAAAGTGGGCATATCAATGATTAGGAATAACGAGCATAGTCAGCAGTTGCAACAAATGTTACAAAGATATGCAGCGGTATTTTCTGGCGTACCAGGAAAAATTAGAGGGTACACTCACCGAATTAGGCTTAGAGAGGAATCGTACCACCAAACAAAAACATATCCTATCCCGTTCCAATACAAAGAGGAAGTGGATAAACAAATAAAGCAGATGCTGGAATGGGATATTATTGAACGGGCCCCTTCACCCTACAATAACCCATTGATTGTAATCAAGAAGAAAAACGGAAAGGTGCGTTTGTGTTTAGATGCGCGTCGCCTAAATAATGTGACCATTCCTGAACGTGATGTGCCGCCACCAATGCATGAAATGTTTGTGCAGCTCACAGGGAAGACTGTATTCTCGACTATGGATATGACAGCAAGCTATTGGCAAATGCCGTTGGACCAACGCGATAGAAAGTATACGGCATTTCGTTACAAGGGCCAGACTCACGTGTTCAAGAGGGTTCCATTCGGTTTAATTAATAGTGGAGCAGGCCTCATGAGATGTTTGAAGAATGTTTTATCTCCTCAAATACAGGAACACATGGTGTGTTACGTGGACGATATCGTGATCGCCTCAAAGGACATCGATGAGCATTTGCGTCATTTGGAAAGCTTCTTTCGTGAATGCATACGTGAAAATATAACCATCAACATGGAAAAGAGTTTTTTTGCAGTGGAAGAAATTGAATTTTTGGTCCATGTTGTAAATAGTCAAGGTGTCAAACCCCATCCTGCAAAAATAGAAGCTATAAAGAATTTTCCAACTCCCACCAACCAGAAGCAGGTTCGAGCATTTCTGGGATTGTGTAATTTCTATCACCGCTTCTATCCTAGATTTGCTTATGACACCACACAGCTAATTGAATTAATAAAGAAGACTAGTAAAAAATGGGAATGGAAAAAGAGGCATGAGCAAGAAATGTCTAAAGTAAAAGATAAGTTCTTGGAAACAGTAATGTTATACCATCCGGATTTTTCTCACCCCTTTTACCTTCAAACAGATAGCAGTAGGCAAGGCTTGGGTGCTGTGTTGTTTCAAATTGGTGATAAAAATGAGCATCAAGTGTTATACTTTATTAGTCGGACCTTGAGAGGGGCAGAAAAGCATTATACAACAACTGAGCAGGAGACATTAGCAATAGTGTGGGCGTGCCAGAAATTGAAACAGTTTTTGTTGGGATAAGAAGTGGTAATCATAACTGACCACAAATGTTTGGAATTTTTGAACAAGAGCTTTTTAAACAATGACAGATTGATAAGGTGGAGCCTGATTCTTCAACAGTTTCGGTATAGTGTCATTTATTGCCCTGGATCACAGAATATTGTGGCTGATATTTTAAGCCGCCACCCTATGCCCATGGCTGCTCAGAATCCAGATTTAGGAACCCAGGCAATGAAGATAATGACAACCACAGCAAAAAAAACAGTGGAATCTCACCTCCAGAATTAAGCGTATTGGCAGTCCCAGGATGCTCAATATAAGAAAATAATTAACATTATTACATCTAAGATGGCAGCCAGTAGGCACTATAATCAATACAGAATCACAGATGGGATCCTTCAGATTAATACCAAAAGCCCTCACAATCCATGGAAAGTCATAATACCTCACAAATTGAGACACCAAATTATTACCCACATCCATCAGTCGGTGGGACATTATGGTCCTCGGAAAGTAGAAGAAGCAATAAAACGTCAATTTTATTGGCCAGGGATGTACTCACAGATCCTACGTGTGTTGAAAACCTGTGAGATTTGTGCTCGGAGCAAGGCACCAAATCGATCGTATGCAGGAGAGCCACAACCGATCCTCGCATCTAAACCAAATGAGCTGCTAGCTGTAGATCATTATGGCCCATTACCGATGTTTCGACGATTCCAATATCTATTTGTCACGTATGATATGTTTTCAAAGTACGTGAAAGCATACCCAGTAAGGACAGCAAACGCTAGAGGAGCAATAAAGGCACTTCGGGAAAAACAGTTGCCAGAAGTTGGAAAACCCCAGATAGTGATATCTGATCATGGCACAGCATTTACCTCCAAAGAATGGAAGACATGGATGGCTAAACAAGGAATTCATCATAGGCTAACTTCCATTAGAAATCCACAGGCTAACCCTTGTGAAAGAGTCATGCGAGAAATAGGGCGACTCTTTAGGACATATATACCAACCAACCATCGGGACTGGGTAAATAAAACCGAAAAGGTGGTACAGTATATTAACAACACAATGAATGAGTCGACAGGATTTACTCCAACTCGCCTGCATTATGGGAAAGAATGTCCTCAGTTATTTAAAACCAAAATGCCGATGGAAGAGGAGAAGATAGATAAACTACAAGATCAAAAGATAGCATATGAACGATTAAAACGGGCTGCGCTGCACCGGAAAAATAAAAAACGAAACCAGCAATATCAATTCAGGCAAGGGGAGCAAGTATGGCTGAGAGACCCTAGGCCAAGTAATACATTGCGGAAAGAATTCAAAAAGTTTTTCCCAATATATCAAGGGCCATACACATTGAAAAAGGAATGCGGGAGAAATGCATTCCTTTTGGAAGATAATAACGGCATAAAAGGAGTATACAATGCCAGAAACTTAAAACCTTGCATACCACCGGACCCCGGAAAATATGTAAGTTAAAAAAATAGATACATACCATGTCAGACTAAAACAACACGGACTTGATTTAAAATATAGGAGAATGAATGATGGATAAACCGTTTTATAGTAACATATAGAAAGATTATTAGTAGTAGCAAATTAAACATTACAGTGAATAAAGAGTAGGCTTGAACTCACCTGGTACAAATTCTTACCTCTGACCTGAAGCAACAGCATTTTTTTTTTTAAAACATTTTTTTTTTGCTCACTAACTATTGGGAAATGAAGCAATGGATCTGAAGTCCAATCCATGCTTCACATCTTCCTATAAACTTAATTAGTATTGTAGACCTGAATTGAGTTTATAGTTCAATATCAGCAGGGTTTTGCATTAGAGTTAAAAATAATTATGCTTATTAAATGTGTATTACAGTTAAATATTTTATTTTAAATAAATTTCATTCTATTGATAAAAATTGCTTAACCTATTAGTCAAACATACATATATATACATCTAGCGTATATATATGAGTTAATGCAAAATTCTGCTGAAATAAAATGCTTATGCTATTGTAAAATAATAATATATTGTTGTTCAAATTTTATTAAAATATTTAGTATGATTTGATTTTGAGATAAGCCTGCCAACATTTTCTAAAAGAATGTATAGTTTTAATTAGTGAGCCATTCAAGTGTAATTAAAGATGGCCTTCTCTTTCTTTCTTTTTAATTAAGAGAATTCAAACTTTGAAGTAAGAAAGTTAGAGTAAAAAAGTTAAAGTTATTTTTAGAAAGTGTTGCTTTAAAACAAAGGAGCATGGGGAGGCTTATCAAGATCTCAGATCATACAAACAATGGAAGGTAGCTGTCAGAGAAAGTATAAATAGTAGGGAGAACAAAAGAGAGGATTATTCAGACTTTTCCTTTTGAATGAGTCAGTTGATTCTGATTTTGCGTGTGAAGGCGATTTATTAAGATTTTTCTTGCTGTTTTATTCCAAGTTTTCTGGAGAGTACATTCAGAGTTCTCTTGGGAGAAATCCTTTAGATTTTGCTTCACATTTAGCTGGTGCTTAAAAAAAAAAGTTATACAGCTGTCATTTTCACACAATGGAGAAGTTGGAACCGGCTCAAGTTAAAACCAACCGTATTTTGAGGAAAATGGATATGCTTGGCTAGGCAAATCATAGCTTTGCCTATCGCCGAGGTTCCTAAATACCATCCAAAAATGCCTTAACATCCATTCAATAACCATATGAACTCTATGCCGTGTCTGGAGAACTTTTCATGGAAGCCATACTTCATATTTTCATTGTCCGGACAAACACCTATCGTCGGTCGGATCAAGCCACGGACGCCGTAGGGAACATCACGGAAAAAGGACGGTATCGTATCTACTATATTAAACTATCTCGTATGCTACTTTTGATTCATATTGTTTTATTGTTGTATTGAAATATATGTCTTTGCTATGTAAACATTTTATGAATTAACCTTGGATATATTTTGGGATCATCTAGCTATAGGTAACCTTTTTACCTTCGCTATTCTTCCTTACTAACCATTGTAAATATTTAGTATTTCGTTGCGGTTAAATTTAATAGTTAATTTTTTGTCATTTGAAATCTCTTTCCAATTTTATTTATGTTGTTAATTAAATCCAAGTCAGTTTCTTTTGTGTGCCAACTTGATCTCTTTGATAACACCTCTTTTTGTCCGCCATTTGCTTATCACGTATATTTGATTTAGCTATATACGTTCTAAGTCAATTTTAAACACGGTTTTTAGCGCAAAGCCATAAGAAATGCTTTGCGAAAGGTTTTTATTATCTATCGTACTTTATCGAGAAGATCGAGTTGGAATTTTTTTTAATAAAATTGGGAAGAAAAGAATTTGACCGCAAACCTATTAACTTGTTTTCTTTTTATTGTCTAATTAGTTTGTTGCAGTAATTTAGGGGAATAGCGGAGGCCCATTAAAGCCTTATTTATATTTTAAAGCCATTAATTAAACATTATTTAATTATCAAAAACTTGAGTTTCTTAGTTATATTAAATGCTTTATTTTTACTTTTCAATGATCCAGGCACGCAAAAACGCAAACACCAACACATCTTTTTATGTACTTTACACATTTAGCTTTTAGCTCTTTAGGATTTCCCGTCCATGTCTCTACCGCTGTTGCTAAGCTTTGTGGCCGGTTGAAAAATAATTTATGCATGGCTCAGATGGTGTTGTTTGTTTGGGATCAGGCCTCGAGAACAGGCGAATGGGCAGAGGTCATATGTATTCTTGATTTATATCTCGCGTATGGTTGGCCTTGAGGTACTTTCGCCTAGTATTCGAACTGGGTTAAATCTACACACATCATCTGACTGTCACAATACTTGGGTATTAGTCCTGTAATGCGGTATTAGATGTGCTGCACCTTTTCACATTCATATCAATCTGCTGATAACTTTGTAATCTTGTACACAATATTTTTCACAAGATTTGGGAAAAAGTAACATGTACATGGATCTTGTACATGATATTTTTGCAAGATTTACAAAGTTATTGGCAGATTGACAAGAATATGAAAAGGTAGAGCACATTTAATACCATATAGCAGGACTAACTTTAACTTGTTCACACACAAGTAAAACTATAAAAAAAGTAAACATATGTATGATTTTCAGGAATAAATGGGTAATTAAAAACAACATTGTAAAACAAAAATTTATCTTAAAAACTATATTTTCTCGACCCCGAAAATATATTAAATAAACTCCCAAATGTTACTTTACATATGCTTAAGACAATCACTAAATTATATATTTTTTAAATAATATTTACAAAAACACAAATATACACATATACTGTAATAAATAACAGGAATTAATCGCGCTCAAACAACAAAGTAGACCCGAACTGAAAATTTTCCGCTCAAAATGAACACATGATTGCAAAGTGTGTAGAGATTTTCCAGAAAAATACTAAGAAACATTTTTTTTTTTTTAAAAAAAAAAGAAAAAATTGGAGAAAAATATTAATAAACCTATACTTTTTTGTAAATACATAAAACAATTGTAAGACTTTTCATGCAGGCAGAAAAAATTGTTTTATATCATTGAGTCTAGAGAAAACTGTGCCCTCATTTTTGTGTGAAATATGAAAACTACTTACACTCATTAAATAGAAATGAAATGAACTGAAGTAATTGAGAAATATAAATAATGCAAAATAACAACAATCAAACCACATTTTGAAAAAGACAATGTTTTTCAATTGACAAATATAACAAATGCAGAATAATAACAATCAAAGCACGTTTTGAAAAAGAGAATCTCGTTTTCATACCTTTTTCAATATACATCGCAGGGTTTATTTTCTTTTAATTTGATATCGCAAGTTTACACATTTATTGGGTATGTGAAAAGGCTCCTATCTCTTCTACATTGCAGGACTAATACCCAAGTATCATTCCATCAATGGCATAAAACAATAAAGCCATCTCCAAATTACTATAATTAATCTTTTTAAATTACTAGGTATTTAGAAACCCATATTAAAATTATTTATAAAAATATCTTTAATTTGTCTGCATACTGAAAGAATATATGGCATGGAATTTCCTTGATTTCCAAGGCATATGATTAATATTTTAGTTTTATTTAAATAAAATGCTAACAATTGATACATTTTTTTTTTATGTTATAAAATGTTAACAATTGATTTTTTTTTTTTTTTACATTTTAATTTCAAGATGAAAATGTTTTTCTCTAATAACATTCAGCTAACCCAATAACGTATACTATAAATTTGTTTTTTCTTATCTTTATTTACATGACATGAATTCCTTTATATTAAGTACTTATACAATAAATTTTATATCATGCTTTTTTTAAATCTTCAATATATAAATAATTCCATATTTATTTTATGCTTTATATTTTCACAAGTGATAATTTTTAAATAAAATGCTTTAAGCAGACAAGTTTGCAATTATTGAAATATATGAGTCAAGATACATAAAATACTGAATATTAATGGTATTTCCATTCATCTTCTCAATTCTTTGTAAATGGATTAACTATTATTATATTAACATTTTAGCACATTTTAGTTTTGTCTGAATAAAATATCAATAAGTGATACATTTTTTAAAACTTTTTTTTCTTAATAATATTCAATCAGCATAAAAACTTTATAATTTATTTCTCTTTATTCTTTACTGAAAATATTGAATAAATTTCTGTAGTTAAATGAAAACATTAAAAATATAAAAAAAAGTTAAATTTAATGAAATATTTTTTAATACAAAATAACACTAATAACAAAGACAACACAAATGAAATTTCACAGCATGTACACACATATTTTAATACATATAAGCTTGTGAACGTAACTATTTCTAAATTCA
This sequence comes from Epiperipatus broadwayi, assembly GCA_028023455.1. NCBI lineage: Eukaryota > Metazoa > Onychophora > Udeonychophora > Euonychophora > Peripatidae > Epiperipatus > Epiperipatus broadwayi. The sequence continues at coordinate 2,993,806 of JAQFVV010012397.1, read as the reverse complement.
TTAAATTCAATTATGCTTTACATTATTTTTTCTATTATTAAATTTAATTATATATGTATATATGCTTATGTAAGCATCTACATATTACCCAATAATTCTGAATAAATATTAAATAAAATCAGTGGTTCTATCTAAATCTATGTTGGCATTTTGCAGTGTCCATTTTAGATGTAAATTTCTGTATAATCTATAAATATTGAGACAATTATTATATTTTAAAATGTAATTAATTCAATTTATTTATTATAAAAACTCCTGTTGTTTCCAGTTAACTTTTTCTTTTTTTTTTAATATTAATTTTCATATGATCTTCAAAATAAATATTATGTTTACATTTTAAAGAATAATATGAAATTTAAAAAAGTATAAGAAAAAATTATCATAGCAGAGTGAAAATAATATAAAAAATATAAATCCTATACATACATATATATTTAAAGTTATATTCATTGTTCACTAGTAGATGATAAAAAATAATTAATATAAATAAATACATATTATAAATTCTTTATAAATATTAAAGATAATTATTTCTGTTTAAACTGTGACAAGATTTGAAACATGTTATCAGTCTCAAATTTTATCACAAATATATCATTTTACATAAACAAGTAAATTATTTACGCATATGTTCATATATATAAATTCAGTAGAAAATTGATAATAAGCATCCCCAAATAAAAAGATTGAATAGTTTCATGAGTTCAGCCTAGAAAATTTTTTTTTTTAAGTATTTGACAATAATCAATCATTTAGTATTTGCCAGTAAATTGGTACCTAGTTAGCTGGAGAATTCTAGACAATTCATATTATTCAGACAAGTATTGATGCTCAATAATAAAGTGATGCAATCTACACTATTGGTGAAAAAGAAATCATATATCTATCAGTAATAAGATCTATAGATCAAATTATCTTACAAATGGAAAAAAAAACACTCATTAAAATATACAATTCTAGCTTCTCTAATCTTAGAAGAGTATAAAAATATAAACTGATCCTTCACAAAAATCTAGCCAATTACTTTCTCTAAGCTATATATATATTATTTAATGGTTTTACAAAAAACTACATTTTTTATTTATTTTTAACTAATTTAAATACAAATATATATAATGTGGACATTATATGAATTGATAATCAGTAAATTACTATGGTTTTAAAGAGACAATTATATATATATATTTTCAGAAACTCACAAATATTAACTGTAATAAGATAATGAAAGTATAACTAGTCCTTTCAGCAAACCAAATTTAAAGTTTAGTAAATCTTGAATTTAAAAAGTTCAAATTATTTATATAATGATAAAAAGAAATTATTTCACACTCAGCTGCCTACTATATTATATATATATACACAATTTTAATGCACAAATCAGCGCATAACAGCAGAGCTTCTTCAAATTAAATCACAATTTATTATAAACTTAATATAAATTATAATACATAATAAATAATGCCCGAGCGCTTTTTCAAGAGAATTTAGCTCTCATAATCATGGGTAACAAAGAGTAAGCGTAACAAGGTTGCTATGTGTAAATATATGCAGATATATGTAAATTAATTGAACTATATGCGTAAATCTAATTAACCCATTTCTTAGAAATTTTATAACACGCATCTTTCCTATTCATAGCCTTATCATCCATGGCAATAAAACATGCCTCCTTCACCTTTCTCTTAACATCATTTCTTTCCCTACAAACTATTCTTCGATTTTCAGGTTCACATGAATGACCAGTTAATTTCTGATGCATTGCGAATATTGAGTTGTAAGCTGGGTCTGCTTGGGCCTTGTTGTAAGAATATCTGTGCTGGGACAATCTTGTTGAGAAAGTTGCTTTCGTTTCATATTGTAACACCCAACAACATTTCTCAGGCTGTTTATAATATCTCATGCCCAGAAAATAACTGCATGGCATCATACTATGGAGAAACGAAAGCAACTCTCTCAACAAGATTGTCCCAGCACAGATATTCTTACAACAAGGCCCAAGCAGACCCAGCTTATAACTCAATATTCGCAATGCATCAGAAATTAACTGGTCATTCATGTGAACCTGAAAATCCAAGAATAGTTTGTAGAGAAAGAAATAATGTTAAGAGAAAGGTGAAGGAGGCATGTTTTATTGCCATGGATGATAAGGCTATGAATAGGAAAGATGCGTGTTATAAAATTTCTAAGAAATGGGTTAATTAGATTTACACATATAGTTCAATTAATTTACATATATCTGCATATATTTACACATAGCAACCTTGTTACGCTTACTCTTTGTTACCCATGATTATAAGAGCTAAGTTCTCTTGAAAGCGCTCGGGCATTATTTATTATGTATTATAATTTATATTAAGTTTATAATAAATTGTGATTTAATTTGAAGAAGCTCTGCTGTTATGCGCTGATTTGTGCATTAAAATTATATAATGATAGTATTATATTATATTCAAAATACACTTAATTTTAAATTTGATACTATAGTAGGAAAGCTTCCATTATTTGTATATATTGAAATGCTTCTTCATTTTGTCTCAAAATATGAAAAAGATAGAAATTTATATTTTCCAAATATCAGGTTGGAGAAGGGTTAAAAAATTATAAATTATTTTGTAAAAAAAAAACTTTAAAGAGAAAATTGTGTGATGTTTGTTTTTTTATCTATTTCAAATAATGCCTAATGTATCTTACTGTGGGCAGTGTTAAGATTAAATTTCACAGTAATATCAAAAATTTGTTGTTGTTTTTTTAAAAAAGATAAACTTTATAAATAAATTACTTATCTTTTTATATAAGATTATTTTAAAATTGTGTAAAACAATGCCTAATCTACAAACAAATTTAATCTGTTATAATAATAAAAAATTAGGCATTGTAATAAAAGTAATTAGTTGAAAATGTTAAGAATTTAATTAATAGTTTAAAAAATACTAGATTATCTGGAGTTATTTTTAATAATGCAGATTCTAGCTATTTCCAAGAAAACAAGTGGGCGAACAATAGAACTGGAGACATATATAAGCTAAAAATTTTTTAACTGCATTTATTATTTATTCTTTTCTTCAATTCCTGTGTAAACATAGATTATTATTATTCTACACTTTTCATGATCAAAAGTACTAGTTATTTTGCCTGCTCATCACTATAAAATTTTCCAAGGAAGAGTCTATGGCAGTTACCTGCAATTACCATGTGATCCGTGAACAGTTTAAAAACAACCAAGCAGTCTCTCCAGAAAATGAAAGGATCAACCATCTCCAGAATTTGCACTAATATGTGTGGCTAAAGGACCCCAATGACGAACTCACCTCTTCCGACATAACTCCAATTCCCATAATGGTATAAACTACTGACCCCACAGATCTGCTGTTTCAGTGATCAACAACATGGACACTGAAGCTTCTCTTTCAACTACCTGTTAAAGGAATGACATTACTAATTTGGATACTTAATTATAAGAACGTACTTCCAAAAATCCAAAGACTGCAGCATAAAAGATTCCCGGTAAAAATGTGAGAACTTTATCCAGTAATCTAGTCTTTAGTCATTCTAGTTTGATAACACGTATATTATAAAATCATTTCTGTTTGGTTTAAAAGAAGTAATTTATAACTAATGTGTACAGTCAAGTTAATATTTCATGCTTTTCATTAATTTCTCTCTATAAATGAGTTATTATTTTCTTTTCTTTTAGTAATTAATGTTAGTCGATTAATCATAATCTAGGTTAAGTTTATTATTGCCAAAATTTTATTGTCTTTTACTACAATTTTCTCAGAATGTTAGTCGAGTATTGTATATAAAAAATACTCATTTATAAATCATTATTTACAAATGTTCTGTAAATTTGAGAAATAGATAAAGTTTATTATTGTAGCCAAGAATTGACTCTTCAGAAAGTTGTCTAATGACTTCAGCCCTGTATTAAGCAAATACACATTTATCAATCATTAGATTTAAGAAACAATTACTACTTTAAATATTTGTTTTGTGCAATTGACTTTAATTTAATGAGAATATTTATTAGTTATTTGTTAGGAGGTTATTAGAAAGTTGTGTGTGTACGATATATGTATTTGTCCACCTTTATAATTTTCAAGATTTACCAGTCTTTGTTACCTTTATCTTTGGCAGCTACAACTCTGTCCAAAGAACAATATATATGATTTTAATGTATTTTTGAATGGTCTGACTTTATCACACTTTAGGTAAGCTTTACTATGGCTATCAGGGCGTTCCATTTTATCACTACTATATTTTGTGTTAATAATTATGAACCTCTGTCGGCAAAGTTTCTGATAAGCTCCTCACTCTCAACATTTAAAATTACCAGTGTTACCTACTGCGGGTAGGACAGTGGGATTATTATTATGGAGGTTGGCATATAAAGTGCCTCGTTTATTATTCGTTATCAATGGCACACACAAATATAAGATAAAATATAAGTTCTAAATTAATTAAAATCAAAAATTAAAGTGAATGCACTTCCATTTAAAGAACTATTGAAGTAAAATAGTAATTAACTTTCAGATATATTAATTAGACAATAATAAACTATGTTTACATCGTTTACTAATAAAACCATTCATAATTGAAATTAAATGATTTTAAATTTATTGATTTTTTTTAATGTGTTATAATTTGATTTTACTATTTAATAAATATTATTTCGATAATTTAAATTTGCCTGCCATTCGATATCTATCAATTGCTTAATAGTTCTATGGTTCATACTCTAACCTGAGCTATTATCAGGAGCAATTATTATATCCAAATATGTTTCGATTATCATATATTCATTCAAACAAAATAAATTTTTCAAACTATTAGACTAGTTTGGTAGCACCCTCAAGTGAATGGATGGATGGGTTTAGTACAATATATATAAAAAATGAATATAAAAAAAATGTAAATGAACACACAAATAGTAACATTCCTTCATAGTGTAATCTATTGCAATGTACAAATTGAAAAAGTAATTTTTATTATCAATATTTAATGCTTTTAAATTCCAACTTTGACAATTAAGAAACTAGTATTTCTATGAATATATTACTAAAATATATATGAAATGATGACAAATTCTCCATACAGTAATGCATCCCAGTGCAATCCATAATAATCAATGGATGCAAGATGATTTGTGCATAAAATTCCTATCTAGTGCTTACTCATCAGTGACGAGCCTCGGATCTGAGAACATTGCACCTAGATTTCAGAATCTAATGAAACCTTCCAGTAGCCACCTTTTATCTTTTTAGTTAACTATAAAACTATGAATCCAAAATAAAAACAGATGTTTTCAATCCAAGCTCAGTCACTTATATAGTCATATAGATCTGACAATTAAGTAATTATACATTTTGCTGTCTTTAGTAACCATATTCACCATCATTCCATGGGCAAGAATGGTATTTAACCACTAAACATTGCACGATCATCATTTCCTATGTTTATATAAGTTATTAAAACAATGGAAAATTCTCCATACAGTAATGTTACTCAGTTCAAGCCATAATAATCAATGGAAGCAAGAAGGTTTATGCATAAAATCCCAATCTAAGTGCAGTGCTCACAGATCCAAGGCTCCCCACTGATGAAAGCTGCAAGCTAGAAACTAGTCTGATGGTATTGGATGAATAGGCACTAGATAGGGATTTTATGCACAAACCTCCTTGCATCAATTGATTATTATGACTTACACAGGATGGCACTACTGCATGGAGAGTCTGTCATTTTAACAGTTAGTGTAAGCATAGACAAGGATGATCAAATGATGTTTAGTGGTGAAATATATACACAAAGAAATTATCAATGATAAGCAAGAAAGATATATAGAACTTAATTAAAAAATAAAATTCCAATATCTATCTTTAAAAGCCATTTATAATAATATCTGAAAAAAATGGGGGGAAAAAGTTGACATTTTTTTTTTAAATTACCTTACCCTTCTTTTCAGCCTATATTTTGAAATATATATATTTTTTTTTTTCACAAACTACTCCATTTATTTCCTTAAAAAAAAAAAAAATATTTATTTTCTTAATCTCATAAAAATACTGAAAATATTTTCTGATCAATTAAAGCAAACAAAATTTGTATTTTTCCCCAAAATTTTTCATTAAGTCTAAAAAAATATTTCAATTAGTTATCATATAAATTGAAAACTGCAAAGTAAAATTCTAAAAATATTATCTCTATATATAATCTAAAAAACATTTTATCACTTAAAAATAATGTATTTTTTTAAAAAAATATCTATTAAATTAATTAAAAATAAACCTATTCTTTAATCTTTCAATAAGTTTAAAAATAAATATTAATTAACTAACCTATAATTTAATTTATTTTTTTCCTTCATTTCTATTTAGAAAAATGTAGAGCCCTTCATTAAAAGCTTTTAGATTTTCCATCATTATAATTTTATAATTTTTAAATTCTTATAACTTAGTTTATTTTGTTTTTATATTAAAATTTTGTCATTAAAATATTGTTTTAATTTTGTCTTTTATTTATTTAAAGAAGAGATCAAATGTTATCCTAAAGCAATAACTCAAACTTTTTTCACTTATTTGCACCAAGGACAGTCTATTTCTATAAATTGTAGCTTTTATATTAACAAAATGTTGGAAATTAAATTACTGATATTTCAAATTTATATACTACTGTAAATATTATAGTCCAATAAATGTTCTAAAAAGTAATGGAATAATTATTTAAAACATAGTAGAAAAAAAAAACTAAGATGAGCTAGACAAGATTGATTCAAGTATCTGCTTAAATACACACACCAATATTGGTATACAGCATTTTAATATTCATGCAATAGAGTAAATGTTGAATCTAAGAGGGGTATGCTGCGAACAGGTAGACTACAGAGATATTTTCACAACATATTATTTATAAAAGACTTCCTATCATTTACCAAAATGGCAAAACAAACTAACAAGGCCTTTCTCAAGATTAAATACTAAATAAATAGAAAAACCTAAATTGATCATTCATAATGTTCAATTAATTTAATAACTTTTGATTTTTTTTTAAATTAATGATGTTAACACTCACCATTATTTCCACAAACAATCAGTGAAAGAAATCTGAAAAATGTAAACAGCCTTCCATATCATTTCAATTAAATGAGATTTTCATCCGATTGTCTAGAACTAGGCATGAGTATTAATATCATTTATATAAAGTTGTTTATAAAGGGTGCATGGATGAAAGGATGTTAAGATAAAGCATTCACATAATTTGTAAATTATATGATATAGTTTTTCAAATAATAAGAATTAGTGTCTCGAAATAAATAAAATAAATAAATAAGAATTTGTTGTTTGCGCAAGATGAACAGGCAGTAGAAATATCCTGCTGTTCACATGCTTTAAACCCTTTTATGTTTTTGGTAGAGAGTTAAGTTATGCCATGGTCTCTTATGCGTAGAGATTAAATTGATTGATCAGCCAAAATCGATCGGAATGAATTGTGTACTTTTACCTAGCTGTCTCTCTGCAGTTAACCTCATCATCATCATTATTCATCATGATAGAGTGAAAAGGTATGTAAGTGAAGCAGAAGTAAGGGTTGAAAGCAAAGAATTAAAATAAGCTCTCATCTCAGACTAAGATTCGACCCGATTTTAATTCTCAAAAGCGGGTGGAGTGTAATGTGACGACCACGTAAAGTCGTCGTCACATGTATATATTTATTAATAAAAATTAGATAAAGTAGCTACTAGAAGTAATAAAGGTAAATGGATTAGCTACTAAATTTTAAAAAAAAAGAAGGAAAAGAGAAAGTTGAAATTCAAATGTCTAAATTACTTTGGATTTTGTAATAGTAAGAGAAGGGGAGGGGGGTGCATAAAGAAATGCGTCTCTTTCTCTCTTTTAAAAAAAAAAAAAACGAGTAAGTCAAATGCTTGAAAGTTATTTCTATTTATTGTGGGAGAGGGGAAGGGGATGCATAAAGAAATGCGTCTTTTCCTCTCTTGTTAAAAACTATATTGTAACAAGTTAAAATGAATTATAAACATAAATGTGAAAAATGAATTGTAAACTTTTAAATAAAAATTAAATGTAATATGTAATATAAAAACAATATGGCCGTAGGTGTGAAAGTCTGTTGGACTAATTAAATTCCTCGGACAAAGAAAATGTATAACAAGGAAAAGCTTATAATTACAGCTAAATTAATTAAAACCTACATTCCAGCCACTAATTAAATAAAGAAACATGATGATAAGAATTGGTTGGAAATCTAAATCTTAATTAAAAATTTACAAAAACAATGAACAAAAGAAAGACAGTAAGAGAATTACAATTATTATCTAGTCATTACTAGTAGAGATTTTGAGGAAGCAACAGCTCAAAGAAAATGAAAGAAGTGCACGGCTAGTGGCGTTAAAGGGACGTGGATTCGTATTCAATCCGTCTCACCACTGACTCACAATGTAAGATCTATGCCTGACCTGCTAGAGAGATCGCCGTTTCTGTGACTGACAACTTAAAAGTCTACCTAAAGAATCGACAAGAAGTAAAAAAACTGGAACGAGAAATAACCCCACAAACTGAGAGAGAAAATCAATCCAGCCGACAGTGAAGGACATACCATCTCCACAAAAAAAGGGATGATCTCCCACTGGACGGTAAAGAGCTCTCGAAAGAAATACCCATGGAAACAACTACAACGAAAACCTAGGTAAAAAGCATGCATGCATTTTAATTTTTAATGTTCGTAAATAAATAAACAAGGAACAATCGTGATAAATTTAGAACTCTACCCAATAGGACTTCAAATAACTTTAATATTTGATCTGTTTTACTATGTTTTATTATAGCCATGTATTTATATAAGTATGTGTGTGTTTTTTTATTATTGTTATCATGTATTTTTTTTATATAAAAGTGAGTGTTATTAAACATATTTATTTGTAAATTGCGTATACTTGCTTTATTCTCCTATCACCAAGCTATGACAGGGGGGAAACTAATTTAGTGATTAAAGGGTAAGGCTGATTTTTAGAGGTATTCATGTGCTGCTTGTTCGTGCGAATTTCCCAATTATAAAAATAAATAGCAAGCGCTGGACATTCGTTAAATTTCTTGAAATAATTTGCTTTGTTCAGCAGCCGAGGGTTCTTGATCGGGAAAAATAACGCCAAGATAATATGTACGTATTGCCTTGGGGTTCGGTCAAGGGTATAGATATGAAGTTAAATTTGTATCTGTATTAGCTCTCTGCTTGTATTGTAACGGCATTGATTAAATAAATAAATAAACAATATCCATTACAGTTGGAGGCTAAGCCGGGATATTTCGGTTAGCAAAACTGATAGTAAACAAATAAGATAATAAAGAATAAAAGTTGAAAAAAATAAAGTATAATAATAAATAATAGAATTAAAATTAAAAAATAATAAAATCAAACCATCCAAATAATCGTTGCCGTTATAATAGAAAAAATAAAGTTTAATAATACAAATCTGAAGACTAATTGTGTGATGTTTGAGAATAATAAGATAATTGTGTTACTATCTAATGGGAGAGCTTTGAGAAAGGAAGTCAATAATTTAAAAAGTAGTAACCTTTGACTTGTATCTTGTCACAAGTGTTGATGTATGGTTTTTTTGCCTGCAATCAATCTTTTTTTTCTTCTGTTTATCCAGATTAGAAATCAATGTCTAAAAGGAAAAAATAATTATGAGAATCTATATAATAAATCAACAATTGAAATGCATGGTTTGTTATGGTAATGATGATAAATACTTGTTTTTTTGGCAGATACGAAATGATGATAATAAGATTAGGACTCTATAAGAGGGAGTCTTGTTTGGAGAATGAGTTTTATAATTTGAACATTAAATTGATATAAATTAATATATAGAATATATATTTAGTTCATTCATTAATAACTTATAAATAAATAAACTATTTAATTACAAAAAAAATTTAAAGATGAATTTGGCAGTGAATATAAAAACTAATATGAAAATCGTAAATACATCCACATATATCTCATGGTAATTCTTTATTCTAATTATATCTTGAGAAGTGGGATTTTTATCTCTTCATAGCAAATTTTGTTTTTGTTTTTCTGAAAGATTTCAATACTTTAATTGTAACTCCATAGTTTTTGAAATAATCTTATAATGTAAATAAAAATGGAGTCAGCCGTCTCCTCGAAAACCATGCTCAAATTAGCTATTTTTCATCCATTTTATATGTCCTATCCAATAAAGTAAGCCTTTATAATTATATATTCATTATAATTAAATCTTGCAAAGTGTTTACAATATTATTATATTTTAGAATACTATGGGGAGTTCATAAATAAAATTCCTGCAAAATTTTTAGGACATTAAGTTGACAAAAAGTCCATGTTTTATTTCATAATGAATTTGTAGAAAAAGCCCAATTAAAATAGTTATATCACTGCTGAAATGTCATAATCTTTTAACTTTTTAAATGTAACAACAACCCATTGAGTGCTACTGGATGTCAATATGCTATTCGGAAAGCCACTAAAATATTTAAACTGATTCACATTTTCAAATCTACTGGATATTTTTTTCCCATTACTGATTGATGACTTTGTTTGGTTTTTCAAATTACTATAATACATTAATCATTGTAATGATGGAATCCATCTACTTCATTTCTAGTCATTATCATCTTTCAACACCAATTTTCCCAAATATTTTACATTTTACTAATTTTTCCTCGTAATATGACTAAAGAAAAACAGTTCCTCATAAGATGAAATAATCCCCTCGTCCAAAATTTTTTTTATAAGTTTTTAATAGAATTATGTTTCAAGAGCATCAAGTTTTTCTATCCATTTTCAATATCCAACTTTCACATCCCTAGAGTCATTATAACACCATATATCTAAAAATATTTTTCCAATTTTTCACTATATTCAAGACTGCAATAATTATGAATTATTTTTATTTCATTATTAATTTTGAAGCATCACATGATCACTATTACTTATGCTTATACAAGCTGTTAAAACAGTTCCAAATTCTCCATACAGTAATGTTACCCAGTGCTACAATCTCTATTTGAGTAAGACTAGATAGTGATTTTATGCACAAACTTTCTAGCATCCATTAGTTAACTATAACTAAAGTTTGCTACGAAGTCCTGATGCTCTATTATTTGAATCATTGTTTTCATTTTTAAACAAAATTAACCAATCCCCCCACCTCTACCTGTTCTTTAATTTTTGAATGAAATCAGCATATCTAAGATTGATCTATACATCTCAATATAAATGTGTTTTCCCTCATTGCATATTTAATATCAAAGATAGTGTGAAGATAATATGAAATTCTGACTCAATCTTTTGCTGTACTCACCATTTTAATTTTTTATTTAGATTATCATTTAACTTGTTCTATTTCTCTTTCTTTTAATTCTCCTTTAGCCTTATAAAATATCTAATTTTGACCTTTAAATGTAAGATCAGACTATTTCTTCATAGTATGTTTGAACTTTTCATGTCCATACATTATTAATGGTAATATTTAACAAATGACTATCTCTTTTACAGTTTTGATCTACACCAATCAGTTCTTTTTATACTATCCAGTTAATGAATTTCTATCTTCATATTCATACTTCTTAGAATAGTTTATATTTTATATATGTATTTAATAACCTCTATTCTACAACACAATTTTGAAACATATGAATAAAGATATTTTAAGATTCATTTTATTCTTCAACCATACACTAAATGCTACATTTCTTTTTAATCATATCACTAATAATACAATCACTGACAGAGAACCAGATTTTTTTTTTTTTTGTAAACCTAAGAACACACACATATTCAAAACATGCACTTTAAAAAAAGTTCATGCCTCAATAGCAAGCTGCTTAAAAATCCAAATCAGCAATTTTCATTTAACAGTTAAATATATATATATAAAGACAATGGAAGACAGAAACAAAAAGGATAAAATTTGAATGCAGATCTAAAAAAAATAATTATAAGTGTATAATGGTTAGGGTAAAAGAAAGGAGAGAATTTCTGGTTTTATTGGAGCAAAAGTTATTCTTTTTGCAGATAATTAATATTAAAAAATTACTAAATAATTCAATAAATGGAGACTTGCTTACCACTAGATGCTTATTTTTTATATATAAACAAAACATTTATAATTACTTCATTTATCACAATTAATTTTTAAAAAAAATACTTTATAAACTATATTAAAAAATAACTAAAAGGTTTGTCATTCAGAAAATCATATGCCATTTGGGCACCCAAGCTGCTTTTTGCAGAGCACTAGCCCTCTGAATGCACTACGATTACACAGGGCAAAAAATCCATTCATATTATAATACTGTACTATAATTTATATAATTTGATATTATATTATGAAAACTACTGCCAAATCATTTCGTGTCAGTCTTTATTTCTGGTTTATCAATTAATTCCTGTTATTTACAATGATTTAGTGATAGCATTACAATAACCTAGTTGTAGTGAATGATAGCCAGAGTTTAGCTGCCAGCTCTTTAAATATAGCCAGATCAATGTGGCTGCATGCAAGTTTAAAATGAATCACATATTTTAAGTCTAAATATATTGAATTAATATATTATGTACTATTAGAATGAGGTATAATAAAATGAATCATGTATTTTAAACCTTATTGAATTAATGTTATTTATGATTAAAATGAGGTATGCTAAAATGAGTCATACATTTTAAGTCTTTGAGTATATTGAATTAATATATTGAGCATGATTAATTAAAGAGAAATATACTATACTTTTATGTCTGTTAAATTTGTATACTGATTCATGCTTATGCTTAAATTAATCATTGTATTTACAACTCTACATCTGTCTATTTTATATACTACTCATTCATTCTGTGTAACAGACTTTCTTCATTTAAGTTCAGTATCCACTTCTAATTTAAAACTTGTTAATTGCTTCAATAAAATTTTTTGCTTAATAATTACCCATACTAAATGTTTATATTAAAATCAAATTAAAAAAGGAGAGTAGAATATGAGAAATATGTTTATGATTTAGAAAGAAAAATTTTAAAAAATAAAATATCAGCATGTTATTTCTATTTGTCTTTACACCAAAATAATAATTTTTCAAATAAAATATATTCTGTTTGGCAGAATATGAGTATGTAAATAAGTTTTTTTTCACTCTTAAGAAAAAATAAAATAATAATATCAAGACATTAAAAAGACACGTATACATCAAAAATAATAAAGTTATATTAAGTCAAGATTCCTTAAATCACTTTAAATAACTATCTATAAACGAATGATGCAAAAATTATGGAAAAAAGATTAAATTTTAAATGTTTTATTTATTGCATATGATTAGACTTCAAATTGTTAAATTTTAAAATAAATTTAACTAAATTTTCTTTAATATGCTATAAAGAATTATTATATAACAAAAAATTTTGTAACTTATAAGTATTTAATGCAAATGCGTTTTGGCCCATGAATTAAAAAAAAAACTCCAACAGTATATTATTATTTTTCTTAGTATTTGAAACATTCTATGTTAAATTTTAATTGGAAATATTGAGGGCAGTGATTCTAATGGTATCGTTTTTTCCCCCCCATTTTTATCATTATTTTTTAAAAATAACAATATTTAGATTAATAGGAATCTGTCTTTGATAATAAAAAAAATTGCTACAATCTATTATAATGTCTTGTACATTTTATTTGCTAATATTCCATTTTCTGCTACTGTTCTTCCCTCTTGGGTTAAAATTTTCATTAGATATAACTTTTTCTCACTCTTCGCAGATGAAAAGTATTACTTACATTTAATTCTTATTTTTTAAAAAAATATCTTCAATACTCTTCACCACCCTCAATTTCTAATTAAATTTTCAATTTATTTCCCATTATTCACAACCTATATCTTCGATTTTTTTAAAAATAAGTACAAATATATTATATAAACAGTTTTGCTAAATTCATTCTTTGGAATTGCCTAAATGTAAAGTTTATTTTAAATAAAAATCTACATCATTATACCACTCCTACCGGAAAATATAAAATAATTTAATGCATCTCATACATAATTATAACAAGTTAATTTGTCATCACAACTCTAGCAATAAATAACTGAATTAATATAACAATACAATATTAAAAAACAATTCGAAAGAAAAACAAAAAAAACGGAGTAGGAAAATCAGGGCAAAATAAAATTTATGTATATAGCGTAGCGAATAATAATACTTAAGTCTTTTCCAAACGAATTGCATCGATAATAACTTGCAAATAGATCAGTGTACAATTATTTTAAAGTCTTTAAAAAACGGAAGCACCGATTTCCTTTTCCCGAGTAGGTGTGCGATAATCAATGTACATTAATAACAAATTTTAATAATCTTACAAAGTTTTATATATAAACATTTTCTTTTAAAAAAAAAAACAATAACGTAAATAGCAGATACGTAATCCTAGCATTAACACATTAATTTAATCAATATTATAAAAGATATATAAATATGTTGAGAAAGTAACATTATATGGCATGCAATATTTATGTACTTCAACGTTTTAAAAAGCTTTAATATCAAAAGGTAACCTACCTTTAGCATCACAATCCACACAATACTTGTTATCTTCATCACGAAGCATTTGATTGAGAATCGCCTGATGTTTTTCTTGTAATTGTTTTTGTTTGTCTTTTTCTGAACGTGTAGCCATATTTATTATTTAAATATAGGTATTTAGTTATTTTAAAATAAATAAGGAAATTACAAAATCCCGTTCAACTACAAAATGGCGAACCCCCGGCTGGCGGCCACCAGACCGTATTACCTATCAACTAAAGAAAATATTTTTAAAAATAAATTTAATGAATCAATAATTTTAAGAATTATATTCTAAAATAACAACAATGACTACTTTAATACAAGAATAGTATATAATAACAATATCAAATCATTATTAGAAAGTGAATCCTTTGTGCACGAACGCGCAGGAATACAAAAAAAAAAAAAAATGAAGTTAGTAATAAAATGACTTATTTCCGTTGAAAGAGGGCAAATGCGGAAGTATTTATTATTTACTTGACCTTTCACTTTTAGGTGAACTTGGCAGAATCTTGTGCATTTGGAGAATAAGTGGTAAAAATTATATTAATGTTTTATTTTATATACCTTGTGTATCCAAACAAAAGTTTAAATTACCTATATGTCGGTATGGGAAAAAATATACGGTAATAACTTGAATATATTTATATACTGCCGATACATGTATATGCCATTGTAATCACTTGAATTTTAAAGATGCTGCAGCAAAATAAAAGATAGAAAAGATTGCAGTAATTATCATGAGATATAATTACTATATACTGTAGAAAAACTAATTTTTTAAGGATTTTTTTTAATTAATTGCTTTCAGAAGTAGATGAAAGGATACCAAAGTTCCAGTTTAATTTCTGAGAATGATTTTTGTTGGAAAGCAAAACAAGAAATTTATCATATGAAAAAAAAAATTGATTTATATATTGCTTTTATTAATTTGATCAAAACTTGACTCAACTGATCAAAAGGATTTGTAGTAATGTTTGAAATTATCTGGTTGTCCATCAGTATTTATTTCTTTATATTGTATACCTTTCTTGTGATAATATAAAAATAAATGTTATTATTGATGGTGGAAAAAGGAAGACTACATGAAAGTTGATGTAATTTTTAGACGTTATTTTTCATTTTATGATAATCATTTTTAAAACAGAATTATAGGCAATTAATGACATGACAATGGTTAAAAGAGTTTTTAATCTGAACTTATTTATTAAGATACAACAACTTTCTTTATTTGCAGCATATTTCTGATATACTTTTTTAATTTAAAGAATGATCCCAAATCTTAATATTTTGAAAGAAATTTATTTAAAAAATTGTTTGCAATTAATATTGAATAAAAGTCAAATGCTTTAACTGCTTAGGTATAAGGGTGGAGAATCTTCAAGAACCTTTAACATAAATGAATTGATTTGAAGTGTAATATAGATTCCAATGTGCTGCTACTACATTTATCAAGTTAAAATATATTTTATTATAATGATATAATTACTTCAAATTGATTATATATAAGGTTGGTATTCTGTAAAATTTATTTTGTAGAACTTAACATTTACTATAAAACTATTATTTGAAAATATTTTATCCACTCTGCAGGCATTACTATATTCTACATATTTTTACAGACCAAACTGTAATGTGTATATATTGAAGCAAGATTTATATATGCTTTGTATCTGTAACTTAAATATTCAAAGGAAGTTTTAAATTAAATAATTTCAGCAATTTTAATAAATAAAAATTATATATATATATATAATTTATATGCACAGATAAAAGTATATGGTATTATTAATTATAAGTTTATTTTAAAAGTATGTTAAAATAATAATAATAATAATAATAATAATAATAATAATAATAATAATAATAATAATAATAATTATTATTATTATTATTATTATTATTATTATTATTATTATTATTATTATTATTATTATTATTATTATTATTATTATTATTATTATTATTATTATTATTATTATTATTATTATTATTATTATTATTATTATTATTATTATTATAAAAATTATTATTATTATTATTATTATTATTATTATTATTATTATTATTATTATTATTATTATTATTATTATTATTATTATTATTATTATTATTATTATTATTATTATTATTATTATTATTATTATTATTATGATGATGTTTCAAAGAAAAGAACTTTATTGATAACCATAGAGTTACATTTGCTATAAGACACTTCGTATACATATATTTACATTGCTAGTGAGTAAACCAAGTTTAAGTTGGTATCTGTGATGTACAAAAAAGGAACTTAACTTAGGAGGGAAAGATATTTAAACATTGTTAGGGGGGGTGAAAATACATATGTATACGTTACATTTATGAGTGCTGCTTGCTGTAATCATAGTTCTCCAAAGTCTTGGGTTATCATTGTTCAATTTGCAAAACTTCAACTTTGATGTATATTGCCATGCTGGGTTTAGTTTGCTTTCCAGTATTTGAGGTCTGATTTTGTTGTTACTGTCCTTTATATTAATATTATGCAATCAAAGACAACATTCTGTTTTTTTTATTTGTAGATAATTGCCACATTTTTTTTTATTATATATATATTGGTTGAGGGCATAGATTTTGGTTATTGGGAGCCATCTTAGAGGTTTGATTGTTGTGTTATCAGTGACCAGGTTGCTGCATAGATGTCTGGATGTGCAATTTTATTGTCTCTGGCTCGTAGTTTTGCCAGTTTGATATTGAAAGTTGATGGATGTCGCCTTGTGTTGTTACCTAGAGTGAATGTGCATCTAGTGCACCAGTATGCATAAAGCATAAAAGTGGCTGCACGGACTGATGGAATAGAGCCTTTGCAATATGAATTAATGATTGTTTGAAGGGTTGTGTTAGATTGTCTATATGCTCCTATCATAATAACTCGAATTCTGTCTAGTGCCGGACAAAGATAGAATAGATGTTCCTGTGTTTCTTCAGCCCTGTGACACAGGGGACAAAAAGGATCAATGTTAGTGTATAGTCTCCGATATCTCAGAAAATATGTCAGACGCAGTGCTTGTAGGTTTAGTCTCAGCAAAAAATCAAAATACTTTGGCTCCAGTGACCATTTTTTAAACTTACGGAGTAATTGTAGATTATTGATTTTCAGCATTGTCAGATTGGTGTCATGGGTTGGATTTGGATGGATTAATGAATAAATTTGCCAGTATGAATGCTTGTATATTGTCTGAAGAGATATCTGTGGAGCTGTGGTTTTTATATGATTGATCATTGATGCTAGTTGGTCATAAGCAGGGGGTGGTCTATCTGTTGGTGTTATTTGAAGTAGGCATTCAAGCATTGGAAAGTGTTTGACTGTGGATGTTATTAAGTTTGTGGCCTTCTGTAGATGGAAAATATAAATACTATGAAGTCCTAGTCCATTGTGAATAGGTGGTCTGGTAAGTTGTTTTGCAGATATTGACACAGTCTTTCTCTGCCACAAGAGCTTATTACAGAGAGAAGAGATTTTGTTAATAAAACCTTTAGAAAATGTGATAATGGGTGAGTAATAGGTGATTTTTGTTATGGCTAGCTGGTTAAATAGCTGGATCTTGGAGTATATTGAAAGATATGCCTTTGAGAGAGAAGTAGTAATTCGCTCTGTTTCTTCTTTGAGTTTGTTCTGGATCTTGACCCTCATTGCACTTGCACTCATATAAAAGGGAAATCCCAAGAAAGCAGATGGCTTTCCCCCATACATGCCCATGTACTGCTTTGCATTATAAAGAGACCAAACTGCCGTCTTATTTAGATTGACCCTGAGTTTGTGTGTAGCTGCAAATTCTTGTAGTATTGTATGCAAGGCTGGTAGGTGTTTTTTAGATGGGAGGAAGACAGTTATATCATCCATATAAGCGATACATGTTACCTGCTGAGATGTGTTTGGTATTTGGATGCCAATGAATGTTTGCTGGATTTTTATTAATAGAGGGTTGATGTAAAAGGTGAAAAGTAAAGCACTCAGGGGGGATCCTTGTGAGATTGATTGTGTTGGAGTAAAAGATTCAGAATTTTTGCCACTGAGTGTAATATGTATATCCCGATTTAACAACAAGTTGGTTATAACATATAAAATAGTGCGAGGTATTGCAGTGGCAGCCAACATTTTAATTAATATCTCGATTGCCACAGAATCAAAAGCTGATTCAATGTCTATTTGAACTGCAACTGGGCTGTATTTTTTCCGGCCTCGCACCGATCCCAATACAGCTTTGAAAAGAAGTGCTGCCTGTCCTGTAGATGATTGCTTTCTTGCAAACTGATATGGTGAAATCAATGGGAGCAGATATGATTCAATCCTGTCTTTAATGACTTTCTCAATGATCTTGATGGCTATTGGGCACATGGAGATAGGCTTAATATTATTAAGGGTGGTTATTGGAGCTGGTTTCTTATTAAATGGTACTATTGCAATTGGATAAAGATTTTCAATGTTGTATATTTTTTGTGAGAGATAGTTTGCAAGATTACATAATACTTGATTAGTTGTATGGCTAAGGTGTTCGTACACAAATTTTGGTACGCCATGAGTGCCTGGATGACAGGCATTGGGCAGAGTGGCAAGCTTCAAAGCAAATTCATTAATGGTAAATGGTGTATTTGTTTCAGGTGATCCAAAATAATCGGGGGGTGGGTTGAACAGGCATTGGGCAGAGTGGCAAGCTTCAAAGCAAATTCATTAATGATAAATGGTGTATTTGTTGATCCAAAATAATCGGGGGGTGGGTTGAAGAGTTGATGTGTCTGAAGATTCTGTTTGAAATGCTTATAAATAGGTTCAATCATGTTATGTGCTGCATGTATAGTTGCTCCAATTTGAAGTGCCATAGGTACTCTAATGGTGGAGGGAAAACCCATGGCCCATCTGATGTAGCCTCTAGTCCATGTATGTTGTTGACTGAGGCAGATTTTGCTTTTTTTTATCGCTAAATAGTCTTTAAGTGCTGCACATGTGCTGTTATATGCCTGGGTGAGCTTATATATATGCTGATATGTATTTTGAGTAGGTTTAGACATTGTTATCCTCTTGTGAAGTTCATCTGCCAGAGCTAATAGCCTGGAGGGTGGAGGTTTTTTTTTGGTGACATGGTCAATATTGAATGAAAGTATATTTATGTATGCCTGATATCTCTGCACAGCACTTAGTTGTAGTCCTGCAAGTTTATGGAGCATAATATATGTTTCAGAAAAAAGGGATTCTGGAGTGGATGCTGGTATTAGAATTCTCATTGTTTTCCCAAGTGGTAGTGTAGTTGGCTGAATTTCAGTTAGATCAAGTGTTGCAGTTTGAGCAGAGTGATCTGAGAATGGGGATGGATTGAGCTTGAGGCTGAAGTAATGATGCAGCATTGGTGAATAGAAGCAAAGGTCAATTAAAGATGTGTGTCGGTTATTATGGAATGTTACTGTGTTTGGTGGTAAAAAACCTTCAGCACTCATGAGTGGTATTGCAATTTGATGCAGCCATTTTGAGATGAAATCTGTGTATTTCATGTTAAAATCTCCCATGATGATAGTTGGGTAAGGAGTTGATGCTAGCAGTGAATTGATGGTGAGTATTATGTTTGATATGATGACGTTTCCAGGTGGGATGTAGGTGAAAACTATATTGAGAGTGTTTGCATGGTGATGAAATGTAGCTATCAACAAGTTTGCATCGATATATATGATTCTGAATGATGTGAATGGGCAAGCTGGGGTTATTAGTAGGCCAGTTCCACCCGCAGGTGATGACATGTCCCTGGAGAATGCAAAGAAGCCTTCAGTGCGAAGATGCACTGTTGGGTCAATCTGTGATCCACTATATATTTTTGTTTCCAGAAGTCCCAATATATGTGTCTGTGTGATTTTGGTCCATTCTCTAAGTTGATGCAGTTTGTTTGCCGAGTTCAAACCCCGCACATTAAAAGCTGTTATTTTGACTTTCATTATGGTTGTATTTTGGGATTGTTCACATTTCAAAATATGTTAGTGACTGGTTTTCATTGTATGAGCTGTACATTGTTGGAGTTTTAATTGGTTGGTTAGATAGAAGTGATGTCCATTGGTGACCAGTCATCCATTTGAATTCTGGTTAATGATGATGCGGTGTTGTACTCTTCTGTTTGTGAGTTGTTGTCCTCTTCTGTTTTTGGTTTTTTATTGTTTTTGCTTCTTTTTGGGCGACCTGGCCCTTTTTTTTTCTATTGTATTTACTTCAATTTGTGGAAGGCATGGCATAATTGCTTCCATGATATATGTTGATGTGTTATTTTTTATTGTGTGTGTGATGTTTGTTCTATTGGTACTTTGTGTTTCACTGTAATTGCTTTGTGATATTTCAGTTGGGTTAATATTTGAATCATTCGTGCATTGTATGTTTTGACAGTTGCTTGTGTTATTTTGAATTGCTTGTGTGACATTTGGATTTAAGTGCTGCATTCTGTTTGGTTCATTTATACTGTTGTCTTGGTTTTTTGTAGTTTGATCTTCTTTAGATGAAGAAGTTGTTTGCATCTGGTTATTCATATCTGAATTTATCTTGACTATGTTAGTGTGGCTGATATCTTTTGTTTGTGTGTGGTTGAGCTGATTATTTGTTTGCTGTGATTGTAGACTCTTTCTGTTATCACATTGTTTTTTCAGATGGTCGCTGTTTAGTTCATCTGTGTTTTTATTTTCCTCATTGGAATTTTGATTAATGAGAGGGAGTGAGAGTGTTTCTTCAGGTGGAGAAGTTGTTTGCATATTGTTGTACATATTTGGATTTATGCTATCATTATATATATGGTTGCTGTCTTCAGTATGTGTTTGGATGGCCACTCTATTTGTTTTTTGCGATTGTGGATTCTTTTTGGTGTCACATTGCGTTGCCAAGTGGCCTCACTTCCCGCATGTGTAGCATATGGGTTTAAGCCCTCTTATGAAGAGGCTCAGCATGGCTTCCTGATCTGCAAATTGTGTAGGAATATTGTTTGGATCTATTTCTGGATGCAATCTCAGCTTGAAGTCAAAGCTATTGCTGTATACAAGCACTGGCGTATCTTTCAGATAAATTGGGTTGAATGCTGTGACTTTTCCAAATGGCTGCATCATTTTCTGAAAGATTTTGATGTCATATCCAAGGTATGCATTCTTGATTATGCCAGTAATCTGGTTATGTTGATCTGGATCTACTGCAATGAGTGCATAGTTGCCTAAAGTTTTAATGGTGGTTTGAAACCGGGTTTTTTGGCTTTCTTGGTAAAATTCGAGGATTAAATACCTTGAGTTAGGATGGTCAGCAATCCTTAGTATGCTATCCCAAAGTCCGTGTAGTGTTATTGCTTCATAAAGTAAATTTCTAGGAAATTTATATAGCGATAAATTTGCATCTGTAGCTGATAATATTATTGAACGAGGAGAAAAAAATCTTTTGAAAGACGTATGAAGGCCACGTGGGATCGTACTATTAAACTGTTCACATATTATTTTCAAATCCTCATTATTCCACTGGGCGGTAGGGGGGCATTGATTTTCTTGCGTTTGTATATCTAGCTGCAAAATATCATTAGTATTTATTTTTCGGAAGCGATGGAAAACTTTATTTTTTTCTAAAATTGGAACTTGATTGTGTTCTTTTTGTTGTAAATTATTTTTTTCCGAAGAGAAATTATTTTCCTGTAAATTATTTTTAGCTACGTTGGCATATGTTTTTGCTTCACCTGTAATTTGCATAGGCTTGGATAGCATATTGGCGCCGTTCTGCTGGTCACATGACAGGGGCGTCGCCATTGTAATGCTTTTTACGTTGAGCAACGAATATTATTTTTAACAAAACAATTCATAAAAAAATCTATTTAGTTAAAATACAAATTAATTTGGATTGTCCAATACTTACTGTTCATATATATATAACTGCAAGCCAAAGATGTGTTGGTTTTAGTGTTTTCTTTGGTTAAACTCCTAAGATCTCTGTAAACAACGATCCGTTAAAATCATCATTTGCTGCGAGACTATTATTATTATTATTAACAATTATAAAATGGAAATGGCATTGTCTTAGAAAATGTAATTAAAGTTCTTATAAACAGATTAATTAATTAAGGAAATAAGTATTTGATGTAATTTAGACTAGTAATCCCCTTCAAAGATAGATAAAATTTTGTAAATGTGGTGATTGGACAAATAAGCTGTGGATCAAAATGGAGTTCAGGAGTTATCCATGACTGATAGATAAATGGGGTGAAATGACCAACAATGGATCCTGTTTTAGGAACTAGAAATAATGTTTTAAATTCATTGTGCTCAATTACTTTGATTGATTTTATTGCATTGATCTTTCTTGATTGTGCTCTCAGTATACTTATTGTACTTGGTATTGAAAAATACAATGGAAGAATAGAGAAGTTGCCATCTGCTTCACTCTGATTGCAGAGTGTAGGCTAAAAGTCTACAAGAAAGTATGGAAAGGAGTTGTCAGCTAATGTAGAAACATTTTAAGGAGTGTCTTCTGCTATGCGAAGAAACTAGTTGTCAATCAACTGGTAAACTACCATCTGATGCTTCCTATGGAATTAAGAACAATATGATTAAAACTACCACTGCCATAGCTATGGTTGCTAAAAGTATACCTGAAGTCCAAGGTCAAACTCTTAGTGATGAAAGGAAATAGATATGAACTTTAAAACTATTTTATTATAAATGTCTATTACTAATATTAAGTATTTATCTCAATTATCCTGAAAGTATTTTCTAAATTATTGCTATTATTGATTTTGTAAATCTGTTTATAAACTATTATGATAAGGGATTTCCATAGAGATTTTAGTTTTGAAGAAAAATCTTGTTTAATCAATTTTGCTGACTGAGGGAGAGGGTCTAGTTGATAGGAGGGTCCCTAGAGACCTATTCCCCAGCTCTTAAGGGAATCAGGACTGGAGGAGGTGCTATAGGGATTGTTGCTAATATTTACTGCCTCACACATTAGAAAGTAATAATAATGTTTTTCATTGTGATTTAAATGCTTATAAATCAGAGATTTTATTTAACAAAGGAAATCCTTGCTTAGTGCAGTTGAAACTAAATTCATTTACTCCAAGAGGCTCACTTTATCTAATTTTATGAACAGTGTGGTATTCAAATGCTTTATTCAGATTGGGGGGGGGGGTATTTACTGCTCCTAAATTAAAAATTCCATATTATACCTTTAAAATGCTATTCATATTGCAATTCTAAACTTTTATAAATCACCCTTAATTTTAATTTTGCTGAATGAGTGAGAGGTCTAGCTGTTGGGGGTGGTGGTTCCTAGAGACCTAACTTCCCAACTCTAAAGGGAAGAAAGGACTGGAAGGGGGTGTTGTGAGGATCATTTTGAATGCTGACTATCTCAATCATTAAAAAAAAAAAATAACGTTTTTCATTATGATTTAAATGCTCATGTTATTAATCAGAGAATTTATTCAACAAAGGAAATCTTGGCTGTTGAAACTAAGATGATTTACTCTAAGAAGCTCACTTTACCTATTTTTATTAGCAGTGAATTGTTCAAATGCTTTATTCAGATTTTTTTAATTTTCATTCACCAATACTAAATTGGAGATTCTCTATTATAACTCTAAAATACTATTCATATTGAAAATTGTAGACTTTACCAATCATTCTTAATTGTAACTTTGGAACATATACAATATTTGATCATCTCTTAGATTAATGCAACAGTATATTATGAACAAAATAAAATCTGACATTTTGATCTCTACAACATATTATATATATATATATATATCAACAAATGCCCTGTGGAACTATGAATCGATGAATATATAGTACATAATTAAAACATGTAATTACTAAGATATATACTAAAGCTCTTGATTCAAAAAGAAATAACCATTTTCTAGAACTGAGCTGTGATCTGTATATAGAACATAATGCAAGCATGAAATTTCTGGGATATATACTAAAGACTTTGATTTGAGAAAGCAGGAGAAAACCATATGCCAGCCATTGAAAATCTAGGCACAACTACAGCAAAATTATTGCTTGATTCAGGCTACTACTGGTTCTCTCATCTTTTCTGTCTGGAGATGGGAGTCTAATGGTAGGGAGGGTCCCTGTGGCTTCAATCCTAGAGTCTCTGCATCCAGGGGCTGTTCTGGGATTGATATTGATGTAGATCTTCTCTCTGGATAGTGGACATGATGCTGGCCATGGTGGTTTGAAGTTTTATAATACAATATGTAACTAGCCATTGAAAATCTAAGGTCATCTACAGCCACATTATGTAAATCAACAATTTTTTAGATTGAGACTGCAAGTTCATGTGTCTTTGCTCCCTGAATTTGGGGGTCAATGGGTCGGGTGGCCCCAGAGCCTGAATCCCAGGGATTGAGCATTCCTCTGAGATGAGGGTATCAGTGCTGATGTATCAATATACACTTAGTAAAATCATGAATTAAACTATATTGTAAATTCAGGGATTTAAACCAGGTGAACTGCAAAGAAATTATGTAAATCAACAAAAACCTTCGATTGAGACTACAGTTCTCACATCTCTACTCCCTGGGGGGTCAAGTGGCTATGTGGTACCCAGGGCCTAACTCCTAGGGAATTATCAGATGTCTCTGGGATGAGGGCATGAGCGGACCTGTGCTGCCACTGGTTTTATCACCTCCTCTGGGTAGTGTTGATGTTGTTGTCCATTGTGATTTCAATCTCTGTTACCATAGATCTGTCAATATACACTTTGTAGAATCGTGAGTTAAGCTTTCTATAACACATGATCTAAGAATGTATATTTAAACATTTAAACCAGGGATGATGATGCCCACTGCGATTTCAACCTCTCAGACACCATAGATGTATCTATATATACATAGAAAAATCGCTGGTTAAACTTTGTAAAACAGCAAGATAACATGTTCAGCCTGGACAATCAAAGTAAAACTATGTGTAAGAATGTAATAATTGCTAATATAATAATATTATACTAATAAATTATTTTGAAGCAACAAGGGATTTCTATTTCATTTTATTAAATCATGCCACAATTCAGTCAGCAGAAATCTAAAAGAAGAGTAATTTTTTTATAGAGAGCAATTAATTTTTATTCTTTATCACAAACCTTGGCCATACTTTTAAAGAAAGTATTTTTAACAAGTCATTTTCGAATATCTGTAAATATAAAAAGTTTTCAAAATAATAATGTAGCTTGATGAATTCTAGATGGGATACAAAACAGACTGCTTAGACAGAATAAATTATGACTGTTTTTTTTATTATTATTATCTATTAATAGTTTACCATTGTAAGCAACTACTTTCCAGGTTTGGGGAAAAATAATTGGATGTATTAATGTAAGGGAACTGCTATAACTTCATTTTGGGTTGTTTGTTTATATATAAGATTCATTTGTATGTATTTTATTTATTCATAAATGATTGTTATACTATTGGGATTGCCAGTCACTTGCAATTCGTTATTTTACTTATAGCAATTAGTATGCAGTAGATGAACATTTCTACTGTATATCATCTGCTTTTTTCTTGCACGTCTTAGATGATACTGTTTGTGATTGCCAGTCCCTCTTATGCTTAGTACCTTTACAGTATTACATGATAGATGCAAATTCCTATCATATAGTGTGTTCTTAGCTCACATGTATATGTATATTTATAAATAATGTAATGCAATGTTTTTCTGCCTCTTACATTTACACATATTGTATTTAGTTACTTACTTGTATTACAGCCTGACTATTTATGGTATTCCAGTTCCTTAAATAGTTTATGAAATGATTTATCATAGTTAATGAATACAACATATTCTCAAATTGAAGCTATATTAAATCTTAAAACTGTAATAATAAATAGTTGTGATCATATCAGCAATTTTATATCTGTTCAGAAACAATTAAAAATGTATCATACCATATATTATCTGTACATAAAGTTAATAATAGAATCCATAAATAGATATTCTTATTAACTTGTTTAAAAATTGACAGAGCAGTGAAATAAACATAAAATATATTACTATTTTCCATAGATTGCAGTCATTTTATGCTATCATGTGTGTTGTAAAAATGTATATACTTGAATAAATTGTAGTATCTCATTATCTTTGGCATTATTTTGCAATCAATAAGTTAGTTAGGGTACAATAAAATCTCATATATCTAGCTGATCTTAGCAGTCTGTAAAAAAAAGGTTGTATATCCTGTGATGTCCTGTGGAGATCCCATGCAAATTACCCTTGGATTATTGGCATTTGAGCTGTACATTTTGATAGTTATAATGTATAATATTTGATGTTATTTAATAAGTGCAGAGATCATATGTAATTAGAGAGAGAGGATTTTCACCTTTAATATATACACTATACTTATCTACTCTCAACCACAATCACAAGATAGAGACTTTTGAAAGGATAAGAGTGGCTATCTTATCCTTCAACTTACATTCTAATTATATAGGCCAATATAAAGTGTCTTAGTTTGAGAGTGTGAAGATGTATCCATATTCACTTTTACATCTATTATTTTCTTTCACATATTAACATTGTTGAGCTATTATAAGTTCAGTACAGTACATATATTAAAGGTGGAAATCCCCTCTCAATTAATTATATATATGTATTTGAAATAGAATCACGAATCTACTCAACAACACAAGTTATTATGAATATTACTCTAGGGGTGATGTTTGTCAATCACTAAGCAACTTAGTAACAATGTTCAAGGTGGTGTGACTATAACTTAAAATTTTATCCTATTTGATCATAGCCAAGGATTATGACCAGAGTGAAGTCTTTAGGCAAACTTAAATATATATTTGCTGATTAACATCCACCACATATATATAACAGTTATTTATCTATTTTACAGTTAGGGGTTTAAACTAGTTTTATCAGAAATGCTAAATCAAAATATATTTTAGTTTAAATACTTATCTGTCAGTTGCAAAATTTATAAAAAAAAATGGTACTTTTAATTAATAATACAATTAGTTTATTTATAACAGTAACAATAAAAATATAGATAATTTTACATCTTTTATATATACAGCAAAAAAAAAACTATTTAATATGAATCTGAGAAATCCTTCCTGCATATATCTTTAATTTTCTCCCAAATTTGACTGATTTCCAGTCCCAAGATTTTAGATAATTTTACATCTTTTATATTTACATCAATAAAATGAAATATATACAGCAAAAGAAAAACTATTTAATATGAATCTGAGAAATCCTTCCTGCATATATCTTTAATTTTCTCCCAAATTTGACTGATTTCCAGTCTCAAGATTATTAATAATAATAAATTAATAATATTTAAAATGAATATTTCTCATTCTTTTACATCACATATAACTTTAAATACAGAATTAAGAAAAATATTAATATGTTAATTTTTAATGCAAAAAGAAAATGGATCTTTTTGCAAATATTTATTTATCATAAAGATCATTTAAAATAATGTTCCTTTTCACCATGGCTTCTGGAAATAAGGTTTATCGCACAAGAGAATGTCTTTTCATACACTTTCTCTAAGTGTTGCATAATATCTATGTCCAGGTGTATGACCAAATCTCTGCTGGTCAAGTTAAGATTTACTGTACAAGTGCTTGTACAATAAGACACATTATGATTCTTTTCATTTGTGTAAGGCATTTCTAGGTTTATGGCATCTAGTAGATCTGCTATTCTTTCAATACTCAATGTCAACATTGATAATTATCATCAGACATTTCATTTGGATGTTTTTGCAGGCATTTCTCCTGATTAACCTAATGCTTTTTTATGCATTTCACCTGGTTGACCTTTGTTAAATAGTTTGAGTATTTTCTCCTAATCTTAATAAGGTGTTATCACTTTACTCCTATTTAGTTAACAAATATACATATTATTTTCATGCCTACTACTTCAACTGTTTCTTAGATAGGAATCGTTGCTAAGCATTAGATTATGGAATTAATTTACTCTTTTATAACACAATTCATAGTCATATGCCAACAGAATATTTAAATATTTAAATGGTAAGGGGAGTTGAAATTTAAAAATATATCTAATAAAGAGTTATGATCAGTTATAATGGGTAAAAGAATGATCATACAGATACTGGGGAAATTTTAATTCCCAAAATTATAGTCAATGCTTTCTTACCAACTTGGCTATAATTTTTGTCTGCATTTGTTAAAATTCACAATACATAAGCTATCAATTTCTCACAATAAAATGTAAATTGACACAAGACAGCCTCTGCTACCTCTACTTTTAGGATTATATCTAAATTGCTATTGAAATTTTTACTAATAATTTCTCAAAGATTAAGAGACCTTTGGTTATTGAAAAGCATTCTTTTATATAGATTTCCAGTCTCATTTCTAATATTTCTTAAATAAACTGTATAAAGATTAGACTATGAATGCTTTTCCTTTGAGGAAACTTTCAAAATAATGAATTAATCTCAATGATAAATGAATTTTTATATTTCTAGATCTAAAAGTGTTATTTAATGTTCTTATTATACCAAAAGCTTTTTCTTCTATGAAATAATATGCCTTATTTTTTTTAATTTTTCAATATTCCAAGTACACTTATCAATGTTCTATGTTATATCAATTTTTTAAAATCTCTTACATGTTTTTCTCTATATTAGCCATAATTTTAGAGCCAATGAAAATATAAGGGATTACTTACTCTATTTTATGAAGTTGTGTATTAATTTTGGTTTGAAAACATTTGATGTGATATTAATACCAAATGTAAAAATAAAAGCTTATACTCACAGATATTTTGTGAAATGTGTAATGCAAATCTAACTTAGTAAAATATAAAGAGCATTATAATAGTGCTAGGACTTCTCTCTCATCTGACACTGAATAAATTGTAGTCATCCTACATTCATTGTTTTTGTTAGGGATAATGTTTTTTTCTAATCAAACCATTAAGTGCCTTCTCAACTTTCATTCTTTTGAACATTGTTACTTTACATATAATCAGTTTTTCAAAGTGTTTTTTTAATCGTTCCCATTTCTGTTTTGAGTAGACCTAGAAAATAGTTTTATATATCTTTTTCTATTTTAATTTTATTTACAATATTTATTTTAATCCCAAATGATGAACTAATTTCTCTCTGATAGTGGATTTATTTTTTGAGAACTGAATATAAATGTAAATTTATAACATCGTCATAAATTTTATCTATATGTTTACTATTTCTTTAATATGATTATTTCAAATAGCTTATAAACAACACACAATAAAAATATTGTGTGATAATTTTTTTTTTTGATGACTATTGGTTTTATCTTGTTTTCATACCAAATTTTTGGAATAGTTTCACATAAATAATAATACCAAACAAAATGTCAATCACACTTTAGTATATTTTTTAATAATTCTGGAAATATGCTAACAAATCTTATGACTTTTTCTGATTTAAAATAATCAAAGACGAGTTTACAATATCTATTTGTTTTATTAGATTGATAGTAGAAAAATATTGTGAAAGAGAAGCTTGCAATTTTACTGTTATCTTATTAATTTTGAATTTAAAATCTGATATATAATACTGGTAATCTCAAGATCATATGACTCCATCACATTTTACAACAGCATAATTTTCACTATCTCTATGCCACTTATTATAGAATTAGTAAGTGATAATAGATGCCAGATGAAAATGCTTATTAAAACCCTATTTTGTGCTTTCTATCCAATCATGTAAACTGTCCAAATAATCAACTGGGTTTTCTTCCCCATGAAGACCTTTATTTGTATGAGTTTTGCTAATGCAGCTCTTTCCAGATTAACCTCATCTTCTTCATTAACTGCTTGAATGATTGGACTGGGTCAACCGTTGGCTTCAATTGGTTGGTTGAAATTTTGTTTTCTTTTTTAAATTACACAAAAACTATAAGAATGACATCAACAGAAATCCTAACATTCAACGCTCCTTCCTATTATCTTTCAAATGATATATCTTACATTGATATCAGATAAAATTTGAATTTTTTATAATTATTTTTAAAATTAGATGAATTTATTTTTTTAATTTTCTGGTCAATTTACTAGTTTACATGAGGTGATAAAGGCAGAAAGTCTCTATCAGCTTACAACCCTAATATAAATATGCTAATAATTCAGATATGAAGGCCTTCAACATGACATAAACATAATCATGGAATATCATGTTATTAATTTTTAATATTTTAAATGATTTGATAAATCATATATTAATTTGTTTGCGTTTATATTAAATCATTTTTGCTCTTTATTATACAAATATTTGAAATACAGTTACTCTTCACATATCTGGAGCTTAATTGTAAATATACAGTATACAAATTCAAATATAATATTTAAACAGCATTGAACTGTTGCACATGCGCTTTGGATTTTAAATATAAAATGAATGAATACTAATGCTTCAACCACATGATAAAGTCTTTGGAAAAGATAGAATGGCCATCTATCTTTTCGAATTCAAATATAACAAAAATTGTTTTGCAGAATATTGTTAAGTTATTAATTTTAATTTTTTTAAATTATTTGATAAATGGTATATTAATTTGTTTGCATTTGGATTGGTATATAAATTATATATTAAATTATTTATGCTCTTTATCATATAGTATATAAATTCAAATATAACAAAAGTTGTTTTGTAATGTAATTTTGGGTATAGAGATAATGATTCTCAAAAGGTATATGTTTATATTTGTATTAGTGTGTTTGTTTTTGCATTGTGTTTGTATAATAAGTAATGATTTACATATATAGAGCAGTGCAATGTAAATTTTAAAAACTGATTATCTAATGTACAGCAAGATTGCAGTTGGTAAAGCAATCACAAAATTTACTGGGCATAGTACTATGTGAAAATATAAACCCTTAAAACCAATAAAGAAAGATTTCAAATGGTATATGCATAATGATAGTCACAATGGTTATGCATATATCACATGGAATTGTATACAGGCAAAGAATTAAATTCTGATTATTGCCTATGCCTTGATACTCATGCTGTGGAGTCAGTAGTTTTGCCACATCTTGCATCACATTATTTTCAAGTTTATAGCTAGAAAATGAGCTACATGCAAATAAATTATATCTCTGTGGGACAATAAATATAATAAGAAACCAGCACTTGTGTGCATAAAGAATATAAACACACAAAAAATATATAATGAAGAAGTGAAACTCATTTTATCATTGATACAGACAGTAGCCTACAATTTCTACTTTTAGATCAACAAGAAGCTAATTGCTATGATGACAAATGCATTTACACCTTCTGGAAATAATTTGTTTTATATCTTTCATTAGGATAAATCTTTTTCTTATAGATGCCTTTGAGATTTGTCAACTTTTGAGTACAAGATAAAAATGAAGAATTCTTATGCGAAAACTTTTGGAGATTCTGAAGTTATGGATTATCTCAGATAAAAGTATTATGTATGCTTTGAAAGATAATTTTGTGAGGACTGCAAAGAAATTATCAATGAAGATGTGATTTAAACTTAATTAGTTAATTAGAAATTATGAACAAACAATAAAGTAATAATTATGTCAGATGCTGAAATTTCTTTTTTTCTTTATTTTTTAAATGGTTATCACTATATGTCTTAGACTTATTGTTTTTCTAGTTTCTATTAATGTAATTTTTTTTTTTTGCTCTAACATAATTCAAACTCAAGTTATTGTGAAAATTGTGTCTCAGGTCAGTTTTTTTTAAATTCAATATGGTGCCTGGTGACTCTCACCTCTGGCCATTCATTGTTTCCAGGCCCTACAAATTGGGAAACCATTTATCTCATTTTCCTTTTCTAAACCTATGTGCTACTACAAATTGGCACTCTAATTGCAATCTTTCTAAGATTACCAAAATTATAATGAGTGGTACAATGGTGCCATTAGGCATATAGATTGAGAAGAATCTTCAACAATCATAGTGATAATTCAATTACATACAGCAGTCACCTAATTGAGTTTAAGATGTAATCTAATGTCAAACTCTACTAATTATACTTTATTTAAATCAAATTGACACTTAATTATTAACATTAGAAGAGAAATTAAAACACAGAGGCATTTGAGTATGGTTTAAATATTTATTATATTTTTTTAATACTAATTATTTTTCCCAATTCTATTTTTCCGAGCATTCCAACTGATTTGATCTGAAATTTAAGAAGAAAGACAAATGTAAATCTTATTTCCATTCCTTTTTTGTTTTTAATAAATACGATCCCTTATTAACTGTTTAATATCTTTTTACTGAGGGAATATGTGCCACACAAGGTCTATGAATGACAGTGATCCCAATTTATTCTGGATACCTGTCCAAATAGGTGTGACTGAAGATTGATTTACTAATGAAAATGGGTAGTATCTTGCACCATTCAAACCTTCTACATTTCATAATTAATAATTATCTCCAAACCTTTAAGAGATAGCACGAGTGTCCATTGTTTGCTTGCAGCCATTGAAGATTCCTTTTTATGAACACCAGGTTCCATCATAAGGTTCCTATATTTGCTTATTGTCGGAACACTTAACTGATTTTTCACCCTCCTTCCTCCTGTTGACTTTCTAGACTGAGCAGTTAACGTAATTTTTAGAATTTAAAACTAAACATACTTTGAAAATAATAAATGAATTAAATTCTACAAAATTTTAATTAATAAAAAATTAATAAAATCAAACCATTCATCCACAATAATATAAAAATAATAATCCCTCTTAAAAAACCCACACTCTACTGTTGAAGCTTTTTATACAACTAAGTTAATGGAGTCTAAAATTCTATTATGCCAATCAGCACAAAAGTTTTTTTAAGAAAAGTTCATAGTTACCATGATTGCTCAGTGGTTGCACTTTCTTCATGTGGGTAATGTTCTCATATGATTTTTCTTGAAACTGCTGGTGTGAATCCTTTGTTTTGAACATTTTTTTTTTTTATATCCTTGGATAGCTTTTTAAATCCATTTTCCCCATAATTGACAATCACTCAGGTGACTTTCAGGTATGGCTATGAGATGTATTTCCCTGAGGGGGAAGTTTTCAATGTCCACTAGCCTGAGAACATTTTCTTAGTGCTGTTTATTATTATATTTTTTTCAATCTATTTCCAATCTACTTCCAAGCTTTTTTCATATCAAAAGCAAACTCCATAATTTATGGGGTTTTTTTATGAACAGGACTCACACCTGGTGGTTTATTTTTAGGTGCATTTTTACACAACCAATTTCTGTCCTTTTATTGTCATTGCCTTTTTAATTAATGAAAAGTTCTTGTTCAGTTAGCATAATAGATTGATTCCAGTAATATATTTTATTACAAATACTTTTAGTATCACAAGTTTCAACAATAGAGTTAATTGCAAATATCTATAATTTTTGGTTTTTCAAGAATTTCAATTAATAAAAAACTTTTAATGAAAACAAATATCAAGATCTAATTTTATCTTGAATTAGAATGGATTTGAACAAATAAATAAAATGAAGAAATCCTGATTTCATCAGATAAATAAAAAAAAAACTACTTTAAAAAAGATTTTTAAAATTTTTTTTTAAAATAATCTAATAACTAATCACTTTTATTAGAAATAAAATATATGTACAGATAGATATATGAGATGGTAAAAAATACCATCTCAACAGTTATTTTTATATGTCTGGATAATACACTTAGATTTGCTGAAAGTATAAGATGTCTTGTGCATTATATTTTATTATAGTGTATAAACAAATGTGAATATCTGCTTGTGTGTGGGGGCATAAAATTGATCCACCAACAATTATCACTTGTTATTATTTTATCTTTAGAGCCTTTTTACTTAGCTTTTGGTTAGCTATGTTTCTACCAGACTTATTATCTCTTATAACTGGGGTTGTCTACTGCTTGAATTGCAGTTTTATTTATTCTTGCATAGGTTAAGTTTGGAATTGCTTTCTGTGCTTTGTTTTATAATAATCAATATATATTAGTGAATTCTTCATAGCCTCTATTCAGCAACATTTTCCTTTTTTTTGACATGGGTTGCCTACCACCTGAATTTCAGTCTTTGTTGTTTTTGCATGGGAACGCTTAGAATGAGTTTCCCATACCCCTCTTTTATGTTTATCATCTATGGCCCTTATTATTTTCAGTATATTTTTCATATGATTTTTATTATTGTATGTATATATATGTATAAGTAGACAGTTTATATATATGGATATAAATATGCTATATATATATTATAACGATTGAAATGAAAGTGAAGATCGAATCTAACCGCAAAAACAATATCTGCAACTACCAGGGCGCCATCTAGGCATTTGAGCCTAGAAAAATTTATAAAGTAGGCAGATACGCGCTGTTAAGATTCCACTTTATTTAAATATTCCGATCGTTAGCCCAAGTCACTAGCTCAGCGGAGACGCAGAGATAAAAATCTATAAATTTTATATCTTAAATATAAAAGAATAAAAGCCATTGCCAGAAATTAACACATAAAAATATTTATTTACGCACATATGAAATAACATTTAAATTTTGAGGAATAAGTTTAACATTTTAGATTTTTATATTAACTTTTAATTTTATATTTAACTAAGTTTCAATGAGTTTAATATTTTATTTAGATAGTCAAGTATGAATAGACTACATAGATCTGCATTTGAAAAGAAAATATTCTTCCCTGATTTAACCTTAGGTAACAAATTTCGCAACCAAACTGGCGCCAATCCATCTGATACATTCATGTATTCAATGTAGCATGATACGACAACACAAAATACTATACTGTCAGGAAACGTACATCTGAACAATAAGTAGAAATAGAGAAGACATTGACTCTCCACCAACAGGAATGTGACATCTGTTGGCAAGTAGAACAATAAACAAAAAAATCCATAGGAATGGACTGCGGTCTTCTGCCGACTTACAAACCCATCCATAGGCAAACAGAGGGTGTGTGGCGTATATCTATAATCCTGCCCGTAGCGGACCTCATACTACATCTACTAATTACACAAATATATCCAATCCATTGAACCAATTCAACTACGAAATGAATAACCTAAGATTACCCTCCCTTAATATAACTTTACAAAACTATATAGCCATTCACGCCCGACTTAAATTTAACATTTAAATACGTTCGCACAAATGCATTTTATAAAATTTGTTTTAAAATGTTGAGTACAGATCAGCTGCACAGATTCCACGGTCAAAAACATTCCAAATTAAACACAACCGATCAAAATACAAAGTCATAGATAAACGTCACTTGCATAGGGAATATACAAATCCCATTAGCATTCATCGTAAGATGCTTGCAGTGATATCATTGACATATATTCTAATCGAATGTGAAAACCACAACATTATCAACCGCTAACGAATCTATGCAACGTCTATACCCAACCTAAATTTCATCATTTAAAATTTAAACAATAAACAATTTATACAATAAGAAAGAAAAAAAATGGAAATGATTTTTATCAATCGGAAAACATATAAAATTAAACATTATTAATTTGATTTAAAAACTTACAAAAGTCAGATAAGAGTCCGTTTTAACATTTAAGTTGGCTTGTTTATTAATTTGTAAAACTTGACGAAAGTTCTTAATTGATTTCAATAATTGTTCATTTCATATAGCTTATGGTAGAAGAGTCCAGGTTTCTGCTTTTAATTCCCGCGACGCCTCCATTGGAAGATAATGTTCTGGAGATGGCAATAGCTGGTTCAAGGTATCACAGTCTTTTCATTTTTCTTTTTTTAAATAGAGTGTGGTATGTGCGTCCTACCGCATCTCTCAAACACACAACGCTGGAACTGTCCGAAAAAACTGTATTTCCCTTTTTATATTATCCACACGGATTCAATCAACAAAACGTCACTAATCCATCACTTTCGTTAGGGTCCGAGCCAAGGCTTAGTGCTTCCATTGGTCAAACTAATTTTTCTTTATTCTCTTATCCAATTTTCATCTCATCATTTTAATTATACCAGAGCCCAAGGCTAGCTTGTTTTTCAAACAATTTATAAACAATCATTTCCATTTACAGATTACATTAATTAATACCTGTTTTTATTTTTAAATCTTGTACTTTTTTATAAAAAAAAATACGTTCAAATACTTATTTGTTTTTTTAAAAAAATATTTTTAAAGTTTGGCATCTGTGCGAATGTATATACGTTTAACAAACATTTTAATTTTAGCGTTTAGTTTTTTTACTTTTATTTGCGAACTTTTAAGTTTTTATTTTAACCCTTTGACGCCCAGTACGACTTTTGTACTTGTCTAGAAATTTCTATTTTGAGCTGAGTTTACGCGTAAACGGTAAACGTCACACATACGCGCAATACGTCATTCTTTGCGCCATTTCAATATCTACCTGAAACTCTAAGAATTTTTTCTGTACGACAATTTTTAGATTTTTTATGAATATTTTTAGCAAAGTGTACCTAAAATTTTTTTTTTTTTTTTGATTTTTCTCATTTTATTTATCGTAAAAAAGTTATTCCACAATTGTTGGATCAATTACTGAAGATTTTATTGTGATTTTCCGTTGAAGATTCTGGGCTCTCTTCTCAAATTACGTTTTTGGATAACGTTCAAGGGTATGTAATTACTTTTTTATATATATTTTTTTTTATAAATTATAATATTTTATATTTACTAAAACAAATATGTTATATAATAATAAATTATAATATTTTCGATGTAATGAAACAAATAAACGTTTTTTGATAACATTCGCGAGTATGTAATTACTTTTATATATATATATATTTTTATAAATTATAATATTTTCTATTTACTGAAACAAATAAATATGTTATATAATAATAAATTATAATATTTTCGATGTACTGAAATAAATAAATATGCTATAGAATAATAAATTATAATATTTTCAAATAAATATGCTGTAGAATGGAAAAAAGTTGGGGACTGGGGTATCTGTCACTGCGTGAGCTAATGCATTTTTTGGCATGATTATAAATATGAATAGTGTATCATGCATGACCAAGTTTGAATTTATGGACGAATTATTGCATGAGTGCTAAAGTTATGACCCTCAATTGATTTGTGTCAATTTTAGGCAAGTAATATAGGATATTGTATAAATTTTCTGGCTTCTTCAATCTATCCAGTTATTGTTACAGTGCCATGTATTTGAACTCAGCCTTTCTTCATATTTTTTATGCAAAATAATAAATATATTTATATACAAGTTCATGCTACACAACTGGAATTTCATGTAATATAGGATATTTATACACACTTTCTGGTTTCATCAATCCACCCATTCTGTATTATAGTGCCATGTATTTGAACTCAGCCTTTCTTCATATCTTTTATGCAAAATAATAAATATATTTATATACAAGTTTATGCTACACAACTGGAATTTCATGTAATATAGGATATTTTATACACGGTTTCTGACTTCATCAATCCATCCACTCTGTGTTATAGTGCCATGTATTTGAACTTAGCCTTTCTTCCACACATGTAATCATTGTTAATAATAATAAAAAATTATCTTTATTGATTTATTTTTATTCATTTTATTTTTATGAGTTTATTTATTTATTTTTGAATTACACTGTTCTATTACTTTTTTTCTCCACTAAAAAACATTCATATTTTTACAGATAATTTACAAAACTGAACATATCTGGCTGTGGAATGAAAATGGATCACAGCAAGTCAGCTGTTTTAGTAATTTTCTCAGGGAAAAATTACCTCAGGTAAGACTTCCAATACATCATTTTTTTTGTAAATTTGTGAGGAATGTGAAGAAGCTGTTTATGAAAGTGTCATTTTATCATTTGAATTTCAAAATTTAGGATTTGTGAATCAGTGTAAAAACAAACATTCTTAAATCTGTTATAAATATTATTTTTTTTAACTTTTTCTTTATGAAATGATTATTTTAACAGCTTCATTATATTCTTTCATATATGTACTTGCTTTTACAACATTATTTTTATATATTTATTACATTCAAACACAAAATATCTAAGTTATTAGAGTTAGGGTAAATTTTTTTTTAAATTAAAGATGGCCGCCTGGTTTTCAAAGGGTTAAATTAATGTAACGACATATTTATATATCGTTACAATATACACACACAATGTGCCAGTAAAAAAGCAACTGGGAAATAAAACAAAGGCGTTATGCTTTGTTTTTTATTATTGATTATTCAAAACAGTTTCCTTACGACTTAATACATCACTGAAAATAATTATAAAACTGTTTGAATCAGTCCATGAAATCCTCCACTGGAATCATCTGCAGAAATGTTGCAATCTTCTAGATTTCCTAAATTAAACCATGACCATATTCCTTTCACAGCCAACAAAAATTCACCAGGAGCTAAGACAAATGCTCAAGCGCAACAAAAAATTATATACAATACTGTTGGCTAGCATGCTAATGACAAAAAACCTTGCTTACAGTATTCAAGTCACTTGCATAAAATTTTGGCCTACAAATAATTAAAAATATTCAATAGTTTATTTTAATGTTTTTTAAAAATATTCAATAGTTTTTAGTATTTATTGTCTCATCTTCAGAAATGTATTGTGGTGAATAATTAATTTAATATTAAAAAAAAAGAAAAAAAAAGTGAACAATATTTTGGTTTGGCTCCTTTGCATTCACATTTTCTTTTTATTTTCCTCCTAGTGTTTGGTTGATGACTCCTATTGAAAAAAGTCTTCTCACCTCTTACAATGTTTAACAAGAATTCTAGATTTATAACTGCAATTTTATGATGTGTTTGTAATGTTCCCAACCCAGTATCTTTTTAATTGATTGTCTGAAGCACAAAGAGTGCCCATATTTTCTGCTTTTTCAAATCTTCCATTAAAGTGTGATGGACAGTGATTTTGGGAATAATAGAAATTGCTCAATGAATCTGACAGATACGCAGTAATTGGTTTGGAGAATTTTAGCAACATTTTGTATATTTTCTTTATTTCATTGTTTTTTTATGTGCTTGGCCATTGACTGTTTTCAAGATTCTCTCTCCCACCACAAAATCTTGTAAATCACATAAAAATGAACTTATACCTCATGGCTTCACTATCATATACAGTTTGAACCATTTCAAACATTTCAGTAGGAGTTTTAGCCAATTTATAATACAATTTAATGTGTATTGTTCCATCATGGATTTTCTACAAAGTAAGAAATACACTATCACATTACATATTATAATTCATGATCCAGTCATGCTAATGCCTTAAAATTTTTTGGTGAATAGCAAAATTATATTGCTATAAAACATGTATTGATTCAGAAGTTATACTGCAGATAGCTTTGAGAGAGAACATATCTTTTCATTGAGAATACACCTGGGTCTTGTTTTATGTGGTAGATAGGTTCCACAGAAAACCCGCATTAAAAAAAATTGCACAAAAATAGACTTAACTTACCTTGAAAAATGAGGGATAGAGTCTGTAATTTTCAGAATTCGCATAAAAGCAAAACAACAAAGAAAAATTACTTTAAAATTCGCATTAAAAAAAATAAGCAAATAAAGTATGACTAATAAAAAATTTCAAATATTTGAAAAAAATTAATACAAGACAAATTTTTTTTAATTTTTTTTATTAACTATAGTATTTAATTTTACATTTTTCATAGATATTTTATAATCATTACCACTAGCATTCGTTTATAAACTGGTAAGAAATCAGATTGGATGTGATGTATATTGTGGTTTCCCCTTAAACAAAGTCAAGAATCTCACAGCAATTATGCCCAGAGAAACCTGTTAGCCACTTTATTTTTATTCGTGATGTGATGTACAACTAGCGCCACTTTCAGTCTTATGCTGTGTTAATGGTTTTCTGTTTCTATATTAAAAAAATGAGGTCGAAATCAAAACAAAAAGATTATACATTATCATTAGAAAGATTATTTTCAGTTTATAAAATCTTCGTTTTTTATTTTAAAAATCTAAAAGATTATTTATTTCTGTTATATATAACAAAATATATGTTTTAAAAGTTTAATTTTTTGAATATTTATTGCGATATTTTTATATGTAAGTATAAATCTATTATTATTATTTACTCATTAGTATAAATAGATTATTTACATAGAAGTTAAAATTCTAAATACAGCTTCAGGCCATATTCACATTAGCTGCTAATATAACGTTATATTTTTGAAAAAAAA
Source organism: Epiperipatus broadwayi (assembly GCA_028023455.1). Taxonomy (NCBI): domain Eukaryota; kingdom Metazoa; phylum Onychophora; class Udeonychophora; order Euonychophora; family Peripatidae; genus Epiperipatus; species Epiperipatus broadwayi. The sequence goes on along the minus strand of JAQFVV010012397.1, from coordinate 2,953,014 downwards.
AAAAAAGTATTTTAAGTGAAAATAAGTTATTAATAATTTAAATTTCTTGATATCTAATAAATATAGTGAAATATGAAAGATATTAAGAAGAAACATGAATCGCATAACTTCAAAATCGCATTAAAATAATCCGCATAAAACGAGACCCAGTTGTACTGTGTTTATATATATATTGTTAAAAGGAGATTGATTGCCTTGACAACAGTTTGAAACTGTTGATTGTCTAAGTGTTGATTGAGTTTTAATGATACACACACACATATATATATATATATGCACACGTACACAGATATATTAAATTTATCAACTATTTAAATAGAAAATGAGCTACATAAAACAAACTTTTTAAAATTATTTTTTAAAAATATTTTTAATAGAAAAATACTGAGTAGAATATATGTACATTTACAATGTGAGATGAAGCACAACTAATCATAAATGAATTTTAAAAAACTTATAAACATATATACATTTCCTTCCTTAAAACTGAAATTAGTTCATCCTCCTCCTTTTTCCTGATGGAGGATTATTAGCAGGACTTGATGGACTAGAATTCTGTGACTGTATAGCTCTGGATGCTCTTTTTCTTTTAGGAGAATTATCTGGTGTATCAGCATTAGCAATAGAATTCAGTCTTTCTTTGGATTTTGTTGAAACTGTAAATAAAAAAATAAAAAATTATAAATAGAAATTAACACAATAACACACAATCTTTAACTAAATACATATTCCTATTTTAACTCATTTAAACATTTAGATATATTATCCCAAATTTGTAATAGTAATAAATATCTATTTCATTTTAAAAAGAAGAAATTTTAACCCCCTAAAATGATTACTGCAACATGTAGATATATGGTAATTCAATGTAGAATAATAAATCACAATAATTGTTGAGAACTTTTATAAGGCTCACTGACCATTGTTCTCTTTCAGGAATTTCTTAGAACTTTCTTGATTACCAAATTACAAAAAATAGCATTTTTTACTTTTTTAATTAATAAACTCCTTGCTAATGATTTAATTACAAGATTTCTAGACAATGCTTAATTTTAGATTCTTAATCACCAACATAACAAAACAAGATTTTGTAGATTAAGCATTGTTTTAAAATATATAAAATAATATTATACAAAAGATAAAAAAAATTTACTACAAAGTTCATTTTTCTTATTAAAAAAAAAAGACATTAGACCAACGAATAAAAGAAATGTTTTAAATATTCGCGTGTGTGATATATGTATTATATGCACTCAACTATCACAAGTTTAATAAAAAATTTATAAATTAATTCAAATTTAAAATTTAGCTGAACCAAAAGATTTGTACATATAAATTTGAGAAATTGAAAGCAATCTAATTGACTGTAAAAACTATAAATCAATAACCTTAATTTTACATGCAGAAAAAAAAAAACTTTATATAATTAATGAAATTTAATGGTATTCATTCTTTCACAAATACCTGTTCAGCAAGCCTAAAGAGGAAAAGGTTATTAAAAATTTGTCAAATGAGTAAAAAAAAAGCTAGAAAATATGACGTTAAAATATGAAAAAAACTTTTAATAAAATGGAATGAAGTAAGTTATGACAGATATTATTAAACCTTTGCATCTGATTCTATTTTTCAAAAATCTCCATAAATCTAATTCTGCTAATATCAAATTAAGCAAAAGTTTAATCAACATAATTTAAGATAATGAAATATATATACTTTCTCTATTCTTTTTAATAATTATAATTAGATTAATATGCTAAAATGTTCTTGAAAGATGGGATAATAGGATGGCAGTAGATGGAAGACAATAAATACTTTGATATATGCTGATGACATTTTGATTTTAGCTGCTGATAAGAATTTGCAGATATTATGAAAAAAGTATCTGAGTATGTTTTGAAATAAATATTTTAAATGCCAAAATCATAATTATAGATTGCATCAATGTGAGTAGAATAATATGCATAAAAATCGCAATAACAATAATGGTGATAAAACAATATAAAATATATAAAAGCCACATATTTCAAAAATCACCAAATTAAAAAAAATATTGCTTGATTTTTCCAATTGTCACTTATGCCATCAATTTGAGATGTGGGCATATCAAAAAAGGCTTCTACTTTCCTATACTATCCATAGAACTTATCTATTTTCAAGGCATTTAATCAATTAGATTATATATGATAATAAAACATATAATGTTATAATTCAGATACATAGTGTAATGATCATGGGGAAATGCTGACATTTGCAATGGTCACCGGTTTTTTATTTATTTATTTAGCATCATTCTTTATTTATTTAAATTATTTTTTTAATCATCTTTTTATATTAACATTTCTTTTTCTTTTTTAGGATGTTATATAACAACTATAAATTTATATACTTTATTGTAACCTTTATTGATTTTAATAGCTTCCATTAAATATCACACTGCACTGTTTGAGTTGATTTATTTAAGAGATGTAATCTTCCATAATTAATAACTATTGGTAAATTTAGAATGGTTTCAACAGCCCTATGATTGTACATTCAAGCAGAGGGGTAGAATATTACTGATAGATTAACTATCAATTATACCCATGACCAGATCGAGACTTCACAAATGTACAAATCCTGATCATTTTTCCTGATCACAGCTCTCCTTCATAACTGCTGGGATTATAGCAATCCTTCAAAGGCAATTTATTTTTTCGAGATAAATCTCAGGCAGCATCTGACCATATGAACTTTATATAACTGGAATGCTGGACAAAAGGTCTAGTGAAAACTAGCACTTGGAAACTTACCCAGACTAGCTCCAACATTATGAGACAAGGGACCCAGCACATGAATCAAGGACACATATCAAACTTGCCAAATTCCCTAATCATGGTTATGCAGGTAAGGGAAAGAGAAATACCAAGTAATATTTAGCAAACACTTTTTATTCCTATATACACACACCAATATGTTAATATTACAATAACACAATATATATTTAACACAATAAAAATAGATATAACAATAATTACTAAACAAAATAAATATAGCTTAATAGGAATTAATTTATCGCATACTTCCAATATATAATTCTGACATTTGTAATATTAATAGTCCTTCCTTTATAGCAGTTCATTTATACTTAATAATGTCTAGACCTTTACCAATAAATGTTCAATATATTTATCTAGGTTTTAACTTGGATGTGATGTCATCTATTTGTGACAATTTGGATAGTCCTTCCTTCACGGTCTGTAAGCTTTTAAATTCATGACATTGTTTACATTCTTCATGGCTGGCCATTTGGTCATCAGACATTTTCTTTTTCCAGAACTTCGAAATGGCCATAGGATAGTATATATGACAGACTCTTACAACCAAGGCATTGATAGCAGGAGGGAGAGACTGACAGTAATGGAGTTTGGGGAACGAAGCCCAGATCGGCACTCCTGTGGTTTTCTTAGCAGCACATGATATAGCTTAGTTGATTATTAATTAATGATTCATGGACTTGACTTCCTCTTACTTTCTGCAAAAATTGTTTAACTAACCGACTGCCTCCAACTATCAAGCTGGCCATTTTTTTACACTTCCTCTCCTATTGTTCATTTTTATTCATTTTGCTTTTAATTTGTAATTAAATGATTAATCTTATTTTTTCTTAAATTAATCTACTATCTTATCAGCCAGGATTTCCCAAAATTTAATTGCATTTCTGCTGATGAGATAGTTTACAGGGATAATTAATTTATTGTCTATTTCTACTTTGAATTATATTTTTATTTTAATTTACACTATATTTTAACATTACACCTGGGTCTCGTTTTATGCAGTAGGTAAGTTCCACAGAAAACACGCATTAAAAAAATCGCTCAAAAATAGACTTAACTTACCTTGAAAAATGGGGGATAGGGTCTGTAATTTTCAGAATTCACATAAAAGCAAAGCAACAAGGAAAAATTACTTTAAAATTCGCATTAAAAAAATAAGCAAATAAAATATGACTAATAAAAAATTTCAAATATTTGAAAAAAATTAATACAAGACAAACGTTTTTTACATTTTTTATTAACTACAGTATTTAATTTTATATTTTTCATACATATTTTAATCATTAATGCTAGCGTTCATTTGTAAACTGGTAAGAAATTAGATTCGATGTGATGTGATGTATTGTGGCTTTTCCTTAAATGAAGTCAAGAATCTCTCAGCAATTATGCCCAGAGAAACCTGTTAGCCACTTTATTTTTATTTGTGATATGATATACAACTAGCACCACTGTCAGTCTTGTGCTGTGTTAATGGTTTTCTGTTTCTATATTAAAAAAATGAGATTGCAATCAAAACAAAAAGATTGTACATTATCATTAGAAAGATTATTTTCAGTTTATTAAATCTTCGTTTTTTATTTTAAAAATCCAAAAGATTATTTATTTCTGTTATATATAATAAAATACGTTTTAAAAATTTAAACTTTTTGAATATTTATTGTGATATTTTTATATGTAAGTATACATCTATTATTATTATTTACTCATTAGTATAAGTAGATTATTTATGTAGAAGCCAACATTCTAAATATAGTTTCAGGCCATATTCACGTTAGCTGCTAATATGATGTTATATTTTTGAAAAAAAAAAAATATTTTAAGTGAAAATAAGTTATTAATAATTTAAATTTCTTGATATCTAATAAAAATAGTGAAATATGAATAATAAGAAGAAACAAGAATCGCATAACTTCAAAATCGCATTAAAAAAAATCTGCATAAAACGAGACCCAGGTGTATATCCTATTTCTTTTATAACATTGATTGTTTCTTAAAGATAAAAAGAAGAAATCAGGTTTTGAATCTTGACTTAAATCAGATTTTCTTTTCCCCACCCTTGTAATTTAATTAATAATACGTTATCAATTGATCTAATTGCTATTTTAGTTTTTTTCTTAAAATTCTTCTTTCATTTATTTACTTTTTTTTATATTTATTTTGAACTATAAACACACACATGTATATATGTGAGTGTTACACAATATATATATATATGAGAGCTTTATAACAGTAAAAAGACCCAACCCTATAGAAGTTTGTCAGGGGGGTAGGGTGGTGATGGAAGGTTACTATCGACTGCACTTGATTTTCAACGTGATGGACAGATCAGATTATGCAGATCATTGGCTATGAGATGTTTTATATGGTTCAAAACAGTGAAATATGTAGGAGAGAGAATAAGCGAGTCCTTAATATGACACCATTATACTTTTTCAAAAGTTAGATTGAGATGATCAAGTTAAATGGTGTGCATCAAACAACACTAAAAATTCCTATATAACAGTGACTTTTATAAAAGCATAATAAAAATTTTTCAAATTTCTAATTATTGTATAAAAACTCATAATTAATCTAAAAATATTTTTTGTTAATTCCATATTTACAAACTGAAGTGTTTTTTTTCTTTACTTTCACTAATTCTTTTTAAAACTAATAATTAAGCTATTGTTATTATTATTATTTCAAAATACTAGATTAAATAAGTAACAATAATCAAACTTTTATCAGCAACACTTTTGTTGACTGTATCTATTTTTTAATTAAGATTATGCTCATCGTGGAAATCTTAGAAAATATTGTAGTAAAATTAATAAAAATAATGAGGAACATGAATTATAAATGAAATAATGTATGTAAATCATTAACAACTTTGGAATATCTACCTAATAAAATAATTAGTTGTATTATATGGTGTGTGCTTAAATATGATTTTTATGTTTAAAAGAATGTAATAAATTTTTTTTTTCCTTTTGATGTTACCTTGTTAAAATATTTATTATGTGATATCTTAAAAAAATTAATTATTAAATAAATATATCTATATAATACATATTAAGTATATAATAAATAAAAGCCATGTATACTGCTAGCTGAAATCTATATAAAATATTTGGAACACTCCATAGTTATATTATTCCAGCCACACACTCATTTAACTGAAGCTCCTTTCCTTTTCAGTGTAGTGCTAAAATTCGAGCTTTCTTTATTATAAGGGGGTATGACTGGAATAATATAGCTATGAGGTGTTTAACATATATTTATTCATATACATCAGTCTTGCTGCAGACATGAAACTAACGAAAAACAGTTATTAAGTAAACGACTGTAAGTTGAATGAAGATCTCTTTAAAAGACCTATAAATGAGAAAATACTAATTATCTGACCAATTGTCTAGTGGTATTTTTTATCATTTTAAATACATAAATAAATATTTAAAAAGAAAAACAAAGCTTTACTCAATAATTCAATTATCAAATGTTTAATTTGAAAATCTATCATGCATGGAAAATTGCAATAATAGTCAACAACATCGATATTTAAAATATGAATACATTTGCAGAAACTATCAAGTAGTCTAAAACCATACAAAATTATATATAAAATTTTGTTTGGCCATATACTGTATATAATTTAATTATATCACTTAATTAGAAGGGATTTGAATCCAGACTTTCAAGCTCCTTTCAGTCATTCACTCCATCTTATACAACCAGGCACATGACTACACACATGTGAAAAAGGTAAATGATCTCCAATAAGTGTATTTCATGCTGAACCAGTACGCATATTTAAATAAATATAATTTATATAAATATAACTGTTATAACTTTTCCTCAGAAGTTGACTTTTCCAGATTATTCCTTTTTTATCTGATCAAGCATTGTTTGCTGCTGGCCAATAGGCTGATGTATAGATAAACACACAGCCAATAAATAGTACAGGCCAATAAGCAGTGATGATCGCTGAATCTAAATGCTCCAATGAGGTCAGGGATCTGACTATAAATAGTCAGCCTTTTGGAAGAAATACTAGAGAACATCTGACTAACCTATAAAAATGGTAAGTGTTCTCCAGAAGAAGCCCTGCTAACCTAAACTGCAGTAAGCATTTTTACAATAGCAATATGCTATTTGTCCATGCAGCTAGGCAAGTCCACATAAGGACTGGACATTGCTAAAACTACTGCCAATTCGAGGTAAGCTGTCTGCTACAGCCAGAAGAGTTGTTCTCTCTATCCATGAGGCAAGCTATCAGGTGTAGCTGGAAGCGGTAGAATGTTAAGACTAAGATCCAAGAGTTCACATTAGAACTACTCTGTATTGTATATATTTGTAAATATAATAAATATATTTAATAAATATTATAATAATTATAATACTAGTGGTGGCAATGTTATTTTCTGCAGGTTAGGTCTGTATTCCAGACCAAACCCAACAGATTTGGTGCAGTCAGACGAAAGAATTTTTTTTTGTTTTCCTCCATGGCTGAGAAAAAAATAAGAGCATAAACACACAAATGTGCACTTGTATAGATACTCATTTAATTTTACAAATCAGTGACTATTAAATCACACATAAATACTGCCCACATCAACAGATTCTGGTGCAGTACAACTAAATAATTTTTTCTCCACGACTGGAAAAACACAAATGACAGCTCAAGCTGAGTTTGACGCAATCAGATGAAGTGATATTTCCCCCCACTTTCAGAAAAATAACAAAAAAAAAATATATATGCGCAAGTATATGCAGTTCTCGTTTATATTTGTAAAAACAAAAAAAACTGCCCAATCCAGCTACATTTGATGCAGTTAGATTAAAATATTTTTCCCCATGGCTGGGAAAATAAAAAAATAAAATACATGAATAAGCAATTATAGGCAGTTGTTGTATTTCCTTATCGGGATAATTAGATATCTCATTGCAATCTGAATAAAAAACAGATTCGGCATAGTGAAAAAGTTATTCCCCAAGACAGTTAAAGATATTAACCGCAAATGCAATTGGTGGTTCATAAACCAATCAAAACTGGTCATTCTAAAAAACAAATAAAAGACAGAAAAGCTAACCCTAGTGGAGTAAAAATTCTGTCAAAGTACAAGTGTCAAATGGTAATTTGCAGTAAATAGGAAATAAAATATTTTTCTCATGTTATACCAGAGAAACTTAAAAAAAAAAAAAAAAAAGGCTAATATAATTAGCTCGATGAAAGCTTTTGGCTCAGGCTGCCCCGAGAATTGGTCAAGATACAAAGAGTGACTAATTTTTTATATGTAGGCTAATCAGATTAAGAAGTCTGAGATAAAATTAGCCACACTATGACAATAATCGGGTCTCAGACATATAGTATTCTAAAGTCTCAAGTTGGGTCAGAAACAACGTGACTTGGATTTTGAGATGGCATTGGTGATTCTCACAGAATTCTTCTCCCCAAACCCACTAACAATAATGCAGAGATATTATTTCAATCTCTGTATCTATGTGGAAGGTAAAAAGGCTAAAGAGTTCACAATGCAAATCCGGGCATTGGCACTCATGTGCAATTTCAAAGGGTTCTTAAATGAAGCATTCCTTGATAGTTTCATTTGTAGAATGACCGATCATAATTTAAGACTCAAATTATTAATAACATTGAATATAGACTTTAATGGCTGTAGCTCAAGCCATCCTGGCAGAATCTATAACGTGTCAAGCAAAGCCATTAAGAAATATACCATTAAAAAAATTGAACAGACGATTGAGTCGGTCAAACATTCAGTTAGTTCAACAACAATGAGTGATAAGTGTTGTTATAGGTGTGATGAACCAATGCATAAACAAACAGAATGTTCACAGCGCTATACTGTGTGTTCATTTTTCAAACGAATTGGGCATATAAGAGCTGCTTGTCTAAAAATGAAAAGACGAGTAGCCGATATGAGATAGGAAAACCCATTCTGAAGCATACCAAAGGCAATTTTAAGAAAAAGAAACAAATTGCCTCTATAAACAATATCAAGAATGGTGAACCGGTATTTAACACAGGATTTTCATTAATGATATGCCAGTAACAATGGAGCTGGATACAGGGTGAGCAGTGTGTCAAAAAAGACCTGGTCTATCATAAATAAAAATAAAGTATAAGCTGCATCCTACCGGCAAGGCTATAACAGACTATCAGGGCAAAAAAATAAAACTATTGGGATAGACAAGAGTTAAAGTTACAAAATCTAATAAAACTATGGTGAGTATAGTAATCTATTAGGCCATAACTCGTTCAGTTACTTAGGGTTTGCAGTGACAAAGATCAACTAGGGTACAATACTTAGTAAGTTAAAGAATGATTACCCTGAAGTTTTCAAGAAAGATCTAGGTATGTATTTAAGACAATCAATTCACTTACTGCTGAATAAAGAGATAAAACTGATCAGTTGTCAGTGCAGACCACTGCCACTGGCCTTGAGACTAAATTTGAAACAGAACATAAAAGGTGGAATGGCAAATAGGGTAATAGAGCAATGAGCCACCCAATAATCCCAATCATCAAAGGAAATGGTGATGTATGGATATGTGGGTATAATCCATGCACGATTAACAAAATGCTAGCATCGGATAATTATCCACCACCACCAGTTAAGCAAATCCTATCCACACTGTCAGGTGGAAGGGTTTTTACTAAAATTGACTTAAAACATTCACACTTGCAGCTACAAGAGTTGATGATCAAGCAGTAAGAGCATTGTCAATAATAACTCATAAAGGCTTATTTAAGATAAACCTGTTGCCTTTTGGTATATCGGTCACCCCAGCTACATTCCAAAGTCATAGATCAACTGGCTTCTGGAATACCAGGAGCTCTACCTTACTTTAATGATTTCTTAACTGGTAGCTGGGACTCCAGAACTGCTCTGGAGTTTCACCAAAAAAACTCCTTGATAAGTTCCAAGAAGCAGGCATAAGAATAAACTTAGATAAGCACATATTCGTAGCCAAAGGTTTCTAGGATTTAGGACAGATGCAAGTAGAATTCATCCTAACCAAAAGAAAGTTATGGCTATTAAAAAAAGCCAAAACACCAAGTAACAAGAAAGAATTACAGTCCTTCTTGGGATTCATAAATTACTATGAAGAGTTTTTATATAATAAAACAGGCAGCCATACCACTATACAGGCTACTAGATAAGAAAAGTCTGAAGTGGGACAGCAATCATGATAATGCCTTTAAAAAAATGAAAAACCTAATATCTAGTGGTGCTTGCATACTTTGACCCTAAAAAGGTTCTGGTACTCATATGTGATGCTTCACCAGTAGGAACAGATGTGGTGTTGTCCTATAGAAATGATGGGTCACATTACACTATTGCCTTTACATCAAAGTGTCTCTCGAAGGCTGAGAAAAATTATGCCCAGATTGAAGAGAGGCTCAAACTCTGGCTTTAATCAATGACATTAAAAAACTTCATGACCATCTTTATGGTGGATCAGTTACACTGCAAACAGATTATAGATCCTTATTGGGCATCTTTGCAGCTGACAAAGGAATCCCTCAGCATGTCTTACCACATATGCAGAGGTGTTTCAATTTTTTATCAGGGTATAATTTTACATTACAATACATTGAGGGAAAACATATTTCCCATGTAGATGTGTTGTCGTTTGGCTGCAGACAAACTAACTATAGCAAGCTGGTCAGTTAACATGATTGATTTGGGGACAAATACACCATTGAACAGTAAATCAGTGGCTGAGTGAACCACCAATGACCCTGGGTTCCTAAAGTTTCAAAAATGGATTCAGCAGGGTTGGCCAAATAAGAAACCAAAGGAGTTGCAGCCAGCTTATTGAAAATGAAGGCTGGAGCTCTCAATTGAAAACATCTGTATTACCTGGGGATCGAGTAGTAATTCCCCCAGTTGGATGACCCCAAATGCTCAACCTGTTACATAAAGGGCATCCAAGGATAGTCCAAATGAAGATGCTAGCAAGATCATGGTGGCCAACTTTGGACACAGATATTAAATCTAAAGTCTACCACTGCTGGCATTGCAAATTGAATCAGAACATACCAGCAAACGATAAAACAGTTCACAGGCCTAAACCTGAAGTCCCCTTGACTAAACTTCATGTGGACTATGCTGGCCCATGAAAAGGCAAACTAGTATTAATAGTAGTTGGTTCATATTCTAAGTGGCTGGAGGTAGTGGAAGTTCCATCACTCCTGACCACTGCAACAAGAGAAGCTCTTAGAAGGCTATTTGCTATCTATGGCCTTCCTAAAACTATACTCTAAGATAATGACACATCATTTACTGCAGTTGCATTTAGAAACTTTTGTGAGAATAATGGCATTGAGCTAGTTTTCAGACCACCTTTTCACCCTGAAAGCAATGGCCAGGATAAAAAGTTGATTCAGGAGATGAACACAGGAAGCTGGAACACCCATACAACCAGAATGGTGTTATCACAGCCCTCCACACCAAGTACAGCAATGGGAAAAACTCCAGCTGAACTACTTCTTAATAAAACTTTGCAAATTAACTTATCAGTTCTGGAAACAGATCCAAATGAGGGAAAGCAAGAAAAGGACAATATCAAATTGCAAATAGGAACTAACGTACTATGCAGAATGTATAGGGATCCATTAAATGGATCCCAGCAGTCATAATTCAACAGAAAGGACTCCAAACCACAATAGTCAAAGCAGTAGATGGATGCCAATATCATCACTATCAAAATCAAATTAGACTGAATTATACAGATGCAGTCACAATAAATGAATCTCTAGGGTCAAGGATTGCAAGCAAGGAGGACCAACAAATGAAGACAGCAGCAAATCAGAAGAACCACCAAAGCGGTTTAGCCATGCTCCATCACACCTGCATAACTATGTTCTCTAGGGCCAATATTTAGCCAGAGGGGAAGGGGTGTTATAGTCATCCTTTCCCTCAGAAGTGGACTTTTCCAAATTTTTTCTTTATCTGATCGGATTAAGCATTGTTTATTGTTGGTCAATAGGTTGATGTACAGCTAAACACATAGCCAATGATTAGTATAGGCCAATAAGCAGTGATGATTGCTGAATCCAAATGTTCCAGTGAGGTCAGGGAACTGGCTATCTAACCTACAAAGATGGCACGTATTCTTCAGGAGAAGCCCTGGTAACCTAAACAGCAGTAAGTATTCCTACAATAGCAATACACTATTTATCCATGCAGGTAGGAAAGTCCATATAAGGACTTGACGCTGCTAAGACTACTGATGACTCGAGGCAAGATGTCTTGTACAGCTTGAGACAAGCTATCAGATATAGTTAGAAGCAATAGACTGTTAAGACATGGATCTAAGAGCTCACATTAGAACTATATCATTCTGTATTGTATATATTTGTAAATTTAATAAATATTATATTAATTATAATACTGGTGCTAGTGTTATTTTCTGTAGGTTGAGTCTGTACTCCAAACCAAACACAACAATAATCAACTAAAATTTTACATAGACAATGAAAAATTGATTATCCAAATATCAAATATTTGAAGTGTCAATTATTAGAACTTTTATTTCATTGCAAAATATGCTGCTGATAGCATGTAAACACAAGTTTCATTTCAAAAACGAAATAAAAAAAACGGACTCCCACCCCCATCCCAAATTATCTTTGCCAAAATTTGATTCTAGAATTTCTAATTCCTTAACTATATGAATAAATAACTATTATTCATTTGTTATTTTACTTGAAATTAGTTTGCTAATTAAAAATAATATCATTTTACTGTGTTAAATTTAGCCAGGATTAATATATAATTTGATAATTATTGCAGCCATACATTGCAAGATATATTTTTTACAAAAATCTTTATATTATAAAGACAAAAAAATGTTCTTGATAAAAGAAATATTATATAATTCTTAAATGTACAGGACAAAAATTTTAATTTTGATATCTTGTGATAAATTACTGCTTGATTCCTTTATTTGTCAACATTAATTCAGGGTTAAATACTTCAATTTACTGTTATTCATGCATGGATAATCATACATTTTTATAAATTACATAAACTATTGAATTTATAAATGTTTTTATTTAATTGAAGAACCTAATTTTTAAAATGTAAACATTTTTTTAGTATTATTATTCTTAATTAATACTACTGTCTTTTCTTAGTTCATAATAATAAGAGTGGTTGGCCTACTGAAAAGTTAAAGGATCCTCAATCAATTAACAAATAAGAAAGCATAAAGAAAATAATGTTTGCCCATTTAATTGGAAAAGACCCACAAGTTAAATTATGGGCAAAGAAAAATAATATAAATGGCATTTCTACATTACAGCATAAATGAATAAACAATAGATTTATAAGCAATACTAAAAATGAACATTAGCAAAATCTGGATGTAATTTAATCATAATAAAAAAATAATAATTTAATATTAATATTTATTAATACATATATTAAAGTATAATTACCAAAGGAAAAAAAATAGTAGAAAAAAAAATATAGCTTAAAATAAAATTCAATAGCATTGTTCTATATTTATATTAAAAGTATATTTTATAGAATTGAAATCTAGATGTAATATAGGGGATATGAACACAGACTTACTCGACCACACACATGATCTGGACCAACTGATCAGTGCTGATTCAGCATAAAATATGTGGTTTGAAGATCATTTATCTTTTTCACGTGTGTGGTCAAGTGTATCAGTTGTATAAAGATAGAATGGATGGCAGAAGGCAGCTTGAAAGTTTGTGTTCAAATCCCCTATATTATATCTTTTATATTATTTATTGTATGATTGGTTGATCTTGATGCCAATTGACATTTAATTACTAAATATTACATTAAAATACCCCCCCCCCGCTCAATTGAGAACTGACCAAAGAATATTTAGTCTTACAACTATCCCTGAGTTTTAGATCATCATAATCTCAATCAATAATTCATATGAAGGATCCAATTATTTTTTTCCATACTTCTTAATATTATCTAACATTTCATGGAATTCATGGACAAGGACTTGTTTAATGTGATCTGTCCCGCATATTGGAAAGTGACAATCTGGACTTTCCAATTTTCCATTAATGACAAGCTGTTCTATAATGGTGAGAATCCTCACTATGTGTCAAAAATAAACTATTATCTATATTCTTATTAGCATTGACAGGCACATGATTAGATCTATGACAATATAAGGAATTAGAAGTACTCCCTAATAGTACCACATCTCAAATGTAGCCAATTTTTTTCTATATGATTTTTGGCATAAGATGTAATTGGAAAAATAAGACAATAGATATATTTTAATTTAGTGGCTCTTGAAAATGTTCACTCTTTTTTAGAGTTTTGTTATTGTTCTTGCTACATAATTTTTCTGCGTATTCAAATTTATATCATCTTCATCATTTTCAACAATAATTTTTCTGCATATTCAAATTTATATCATCTTCATCATTTTCAACCATTATTGATCCACTGCAGAACATCTCTCCAAATTTAATTCAATTCACTGGCTGATGCATATTGGTAAGCATCCCATCCAGGTTTATTTACTATATGAATAACTATGTAATAATGACAACTGCAATAATATGGAGCGGACATTAGGAATTTGCCCTGCTCAGTTCCTCTAAAGCTTCAAAGAAGAATCAAAAGATATCCTTTCAGTTAGCAGCAAACTTCTTTCTGCACCCATCAAATTTATGTATCACTTTTAATTTGTAAGGAATTACTACTGGTATAATCTATAATCATGACTATGGTTTTAAAGGTAATTATTTCAAGAATGCACTTATGGTTTTCCCTGATTGTTTTTTCTTATTTGTTAAGTTCTCATAAATGGACAAAATCAAAATATCATCTGCATATTTCAAATTATTTATACATTTTCTATTTCCCAGCTTTTAAAAATACTGCGTGAGGTAATATATGGGGGGAAGGTAATTTAGATAATAAACGGGGAAGGTGGGGTAGTGGGTGAAACAGATTTTTAAAATCAAAAATTAATCTTGGAAAATAATTAAAATGGGATAAGCTAGTATCAAAACTGAGCTTCAAATTTATATTAAAAGAATAAGGAATTAAGAGAACATATTAATATCTAAAAAAACAAAAACAAATAAAAATCAAAATGAAAAAATATCAATGCTAAAAAATCTAAAAAGATAGCTGGTCAGACTTAAAAAATGATGCTAAAATAGAACAATCAATTTATTAAGCATCATATAATCTGAGCTGACAAAGACAAAAATATAATAATTTAATAAAAATGTCAAAACTGAAGATATTTTTTAAATTTCCTTTTATTTCTTTAATTTTAAAATAACACATCTACACATTTAAATTAATTAAAATATTAAAACAAAAATACAAACTTTCTTTAGTTTCTTCAGTTGGTGATAAAACTATTTCCTTTGTAATCTTTTCTTTTTCCTCTTTTTTAAGAACATTTTCAAATTCTCCTTCTGGCAAATAAAATTCCGATTCTTCATTTGGAAATGGTAAAATTTCAGATTCATGCTAAAAGGAAAAAAAAACCATATATATATGTGTGTGTATATTGAGACATATTATTTTGTAGCCATAAAACAATGAATATGTGATCTTGATGGTGTATTAAGGCAAATATAAAATTTATAAAAGAAAAAAAAAGAAATGAAAATTACTTATATAAATATTAAAATAAAATTTAGAATGCTTTAAATGATGCTAAGGAGCTAATATTTATATTTTGAAAAAAATTATTTGTCTCTGATACAAATATATTATTGCTTAATTTATTTCTAATTCTGACAAAAATCTAAATTATTAATGTAACAACAACAACAAAAAAAACTGTTTTTGTATAAATAATGGTATTTTTTTTAAAGGGACATGTACTTATAAAAATTAATTTCAATACATTTTGTATTTTAATTAAAAACATATTTAAAAAAATAAATCATTTTTAGCCCATAAAAATCAAAAGAATAATATTGTTTTGATGAATACAAGATAAAAAACAACAACAAATATACTAATTATGATCTACACTTTTATTAATTAGAGGATGAAGAACAAACTTTAATCTTTCTGTTTATCAATCTGTACTTTCTTTAGTATGCAGATATAATTACTGAGATTCAATTTAACTCAAAAGCTTACAGTCATCAAGAAACCTGTTGCTGGCAGTAATCCATGTTAGCTGGAGCTTGGGGTACACAGATGTATGCCACCAATGCTCTTTGTGTTGACTTAAAGCCAAATCATATGCAATCACTGCCTGTTATGAAAATCAAAAACTATAGAAGCTAAATGTAAATTGCAATCTAAAAGCAGTATTTAGTTGTTTGTTCTGATTAACAAAGATATCTCTATAAAGCAATGTATAAATGAAACTAATCTACTAATGTATACAAACAAACAAAAAAAACTTAATATCAACAGGAAAATCCAGTAATAAACATATTGTCTATAGACAAAGCCAATTAGCATGTATATAAAAGTATAGACAAAAGAAATACACTGGTGCTAGAAAAACTGATCAGTATATTTATGTGCTAGATATACTATTTAAACATAAATTCCAGAACTAAAAAAATGCAAAAAAAAAAAAAAAAATCTGTTTATTGTCCAAAAGAGGATTTCACTTATACTCTATTAATTTGCTTTTGTTTTTTTTAAAAAAAAACAACAGATAGCAACTTTGAATACAATTAATTACATTATGCAAGTAATGGGATTAGAGAAAATAGCAAAGCACCAACATCATTTAAAGTCCTAAGAGAAAAACAACTTTTAAAAAAATTAAGTAGTTTTTTTTTTTGTTTATTTTGTTAATAAAAGATTTGATTAACTTATATTTAAATAAATGGAGATCTAAAATCTTAAATAATGATCAATAAAGATATATATATATATATGAAAAATAAAAACAAGTTTTATATATGTAAAACCTGTTGTCGCTTGTATTAATGATCAATAGATGGAGCTTTACCAAGACCTCCAAAACAAGCGTATTTTGTTTACATAAACATCAGAGTTAATATTCACTGTCTCTTTCATTTTGCTCCACCCTCAGATCCGCTGATTTCAAGCTGATTTGCTCTCATCAGTGAAGGATAGGAGTTAGAAACTAGACCTAAACACTAACTCCAAGCGTTTATGCAAAACGTTTCTATCAGTTTGCAAGCATGAATTCATGCTTGCAAAACTGATAGAAACGCTTGGAGTTAGTGTTTAGATCTAGTTTCTAACTCCTATCCTTCACTGATGAGAGCAAATCAGCTTGAAATCAGCTGATCTGAGGGTGGAGCAAAATGAAAGAGACAGTGAGTATTGGCTCTGATGTTTATGTAAACAAAATATGCTTGTTTTGGAGGTCTTGGTAAAGCTCCATCTATTGATCATTAATACAAGCGATAGCAGGTTTTATGTATATAAAACTTGTTTTTGTTTTTCATAAATGTACCTTTAAAGTTTTCTTGCAATGATATAGATTGCAGAAGCTTTGACTATGTGGAGAAACTGAACTGATATCAGACCCATATAGCTATCTGGTTTGATAAGCTGAGTTTGAAGACATTTACATGTCTAAAAAATTCATGCTTGCAAACTGATAGAAACGTTTTGCATAAACGCTTGGAGTTAGTGTTTAGGTCTAGTTTCTAACTCCTATCCTTCACTGATGAGAGCAAATCAGTTTGAAATCAGCTGATCTGAGGGTGGAACAAAATGAAAGAGTGAATATTGACTCTGACGTTTATGTAAACAAAATACGCTTGTTTTGGAGGTCTTGGTAAAGCTCCATCTATTGATCATATATATATATATTGTAACCTCTGTCTTCTTCACTTATTCACTTTATTAGATTTATAAATGCCCAGGCGCCAATTCTATACAAGATAGAATAAAATTTATAACTGTAAATTGCTTTTAAACTTATTTAAAAGATTCTTATTTTGTAATTATTCCATGGCTTAGCTCAGTTGAGGTTATAGGATATGGTATTCATATAGGATGCAAATGAGTAATCAAACATTTATGGATAATAATTCTGTAATACTAATTTAATCATATGCCACACATTTATTCAATTATAAAACTATTGCAAAATTATCAATCATCATATTTATTACAGGATAGAGAATGATGAGGGTCGGGTACCTTTTATATCCACATCACTATCTATTCTAAGCAAAGTAAAATATATTATTGGCACTGTAATACTGAGATTTATCAACTCCAGACAAATTAAATAAAACTTGACTTATACTGGCAAATTTAGATACTCTAGGGCTATATTATGTTAACCAGATGTGTGTGTGGAAATGGAGAATCGAACATATATAATCAAGCAATTCATATAGGCTATTAATTCAATAAAACATTTATTAAAAATAAAAGACAAAATAAATAATAAATAATAAAAAAAATATTATTTTATGCACTTTGCTAACCAATTACATTTCTCCTACAGTAAAACCAAAATTGACTAATATTTAATATATGAATCATATATTTTCGAATATGTGCATTTTTATAACATTGTAAATATAATGTATTTCTAAAACATACTTTTATTAGCTTATTTATAAAATACAGAGTACAACAAATTAATCATTTTTTTATACGTATTATAAAAATTTATAAAACATTTATCTGTTATAATCAGTGTAGATCATCTAACATTAACTATACAAAAATGAAGAAAGGCAGGGGAAAACAATAACCAAACACTTACACCTATATATGTGAGGATTAAATAATATCTCCAAACTCAATCCAAATAATATAATCGTCCCTTGACCATTTCTACCTCCAACTACACCCAATACATTTCTTACATAAACAAACTTATAACAGACAAGGTTTTAATTGTTTATTTTTTTAAATAAACATTAACGAAATTGAAGCAAAATAAATATAATTTAAAAAAAATAATAATAATAATTTATAGCATCATACACACATCCGAATATATAATCACATATAATATAGTTTCTAGATCATACAAAATAATAGATTATCATATTATAATAATATGAAGTTACATTGTTTGTTTTTTTAAAAAGAAAAAAAAAATTGATTATACATTTATTATAAGCAATAACGAAAAATACTTATCAATATCCAATCATTACATGTTAAGTTTTTTAAAAATTTGAAAGAAACATACATATCAATTTCAAAGACAACAGTAAATTATAACATAAAAAAAAAATGTCTATCCGATTGTTAAAGCATAATTTGTTAAGAATGACAATAGTCTTTTTTTTTATCCTAGAATTCCATGACAGGCGTTATAAATAACATTTGCATGCATTGGAATTATTTTATTATATATGCGCGAATAGCAAAGTTATACAGTATAAAATTATCCTCTTGATATAAGATTAAATGGATAAACTCTTTCATTTTAAATTTTATTTTGCAGAATATTGATAGAAAATTCTTAAAATTGAAAACACACATCAAGCGTTTAATAAGAAAATTTTAGCTAGCTTTATTGTAAACAATTTTGTCATTCTGATATTATTTGTTTTTGGTAATACTTTAAAATAAATCATAATTACTTAGCTTACATGACATCCAGGCATTTTAAAGGTAGTGAACATGGATCATCATTTGACAGAAATTTGGAGCTGGCTTCCCTTTGGGGGTTTATCTCTTCATTTTTATATTATTCCAGTAGTGTAATAGAAAATCCTCCACAGGTATATTATCAGAATCCTCGCGATGTTTTTTTTTTTATTTGTTCTAATACTCTTAGAGTTATTGATTCTTTTAAGCTTTATTTTTTTATATCTTCTTCCTTGGAATTTTTTTACTTTCCTTCAAGTTTTAAACTTTCAGTCTCTCCCCACTCATGCCCTCTGTCTTTCTTATTACAATCAACTTTGGAAGTGTGCCAGAATTTTTACTTATAAAATTTTAACAATACAATATTTGAATGGAATAAAACATAATAATAAAAAAATATTAAATATTAATTTACAAATGTTATTCACTAATATACAAATAATCTTTATCATTTTAAATATAAGACTATGAACAATACATAATTAGTAAAATATAAATAAAAAAATTCTAATTAATAATGTATCTATGTATCTGCTTACTATGACATGTAAATTTTTCTACTACATACAAACATCCCTGATGTTGTTCATCCTCCTCTTCTACTACCAAACATATATAATCCAAAACTCTACCAATCAGTACACCCAATTAAAGTTTTAATTTTTTTTAAATCCTAATTTTAACTAGCAAATTACATCACAATTCATTTTTCTCAGATAACTATCTTTACCATTGTTAACACAAATGTGAACTTCCCACATTTCTTCCTGGTGTCAACCTGGAAGGTCACAATATATATATTGTAATAAATGTGGTTTTAATTTCTCCTTATTTGTAATAATAAAAATACTTAATTGTAAATTATTAGAGAAAAAAAAAAAATATAGTTAATAATAAATTTGGCTGAACGTTTTCGAGGAACTGTGCCTCATACTCATAGCCTTCGTGAAAATGTACTTAATATATGTAAATGAGAATATTCAAATGAGTTACTGTTACGTAGCCCATTTTTTCGAGATGTCGAAACACGTGTCTCTTCTGTTGATTGCATGGATGTCTCTGTTAATGTAGAATGCCTCTTTTATTTTTCTCCTGTAGTCGTTTGGTTCTGAGCATAAAATAACGGGGTTAGCGGGTATGAAATTGTGCCCTGATTGTTTAGTATGTTCAAAAAATGCAGAAGATGTACTGCTGTTCGTTTGGGCTCTGTTGAAGGTGTACCGATGTTGAGCCAATCTGGTGTTAATTGTGGCTTTCGTTTCACCATAATATGTGGCGTGGCATCCGGCTTGGGGGCAGGAAATGGAGTACACCACATGTGGGGTGAGCGCTGGATCAATGTAGTCTTTGGAGTTATTGATCAACCTATTAGTGTTGGGTGGAGTTCTGAATATTATGCTGAATTTGTCGCTCAAGGTTTTCGTTAGTTTGCTGGATATTTTAGGGATGTAGGGGACCGTTATTCTAGGTAGATTGGTGCGAGGCAATTTATCATCTATTGTGCTATTGAATTTCATGACTTTCCTCCTAATGGTTTTGTATTTAAATCCTGCTGCTAATAGGTCTTTAATATAATTGTTTATATTTTCCTTCCTATGTGCTTCATATTTACACAAGTGATAGTTTCTAAACATAAATGCTTTGAGACCTGCGAATTTGTGCGATGCGGGTGATTTAGAATTAGGATGGATGCAGCTTCGGATTTCGAATGGTTTAACAATCATTTTGTAAGCAAGTACAGAATGAATTAATTTTATATTCTAAGAATAATTTAATCCACGAGTTAAATTAATAATTAAAATAATTGAAACATTTTTATATGATAAAATGCATGTGTGCTATGTGTGTGTGTCACATCTAAGCCCATTTATTATTAATATATTACAATAGTATGGCTAATAGATTTAAAACAAATAATAATTAAATATTTTTTGTATTAGTAGATAATCATATACGTGTGTATATTGTTAATAGAAGAGCAATACAGAGACTTCAGACTACTTAAAGAAGTATGGAGAGATGCATGTTGGGAGTAACAAGAGATCGAAAACGCAATGTATGGGTAAGAGAACAAACAGGTGTTACTAAACTCATTGAAAAAATTAAAAGACTGAAGTAGAGTTGAGCTGGACATATTGCTAAAAGAGATGATAATAGATGAACAGTTGAAATTTTAAACGGGAGTCCAAGAGATTGTAAAAGACCCAGAAAGAGACCACATGTGAGATGGATGAAATAAAAACATGTGCAGGGGTGATGTGGAGAAGAGAAGCTAAAGATAGGAAAAAGATGGATTTAACTTGGAGAGACCTTCATCCTGCAGTGGATTGATAATGGTTGATGATGATGATGATTGTACCTCCACTATCGGACAATATAACAGAAATAAGTAAACAAAATAAATAAAATAATGCTCTGGCTAAAACTTTCAATCTTAATGTAATTTTTACCACTAGACTAGCTCAAATTAATAATAAAGAATATGGTTCAATTTTAAATAAATAATAAATAAAATAATATAATAATAATCATGAGACATTTGGTGAAAGATAAAGTAGTAGTATTACATTGAACATATATCCCAAAAGATACAATCTCAATGACATAAAAACACTATTCCTACCTTTTATTTCAAATAACAAATATAAAACTATACTATTCTTATGACTTTAAAATATTATAAATAATCTAATATAATATTATTAAATAAATTATAATCTCTGTTATTAAAAATATAATTATCTCAGGTTCTTTAAATAAGATCATCAATTAATTTATAATATCCTGTAGCCAAGTATGATGAGGGATTTTGCATCATTCTTAGCTACACCTCAACAACAACAACAACAATAATAATAAATAATAATACTCCTACACTTAATCTAACTAACAATTGGTTCTGTATTTACTATTCAATAATCTGATCACTAATAATAATAATGATAACAATAATAATATAATTCTCTTATTTATCATGTGGCATATTAAAAGTATGGTATAATCTGAATAATATGTGACAATAAGAAATACACTTGGGTCTCGTTTTATGCGGATTATTTTAATGCGATTTTGAAGTTATGCAATTCATGTTTCTTCTTAATATCTTTCATATTTCACTATATTTATTAGATATCAAGAAATTTAAATTATTAATAAATTATTTTAACTTGAAATACTTTTTTTTTTTTTTTCAAAATATAATATTATATTAGCAGCTACCGTGAATTTAATGCGATTTTGAAGTTATGCAATTCATGTTTCTTCTTAATATTTTTCATATTTCACTATATTTATTAGATATCAAGAAATTGAAATTATTAATAAATTATTTTAACTTGAAATACTTTTTTTTTTTTTTTTCAAAATATAATATTATATTAGCAGCTACCGTGAATATGGCCTGAAGCTATATTTGGAATAAATAACCTACTTATACTAGTTTTAAAAGAATTTTATACATTGACTAAACAGGAGTCTATAATATTACTACTGGGTTGATAGTGGATGATTTGTAGAGATATTAATCCTGGATATGGAATTAATCCTGTGGTTTATAGATCGTTGTCATCAGCTATCTGGAAATGTATCGAGCTTTGGAATTTGGTGGATTCCAGGTTTCTTCAAATACAAACTTGGAGGAAAGAGTCATGTCTTTATGCTTGATTTTCTTTAAAAGAGATATGAATAGACTGTCTGGGTCCGGGAGAGGAGTTGTGAAGACTAATTTGCGTCTTACATTCCAGATAGAGTGGGTGAGAAATACTGACATTCTTATAATTGGAAACTGCTTACTTTGTAGAGATTCTTTTAGAGAGAGGATTCTGTAAATATCAATTTTTGTATTTTGAAAAATTAAAAGCTTGATATTTCCAAGCTGGTACATGAGGGAACTATGTGATTAAATGTATCATCAGGCCTCTTGCAGATTGAGCAGGTAGGGTCAATGTTGTTAAGAAACCTTTTGTGGTGGAGGAACCAATTGGTATGCATGGCTCCCAGATTTACTTTTACAAGGTAGTTTAAAAATTTAGGCTCTAAAGCTAAAAACTTGAAAATCGAAGTAATTCTATAATTAGTGATGCCAAGCATTGGCATAATTGAGATGATTTCAGGGTTGATTCTACGGTGAGCTTCCCAGATGGTGATTTTTGTATTATATGGAACCTACTTATACTAATGAGTAAATAATAATAATAGATTTATACTTACATATAAAAATATCGCAATAAATATTCAAAAATTTTAAACTTTTAAAAATGTATTTTGTTAGGTATAACAGAAATAAATAATGTAGATTTTTAAAATAAATAACGAAAATTTTATTGATTTTATAAACTGAAAATAATATTTTTAATAATAATGTATAATTTTTTTGTTTTGATTGCGATCCTCATTTTTTAAATATAGAAACAAAATGTGAACATTTAAAATTTATTTCAGTAGTAAAAATCAGTTGTCACAGCACAAGACTGAAATTGGCACTAGTTGTGTAAATGGGATGCAGCAGAATATGGTAAAAATTAGAGTGGGGAATGGAAATAAAGTGGCTAACAAGTTTCTCTGGGCATAATTGCTGAGAGATTCTTGACTTCGTTCAAGAAGAAGCTACATCACATCACATCGACGAATCTGATTTCTTACCAGTTTACACACAAAACGCACATTCGAAAATAGCAATAATGATTAAAATACGTATGAAAAAATGTCAAATTAAATGCTGTAGTTAATAAAAAAAAGTAAAAAAAGTTTGACTTGCACCAATTTTTTTCAAATATTTGATATTTTTTAGTAGTCATACTTTATTTCCTTATTTTTTTAATGCAAATTTTAAGTATTTTTCCTTGTTGCTTTGCTTTTATGCGAATTCTGAAAATTACAGACCCTATCCCCCATTTTTCAAGGTAAGTTAAGTCTATTTTTGTGCGATTTTTTTTAATGCGGGTTTTCTGTGGAACCTATCTACCACATAAAACGAGACCCAGATGTATACTTATTATATGGCAGCAATTAAAGTAATAAATTATGACTAAAAATAATATTATATTATGTAATATTGCAGTGTCATATTCTGAATAATAACTGTCAACATTAAATAAATAAACCATTTAAAATTATAATGTGCAAAATATGTTATATGGTTTAATTTTGAATTCTGTGGATCAAATCTTGTGGAAGTGAGTGGAATCAATAACAACTCTGACAACAAATTTATTCTATTTAACAAAATCAACTATGTACAAAATATTTACAATTTTTAATAAAAAATTAACAGATATGATATTAAAATTAAAACATAATATCTACAAAATTAAAACAAAAGAAAAGATTAGGTTACATATTTTCAATCTAAAAAAAATCATCAATAGGTAAGCCTTCACTCCGGCTTATGAATTTTTACTTAGGAATACATATCCTGCATAATTACTCAAATTTTATTATTTACCTTACAATATTATATTATATTTGTTACTAGTTTAATGAATATGAAAATATTACTTCACTTTCAGAAAATATAACAATACTTAGCATAACATTTTGTCAATTGAAATATGTTTTAGGTTCATTATAAATTAATAAAATATAAAATCAAACAATTCTTGTTCATGTACTAAAATAATAATTTGCTTGGCGCCATTCGAAGTTTAGGATATGTGTTTCATGTTCAAAAACATAAAATTATCAAATAAAAATATAAGTATTTATCATACATTTCACATTCCTCAGTTTGATGTTTCTTTGTAAATATGCATTATTTCAAAATATCATGGTTTTATGAAAAATCGTAAAATATCAAAAAATATTTAAAATATTAGGAATAGTTACGATTCCTTTATCATCAAAAAATATAAAAAAATATCAAGAATAATTATGATTCTTTTCTTATTTTCTTCAACAGTATTAAACATTCAATATCATTTGCATTTTTATCTAATTCAAAACCTATCTTACCTTCTTTTAAAACAAATCATCATTATGTTGTTCATTCTTCTTCTTGCAGAATACTAGACTACACAATGCATTAAACATCACATGATCACTATTACTGATGAAATTAAGATAGTGATATAATGTTGAAACAGTAAGATTCGTATTCGAATCTTAAGTTTCACCTTTTTCTGTCGTCTCTCACTGACCGGTCTATCCCGCCTAAATTTAAACTTTTTGATATCGAATTGTGTGTGTAACAATATTAAAAATGTATAAATATATGTAGAATTCAGCATAAACACGCACACATTTCGATCTCAAATTAAACGCAATAAATAGGGATAAAATAATATAATGTAGATTTCTTTTAGTTATATAGTTTTGTATAATTTTAATCATTTATTTTGGATTATAAAGTTCGTATTTATTGCTTTGTTTAAATTTCATTTAATAATAATTCTAAAAATATCTGATGTAATATTTAATTAAAAGTTAAAATAATCTTATGTTCCCTTTTTGTTTTTGAAATTTAAAAGCATTGGTCAGTGATAGATAATAGATTAATTAAAAAAAAATTCCCCAAAATTAATTACTAAATGTAAAATGTAAACAATAGATCGGCAGCTTTCTTTAATTCAAAACCAACTAAATGCATTGATTACCCTCAGGGCAGATTAAGTAGAACCTAAAAATATCTTAACAAAAATGTGAAAGATCAAGATAAAAAAAGAGGCCATCTTAGACTTGCTGGAGACATTCACTTAAACTTTAGCTTTGCTCTCGATCACTGAGAGTCTCCAAAAATAATAAAAATAATTTGTTCCTGCCAAGGTATGACCGAGTAAAGCACCTAGATTATTCTCAATCGGAAGATGGCCTATCGGATGCTGAACTTTCATTGCCCGTCATAAATTCACCATGAAGATCTGCTGCCTGAAATGAATGAGAAAGCTGCTGCTGCCATGAAATTAAATGAATATCTAAATACAAGAAAGACTTGCCACTCGTGAACTTTTTGCTTCTAAATTAATGGAATCAGAAAACTTCTTATAAAAAAGGTACCTGTCTGTGTTCAAACTCTAGAGTACTCTAATAATATGCTATAGCTCTTCTTCATATTACTTATCTAAATTTATAAAATGTAAAACTACCATATGTATAACTAAAACTGAATAATTAATTTCATGTGTAAATTTCTCTAATAATCTAGCTTACCTCACTCTATCTTTCTTGGGTACGTATTTCTATAATCTACATTTTTATCTATAGTTATTATTTAATTATTGCATGCTCATAATTGTCTCAAATTTCAAAGTTTAAATCTATGATCGCTTAAAAAAAATGAATGCGTGTCCAATTTTCATTAATATTTACTTTCTTTAATAACTTAACTTTCATATAAATCGACACGCATTCAATGCTTCATTTATTGTAATGTAGGGGTCTACAACTTCGCAAATGGCTGATGTATTAGTTATAATAATTCCCAATTTATATATATGTTTTGTATTTACTAAATCATCATGAATAATTCCAGAAAATTACATTTCTTTGAGAGTCGTCAACGTTCTTTAATAAATGTTGATAATGTAGGACCAAGTTAGAAATCTGTTGAAATCTCATCATAATCGTTTATACAGTATACATGTGTTACGTTTTAGAGACGCGATGACCCATTCCGCCGTGAAATTTCCGGATTCTTCAGGGTTGAAATTAACCCCAGTCGTCCTACACGAGCGGACATAATGGGTGCTCCCGTAGGATTTGACAATGTCATGCAGCCAGCCGGCAAATCGCGCCACGTACCGCTTGTCCCTGGTTATGCTTATGTGACACCTTACTTCGTCGGACCAAGGCAGAGACCAGTCTGATATTCTTATAAACCCATTCGCGGCATTGCAGTTTCGATATACTGCCATTCCGTATCGCCTTTCTAAAGCGTACCACGTGTTCCTTTACTTAGTTTTATTATTCTAAACATATCACTCTGCCTCTGCATTATCTGCATAATTCACTCTCAAATAAATGTTTGCCCTTAGTTATAAATAAATATTTTAATTAAATAAATATATGTCTGCCATTACTCTTATAACCCATACTTTAGACTCTTGCATTGCAAAGGTATAAATCCCTCCATGCATGCATTAGAAATACTCACTCGAGAATTTTAGGTAGCTAGATTACGCCTTCAAATAAATGTATTCCTTTTGTAAACATTACTGTATCGGAAATATCGCTACTGAACTCCTCAATATAAAATAATGTCTAAATAAATAAAATGTATTCTTTAAAATATAATCATGTTGCAAATCCCGCTACTGAAGCTGTTAGTCCATAAAATATTATTAATGTTTGTTTTATTAAAATGTATTAATAAATAATTTTAAACTATATGTCTGCATTGTGTTTCATTTATTCGATACCCATTCTATATAATATTTCCTCGATTATGTAAATATGAATGTTTAATTAATATTAGTTTGGTTATTGGCTAACTCGAAAATAAAATCATGAGTCTCTTGCATATCCCTGACCACCGTGCCTAAGGAAATATTTACTAATGTCGCATCAGATGCGTTGTTTCGTGGATTGTATTGTGGAACCGATAAACTATGTTCGAACTCAGTACCACGGGTGGCTTCGCTACTCGATGGTGCTGCTGTTCTGTATGGTGGTCGAATTCTGCACTATGTTTACGAGTCACACGTTTTCTGACCGTTACAATGTATAGGACATGAAGGAATAACTAGAGTAAAGACTCAATAGTACAAAATAATTCAATAATCCACATGGAAAACAGTGTGAAGAAACAAATACAACGTCATCTAATACCTTAAGAAATAATGTCTTGGTTATTTTTCAGCACTTACAGAACATTTAAAATACAAATATTGAATACTGTCCATGGTAATAAATACAAAAATACAGGGCTATATTGAGCTGGTATTTTTAGATTAGCTCATGTATATATTATAACTTATTAAAAGGGTATATATTAGCTTAAAATAATTTTTTTAATATATTATTTTAAAAAAGTTTTTTTTATTAATTTTAAATATTGAAAAGGTAAGGGTGTGGGGATAAAAAAAGATTAGATTTTTATTATTATTAATTACCTCTATTGCTGAAACTTACCAAATTAAAAATATTTCATTATCTATTTACGCTAATTAAACAAAATTTTTCTACTAATTAAAAGAAAAATATAACAAAAGGACAAAAAAATTGGATTGCTAAAATATAGCTAAAAAATAAATTAAAAGTGTAAATCCAATTTGAAAGAACCAAAAATGTATAAATTGCGGAGTTCTCTATTGTTCAGGCAGTTAGGGACATTTTTGGTAAAAAAAAAAAAAAGTAATATGGATGCAGAACAGTTCACAGAAAATATTGTTAACAGCGCCAAGGAAATGTTCTCCAACTAAAGAACATTTAAGAAACTATCCCTTCGAGAAATTCATCTCTCTGACACATCTGGAACCACCCGAGTAATCATCAAACTGGGCAGGAGGAAATTTAACCAGCTAGCCGGGGACACTTGGAAAATGCCAATGGACTACCCGCAGGATTCATGCCAGCATATAAAAACTTTGCTTTTATAGAGAAAGTAATCACGGATCGATCAGGGTAGCTATGAACTGTTACTGAGTAAACTTTGATTCCATTTAGCGTAATAGAAATATACATATTATTGTTTTAAATGTTTCAACAATAGAGTGCGGGTTATTAATGGGAATTTTTATTAACTAACCTGGTTAAACAGGGCGGAAGGTTAAACTGATAGATTATATATTGTGCCCTTTTGTATGGGTCACCATTTAGGTTTTATGCTAATTTAGTAGAAAATTTTAAATTTAAGAAGTATTTTAAAATGTGTGATGTTAACTTTGCTTGTGGTAATGTTACCATAAGTTTAATTAAAGCAATCTATGAGTATTTGGTATGTGAATTGTGTTGGTATTGAGAAGATATTTAAGATGATGATGATTATATTATAATACTGCATTAATAAATTTAATAATAAATGTTTAAAGCTAAAGTATTTAAAAGACAAGTTAAAATTAGACAAAGATATTTATTTAATTTGAAATATATGTTAAAAGTGAATAAAAATATTTTAAATTATAAGTATTTAAATTGAGATTAATATTTGATTTTAATCATATCAAATAATTATTTTAAAATCTGTTATAATATCTTATTTATTTTAAAAATAAATATTTATTTTAAAAATGCAATTGTTAGTTTATTTTTAGACGACAGCAAGCGTTCTTGTGTTATAAAGAACAGATGTTATACACACATGCGTGGAAGTTGTCTAATAAAGTTGCATAATTATTTTAAAAAATCATGTTATAAATTTATAAATAATACGTGAGTTATCACGAGATAAAAATAAAGATATTAATGTAAAATATTAAATCTGATTTTTAAAAATATTACTTTAAAAATATAACGTATTTAAAAAGATTTAGTTTATTTTAAATGATCTTATAAAAGTTAAGATTTAAATCAAGTGAGAAAGAATATTTCAAAAGAATGTTTAGTAGATTTAAATAAACGATAAATATTGTTTTAAAAGAATTTGATAAAATATTAAATATTAAATAAGTCATTATTTATTTTTAATAGTGTGTTGATAAATATGTAAATAAGCAAAATTTGATTGTTTAAACGTACCAATCAGATAAGGAGTTTCTGGCAGTATATAAGCTGGATTCAATTGTTGAAGGGCTCTCTCTGTAATTAAATTTCTAAGTTAATCGTGCTATTAAAAAAAAATAGCCAAGTAAATTTATAAACGCTCTTAAAAAATCAGTTGTAAAATCATAAGAGTGTTATTGAATAATTTATAATATTTTTAAAATAATGAATATGCAGTAGTAATTTTAATATTCCCTATTGGTCTTCTCAATATCGAAACTCAATTTACGTACAAATAATCATGGAAACCTCACGTATCGGAGAAATATATCAGAAACTTTATGCTAGAAAAGTAACAGACGCTGGATTAGTACAGAAAACTATAAGATGGAGAAAAGTAGTATTTTGGACTATAAATAGTTTTAAAGTTAAATTACTATTGTCTGTTATTAATAGATATTTTAAAGAAATAAAAATACTTCTGTAAAAAAAGTATTTTTGACAAATTATAGAATTAAAGAATATCTTAAGTAAAGATATAAGAAACAGTAGTAAGTTTTATAAATACTTGCCTTGTTAAGTCTTTGTGCTTAAAAGATTAAATATTGACGATTTGAAAAGGCAAATAGATTATAAAGATGATTATTTAAAATCGTAATATAATAAGAGTATTATATTGTAGTAATCTAAAACGCTGGACGTTATAGATGGAAAAATTAATTCTTACCGGAATATGTTATTTATAAATGCGCAAGTAATACATGGATGTCCAAATCAAATCAAACTAAGCCAAGCATGCCAAATTGATTAAAAAATTCAATTTAAATAATTTATAAACTATAAATTAATTTAGAAATAATAACTTTTAAACAATAATCTATGAAGAACTGGATCCAGAACTTATAAACTATTTTTTTTAATTTTATTTGTTTTCTTGTGGAACTTATTATTTTTAAAAAATAAACGTTATCATTTTTATTATAAACTTTCAAGAAACACGTGATACAACGGAACAGGAAATAGTGTTTTATTGACTTTATACGTAGGATGTTTGTTAGAACTTTTATGGTAGAACAAAAGTCGACGCTGGAATATGTAATATAATTTTTTATTTTATTTATTTAACATAAAATTTAAAATATTATTAAACTATTAAAGAGTAGGTTAGGTACATTTATTAAATAGTAACTTTAAAATAATATAATAATTAATTACATAAACTTATTTTTATAATTAATATAACACGGAATATTTTAGTGAATGTTGTGAATATGAATGTGTATTTTTTTTTTTGTTTTCTGAAGCTGCAAAATCCGAAGAATACTGAATAGCAGAACGGATATTATTATTATTATGGTAAAAATATTGTATAATTTTTTTTTTTTATGAATTTAATATGTTTTTCTTTAGATCAACTGAATATTATGTTGTTGTAGAATGAATGGATAGATATTTTATGAAAACACATACATTATATTGGCAACGAACTTTATTAAAATATGCATAATTTTAATTTATAATATAAACCTGATACAACATTACGTAAGAAGCTTAGAAATAATTATATGATTCTTTCGTAAATAATTTTGATATTTTATTTATGCTTATTATTAAAATGATGTTTATTATTTATCTTAATAATTATTTTATTTTTTTTTGCAATTAAGAAAAGGATTTTAAAAGTCTATATATTTTTTATATTTTGTTTTATTAAATAAGTTAAGTTACGTTTTAGGTAGAAGCTTATATTTAGATTGAAAAGTTTACTAAGTATAAACGATGTAGTATAGGTAATTTGGATAACGAATATTTTGTTTGAAGTTGATGTTTTGTTTTCCGGAAATTTTTAGATAGGTTTAGAATATGTTTTATAGATAGAAATTATTGGAAAGGATTAAAATAACACATAAAGTAAAGTAATGATTTTTTACATAGAAAAGAATCATAGAATTTATCTAAGGTAATGCTTTATGAATTTAGAATTGATAAATAGTTTAAATAATAATATTTGAACAATAAAGATATGTAATGCATATTTGATAAAACGTATAACAGGAATTACATTAAGTGAAATATAATTATAGTCAATTATTTGTTTTACATTACAAAGACATATTAATTTTATATAAAGCTATTAGGCAATGCTAATAACAAAGTGAATACATGATAATATATTATAAATGGTAATACTTAATTAATGTAGCTATTTAATTAGTAAAGCTTCAATGTTTACACATGCTACATAGATAATCTTGACATATATTATTATTTGTAATAATTAAAGATTACTACTATTTATTTTTCAAATCTAAGTTTTAAGAAAAACACACTGTAATAATATTAATATAGCATTTGAAGGAATGTGTAATTGCTTATTAAGTACATAAGTTAATAACAGTGTAAGCCTCTTATATTTGTATTTCTATTTTTTTATTTTTTTTTATTTATTTTCTTAAATTATAAAACTGTAAATAGTGTAAATAAATTTTTATTTGAAGTTATTGTAAATAAATTTGTTAATTTGTTTTAAAAGTGTGTCGAGTTTCATTATTTTTCACCACAGCATTTGACATCAGATGATTTGAAATAAACATAATATTTGCACAGAATGAATTTGTTATTATTACTTAGAATTGAATACCATATTTGCTTAACATTATTTTATAAGAATTGATTGACATGAACATAAATATTACAATGGTCATAAGATGATTATAATGCACATTATAAGAATACAATATTGTTTATTACCACAGATTATTAAGTATAAGATTTTGATCTATTTTAAAATGAAGATACCATATGAAATAAAAGATATACATATGATTATTATTCATTTAATGATTGATTATATAGTAGAAATAGATGAGATTAAATTACACTTTAAGATTAGTATTATTTATTATTATTATTTAAATAAGTTAGGTGTATTTAAGTTTGATATAAAATCCCACATCACACTTATTTACATAATTTATTATTATTTCAAAACAACTTAGAAGAACCTGAGATTATTTAATTATATTTTAAGTTAAAAGTTAGTATTTATTTTAGTATTATTAAAGATAATTTATTTCATTTAAAAGTCATAAGAATGCTATAGATGTAGTGGTAGGATGATAAGGTAGTGGTAGTATTCTTATGCCATTGAGACAGTATCTTGGGAGATATTGACTCAGTGTAAATCTGCTTATTACTTTGTAACTTTACTTCGCAGTCTCATAATTTTATTAAATACTTATTTAATTAATATAATCTGGAACTATATTGATTCTGATGATTGATAATAAATTTAATTAAGATATGATAATATAAAAGTATATTAAAGATAGATATGCAAATTTTAATTAAGCACAATAATGTAACTGAGCTAGTTGTATTTTAAACTATTTTATATATCAAGAAGTAAGGGTACAAAGGGTAAGGAAGATTTTGGCGCGCAACGTGGTCGGCTATTGGTTATCAACCCGATGGTTGGAAAAGTTGATTTTGGCGCCGGCAACGTGATGGGGCCATTGATATGTTAGAGTTACAATTTTATCGGCCCGATAGATGGAAAAGAAAGATTTAGTAACTAATCATTTTAGACTTAGATATTCAATTAAGAATTAGGATACATAAATTTAGGAATAATATGTATGTTAGTAGAGTAAAATGATAGGTATAATTATTTAATAAAAATAGTGTATGTATTAAAATGTATAATTTAGGATTTAGTGGTTAGTATATTTATTAAATATAAATAGTTAGTATTTTATAACGATATTTATAATTGATTAGATATTGATTATAAAATTAAAATAGGATTAGAATAAAGGGTTTATTAATAGAGTATTATGTTCATGTGGTATCTATAATATGATTATTCTTTGAAATTGAATACTATGTTGATTTTAAGTTAATAAATAGATAAATAAATAAACTATGAAATGTGGCAAATAGTTATTTTATAATATGACCATATCAATTCTTGAAATATTTTAAATGGATATTTAATATTATATATTATGTGCAAATTGTCTGTGGGTCATAGGTGTAAAAATAAATGATATGACACAATTTTGTTATTGAAATTTATATAATTATTTAATAGTAAGTAATGTAGAGTTTTTGAGGATACTATTATATGATTAGTTGTAAAAGTGAGTTGAGTGGAGATGGGAAGGTTGATGGGAATTGTATTTTTAAAAAAGTATAAAATAATAAGTACTGCATATTGTTAGGATTGAATTTTAAAAAAATAAAAAATGGATAATTGGGATAAAGATTTGGGAGTTGAAATGTCAAATTTTGTTGTAGAAGATAATAGTTGTAGGGAGAGCAGAGAAATAAAAAATCAGTAAATTCAGAAATAGTATTAGAAAATACTCAGAATATGGATAGTGAAATAGAAGAGGAAGAAGAGGTAATTTTTAAAACTGTAGGAAAAGAAGTAGTGAAAGCTGAAAAAGATGTAGAGCATTCTAGTTTTGAAAAATATTTTAAAATAATGATGCAGAGTATGAAAAATATGAGTATAAAGATGGAAGAAATGAAAGAAGAAATAAAGGAGTATAATAAGATTAGATTTGATTCTTTTAGAAAAGATATGAAAAATATGAATATAAATATGGAAAAAATGAAAGAAGATAATAATATTAGATTAGATTCTTTGAGAAAAGATAATAATATTAG
This sequence comes from Epiperipatus broadwayi, assembly GCA_028023455.1. Taxonomy (NCBI): domain Eukaryota; kingdom Metazoa; phylum Onychophora; class Udeonychophora; order Euonychophora; family Peripatidae; genus Epiperipatus; species Epiperipatus broadwayi. Next base: position 2,918,414 of record JAQFVV010012397.1, on the reverse strand, counting down.
ATTAGATTCTTTAAAAGAAGATAAGGATTCTATTAAGAATGAAATAAAAGATATGAGTATAAAAATGGAAAACAGAATGGATAATCTAGACAGAAGATTGGGTAGATATGGGGCAGTACTTGAATCTATAAAGATAGACATAATAAGAAGTGATGATAAAAAAGAAGAATTTTTAAACAGGAAATTTAGAGAATTGTCAGAAAACATAATTAAAGGTGTGAAAGAGCAAATAGAAGAATCTAATAGCAAATGGCAAGTAAAAAATAATGAATTAGATCAGAAAATAGAGATTAATAATTTAAACATAAAAGATGAAATTTATGAAGTAAAAAATGATATAGATCATATTAGTGAAGAAGTTAAAAGTATTAAAGAAGAAGTAGTTCAGAATAAAAAAGAGATTCCTGTAAAATCTATTAAAATAATTAATTGTAGGAATGAATTATATGGGAAAATACTGGAAAATCCCAAAGCGTATTTAAAACTAATTAATGAAATGATAGGAATGTGTCAATCCTATGAGAAGTTAACTGGAGAAAGGACTATAGACCAAATTAATAATTTAAAAAAATATTATGTTGATGATAAAAGATTTGGGAGATTTACGAAGATAAAGTCAAAATCTTCAAAGCAAAAGTATTTAGAGTTGTTGGAGCATGAATTATTGAAAATTATAGATATCAGTAGTAATAAATTTAAGAATAAACTACAAGGAGTGATATCTAAATGTATTATTGATGATAAAAATATTCATGTACCAGCTGATGTTTTAAAAGAAATATTATTTGAAGGAATTAGGAACTTAATACCTAATGATGAAGTTATAAATGGAAAATTTAATTGGAATAAAGATTTAAGCAAGATAAGAATAAGACTTAAATATCCAAAGCATGAGAAATTTATAACAGGTTTTCTTGAGAATAATCTTAGTAAAGGAAAGAAGATAGGAAAAGTTAAGGTGAGATTTAAGAAAGGAGAAAGAAAATTAAAGTTTAGATTTAAAGAAGAAGATATATAATAATTAAGACAGGTAATTCTTAAAGAAGATGTGTGTTTGATAATGTGTTATGGCATTATATTATTTTTTTTTGGGCTTTGTAAAACAAACATAAGACATTTCTATGTTAGCAACCTACAAAGAAATCAATTTAAAAAATTTCTTAGTCTATATGAAGGTCCATATAGAATATCTTGTAAAGTAGGAGAGAATGCGTTTATGTTAACCACACCAGATGGGGAAAAGGGAACTTATAATGCAAGGAGCCTAATTCCATTTCCATCTGAGATGTGAGTTATAATTTCAAAGTAATATGAATAACTATTTTAATGTCATGTTTAAATATAATGCTTGACATAAAGAAATAATTTATTATATAATAAATTAGCATGATGAATAAAGTTTAGCTGAAGAAATTTACAAAATATGTAAATGATAGTTTAAAAGAAATAAGTTTTGTCAGAATGACTAAATAAATGTGGAATTAGCTATTATAGTAGATATTTTAAAGCAAGAAGTTAAATAATAGAGTTAGAGAGTATAAAACTCATATGTTTAAAGTATCTATAAGTAAATCTTATAAAAGATTAATTTGTGTTATGGTAGTGATCATAAAATTGATCAATCTTAAGAGATGAAGTTAATCATTTTAAATGAGAAGTATATAGATCTAATAAATAATAATCTATAAGATTGCTAATGAAACTAGCAATAGGTTATAAATAAAATACATAGAGTAATTTTAAAATATAGTATTAACTATAATAATATGTATTTTTAGTAGCTTATGTAAAAGGTGTATTTAAGAGAATTTAAATACTTGATATTTGTAGAAATATTAGGGAAATGAAAGTAACCTAATTAAGAGATAAGTAAAGAGAAGTGAAACTTAATTTAGGAAGTAAAGAAGTCATTGTAGTTTATTTAAAAGTGTTTTCTTAGTGAAATTTAAGATGATATTTAATGCTTTATGAAACTTTGTGATAAAGTAATGTGTTATGATATTTAAATGATAAGAAAGATAAAATTGATAAATGTGGATTGAAGATAATAAAGAATGGATGTTAAATTTAAAATTTTATCCGAAGGAGGGGAATATGTGCCCTTTTGTATGGGTCACCATTTAGGTTTTATGCTAATTTAGTAGAAAATTTTAAATTTAAGAAGTATTTTAAAATGTGTGATGTTAACTTTGCTTGTGGTAATGTTACCATAAGTTTAATTAAAGCAATCTATGAGTATTTGGTATGTGAATTGTGTTGGTATTGAGAAGATATTTAAGATGATGATGATTATATTATAATACTGCATTAATAAATTTAATAATAAATGTTTAAAGCTAAAGTATTTAAAAGACAAGTTAAAATTAGACAAAGATATTTATTTAATTTGAAATATATGTTAAAAGTGAATAAAAATATTTTAAATTATAAGTATTTAAATTGAGATTAATATTTGATTTTAATCATATCAAATAATTATTTTAAAATCTGTTATAATATCTTATTTATTTTAAAAATAAATATTTATTTTAAAAATGCAATTGTTAGTTTATTTTTAGACGACAGCAAGCGTTCTTGTGTTATAAAGAACAGATGTTATACACACATGCGTGGAAGTTGTCTAATAAAGTTGCATAATTATTTTAAAAAATCATGTTATAAATTTATAAATAATACGTGAGTTATCACGAGATAAAAATAAAGATATTAATGTAAAATATTAAATCTGATTTTTAAAAATATTACTTTAAAAGAATTTGATAAAATATTAAATATTAAATAAGTCATTATTTATTTTTAATAGTGTGTTGATAAATATGTAAATAAGCAAAATTTGATTGTTTAAACGTACCAATCAGATAAGGAGTTTCTGGCAGTATATAAGCTGGATTCAATTGTTGAAGGTCTCTCTGTAATTAAATTTCTAAGTTAATCGTGCTATTAAAAAAAAATAGCCAAGTAAATTTATAAACGCTCTTAAAAAATCAGTTGTAAAATCATAAGAGTGTTATTGAATAATTTATAATATTTTTAAAATAATGAATATGCAGTAGTAATTTTAATATTCCCTATTGGTCTTCTCAATATCGAAACTCAATTTACGTACAAATAATCATGGAAACCTCACGTATCGGAGAAATATATCAGAAACTTTATGCTAGAAAAGTAACAGACGCTGGATTAGTACAGAAAACTATAAGATGGAGAAAAGTAGTATTTTGGACTATAAATAGTTTTAAAGTTAAATTACTATTGTCTGTTATTAATAGATATTTTAAAGAAATAAAAATACTTCTGTAAAAAAAAGTATTTTTGACAAATTATAGAATTAAAGAATATCTTAAGTAAAGATATAAGAAACAGTAGTAAGTTTTATAAATACTTGCCTTGTTAAGTCTTTGTGCTTAAAAGATTAAATATTGACGATTTGAAAAGGCAAATAGATTATAAAGATGATTATTTAAAATCGTAATATAATAAGAGTATTATATTGTAGTAATCTAAAATGCTGGACGTTATAGATGGAAAAATTAATTCTTACCGGAATATGTTATTTATAAATGCGCAAGTAATACATGGATGTCCAAATCAAATCAAACTAAGCCAAGCATGCCAAATTGATTAAAAAATTCAATTTAAATAATTTATAAACTATAAATTAATTTAGAAATAATAACTTTTAAACAATAATCTATGAAGAACTGGATCCAGAACTTATAAACTATTTTTTTTAATTTTATTTGTTTTCTTGTGGAACTTATTATTTTTAAAAAATAAACGTTATCATTTTTATTATAAACTTTCAAGAAACACGTGATACAACGGAACAGGAAATAGTGTTTTATTGACTTTATACGTAGGATGTTTGTTAGAACTTTTATGGTAGAACAAAAGTCGACGCTGGAATATGTAATATAATTTTTTTTATTTTATTTATTTAACATAAAATTTAAAATATTATTAAACTATTAAAGAGTAGGTTAGGTACATTTATTAAATAGTAACTTTAAAATAATATAATAATTAATTACATAAACTTATTTTTATAATTAATATAACACGGAATATTTTAGTGAATGTTGTGAATATGAATGTGTATTTTTTTTTTGTTTTCTGAAGCTGCAAAATCCGAAGAATACTGAATAGCAGAACGGATATTATTATTATTATGGTAAAAATATTGTATAATTTTTTTTTTTTATGAATTTAATATGTTTTTCTTTAGATCAACTGAATATTATGTTGTTGTAGAATGAATGGATAGATATTTTATGAAAACACATACATTATATTGGCAACGAACTTTATTAAAATATGCATAATTTTAATTTATAATATAAACCTGATACAACATTACGTAAGAAGCTTAGAAATAATTATATGATTCTTTCGTAAATAATTTTGATATTTTATTTATGCTTATTATTAAAATGATGTTTATTATTTATCTTAATAATTATTTTATTTTTTTTTGCAATTAAGAAAAGGATTTTAAAAGTCTATATATTTTTTTTATATTTTGTTTTATTAAATAAGTTAAGTTACGTTTTAGGTAGAAGCTTATATTTAGATTGAAAAGTTTACTAAGTATAAACGATGTAGTATAGGTAATTTGGATAACGAATATTTTGTTTGAAGTTGATGTTTGTTTTCCGGAAATTTTTAGATAAGTTTAGAATATGTTTTATAGATAGAAATTATTAGAAAGGATTAAAATAACACATAAAGTAAAGTAGTGATTTTTTACATAAAAAAGAATCATAGAATTTATCTAAGGTAATGCTTTATGAATTTAGAATTGATAAATAGTTTAAATAATAATATTTGAACAATAAAGATATGTAATGCATATTTGATAAAACGTATAACAGGAATTACATTAAGTGAAATATAATTATAGTCAATTATTTGTTTTACATTACAAAGACATATTAATTTTATATAAAGCTATTAGGCAATGCTAATAACAAAGTGAATACATGATAATATATTATAAATGGTAATACTTAATTAATGTAGCTATTTAATTAGTAAAGCTTCAATGTTTACACATGCTACATAGATAATCTTGACATATATTATTATTTGTAATAATTAAAGATTACTACTATTTATTTTTCAAATCTAAGTTTTAAGAAAAACACACTGTAATAATATTAATATAGCATTTGAAGGAATGTGTAATTGCTTATTAAGTACATAAGTTAATAACAGTGTAAGCCTCTTATATTTGTATTTCTATTTTTTTATTTATTTTTATTTATTTTCTTAAATTATAAAACTGTAAATAGTGTAAATAAATTTTTATTTGAAGTTATTGTAAATAAATTTGTTAATTTGTTTTAAAAGTGTGTCGAGTTTCATTATTTTTCACCACAGCATTTGACATCAGATGATTTGAAATAAACATAATATTTGCACAGAATGAATTTGTTATTATTACTTAGAATTGAATACCATATTTGCTTAACATTATTTTATAAGAATTGATTGACATGAACATAAATATTACAATGGTCATAAGATGATTATAATGCACATTATAAGAATACAATATTGTTTATTACCACAGATTATTAAGTATAAGATTTTGATCTATTTTAAAATGAAGATACCATATGAAATAAAAGATATACATATGATTATTATTCATTTAATGATTGATTATATAGTAGAAATAGATGAGATTAAATTAAACTTTAAGATTAGTATTATTTATTATTATTATTTAAATAAGTTAGGTGTATTTAAGTTTGATATAAAATCCCACATCACACTTATTTACATAATTTATTATTATTTCAAAACAACTTAGAAGAACCTGAGATTATTTAATTATATTTTAAGTTAAAAGTTAGTATTTATTTTAGTATTATTAAAGATAATTTATTTCATTTAAAAGTCATAAGAATGCTATAGATGTAGTGGTAGGATGATAAGGTAGTGGTAGTATTCTTATGCCATTGAGACAGTATCTTGGGAGATATTGACTCAGTGTAAATCTGCTTATTACTTTGTAACTTTACTTCGCAGTCTCATAATTTTATTAAATACTTATTTAATTAATATAATCTGGAACTATATTGATTCTGATGATTGATAATAAATTTAATTAAGATATGATAATATAAAAGTATATTAAAGATAGATATGTAAATTTTAATTAAGCACAATAATGTAACTGAGCTAGTTGTATTTTAAACTATTTTATATACCAAGAAGTAAGGGTACAATATATATATATTTTTAATATGCATTTTTATTATAATTCAATGTATGAATTAGTCTAGATTTTTCTGAATAATGTTAACTGCTTGATCTTAAAAGACAAATTGGGGAGAGGAAGGTTTAGGCCAGTTGTATGTTCGACGATAAGCAACACAGGAACCTTATGTTGGAACATGGTGCAGGGAAAATGAATTCCCGACGGCTGTAAGCAAATGACAGACACTTATGCCATGCATTGAGATTAAAATAAATTGTTTAACATTAGAAAGAGGAGGTCTGAGTGCTGCCATTTGGCACACTCTTATTAGTAAGTTGCCATTGTGTTTCACTTCTACTTGATCAGGATTTCCATAATTATTTGGGACCGATGTTGTAAATAGGTTAAGTGATGGTGCATGTTCCCTCAAGAAAAGAATATTAGTTAAAAAATTTGTACTGTATTTTAAAAAAATGTTAACGTTTGCATTTAAAATTAAGTTTGTATTTTTTCTTTATAGAAAAGATTCGAGTCAGTTTTGAATGTTATGGGAAAAGAGAATCTGTCTTGAAATTGAAAGTGAATACAATAAAATTATTGAATGTCATATTTGAGTGCCTCTGTTTAATCTAGTTTAGTAATTTAATTCAGTGTCCATTTGGTTGAAATAAATTCACACAAGATTACCTTTTAAAAATATATTTGGTGATTGCTGTTTGTAAATAAATAAACGACTGTGATTGTGGAAGCCTTCACAATCTGGTTCCAAGCTAAAAATGCTTGGTGGCACTCTCAAACGGCCACTGTATTTTTGTAATCTTAGAAAATTTATAGACCAAGTTAAAATGTCATGGCACATTAACTGTATTTACATAACAATTAGGTTATCATTGATTAGCCCCCACATGCCGCTTGATGGCTGTGTTGCTAGTCAAAAACCAATAGATATGTTACCGGGCTGATTTACAATTTACTTTTTTTTACGCTACTCTGATACAACACTATATATGTCAGTATGTAGTGCTGGAATTCGTAGGGAGGAGGATCCAATAGTTTTGCCGATCCGAAGGATCGTCCGTCACATGCGCGACAATTTTGAAAACATCCATGTCAGCGCATAGCACTGGAATTCGCATGGAGGGGAATCCGATGGTTTCGCCGATCTGAAGAATCATCCGTCACAACATACACAACATTTTGAAAAACAAAATTATTTAATAAAATATCAATATTTTCTTTTTTCAATGAACATCTGATCAAAAAAAAAAAAAAATTTTCAACACTATTTTAAAACAATTTATGAAACAATTCGATTTTAAAATTCCTCTCTGATCAAGCCAAGCTTATGCTTTGAAAGTCTCGTAGCTGTCCCTGTGCAAAATATGTTTTACGCGTGATTTCTGTATAATGCCGGAACGTACACTTTTGAATTTCGTTTAACCTTAAAAATATATGTATGGAAGAATGTCTTTTGTCTGACAATTATTACTATCTAAAACTATGTCAGGTCATCTGAAAAATAAGTACTTCGAATGCACATGTAAAGATTTAGAACAACTTGAATTCTACACACCATTACATCATACTGTAGTGATCTGTGAAGTGTGCGATAGTACCACGAAGGACAAAAGCTGCTTAGTGGCTAATATGAACAGAAATGTTCAATAGGCCATGTGAGCAGTATATTTCTGTGCTTTTGCATGGAAACAGTGACATCAGGCAGTGTGCGGGGGCTAATAAATGACAACCAACAATTACTTAGATATAATATACGCTAATTTTTCCTATTTTCTTAACACACCCTACAAATATAAAACATCCAGGGTTTCATTTTCCTACTCTCCTGTTCACTACCATTTAAAAATTTCAAATAGATTTAAACAATCAACACTGTAAAATAAACTAAGCAATTTCCCCAATAATAAACAAATTAACACATTAATTTATCCAACCATAAATACTATAAGACATGGTTTCACACACTTAAGCTTAGCCACAAATACAAATGACTTTGATTAAAATATCCGATCAATATTCATATATTTAAAACAAATATAATATGGTTTATTTAGCAAAAAATCATATAAAATTATGATAATTAATAAAGTTATAATGAACTTTATAAATAAAAAATATATGCATATTTTTATTCATAGCTTATATTTCTTAATAAAAATCTATATGTGTTATTAACTCACACATCCAAATGTTCATTTATTCATGTAACATAAGATGAATATTTTAAAACATCAAGCAATACTAAAAAAAAAAAATATTGTATAATAATAAAAACAATTTAAATTACTTATGTGATTTATTATTTGTAATCACATTTTTTTTAAATCTTTTGATCTAATCATATAAAATATAAAAAAAAAAATCACAAATACCATTCATATAGCGCACAGCATAAACTAATATATTTTAAAGAAATGTTTTCAAAAGTTTTAAAAAAAATTGTTAAAAGTTTTAAAATTAATATTATTAGAATTAAAAATTCCTAAAAAATATGTAACTTCTACTGTAACCTACAAATAAATTATCGTTCTAATGTTTGTATATTTTTTAAAATAAATAAATAATAATAATGAAATTTAAAGTTACGTATTCCCATCTGCATAAAATCAGTCTATAAAAGTCCTGTTAATAACTTGGGGGTGGTGTGGTTGCTAAGTGATGAGTGTTTGTTCAAAGCTTTTTTCTTCTTCGAACTCTCATCCCTGCGCATAATACAAAACACAATAATAAAAAAATGTTTGTTGACTTTCAATATCTGCAAAAATTTTGAAAAAATAATATCCATCCTGTTGCTAAAGATTTTTAATACAATCTATTTTCTGTAAATCATTTCAGTAAAACCATTATTTATTCCATAGTTTTTTTAAAAATAAAATCCATTTTGAAAAGGAAAGTCATTTTCTCATTTACATATGTAGATTCCAAGTTAGTCGGGAACAGATGCATCATTTGCAGTCAGATTTATTAACACGTAATCCATGGATAAAATAGATATCTTTCCACTTCCAACTTATATTTCAATCAGTCACATAATAAAATGAATAGTTGAATCCAGGTTTTAATTACAAAAGTAATTTATTTCTGATAAAATATTTTTATTTCCATTATCTAAATAAATTTCTTCTTCTTTGCAATTAAATCCTAGTGAATTTAAAACAGCAGGTTTTTATATTTAAATATTCGTTCGCTTAATATAACTTATGTTAACAATTATATTCTTTATAGCAGTTATTTTTTAAAAATATTTATAATTCCAAAAGGATAAATATAATCTGCTTCAAAGATAAATATTTCTTCTTTTTAATATTATAATCCTTCTAAATAATGTCAATATTACAGACAGAGAGAGAGCAATATATTTTATAGTCTCATCTCGAGAGTTTAGAGGTAAATTACATTTTAGTTTTCTCCAATAATTTTTTTCTTGAATAATATTTTTTAAAAGTTTTTAGCTTTATAAACACAGACATATTTACTGTATGTATCATACCTCTGGATAATATTCGTTTGCAACTTTGAAATGCTCTCCAAAATAACTAAATAATTTTTTATATGGCACTCGAAAAAACGTTCTATAAATTCTTCGGTTCTTCATTACTAATCTTTGCACATGTAAGACAATAATAGGTTCTTATTCCATAGTTTACCAATGAATTTTAATTAAGCTTTAGAATAATCCATTAACAGGAAATTTACTGGGTTTTATTCACACATTTTTAGTTAAACTAAATACAAGTTTTAAATCCTTTCGACTTCTTTAAAAATAAAATTATATTAAAAAATTTTAAGAATTGACTGTTAACTTTAAATATATTACAAATCTATAGTAATATAACTTAATACTATTTTTTAAAACAATAACCTTAAAACAATTTAATTACACAGTATTTATACCTATTCCTTTAAACAAATTCAATTGGCTGACAAATCATCAGACTACAGATTCATTTACATATTTCTCAATTATGTACTTTTAAAATTAAAAATAAAACCATGAGTCATCATTTTAAATAATAAATATAAGAAATATTTAATACCCAATTTATTTTATAATTAAACAAAAATATTCGAACTGATACATTTTATTAATCCTTACTAATTTATGAAATTATAAAAATATCTAGTTCAAATGAAGCAATTTTTTTATTATCTGCATTTGTTAACTTAAAATATCTTTAAAAAATTAAATAATATTTATTCAAGTTTATTTCATCAAGTATAAAATGCTTCAATTTTATCAATAATTTTAGAAAGTAACTAAAAACTTTCTCTAAAACCATGCAAGTACAATACACATATATTATCAGTCATGTAATTTGTTTATTCCAGACAAATGTTGCAATTTTTAAATTTACTGTCTGCAATAAAACCAAATGAATATTTAATTACAAAAAAATAATACATATTAGAAAATATTAAATGCAATAATAAAAACATAGACTAATAAATTTTGACATTTTATAACACTACTAAAATTAAAACATTTGATACACCATAAGAATCAAAACCCTAATAAATAATTATTATACAATTTAAACTTAATTTTAGAAAATAAATTTAATAACTTATTCAATTATATTACACATTACATTGAAATTAGTGTTTTTTTAAAGGTTCGTTTAATAAGATATTCAATACATTTTTTTAAATATAACTAACACCATTTACTTCAACCATACAATACAAATTATTCTACTTTCTTTTACAGTTTTAACATTTAAAATAGCTTTAAAATATTTTCTAGCTTTCTACGCATTTATTTTACTAAGTTTTAAGTCTGTTTAGCTATTATTATTGCAATTAGAATTATATACTTCTAATTTAAAAATTTTTTAAAAATTGGCTTTTTAGCACATTCAGCCTTAATACAAAGGGTACAATATATAAGTGTTCTTCTATTTACGACAACATCATTTAAATGTATCTATAAACTACAATTTAAACACTGTTATATATTTTTTTAAAATAAGTTTATTAATCAAAAAAGATTACAAATAGGATAAATCATGTATACAATAAGTAAATAACTGAAAAAAGTATTTGATAATAAATATGAAAATATTCAAAAAGTGTTAAGTACTAAATTTTGAAACAGAAAATTATTAAGATGGGAAAGCAATCTTAACCCATGTGTCCATATGAATAGAAGGCGGAGAAAACTTTGAATCTCTGATCTTTGCTTGATGATGCAGATAACCAAAATTTAATTTTACATCTTGTTAGCTAAGTGGAGAATAAAAGAAAAATAGACAATCTAATTGCAGCAAAGGAACTAAGTTTTAGTGCATTCAAGATTGATAAAGCATCCCTGAAGTCTAAAGAGACATTAGATACAATAAAATCTCTAATGGATTATATTTATTATTTTATTTTCAACTTATTGTAATAATTAATATCTAATGTGATATTTGTAAATAAATCAAAATCATATATAATAATCTATTTGTGTTACTGGAAATTTATTTAGACCATTAATTTTTATTATTATTTCTGATTAATAAAATCATTAATTATTACAACGAATTTATTTAAATATTAGATTAAATATTCTGTCAACTTTGCTGTTATAACAATCTTTTGCTATCCAGATATATTTGTGTGCTTTTTATCAAGTTATATAAATGAAACCTAGAACTAAAAAAAATCCAAATCTTTTAATTACATCATATATGACTATTTAATTTATGATCAGTATACTCATAATATCATATGGCCTTGAGCTGAGATGATCATCTTAATGATCTCAGCATTTAATTCTCATTAATATACACTTACCTCATCTTGTCTAACTGCATTCACATACAAATAATTGCCCACATGAGGCATGTTGATCCTTAGAGGCTCTTTTGATTTATGGTTAGACTAAAACTAGACCTTGTAGTTTTTCTTCTTCAATGTCTATATAGGTCTGTCTTTATAATCAAAATGATTAATTTTATATCATAATTACTCAATCAACTAAAATTCTATATTCCTACAGAATTAATTAAATTTTTTAATTAGCTTTCCAGTATTAGGTTAATTTCATAATTGTTTTTTGATTATCATCTTAGATAAAGATTTAACTTCTTTTTATTAAATGGTAATCCTCGTGTTTGTTTCTTGATTTAAGTACAAAGATCTTTTAAATTACTGACTATAAAAAAAAATTTAAAAACTTACAAATTTTTCTATTCATACTTTAGTTATACAATATAAAACATGATTATATAATTAAATATTTGTAAATACAATAATCAGATATATGTAAAGTATAACTTTAAAAATTTTATCCACTTAGGAGCACTTTCGACTATTCTCCTAGTTTTTATTAATTAACACTTTAAAGGCTAACCTTCCCACAATTCTGTGATCTTAACGTTTGCTGCTTGTCTGTTAATTTAGTCATGTTTGTATTTATATATTAGTATAGGTTCCTTTATTTTCCTTTTGCTATTATTTTTTTCAATTTGAAATACTTTTACATTATTATAATTGAAATTAAAACCATAAACACATGACTTATTATGGTCGTAAAAAGTAGATGCTGATCATTATTATCTACTTTGCAATTTTGTTTTGATTTCTGAATCCTTTTTAATAACAGCAAGTGCTCTTTAGTTCTTTTTTCTAATGTACATCTCGATTCATCTATATATTGTAACAGTCAGAATCGTCTATCTCGCTAACACACTGCAGAATTCAAACTCCAAACACAAAACTGAACATTCTAGAAGGGGTTGCCTTCTGGATATACTAAGTTCAAATCTAAAGTCCAAATTTCACAGCACCACCTACGTGATAACGCATCTGATGCTACTACTAGTATAAAATTTCACCGGTGCCTGGTGGTCAGGGAGAAACAAAAAGACTCTATACTAAAATAAGTTTGGGTGGCTAATTAACGTCTATGGATGTACAAAAGAAATGTAGAAAATATATATATAGACCGAGACAGTGATAGGAATCAATAAAATAAAAGATCAAAATTAGTTTTTTAAATGATTTCACAAAATTTATTTATATATATATAACGCCACTGTCTGCTTATATGAGACAAGGACGCTTATTAAATAATTGTTGGCATTACATTCCAATAAATGACAAAAAGGTTTTAAAGCAAAATTATATATTCTATCCCTCGGGCTAATAGTATTACGATAATGTGCTTAAAGAGATGGGAACATGTGCGAGGGGTTTTGAGTAATTATAAAAGTTTAATAAAATATTTGAAAATTAAGTGTTATAAAATATTAATTGATTTCGAGAATAGCATGGACAAAAGCTTCCTAAGCAATAAAGTGGGGATGTGATCAATACATTTATTTGATAATAATAATTAAAGCAGATGGGAGGTCAGTATTGCTAATAATGAATTTATTAAAGGATGGAGGTTGTGACACATTTAAGTCACGGATGCTTTGTAAAAATAAATATATAAATAAAACAATAGTAAAATATTTGGAAAGACTATGGAGGGCAGCTCTAGCTAACCCGTAGGAAAGTGTTGTCACGAACAGCCGAAACTTAGCGACTGGGTGACGACTGCGTTTAATTCCCAGGTGAGACATTTGGGTACACACTCTGCCTGGGAACTGCGGGAAACGAAGAGAGAATAGACTTGGCCGTGTAAAATCCTTGGAAAGCAAAACAAAGCGGTCTCAACAACCAATTCATTTACCAGCAATACTAGACTAATGTATATAAAACATACTAAATGGGTTTTCTTGGATTAAGAGAAATGCCCAATCAAATTCCCAGAAATTCATTTAAAAGGGTCCGCACATTCTCGATGTCAATGATGAACTTTGTAATTAAAGTAGAACACAGTATTTAAAAATAGGAAAATGCATGCTTGCAGGTTTGAAAAGTAAGCATAGGTTTATTTATGTAATCATGCATTTGGGGTCACATTTAATCATTGACTTCGCACATACTCTCATATTAGGTTAAAATCAATAAAATGTAGATTTTAAACTATTTGATTATTATATATATTAAAGAAGATTAGAATCGCCCTCGAACGAGTGATTTGCAAGATAATAAAATTGGGAATTATTATAAATTTAAAATATGCCTTAATAACGGCGTCTTACTTTCAACAAAGGGAATAATTCACTCGGTCAAAGACGATTCTGACACATTATCATAATAAAATAAAAGAAAGCTTAATGAATAGAAAATATTAACCCAAGGATAGAGAGCAAAACTGTTGATTATATTTGAACACGTTAAAGAAGTACATAATAAAGTTATGTGAAATAAAAGAAAAATAATTTAAAATAGCTATAGCATGTTAGTTAGGAAACACAAGAGCTCTTGGGTTAATTTAGGTTACCTCTGGAGAAGCATTTGCAGGTAGATTAATGTTCGGCAGGTTTTGATATAATTCAGCAGCAAAATCTGGAATTATTCATATTTTTGGCAGGAGCAGCAGTTTTGGGGTTCCTTACGTGATAGCTTCCGATGGGCTAGAGCAGCAGCCGGCCATTCCTGAGGGAAATAGCCTCCACGCTGGCTCTACTCCGACATGTCAAGGTTAGCAATTTGTGTGATAAACATGGTGAATTAATTTGGAGACGAAAACTCGGCTTCAAATATAAGTTCGCAGGCATGTAGCTAAAATCTCAGGAAAATATATTTTGAAGAATATTTACTAGAATATCACTCGAATCATTTCATTAGCAACACCAGAATAATTTTGGTTAGAAACATTTCATCAGCAAAACTAGAATAATTTTGGTTAGAAACATTTCACCAGGAAATGACCGGAATGGAGAACAAAAGAAAACCCTATTTTTTATAGTGGAATTGAAACAATAGAACTGCCCTGGAGCGTTACAAAAATATATTGGACTTATCAGCTGTAATTAAATCTATCCGAATGTCTAAAGGAATTCAACAAAATTTTAATTAATTTCTATTGTTAATTTCCTTGTCGACATTCGAATTACAAACTAGATTTAATTAAAAATTACTTTTACTAATTAAAAGAAAACCTTAAGTGGACATCTGCTGTATTTTTAGATAAGCTTCTATAACATTAAATAATTAAACTATTGTCCCTCATTTATTTTAACAGAAATATTTGGAATGACTTTTATTAAATTAAAAGAAAATTATTTTACTTTTTTAAATTGCAATATTTGAATCTATCTACTAAATGAATATGAATTTTATTTTAAATCAAAAATATATTACTACTGTAATATATTTTTGCAAATAGATTCAAACAAAATAACTTTAATTAACGATTTATAATTTTGATATAAGTTTTAAAATGCATATCATAGTGTGTGCGCAATTATGACCTATATAACCTACTTTTAAATAAATCGAAATTATGTGAACATATACATAATCCATAATATTTTATCTATTTGGGAATGAGTTATATATATTTATAATACGAGCATTGTACTCGTGGTTTAAAATTAGGCAGGATTTTCAGTATATAAGCGTATTGCAGACACACTACGATAGATTGGGGTTCAAACTAAGGTATGAGGGTAGAAAATAAGTGAGAAAAGGTGAAACGAAGATCTGCAAAGCAGACCTTACTGTTTCAATATCCACTATCACATCTACATATCCATTTATAAATGATACAATTTTTATTTATAAACGAGGTTTTATCTTTAGAGTTATTTATTAATTTGTTTAATGTAGGAGTTGTGTAAAATACAATATCACATATACCTTTATAAATGTTCTTTATAAAATTTACTTGATCATTCAAAATATATAGTATTGATATCCATATTTTTTATTAGCAGGAGAATCAATATTATTATTAGAATTTTTATATTTCGTATTAAAATCTTTAATAGCATTATATATATGATTATAATTGTAGCCAACATTTAACAATTCATTCAAATATATTTCAAAATTTTTGCCATTATCCGATGAATATGCAAAGACTATTATTTCTAAATAAGAAGGACTTCAAATCTGCTACTTTATGTGACATTGGCACTCTTGATTTATGTGGAATATAACTTCTTTTTTCTATTGGTTTAATGGCCATATAGTAATCCAGCATACATTGATTTCTAGTTATTTTAAGATCAAGAAACTGAACGCATATTAAATTTTCATCTGTTTTATCCATTTTAAGCCATTTAAATTATTTAATTCTTTAAACAACTCTTTAATTGCATTTGGCCTGCCACATACAAAAACATCATCAACATATTGATAATATACAGTAATATTTTTTTGATAACATTTCTTTTTCATAATATAATGTGTAAAAAAAAAATACATATTAATATTTCCTAAACACATGCAAATAGATAATAAATGATACTCAACAATACTTACAAGTACCATCATATCATACATAGTATCAAGATGCTCCCAAATTTGCTTTGAAGAAATATATTTATTGATAGAATTATTTAATTTTTCATAAATGCATGCCATTTGAAAATGTTTGTTCACACCTAAAAAAAAAAGTATATATATAAATTAATGAAATTATGATAAAAGATTAAAATTTTTTTTACTTAGTATATTTACTACTATGCTATATTTTCATGATATTAACAAAACAATGTAATCATATATAAAGTTTAAATATAGCTTACAGTAACACAGTTCTCTTTAAAAAAAAAAAGTTCCAAATCAGAAAATTCTATGCATAGGTTATATACCTAGAAATCATGCTAGCCAAGTTAAATCTCTTCTTTTGAAATCTTATATATAATAAACTCAACTATTTTTTATTCCTTATAGGCTAATTATTTCTCCAATGCTGCCCCCCTCCCCCAAGCAAAAACTGTTTTGATACTAATTCTATGCTGTTCTCATATTCACCAATTTTATTATAAAGGCAATAAAATGTTTCTTTTAATAATATATACATTTAAATTTCGCCCACTGTTCTCATAATTTATCTTGATCCTCTTTCAATATCCTACACTCCAAAAACAAAGTCCCCCCCCCCTCTTCATATATAACTCATATCTTTAATCCATTTGTCCTTCATCTTTAGCGTTATAGAATTTTTAATTCCAAAGTATTTTTTAATTCATATTTCTTTTTCCATAATTCTATTTTTTTCTTTAACTAATTCACATATGCTCTTTTCTTATTCCTTACAACTAACATTTCCACCAACATAGTGCAATTACATTTACTTCCCGCCCTGCATACACAGCAGAAAAGAGACATGAATAAGGGATGTCAAGGATGAATCCCCGAATAAGATAGAATTAAATTAGTATATAATTATATTACTATATAAAAGCTTTTTATTTTTAATAATTAACCACAGAACATCTTTACAGGTATTGTGTGTGAAATGGCAAATCTGATTCACAGATTTGCATTTCACGGTCTATTCCACCTAGCCACCTACTAATAGGGTTCTATTTCAACCGACGTAAAAATGTACATATTAATGTCTGTATATATAAATGTATTCTATACAAACGTTTTTATTAATGTATTTAAAATCATAATTATCTATTATTAAGTGTTATAATTTATGTCAGATAATATATATATATATATATATATATATATATATATCTGACATAAATTATAACACTTAATATATATATAGAGAGAGAGAGAGAGAGAGAGCAAAGTAATGCATTTTAATAAGAAAACACTGTGGAAATATAACTCAGAATTACCAATATGAGTTCAGAAAATTCATACAAAACAGTAGATATTGTTCTATTAATCACAGTTTTCATGATTGATACAGGTACTCCATTAAGTGATAAGCTGGTATCGTCACTTTGAGAAGGGTTGATTTTTTTTTTCTTTTTCGTGTGTCAAAGAGTTGATTTGAAGTAGACTTGAGACCCATATTTCATCAGTACTTTCTTCCTCCTTAGCTAAATCTGCTAGAGTAACACTATGACTATGAGTAACTTATGTCAATCCAGAACCTAATTCTTTACATTTTTGTTGAATAGAGTTGGCATTTGGTTTCACCAACACAATCTCATGAGGTTCCAACCTTATTTTAGTTGGTTGAGGTTCTGTGTCCTCCACTCCAATGTCTGCTAAAAGTGCTTCCATGAAAACTGTCTTATCTTTAGTTTCACCCTCAACATCTTTTGGTCCAGAGGTGGAACCATCTTCAAATCTTTCCAAATCTATTGTTTGATTCATCAGATTCTCTATTTGGTTAACATCTTGCTGACATTCCTTCTTTGCAGTATCCTCTACCATGTTCACAACTTCCATACCCTTCATTACTTTACTTTCAGTCTCCCTTGTTCTCTGATTTACATTGTTCTGACATACTTTGGAGCATCTCAGTGACATCTCTTCTTAGCTGCTGGATGAGGCAACACATCATGGTGGGGTCAGTCTGCTCTCTTTGGTGGATCTCTAGCCCCAGATTCCGGTCATATAACAATTTATTTGGTTCTCTAAAAGTTATTTCCAGGCTACTTAATTACTCATGGTCTGGCCTTATTATTATCTTTGGATCCTCTAGTTCTTCCTCACTTAGTATATCTTCCTCCTTCATGTTCTCCTCCTACTCCATTTTTTAAATATATATTTATATTCAAAATGTTTATTGATAAAATGTGGTTTAAATGTTGGCTGATCTGGACTCAATAATAACTTTGCTTTGATTGTGAAACTTTCTCTATTTATAATATTGGAAATGAACATCTATCCCCCTCTCTCTTCAACTGTCTCCATTCCGACACACCCACCAACTCCCATTTCTTTATCTAACTTATCCCCTTTATGCTGCACCTATCTATTCTACTCTACTACTACTCATTGCTGACTATGGCTTAATTTTATTCCACTGTACTTGGTTTGCTCCATATATTCCCTGTTGGTTGCTCTGCCTCATCTGAAACAGACCTTAGAACAAAATATGTATATCATTATTTCTTTACAATTACATGCACAATACCCAGATATACAGTCCATGAATATAATAGAATTGACTCTCTATATTTCCTAATTATCCAGTTTGAATCCAAATTTGGTCGAATGAGATGATTTTTAATACTTCCTGTTGATACATTTATAAAGGCGCCACGATAAAGACTAACCTTTCTATTGTTTTTACACTAATATCTGGACTCTCTGAACCTATATATATATAACCTTTAATATACTCCCAAAATGGTATTCTATAAATACTTACAATACACTTATTTTATAATTTGCACACATATACAGTACACTACACCTATGTATACATACGTAAATATATATATACGTGGATACATCATATCAATAAATCTACATATGAGAGAAGAGAAAAAAAAATCTTTTTTTTTAAAAATAAATAAATGTGAAATTGATTTGTACATATAACTCATACATATAATAATTTATACACATAATTCATACATATTCTTTTTTATTTTACACCAGCATAATTTCTTCAGGATCGTGGAATTGATCAAAGCACCATGATTGGGCGTACAAACTCGATACGCCCCTAACTATTATAGGAATGCCTCTATTCATTGGACCAGAGGCAGATAAGACAATTAATAAATTCTTTGCCAAAATGCAGCCCATTCTTAATTAAATGCAAGATTTAAGATGCTGGTAAGGTTCAAATCACATTCCAGCCCAAAAGAATTTAAGAAAATAAATGAAACAGAAATATTTCATTAGTGAAATATTTTTAGTTAAAATGATTAAATTATAAAAGATAAAAACTCTATAAAAAAAAAAAACTATGATAAGAAAATAATATTTTAATTAATGAAAGCCGAACTTTAAAACATTTAAATAGTTAAGGAAAACTTCACAATGGGTTAATTTGAACCTGCCATCTTAGTTATATTTTTTTCTTTTATATTTCTATAAAATTCGAATTAAATACAAATAACTTTGTAAAAATGACTAACTTTACGTGATTACAAATTTTTATTTATAAATATTTGTTATACAGGAAAGTTTTTGCATACCATATACATATGTCGCCGCATACTAGGTGAGGCACTGTTAGTAAATTAAATATGATTGCTGGGTTTGAACCCTTCTAGATTGCTAATTTTTTAAGAACATGAAGCTCATTCTGACTACAGAATGACTGTTTCAATATCCTTTACATATTAATCCTACTTCATATAAAAATACATGGTAATAAATTGACTATCTACTAATTGTAACTATTGTAAAACTTTTTTGCCCAATGTTTTATCTTCTTCATTCATTCCAATAAAACACTATTGAAATTTTTAAAACACTTTAAATTTATTTTTAATTTACCTCATTAAAAAAAAAAAATCTCTTCCCATTACATAATAGAACCTTAGATTTTTCTCACATTTTTTCTAATAACAATTCCATATCTTCAATAGTTTGCAAAAAAAAAAAAATATCATATGCAAACAAACCAACAAAAAAAACCTAGCACATTATATATTCTTTCGGTTCCAAATATAAGAATTCACACCCATATAAATAACCTTTATATCTCAGCCTCCAATTCTTTTAACAGATATTCTTGTCTGAATCTGATTTAACACTTCCATTGATTCTGCTTCCCCCCACTGAAACTTATAAAAATTATACATGTAAAGACTTTAATTACTCTTAATAAATCTAAATCTATTCCTATATTTTCAAGATATCACAATTTATTTTCATACACTATAATATAAGCTTTTTTCCCATCTAAAATGCATTAAATAATCATTAATTTTCCTTATGAGACATTTCAGTTAACTGAAATACATTAAACAAAATTCATTCTGAATCTTCTGCAGAATTTCATTTTCTTCCACCCAAGTCCTAACTTTATCCATTAGTATATACACAAATAATTTATAAATTTTTATTGCTACTGGTCTGTAGCTAGTTAATAATCTAAAATCTTTTATTATATAATAATCTAATTCTCATATCTTTTCATATGGAATTTTAATACTGACTACAATTTTATTAAACTAAACTTCATATATTTTTTCATCTTTATAACCATTTCAGCTGGCATTTTATTTAATCCTCATGTTATTTTTTTCTGATCTATTATTATTTTATCCAATTCTGCAATCATCACTCTACCCATCTTTTCATAAATTAAAATAATCATCTCTTATTTCACCCAAACTTTTTATTAGAAATTCATTAAATATATTTTTAAGTTCTTTTCTATCTTCACACTCACTCCTCTGATTTTAATAACACTGTATTCTTTCTTATTTTTCTTTTTCATATATCTCCATAATTTTTCACAATTCTTTCTTATCTCTCCATCACCTTCTTCTTAAATTCATCCACTTCCATTTTATATATATATAATTAAGAGCATGCTAATGAGCTCTAAACAAGATTTTTTTTTATTTTTTTATTATTATGATAAATGCTACTATAAGAGAAGGCATTCAAATCATCTTTATCTTAGATTGTCCCCATCCCCAGACCGGTTTAAAAAATAAATAAAAAAAAGCTTGTTTAGAGCTCATTAGCATGCTCTTAATTTCACATATTGGTAAATGCAAGCTATATATAAGTCATGTGACATCTGAATTTTTATTATATATATATAAGTAGTTATCCTACTTAATCTTTACTTCATTTTCTCTCATTTGTTTCTAAACAGCCAACTTTAAAAGTCTCTATATGTGTTCCTTCTTTCTTTTATATATATTTCTATTTTCTCTTATTAAACCTGTTGCTCTAAATAAAGATTCATTAGTTATTTATCTTCTTCAGTATATCCATTCACTCTTAACAATTTTGATCTTTCCTAATAGTTTAAAAATACTATTAAAGCTATTCAGTTTAACCTCACTTCTTATTTCCCATCAATCTCCACTTAACATTCATATAAATTCCACTACTTAGTCTTTCAGATACCTCTAACTCTACTAATATAAAATTATAATCATGGAATTAAACTTGGTTGGTGTGCTTAACTAAAAGGAAATATGCCTATGGGTTTGAAAAGAAAGGTTTTTAATAAATGTGTTTTATCAGTTTTTACTTATGTATTTGAGACTTGGACACTTAACAGAAGAATAATACAGAGACTTCATAACACTCAAAGAAGTATGGAGAGATATAAGTTAGGAGTAACAAAAAGAAATCGAAAATGCAATATATGGATAAGAGAACAAACAGGTGTTATTGACCTCATTGAAAAAGTTAAAAGACTGAAGTGGAGTTTGGGTGGACATGTTGCTGGATAATTGAAATCTTAAACTGGATTCCAAGAGATTGTAAAAGATCCAGAAAGAGACCACATGTGAGATGGATGGATGAAATAAGAAAGTGTGTAGGGATGATGAGTTAGAAGAGAAGCTTAAGATTGTAGAGGATAGTTTGAACTTGGAGAGACCTTCATCCTGCAGTGGAGTGATAATGGTTGATGATGATGAATCACTACTACATTCTTTTTCTTCCTCATCCAAACATTTTAATTCTTTTTATCTTAATCATCAGTAAGTGTACTTCAGTTTCTCTTTTGACTCCAGAACCCTCTATCATATACTTTACTTAAACTACCAACTTTCAAAACATTTTTCTCACATATTCTTTTTAATAATACTCCATTCACATACTCTATTACAACAATTTCCTTAATATATTAATTCATATCATCTGGAATCAAAATTTTATAATTATTTTTTTCTGAACTTATTTACATCCTAAATAAATATTCCCAAGGACTCTCATTTCATTCTTTCACATCCTTTCCATTACCAGTAGCTAAATATAGTACATATTTACTCACTTCTCTTTATCTCATTTTAATCTATTCCACATATGTTCTTTGCAATTTCTTTCTAAAAGGTTCCCATTAACAATAACTTCTATACCCACTTCTTTATTATCCTCATTTCATGTATTTAGCCTCGCCTATTCACATTTCTGAAATTATGGTTTTTCTTCTTCCTTAAATATATTTTTACCATTGTTTTCCTCTATAAAAACTTTCTTCAATTCTCCCCACCTATTCATTTATATAAAATCAAATTTTATATTAATATTCTTGGTTTTTCATTTAAATATTTCCAGGCATCCACTGCAAACTAATTTTTTTTATCCTTAGATTCTCCATCATTCTATCCTCAACCACATTATCTTTATCTTATCCATATTCTAAATATAAACATGTTCTTCCTATTCACATTTATTTTCAATAACGCATCTTTATTTTTATATATATATAATGTCAATCACCCTCTCAAACATTATGTTTTTCCAGCAATAATATCTTTTGAATGACACAGTCTGAATTTCAAACAGCACAATCAAAAGGTAACCTCTTGGTTTTATGCTGAAAAGTTGTTAAGTATATTGAAATGCAGACCTTATTTATACAAAGAGCATAAAATTTAATTTTCCAATGATCTTAAATTGCTCATAAACAAACATATTTAATTTACGCATACAAACAAAGATCAATACATTAGTCATTTTAAACTTTGCAATCTCCCAACATAAATATATAAGAAATAGATACACTGCATATCACTAACTGAAAATTCAAATATAAAATGTCAATTACCCTCCCAAACCCTATGTTTTTCCAGAAATGACACATAGTGAATAAAATAAAGTTTGAATTTCAAACAGCATGATTAAACGGTAACTTATTGATCATATGCTGCTTGTTTGAATAGGTCTTTATTTTAATATACTTAACAATATTGTGGCATATAATCAAGAGATTATCTTTTGATTGTGCTAAGCGAAATTCAGACTTTACATTTATTCACATAGTGTCAATGCTGAAAAAACATAGCATTTGGGAAAGTGATTGACATTTTATATTTGAATTTTCAGTTACAGTATGTACTGTTTATTTCTTATATATTTGTTGGGAGGTTGTAAAGTTTAAAATGATTAATATACTGGTCTTTCTTTGTATACGGGAATGTGTTTGTTTATGAGCAATTTAACATCATTGCTAATTTAAATTTCAGGCTCCTAAATAGGTCTGTATTTCAATATACTTACCAATGTTACAGCATATAATCAAGAGGTTACTGTTTGAAATTCAGATTTATATTTATTCATGAGATGTCATTTGCTGGAAAAACATAGCATTTGAAAGAATGATTGAGATTTTATATTTAAATTTTCAGCTAGTAATATGCACTGTATCTATTTCATTCATATATATAATTCAACTTATAATTTTATTACTTATAAACTGAAGAGGAGGGAATATATATATTATAACGGGATGGAAAAGATGGAGTGAACCTGGGATGATGGCAAAATCATCATCAACCCCAGGGTAAAATATAAATATAAAATTTACAGTAATGATATTAATATCAAAATATATATATATAAGAATGTTTATCAATTAAAGAGCATGAGACCAAAAATCTCTCTGAGAGATCAACCAGTTAACTCCTTAGCACAATTAAAGGTAACATTAACCAGACATCAACCAGCATTATAAAAAGAGAAGTACTTACAAAGTAATACTCAAAATAAATAATCATCATCATGAATAATCAAACAAAATACATCAACAGTTAATGACTGGATTGGAACAATATAAAATATAAATCAACAGTCAATTTGGTTACTGGATTTGAAATGGGTCTACTGTAAACCAGGCCAACTATTTAGCCTTTGCCAGCTTGGGCAATTATTTAAACCTTAATCTGGATGCACCAACTTAAGTGCTTATTCATTAGAATACATAACCAGAAAAATCAAAACAATAATGCTGGGGTTTTAAAACATGCTGATCATCATCAATGCTCTGGCCATTTAGTACTATTAACATATTAGCCAACTATAAACTTAATTTCTAATAGACTAAACTAAATAAAATGTAGTGCAGGGGTTTTGAAGAATATAATCTGCACACCAAAACCAGGACAATGTCGTACTGGAATGCCCCTGCACAAAAATGCAACCCCATTCATATAATCCAACCATTATGCATGAATCTAGTTCAGAAGAACACAAGCTCAAGTACTGTTATGGTGACCAAGAGATGATGCAATACAATTTTTAACAATTAAATACAAGTTTATTAATAATAATAAAAATAATGAAATTAAGGTCTCTAATGGCTATACACATATTTCTTCTGATTTTGATTAACATACTACAAAAAAAATTATTACATTGTGATACAAATGAATATACACAATTCAAGTTATTTTATTGGTTTACATACATGTTCCAATAGGTTTACTTAAAACCCATTCAGCACACAGGCATGTGGCTTGATATAAAACAAACATGTTTGAATTTAGATTTAATAATATAAAAAAATGATTAAATTTTACATAAAATCAAAATTCGATTTATTACATTGTGATTTACATATATGTTCCAATATATAATACATATACATATATAGGCACAAAGATTGTTTTACTATTACCTGAATATATTTCAATTAACCTACAATAATACATGATTAAACTTTTTAACTTATATGTTTAATAATGCAAATACATTTGCTAGGTTTACTTAAACATGTACACCTGGGTCTCGTTTTATGCGGTAGATAGGTTCCACAGAAAACCTGTATTAAAAAAAATCGCACAAAAATAGACTTAATTTACCTTTTTTCATATTTATTCTTCCATAACTTCATTATATGTACCCTTTCTATTTTCAAGCATTTACATTCAATTAACAAATGCCTAATATTTTCTATTCCTTCCTTACATAATTTACAAAATAAATCACCCATATTTTTCCATTTACATGTATATTCTCTTGTAGCTAAAGATCCCGTTCAAGCCTTAAATAATAAACTACTTTCCTTACTATTATCATATATTAACTCACACTTAATATTCTGTTTATTTTTATATATATTTAAACTCTTTTTACTCTCCATACTATTTCTCCATCTCTCTAACTCCCTATTCTTTATTAATAAATCTATTTTTTTATCCCATTCCTTACTACTATAACATTCAACAATCCTTTTAACACAATCATCCCATTTTTTGTACAAATATATTGATATAAATTCTTTATGCAAATCTTTTGCATACTGCATTATCTTTCTCACCCATCTTGTTACCTGCCTTTTACTCATAACCCAATTAAATACTATTTTGGCTATTCTTTTATCATCCATAAACTGCAATCTACCAAACATTTCCATTTTACTTTTTGCATCTTTCATATGAAAACTTGACCATCCCATTTCTCCTTGAATTGCCTCCCTTGCTGTCCATACATCTGCATCCAATGCATGTCTTCCTACTTCCCTTTGAACTTTTTCTAAATAATTTAATACCTCTTTACTAGCATATAATGCATCATTACCATATGTACCCTGCTACTGCAACTCCTTTCCATATAATTCTAGCTACATCATATTTATTATATGAAAACACTTAATTTCTTTATCAATTCCCCGACCATTATAATACATATATGTAAATGTATGTTTTTCCTCATTCTTTAATAAATTTGGCTGTAATACTAATGCATATTGTATCACTATAATTTATTTTTGAAAGAACACAGCAAATTAACTAAGACTTCATGGCACTGGATTAATTGTTAAGTTTAATTTGGTACCACTATTACTGAAATTTTTAGATAAATCGATGAAAGTCTAATGACTTTAAAAATTGATTTCCATAATAGTATACATGATGGTTTTATGAATATTTATATTCTAATATTACATTCAGAAAGTTCAAAGAGAGAAAGCTTTTATTCCTTATTGGATACTATTATTGCAAAAATGCCATTAAAATAACAAATGTTTATTTTTGGAGATTTTAATGCACAAATATGAATATAAAAAGTTACAAATGAAAAAAGTCCTAGTAAGATGCAAAAGATATAATAAATAATATATATCGTAACCTACTTGGCGGTCAACAGCAAAATTGATTGCATACCAAAGATTACAATATTACAAATGATCCAATATCTGACCTGTATTACGTCAATAATGTGCCAATGAACTTTCCAGCTTCATGTACTACTGTCATTTACATGATAACTTGAAAAATAACAAATATAATTAAAAAAAAATTATAAAATGTTTTCACATTTATCTTTACATCTCAGGATTATAATTTTGTTAATCTATCTCAATTCAGGCACAATTAAGTTAAGCAAGAGGGTTCTTTTTATTTCTACTTAATGTGCTCATGCACCAGCATACAAGAAGACATTGTAATTTAGATTATGGTTTGGCCATTTATCTAGCTATAATATTAAGATGATATACCTTGTGAACAATATAACATCACCAGTCATCTAATTGATATGAGACTCATTATATTTATATTTTCTGTTAATTAATTGATACATAAATTCCAGTGCTTAAACTGAACAAATCATACATTGGATTACAAGATAAATATAATCTCAATAATAGAAATATCAATATTCTAACCTTTCAAATAATACAAATCTTTATTAGACTGTAATAAATAGGAAAGAATTGAATTG
This sequence comes from Epiperipatus broadwayi, assembly GCA_028023455.1. Lineage (NCBI taxonomy): Eukaryota > Metazoa > Onychophora > Udeonychophora > Euonychophora > Peripatidae > Epiperipatus > Epiperipatus broadwayi. The sequence goes on along the minus strand of JAQFVV010012397.1, from coordinate 2,890,852 downwards.
ATGATCAGTAATTTGGGATGAACTATGAATGCAAAAGCAATAATTAGTATACAACAAAATTACATTGATATTTATTTACATTACTATTTACAATTTATTTTCAGATTACATCAACAACAACATCAACAAAAAAAAAATTAAATAATAATATATTTTATAAAATAATACATTGACAAAAAAAATTGTATTCCTTGTTTATGGATTCCCCAAAACTTTTCATCAGATGTTTAGTTATATTATTAAAAGTTACTATATTAATAAAGTGTAACAAGTAGCTACACACACTTGAATCAAGTGAAATAAATTGATTACATGATTGGTCTCAACAATTTTAACAACACACTACTCTATCGTATGTTATATTGAAGGCTATCTGTATTGCCAATACTCAATCAACAAATAAGAATATATCTTATATACCTTCCTTGAGTCATTCACGATCAACAATGATGTACAATGAATGCTTCCACAACAATGACTCACCGTCCAACATACCAAGGTAACATTAACACATAGAAATTGAAGAATCAAATTTGTAATGACAATACTAATATAAGTCTAGGATCACAATCGAATATACCAAAATTAAATATCCAGGTGTCTATCAGCACCTATCTGGATATAAGAAAATTACACAATAAAAGGATTAACAATTTCATCTAAGCATACTCATTAAGATCATGACCCCATTATACAACCTTGTATAAGATATCTCCACTACAATGCATAATACTAACAACTCCCAAACATAATAATGCTAGCATAGAATGAAAACCTGATACATCCAACATAGATCCATTGCTATAAAATGATCATCTCAACCAATCATCGGTCATAAATAGATCTGAGCATGTGCACACTGAATCTATTAACATCCCATACCAATCTTCATCAATTCATAAATTGATCCTATTCAAATGGTAAAATATAAGTAATTACACAAGCTTTAGGTTCAGATGATTTAAACTTCTTTTACTCTCAACCCTGCATAGGCTAACAATGTTGTTAAACCATTGTGAAATCACAATATAAAATTAATAAACCAAAATATAATATTGTTTACAATATTTTAAACTAAATACTAATAATAAGTTTTGGCATCATAACATTAAATTTAATATTATGATTATAATATTAATTCATACTTTTGAAAATTAGTACTGTGAATTTTAAATGACTTTATCTACTCCTATAAAGATCTTATATTAACATTATATTATCATCTTTTAATTCAATCAGTCATTATCCAGCTTAAAATATAACAAAAATGTATGTATAACTATTACATATATGAGATATAAATATATATATATAAAATAAACAAACACTCACATCCAGACATAACACCATCTTGTACAAGATATCTAAATAATCATCAATGCTTAAAATATATTTAGTTTTCACAGTTTGAATATTATTAGGCTCTGGCTATTCATTTCCATATTATAATTATGTTATTCCTAGGAAAAAGTTAAATATTTAAGTCTTCAGTTATCCATATAATAATTTATTTAATATAGAAATTCCATCGCATATTTCATATTTCACAATATCGTTTAACATAATATCAACAGGGTCAAGTATTTTTCTAGAACAAATTATTTATCCTTAATTTCTTTATCATCTAATATTACACCACTCTAAATAAAGATTGATTTTAAGATAACATGTTAAGTAACTTCGGGTTAACCATTTGTCTTTATTCAACATACAATTCTACAATTCTATTTGCAGATACAATTCTAGAATAAATTATAAACATTTCTTTTATAATTTACATATCCACATAAATTTTAAATGTGCCATTTATCAGTTAATAAATGACTTCCTCCAAGCAATTCAAAACATCCAAAGCACAATTTATCAATTTCCAACTTCCATGACAATAGTAATTTATGATTAATTATAAGAGTTGTCTATATTCCAAGTACTTTCAGCAATTTCATTAATTAATGAATATGCAGGTTTATCCAAATAGTAAAAATGTCTAAACATAATGTAGATTAAATAAGATAGTACATTATTTAAGTAATAATACTCCTTTTAACTTTTAAGAACTTTTAACAGAGAATTGAAACTTTAATTTGTGTATTCTGTTTTCTTTTCCTTATATTAATTTACTTGGTACTTCTGAACATTGTAATACAGAGCCAATGTTTCTTTCAAGATAGAAATTTAAAACCTTTACATATGCATAACAATTGAACACACTATAATTTTTAAATAATAATAAATTTGATATCACAAATTCGTTTTAGTTTTTAAAATTACTTTTACAAGAAGTTTTCCTATCTTTTTCTTTTACTGTTCTTTTTCGATGTCTGCCCACCAACAGCTTCACAAAAAAAAAAAAAATTTCTCATTTGCATATTGACATGAGACAATTTAAAGCAAAAAAAAAATATTTAGGAGAATTTATGACTTATCAGTTTGCTGTGTCTTATGATCAGCAAGTAAATAAATGGATCAAAGGCAGAATTGAGATGGTAAGATTATAGTTTAATACGGTTAAATTCAACTATATACATAGCCTATTATAAGGCGAAATAAAATAATTAAAACTCAGAACATACTCGGAACGTATTCAGAACATCAGAACAATTAGAACAGGTTATGAGGGTTTATATACCCCTCAAGACTTCTGGAGTCTTTTGCATTCCTAACCATATATGGTATTTTCACTTACGTTTTTACATACACACAGAATTTCACGTTTCTCACCATATAAGGTATTTTACATAGTTTTCTGATCCTATAAGGTCAGCTAAGCTTTCTATTATTATACAACTGTCTATGATTTAATAACATTGTAATTTTTACACATTGTTATACTTAATTACTATACAGTTATTTTATATTTTTATTTATACATTACTTTTATTCTACATTTACATATTCGTTATATTTATACAATTATTATTATTTACATATTCATTATACATTGTGTGTTTATACCTTGACCTTGAATACTGCACTGATACATAAACTGAGTTAGCTTTACTTTAAACTACTTTCAAAGTTCAGAAACCATATTTTATATTTCCCCTTTTAATAACATCAATTTAAAATTACCAAATTTAAATTTTACATTTAATTTAATTAAATATCAGTAATGATAAAAATGCAATTATGGATATGATTAATTCAATTGCACAAAATGACCACACCTTTATTTATGTCATATTGAAACATCAATCACTATAATGTTGTTATAATCTCAAAATAATATATGATAAGCTAAACAAATAAAAATATAAATATATTTTTGAACATGTATGTAGTAAAAAATAAATAAATCAGGTTTTCTTCACAATGACATATTAATATCATTTACTTTGTATTTATAAAAATTTAAAGTTTTTCAAATCATCACCATTGACCATCAATCTATTTTAATTAGAGCTGGATAATAAGGTTACAATATATATATATAGAATATTACACAAATTTCATTTTCAAAACCATATGTTTTAGCAAACACAATAATCATCTTTGAATATATGGATAATTAATAACCATCCTTTATTAGATTACAAATTATTACATTTAATTTAGACCAAACTTTATAATAAAACTCAAACATACCTAAAACATTCTTTATGTAGATATATAAAAAGAATGTATGTATATACTTCAACAAAAATCAATAAATTAAAAATTAACTGTGATAAAACACAGTTGCGGAAGCTTTAAATAAAATTATAACAACAAAGCTGAGCGCTTTCGGGGGACTTAAGCCTCCATAATCATAGCTCAATACAAAACAAATACAAAATATAAACACTTATTCACAAGCAAAATGCGTATCTCAAATAAGATGTAAACTAACTAAATAAATAAATAAAATACAATATAAATAAATAAATATTATAAAGTCCATATTTTAGAAATATTAAAACAAGAATCCTTTCTATTAATAGCATTAGGATTACCAGCTATAAAACAAGCTTCTTTAACCTTACGCTTTACGTCATTCTTCTCCGTACATACTAATTTTGCCTCTACTGGTTGACATAAGTGTCCAGCCTTATTTTCATGTTCCACAAACACTGAATTTCCCAAAAATTTAGTTTTAGTACGATGATATAAATATTTATGCTGTGACACTCTATTTAAAATATTGGTTTTAGTTTCACCATAATAAATAGAACCACAATCTTTATGAGGACAAGAAACACTATAAACCACATGCTGAGTTAAGTTAGATTCAATTTTAAATTTTGAATTGTTAATCAACCTATTAGTATTTGGAGGTGAATGAAAAATTATTTGAAAATCTGGAGATAACTTATTAATTAACTGTTTTGCAATAGAATGAATAAATGGTAAAACTATACGAGGTTTTTCAATCTTGTCAGGTTTAAACTGCAAATTATGTAAAAATTTTACAACTCTATTGTTAATAATTGAACGTTTATGTCCAAGTTTGACTAAGTCCTCAATAAAACAAATAAGATTTTCTTTCCTATATAAAAATGAATTCAAAGATGCCAACTTGTGCACTTGGGGAGAGTATGAATGTGGATGAATTAAACCCCTAACTTCAATAGGTTTCACAATCATACGGTAGTCCAAATGATCCTCTGTTCTATGCACAATAATATCTAAATATTTCACTTCCTGTAATGCAACTTCCCAATTTATCGTAAGATTTAAACTGGTAGCCTCATGAATACTACTTTGAATCTCCAAAATGATATTTTCAGGAGCCACAATAAATATATCATCTACATATCTAGTGTAGATAATATCTGGTACAGAGTTTATTGTTGGATTTTTGACTTGGCTGGATGAAAATGTAGTGGCTACATTTAAAGATTCTTGTTTTCAAATGATGAATGGTTGGCCTATGGGACTTCCTCTTAGTGGAATTCTTTCTAGTATAGTTTTAGACCATTTTGAATGTAGTATTATTCCTACATTTATTAACTCTGTACCAGATATTATCTACACTAGATATGTAGATGATATATTTATTGTGGCTCCTGAAAATATCATTTTGGAGATTCAAAGTAGTATTCATGAGGCTACCAGTTTAAATTTTACGATAAATTGGGAAGATGCATTACAGGAAGTGAAATATTTAGATATTAGTGTGCATAGAACAGAGGATCATTTGGACTACCGTATGTTTGTGAAACCTATTGAAGTTAGGGGTTTAATTCATCCGCATTCATACTCTCCCCAAGTGCACAAGTTGGCATCTTTGAATTCATTTTTATATAGAAACCACCATCTTTGCAAATTTGAGGCACATAGGAAAGAAAATCTTATTTGTTTTATTGAGGACTTAGTCAAACTTGGACATAAACGTTCAATTATTAACAATAGAGTTGTAAATTTTTTACATAATTTGCAGTTTAAACCTGACAAGATTGAAAAACCTCGTATAGTTTTACCATTTATTCATTCTATTGCAAAACAGTTAATTAATAAGTTATCTCCAGATTTTCAAGTAATTTTTCATTCACCTCCAAATACTAATAGATTGATTAACAATTCAAAATTTAAAATCGAATCTAACTTAACTCAGCATGTGGTTTATAGTGTTTCTTGTCCTCATAAAGATTGTGGTTCTATTTATTATGGTGAAACTAAAACCAATATTTTAAATAGAGTGTCACAGCATAAATATTTATATCATCGTACTAAAACTAAATTTTTGGGAAATTCAGTGTTTGTGGAATATGAAAATAAGGCTGGACACTTATGTCAACCAGTAGAGGCAAAATTAGTATGTATGGAGAATGACGTAAAGCGTAAGGTTAAAGAAGCTTGTTTTATAGCTGGTAATCCTAATGCTATTAATAGAAAGGATTCTTGTTTTAATATTTCTAAAATATGGACTTTATAATATTTATTTATTTATATTGTATTTTATTTATTTATTTAGAGTTAGTTTACATCTTATTTGAGATACGCATTTTGCTTGTGAATAAGTGTTTATATTTTGTATTTGTTTTGTATTGAGCTATGATTATGGTGGCTTAAGTCCCCCGAAAGCGCTCAGCTTTATTGTTATAATTTTATTTAAAGCTTCAGCAACTGTGTTTTATCACAGTTAATTTTTAATTTGTAGATATATAATAATCTTCACCAAACATATCAACTTGTCATTCATTAAAATGCCATTTTTTTTCATAAAACTTGTTTTTATTTGTTGTGTAATTAACCACAAGGTTGAAAGCCAACAAAATAACAAAATACAGACAATAAGTTTTTAAAAAACAACAACAAATAAAAGAAGAAAATATACTTATTTACATTTATATACATAACACATTATATACAAAAAGAAAAAATATACTTATTTACATTTATATACATAACACATTATATACAATTACGCTTTCAGTAATTCCAATGACTACAAACAACTGACCACCCAGCAGTTATTCCTGCACGTATATCTAGTTCTGCATTTACTAATGTGATCAAATCATTCTTTAAATTGGAAAACTATTTCCCACTAAATGCTATTACTCCCCATGGTTATACACTAACCACTGTCTTCACTATTCTCAGACCTGAGTAAATAATTAAAAAATTGTTTATACTCACAGTCCGACTTTGCAGCTCTCATAAGTCTTATCAGGCGTACACAAATAAAAATAAGACCGGTGTGGTCTGTAAGTTCTTTATCTGGCTATTTGCATCTACAGAGGCTGTCTATGGAATGATGTCCCTTGTAGCAGAAAAGTTGCTGCAACTTTTCCAACAGCTTTTTCTTTGGATACTTTCTTCATGACATCTCACGATGCAACAGCACCATCACACGAAGGGTAAGAAAAAGCCATTGCCCTTTTATGCACACACTATTTATACCTTTTCACAGTTTAACATCCGGTATTAATTATAAAAGGTAATAGCTATTTATATTAAGCTACCCCCCCCACAATAATGCATCTTTTCACAAATTATTATCAAGCTTCTAATTGCGTCAGTGTACATTCCTTTCACCTGCAATTAGTCTTTCAAATATTGATTAAACTGACCTTCCTCTGTATTCTTTTGTTTAATTAGTTTAAAATAGCTTAATGCTCTAATTAAACAATATAGCCTTTTCTATACTTAAATCCATTAAGCATTTCCGGCATTATTATTCATATTTCTTTTATGTATCAGCAATCTTTTTTCATTGTTTTAACTACAAAATCTTTCTATATTTAAGTTTCTATTCTTTTCTATTTTTTCTGAAGTCAGAAATCCTAGCTTTATAGCTTTTACTAATTATAGTTACTAAAGCAATATTCTTTCCAAAATATAACACCTCCCCCACGCCAGAAAATAACCTATTTTCTTTATTATACATAATCTTGTAATCTATTTGGTTTCTGCTTTTCCCAAATAGATCTGGATGATTTTTTGTCTAATGGTACACTTTTCCATTTCCCGAATAGGTCTGGGTGATTTTTTTTGTGTAATGGCACACTTTCCACCTATTCTGCTCCATCTAATGGTATTATCATTTTGGTTTTCATGAATCTCTCTGCCTTTGGGTTGCACATTTTCTTTTCAGTTCTTAAATTCATATGTTTATTATTTCCTGCCCTCTTACATGGTTTTCATGGAATCTACGTATTACATCATTTTCAGCCTAATAATTACGATATGATTCGACAAAATCTTTTTTACTGTTCCTTTCAACTAAATTTTACTCAACACATCACAAATCCATAGTGTGGCTCCGATTTCAAACTTCGCGTTATCATAATTACTTTGGTTCATTCCATTTTCCTTTGGATGGATTAATGACAATTTTATTCTTAATCTCCTTCCCAGTAGTAGTTCCGCAGGAGTAACTCTGGTTACCGTGCAAGGCAGTGAATGTTGCCAAAGCATTATTTCCTGCAGAATATTTTGTAAATGTACATAATTACTTTTTTTAAACTCTTTAATTTGCTGAACTGCTTTTTCAGCCATGCCATTTGATTCGAACTGGTACAGAGGGACGGTAATATGTCGAATTCCATTCTCTTTAATATATTTTTGCATGATATGATTCGTGAAACAAGTCACATTATCTGACACTATGATTTCCGGTAATCCCTGTAGTGAGAAAACTTTGTCAAAAGACTTCATTGTTTCCTCTGTGCTTGTATATTTTTATTTCATGGCATTCTGGCCAGCTTGAAAATGCATCTATTATTATTAAATTTAATTTTTCTTATGATCGGGCCTGTGTGGTCAATGTACAATCTCTCCTATGATCTGGTTGTCTTAGGCCAGCTTGTATAATTCTTTGTCGGAAGTGCCATCTCTGTCCAGCAAGTATCACACATCTTTACATATTTTTCAATGACGGCATTTATTTTTGGCCACTAGACATAGCTATGTTCTGGATGACCTTTATGCAACAGTTCTAATACATCACTATGACCTGCAGGCAGTATTATTGTTTTATCCCCAATTATTATACATCCCTTACATACTGACCTTTCCCTGTTTACCCAAAACCCTTGATCTAATAGTTCAGTTTTGTTTTAGGCCATCCTTCTCTTATCCATTTGGTTAATATCTGGTATCCCTGATTATCTTTTGTCCATTTTTCTAATGTTTCATTGTTTATCATGCTTGATTTCATACTACCTATATAAATCACCTCCATTTAAAAAGTTATAGGTTCTAGTCTATCTGGGCAAAAAAGCATCCGCATGTGCTAACCCCCTTTTTTGTAATGTAACTGATAATCATATGCGGCCAAAATATTCCACCAGCATAACATCCTTGTACTTATATGTTTGGGCACTAATTTTTCATGGGTAAAAATACCTAATAATGGCTTATGATCAGTAAATATTTCAAAAACTCTCCCCCATATATATTGGTGAAATTCTTTCAGTGAAAATACAATAACCAATGCTTCTTTATAAATTTAGCTATATTTTTTTCTGCATTTGAGAGAGTGCGCAAAGTGTACGCCATTGGCCATTCTCCCTTTTCACCATACTGTCCCTACTCCATATTCAGATGCATCAGTAGTTATTTGCAGTTTTTCTTCACTATCATATTTTATCAATAACTTATCTGACATTAACAGTGCTTTTGTTTTCTCAAACGCTGACTCTACATCTGTGTCCACTGCCATTTTTGATTTTTTCTTAGCAAATCGTATAATGGTTTGGCTACCATTGCTTTGTTGTTTAGAAACAGTTCATAAAAGTTTATAAATTTCAAAAACACTTGTGCTTTTTTACATCCTGGGGTTTGTTTGAGTTTTTTACTGCTTTGACTTTCTCAGGACACGGCTTTTTCCCTCTGTCCGAAATAATGTGGCCTAAAAAAAACTAATTCTTGAGTTTGCCACACACATTTTTGCTCATTCAACTTAACCTCTGTCCTACTTAGTCTTTTGCAAACTCTTAATACCCAGTCTCTTAAATCTTTTAATGTCACTGCAGAAATTAGAATATTGTCAAAATATGGTATGACACCTGTTAATCCATTTAGAATGTGGTCAATTTTTGTTTGGAAAATGTTGGGAGCCGTGGAGATTCCAGATGGAAGTCTATTACAGCTGAACAACCCAAAACGTACTGTTAAAGTTAAGATTTGAACTGTTTTTTCTGTCACCTTGATTTGATAATACATGGAATTCAGATCTAATTTCATAAAAAAACTTTGCATTTGTTAACCCAGCTAGCACTTTTCTTATATTAGGTAATGAATATGCTCCTTTATTCAGATATTTGTCACAATGACTCTATAATTCCTACAAATTCTAATTTGACCATTTGGCTTAGTGATTACTATTATTAGCATTGCCCATTACACCAACTCAACCTGCAGTAATATGCCCTCGCTAACCAGTGATCTGATTTTTTCCTCTTCTTTTTGTGCCAATAGTATTTTTCTGGCTTTATAAATAACGGGATTTGCTTTTTCCACCAACTCAATATGCTCAGGGTTTGCTGCTATTAACCCTACTTCATTTGCAAATAATTCTGAAATCTTTGCTTTATCTCGCCTGCTTGATACATTATTCACAGCATTCACATTAATAGTTATTCCTAACTTTTTTAAACCAGTCCTGCCCTAATAACAGACTGATTTTTCCCTTTATTATATATATGGTTACTTTTTATCTTTTCTTTCTTTACTTTATAGGTACTATTGCATAACCTAACATTCCTAGTTCATTTCCACTGAATTCTACAGCTCTGATAAATGTCTGTTTAATTGATATGTCTGTATATTCTCCCTTAAGTTGTTTCCATAGCTCCTCTGAGATCAATGAAATTCTAGACCCACTATCAATTTCCATTTCTAATTTTTTATTACAGATTTCTAGCTATAACATAAACTTATTTTGCCTACTTATTCTCATATTATTGATATTTACAATATTGTCTGTTATGACTCCCTTCGTTTTTATTTTTCATTGCCACTCCTGACTTGCTTTTTTTCCGCACATTTTTCCTATTACCCTTTCTGCCTACAGTTATGGCACCTTTCACTTCGAAATTTGCACTCCCTTCTCATGTTCCCAGGTTTGCCACAGCAAAAACAAATCATTCTTTTGCTTGTGCTATTGCTTTTATTCTCTTTCTCATTATGAATTTTTTTAAAATGCTGCTTGCTCTATCATCACCTCGTGAGCCACTCCTTTCTTAATGGTTGACTCGAAATTTAAACCCGCTTACCTTCAGCAGGTTTTGGTTGAATCCATCATCTAACAGACACCAAAATAACTGATCTAGTAGTATATCATTTACATAATCTCCATATCTTTAGCTATTTTTTTAACACCTTGCTGTACTGTTTTACCATTTCACTCTTAATTTGTCATCTATTTCTTAAAGAAAACCTGGCTATATATTTAGCCTGTCTGGGGCTAAAATTGTCACTTAATTTTTTGACTATCTCTTCGTATTATGCCGTCTCCTTTATGGGCATGTCATAATATTTATTTATTATATCTATTACCCTTCTTCCTGATAAACACATTAGTGCTGCTACCTTTCTCTTATTTTTCTCAATCCCAATGAGCGAGAAAAATTCTCTAACTGCGTAGCGTATAGAGGCCATTCCCTAGAATCACTAACATTGAATTCAATATCACTGATTGTCCTAACAATATTTTTTCTAGATTTGAAAAATCCTAATGACTCACTCACTTTTTGAAACCCCTACTTTATGAGTTCGAATATGACTGTGACTGCGCCAAGTTTGTTGCGTATTCAACCATGAGGCTGAATGCCAACAAAATAACAAAATATAGACTATAAATATTTAAAAAACAACATCAAATAAAAGATGAAAATATATTTATTTACATTACAATAACACATTATATACAATTGCACCTTCAGTAATTCCAATGATTATAAACAACCGATCACCTCGCAGTTATTCCCACACATATATCTACCTAAAGTTCTGTATTGTGATGAAACCAGTCCTTGAATTGGAGGACTATTTCCCACTAAATGCTACTACTCCCCACAGTTAAACACTAGCGACTGGCTTCACTATTCTCAGACCTGAGTAAATAACTAAAAAAATTGTTTATACTCACAGTCCAACTTTGCATAGTGCTCAAGAGCCTTATCAGATGTACACAAATAAAAATAAGACCAGTACGGTATGTTTAAGTTCCCTATTAGACTGTTCACACCTACAGAAGCTCGGTCTCTGAGATGACGTTCCTTGTAGCAGAAAAGTCGCTACAACTTTTCCAACAGTTTTTTCTTTGGGTCCTTATTTCCTGGTGTCCTACCATGCAACAGCAACATCACACGAAGGGTAAGAAAAAGCCACTGCCCTTTTACACATGCACTATTTATATCTTTTCACAGTTTAATATCCAGCAGTAATTATTATAAAAGGTAATAGCTATTTACATTAAGCTATCCTCCTCTAGTAAGGCATCATTTCCTAAATTATCAAGCTTTTAATTAGTCTTTCAAATATTGATTGAACTGACCTTTTCTCTGTATTCTTTTGTTTAATTAGTTTAAAATAGCTTAATGCTCCAATTAAACTAGATTAGCCTTTTCTATATTTATATTCATTAAGTGTTTCTGACATTATTATTCACATTTCTTTTTTCTATCAGCAATCTTTTTTCATTGCTTTCAACTACAATATCTTTCTATATTTAAGTTTCTATTCTTTTCTATTTTTTTTTTTTTTTTGGATTCACAAATCCTAGCTTTATAATTTATACTAATTACAGTTACTAAAGCAATATTCTTTCCAAAATATAATATTTTTTCATCATACATTAAATATACTTACCTTTTCAAATTTTCTTTATGATTTGAACATAATCCATGATTATTAAAACAGGCAAGATTCTTTTCAAATAATTAATTTACACTTCAATATAGTAAATAACATTAATTAATAACAATTAATTATATGTACATTATATATATATCTATGTCTACATTCATTTTAAAATTACATCTTAACATACAAATTTATATTTAAATTATGTTTACTTAACTTTAGTTACCACACTAACTCTATATTTATAGAAAAATTAAAACCAATATTGATAAACTTAGTGACAATAATAGATTTAATTATATTTTTAAAAACTAGAGTTTAAAGATTATATAACAAATGAATCATGTATATATAAAAAAGAATTTTAAGTATGGTACCTAGAGTTGAGTTATATAAGCAATGTAGAGCTTCAAAAATATGTAAAATAATGGTGTGTAAATGTAATTTATTTTAATGTGGACAGATATGTATATGTATTAAATCGTTGTTATTTACTATACTATTTTGTCAGTGTAAAATAGTCTTTTGACAAAGAATATAAGAAAAATATTGAAGAAATAATTTATTTTAATTTATGATGCAAAAATAAAAAATTAGGTTTATCAAAAAAAAGAGACTTTAATGAATGATAAGTGGATGTGTTTGATTTTTTTGTCATATTAAAAGAGAAATTTAAAAATGTCTAAGAATCTCCATCTTTATTATTTTTAACTTTTATCGTTTTGATTAATGTCCCACAATCTTTTTTACAATTAACCACTCATATTTACATTTCAAACATTATGGCATTTGAAGAGAAAGAAGTGACAAAAAAAAAAGAAAGATGGAGATTATTCTGCATCAATATAAATGATACTATAGATGTTGACAATAAATTTAATGGGATGGGGTGGAATCTCTGGGGTGATGGCAAAACATCATCTACCCCAAGATAAAATGAAATATCAAGTTAATTATTAAAGTAACAAATAGATTATTAAAGCAATGTTTAATAATAAAAAAATATATAAGCAATTTTATATATTATGGAGAGCATGAGATAGAAATCTCTGTGAGATCAGCTAGTTACTCCTCAGAGCAACTATGATGAACTATATACATCAATCAGTATTATAAATAAGTATAAGTAATACTCAAAATACACGAAGGAAATAAAAACATTTATCATCATGAATGATCATCCAAAATAAATAAATAAATCAAACTACATCAGAATAAAATCAACAATCCATCTTGTGGCTGGATTTGAACAATACAAAATATAAATCAACAATCAATCTGGTGACTAGATTAGAAATGGGCCTTCTGTAGATCAGGCTAACTATAAAACCACTGGCAGTTTGGGACGATTATTTAACCATTAATTTGGGAACACAAACTAAGTGCTCATCCATCAGAATAAATAATAATAAAAAATCAGAAAAATAATGCTGGGACATTAAAACATGCTAATCATCATCAATGCACTGACCACTTGTACTGGCTAACTAAACAACTTCTAATAAGACTGAACTAAAATAAAAATATAGTGCATGGGTTTTAAAGTGTATTCTCTTTTGCACCAACCAGGATGATGAGTGATCATCTCTGGATGCCCAAAAGCACTAAAATACATTCCCATTTATATATCGGCCATTATACATGAATCTATCTCAGAAAAACCCAAGCTCTATTACTGTATATGACCAAGAGATGGTGATATTCTAAAAATATTTAGAACCACTGGAATAATTTTCATAATTTAACACAAGTTTATTAACAATAAAAAAAAAAAAATGATATTAAGGTCTTTAAAATATGGCTTTACAATTAGTAGCCTTCTGATTTTGATTTCAAATTATCACATTGTGATTTACATGAATAATATGCACAATTTAAGTTATTATATTGATTTACATATATGTTCCATTAGCTTTACTTAAAGCCCATTCAGCACACAGGTATGTGGCTGGATATAAAAAAAATATTTTTGAATTTATCAAAATAATAAAATTATTAAAAATATATTTCATAATTAATTACATTTGAAAACTATAATAAAATTCACATAAACATGTGTATCTATGAACATATGAATGAATTATTATTAATTAGTCTCTTTTTTCAGTCAATAAAAATATTTTCTTTTTCTTTTTTTTTTTTAAAAAAAAGTCAATTTTTTGACAAGTAACTCAAAAGTTTTTTTTTTTTATGACAGGTTACTCTCAATTAATTAATTATATCTGATTTTTGAAGTCCATTTTTTCCTTTTTTCAAAATGAATTGTCCATTAATCAATTATTACTTTTAGATTTTAATTCAATTTAAGCAAAATTATTTACTTATCTTTTAAAAGATATAGATTTTTAAATGTCATTTTTACCAAAGAAATTATTTATCATTATATATACTACTACCTACCATTGTATATATATTTATCTGTGCTTTTCTTTGTGAGTTGGTCTTGGTGAGACAGGTATAATCCAGGATTGTCACAATCAGGAAGGTATAATTTAGGTATGGTTGTTGGCATTGATCAGTTACCTTCTGGCTAGGATTGGTCCAAGAAGGTTAGCTGTTTTCTCAGAACACATTCGTAGCTATGAATTGTAAAGAATCTTGACCCTTTTCCTCCATGTGAATTCAAATTCCACCAGTGAACTGTAGAGCAGCTGCTTTATTGCATTCTTACATCCTCAAGGTAGTTTTCTGCACAATTCTGCCAGCCATCTCTGCAGTTAGCTTTACTGTGGCCAATCTCTGCTACAGTTTCCAACAAACTGTAGTTAACTCTTCATAAAATAGTTTAGACAACTTTGCAGCTAGCTATGAGCAAGCTGCTTCTCAAAATATTATTATCCAGACTTTTGGCTAGCTCTTAAAAAAACTACAAAGTAAACTGAGCTGATATTTTTATCAGTCCTTCCATAGAATCATCTGAGGTAACAACAGTAATTTAAAAACTGTTTTTTTTCTTATCTCTCTTGATTGGAAACAATTTTAATCCCACCAAAAGAACTTTTAATTAAAAAGCTATATTTGGAAATCTTATTAAAGATTTTAAAAAATATCTTATTAAAGATTTTAGAAAAGATAAAGCTATATTTGGAAATCTTATTAAAGATTTAAAAAATAGATAATAGATATGCATACAAGCATTAATTAAAAAGAAATATTTCATACAAGTTTTAATTAAAAGATTTCAAAAATAAAACCTGCTTGTTTTTAAATTTCAAAATCAGAATATTATTTATTTAGACCTTTTTTTAAAAAAATATTTATTTCATAATAAAATTCTGTTTTAATTCAGAGTTATTTAATCCTTTATTTATTATTTTTATTCCAAATGAAATACAGAAAATATCTACAAAAATTTACCTGTTTAATTCTACTTTTCCTTTATATATATATATGCACACACACAACTATGCTGCCGTGTGCCATGTAACCCAGATTGTTACAATATCTAAAGTTAAATAAACCATATTTTCTACTTTAATAAAAAATGATTTATAATTAAATGCTTTTAAAAGCTGTAATTTATTCTATTTACACTAAACCATCTATTGTAAGCCTATGTTTTCAATGGACATTAGATGAAATACTACATCCACAAAACAGTTTTTGGAAATATGGATATAGTTTGATTATTCAATCTTATAATATTAAGACTCTGGATAAACAGTGTAAGTTACTATTTCTAAAAGGATTTGATAAATAAGCAATTTTATTGCTACATGCCATCTTGAATCATTAATATATTAACTTAAATAAATCAGTGATATAATTTAAAATATCCTTATATAACAGCAATAATATATATAATAATAATCATACACAAAAAAGTTCTTTTCGGCAAATATTAATTTTTGCCCTTTTCCGAGTGCTTCAACTAATTTAGTTACAATCTACATTGCATACATAGCGATAGATATCTTTTTTATATATAAAATTACCTATAACCTATTAAAAAAAACATACAATATTTTTAAGGCATAAAAAAAAATCTGTTATATAAACTTCCATTCATTTACCAACAGCAAATTATTAGTCAAATTAATTGATGTTTTATATATGTTTATACAATTATTTTTGTTATAATTAATGTAATTGATTTCACATATCTTCCTTCTATTAGGTTCTTTAATATAATTAAGTCATATTTTTGACACAATCTCTTTTATGTCTGTATTCTAAATAATGAATATATAATGCAGATGTATCATCTCTTCTATTAATAGCACTATTATTTAAAATACGGACATAAAATCAATTATGTCAAAAATATAAGACCTTTAAATTATATTAAAGAACTTAATAGAAAAAAGATATATGAAACCAATTTCATTAATTCTAATAAAAATAATTGTATGAACATATATAAAACATCAAATAATTTGACTAATAAATGACTAATAATAAATGAATGGAAGGTTATGTAATATACATTTATACAGGAATTTTTTTTATACCTTAAAAATATTGTATGGTTTTAATAGGTTATAGGTAATTTTATATAAAACAAGATAGATGTCATTATGTATGCAATGTAGATCATAAATACAATTAATTTTGACTAACAAACAAAACAACATTATCAGATAAGCAAACAAAGTTTTTAATCTTTAAATTTATTTAGACTGAGAGCATTAATATTAATTATTATTGTGTATGAAAGTTTAATTAGTCGTTAAGAGTATTTGAAAGATTGAAAATTGTGTTTTTTTTATTTGTTTTTAAAGTTTTTTTTCAATTTGTTATTTATATATATAGGAATTTTTTAAAAGTTATTTTTTTTAAAGTTTTATTATTTATATATTGTTATTTTATATATAGAATTTTTTTTTTACAAAAAAGTTATTTTGTTGATTAGTTTTTAGTAAATTTATTATTAATAAATTATTTACTTTTAAGAAAAAATATAACGTTCGAAAAATACTTAAAATAAATAATATGGATTGCATTTGTATTTCACAATGTAAATTTATATAATAGGAAGAAAGAAATTAGGTGTGCTGTGGTAGAATGTACTATATGTGATGAGGTTTATCACTTGAAATGTTTAAATAAGACTAGGAAGGATATAATAGTTTTATGGTTATGTAGTTAGTGTGTAAATATGATAAAAGAGGTGAGAAAGTGTTTCCAAAGCGTAGATAGTCGAAGGAGTGGGTGGAGAAAGTAATAGTGTAATGGAGATGATTAGTCAAAGAATAAATAAGATAGAGGAAGAACTGAAGATAAAATGCAAGAAAATAAAGGAATTATTGAACAGGAATGATAAGGAAGAAATAGATAAGGAGGATCAGAAGGTATTAGAAAATGTTATGGATGGAGTAGAAAAAGTAGATTATGAAACAGTATTGATAGGAGATTCACTAATTAGAGAATGTGGGGATATAATTGAAAGGAAAAATAGAAATAGGTATGTAAGAGTATGTTTGCCTGGAGCTAGAATGAGAAATGTAGTAGATAAAGTAAAAAAGCAAGGTAGTAGAGATGTGTATGTTATGGTGAGGACTAATAATTTATCAGAATTATCAGAGAATAATGGATGAGTATATAGATTTGATTAGGAACTTGACTATGATTAAAGGAAGAATAGTAGTAGTTGGATTATTACCAAGATTTGATGAGATATTTGTTAGATAGGGCATGTTCTATAAATGAGAGATTGAAAAAATTGTGTGAGAGAAATAATGTTATGTTTGTGGATGTGTGGGATTGTTTTATTGGAAAGAGGGAGTTATATAGTAAAGATGGGTTGCATTTAGGAAAACAAGGAAGTGAAGTTTTAGGAAGTTTGATTTATAAAAAAAATTTTCGGGAAAATTATAAAGGGGGGTGGGTTTTTAAATTGTAATATTATTAAAAAGAAAAAGAATGGATGGAATATAAGAAATAAGCAAAAGGAATTTGATTTAAATATAAATATAGATATGGAGAAGGAATGGGCTTGTAAAATTAATGGTAAGAAAGTAATTTATAAATGTAATGGAGAAGAAAAAATTAAAAAAATTTATAAAAGAGTAGTTAGGAAAGAAGAAATTGTTAAAATTGGGTTTTTGAATATGCAAGGTGGTAGGAAACCAGAAAAGTGGTTGGAATTAAATAAAACAATTGAAAATGAAGAGCTTGAGATATTAGCAGTAGCGAAAACACATTTAAGAAAAGAAGAACCTATTTTGAAACAGTTGGTATGGCAGGGTATAAATAGAAAAAAAAAAGAAAAAAGGGGTGGTGGTATAGGTGTTATATCAAAAAAATATTTAAATACTGTTAAATGTCAAGAACATTTGTGGTTTGAAATAAGGTTGGGTAGTCAAGAATGTATGGTGGCTATAGTTTATATAGCCACTGGAGATAGTCAAATTATAATGGAATGGAATAGTAACATATATGAATGTCTAGTTAAAGATACACAAAGTTTTAAAGAAAAGGGGAAGAGAATAATGGTTATAGGGGATATGAATGGATAAATTGAAGAAATTGATGATGTAGATAATAAAAATGGACAGCTTTTGAAGGAATTTTGTCAGAAAATGAATTTGAGTATTGGAAATTTATTAAATATTTATGAGGGACAATACACATAGTCTAGAAATAATATATTTCATACAATAGATTATGTATTGGTAGAGAAAGAGGGAATAAATAAAATAAGAAAAATTAAGGTGTTTGATAATGAAGAGAAAGTATGCACTAGTGATCATAACTTTATTGTAATTGAAATGGTTAGTAATGTGATGGAGAATAGAAATAAAAGTAGAAATACTTTTGAAAGATGTGGATGGAGAGTGAATGATAAGAATAAGTTGGAAGAGTATAAAATACAAATTGAAGAAATCATGGAAGAATGGGTTGGGGATGAGTATAAGGACTGGTGTAAAGAAGTAGAAAAAGTGGCAAATAGGGTTTTAGGTGAGAATACTCAGAAGAATAAAAGTAATAAAAAATGAGAATTAGTAAAAGTGTAAAAGAGAGGAAAGAAGCATGTAGAAAATATAAGTGTGCTATTAAGAATAAGGAAAGTGAAAAAGATATTAATGCTAAATGGTAAAGGTACTTAGAAAAGAAGAAGTTAGCTAAAATAGATAATTATAGAGAGAGAATGAAATTGAATAGTAAATTGTTGGAGGATATTAATAAAAGTGGAAGAGATGGGAATAAAAAATTTTGGAATTACATTAAAAAGAGGAATGTAGGGGAGAGAGAGTAGCTCTAGAGAAGATTTAGAGATAGTCTTAAATAGATATGTAATGAATATAAAAAAGATGTTAGATGTGAATGATAATGATAGAAAACATGAAAGCATATAGTAATGGGAATATTAGGTTTTCAGAAAATGAACTGAATGAGGTAAGAAGAAATTGAAAAGTGGAAAGACAAGAGGTTTAGATGGATGGGCAGCAGAGATGGTAATGAATTTAGGATATAGGGCAAAAGTAAAGTTATTATCCTGTTTTAATAAAATGGCACAGAATAGAGTTTTCCAAAGTAGTTGGAGTAATACAAGAGTAAGATTATTATTTAAAGAAAGGGTACGGATCATAGAAAGTTGAACAATTATAGACCAATTAGCGGTAACATCAGTTTTATATAAAGTTTTCTCATATATGGTGGCTAGAAGAGTTGTAAAATGGATGGAAGGGAATAATGTAGTGGGGGAAATGCAAGGAGGTTTTAGATTAGATAGGCGTATAGGAGATAGTTTATTTGTAGTTACATAACTTATGAATATGAGTAGGATTTAGGTAAACAGTTATATATGAGCTTTATAGATATAGAAAAGGCATATGATAGAGAAGAAAGAAATAGATTATGGATAAGTTTAGCAAATTTGGGAATGGATGAAGCTTTAATAGATATTATTAAGAAAATATATGAAAATAATTATTATATATTGTGACCGTTCGCCTTATTCAACCGTTCATATAGGGATTGAGAGCTCCGAAACAAACATGATATAGCGTAAAGCTTTATTTATTTTCCTATATCGATAGTTGTTCATTATCAACATAAGGGGGCGCCAGATACGATGATTTAATTTATAATTTAATTTCTCGCATCACCTTACGTCATATCAAAACGATTTCGAAGTCTAATCCCCGCCCATAAGCTCAAACTCCCAGCATGGACCAATAAGGGTCACTCAAAGTCGCGATGAAATTGTTTCAAGAATATCATTCTGGCAAAAGACACAATAATAACCAATGGAGAAGAAGCTTGGTTGATTTACAGATCGGTCCAAATATTGGACCGGGTCATTGGTTATTTGCAACTAATAAGAATGTTCGGTTGGCTCATAAAAAAAATTAGAAGCTTATAATATCATCCCCCCTTTATCATACAGTCCGGTAGAATTATTTACATTAGCTTTATTGACATTTATTTACATTTTCTAATAATAGGCCCTCCCAACTCTTAAATCTATCTTAACTACATAATAAATAAACATCGCGACTTACGGCACGATGAAACTTAAAGAAATAAACAAAACAAAAAAATAAGAAAGACAAATTTAAAAGTAAAATAATTAATCGCATGAATAAATGCTGATTATAATACTTAAAATAACAAAAAAAAAATATAGATTTACTTATAGGAAATGATTTGAGAAATGCTCGACTTGTTTAAATTATAAAAAGAAATTTATTGAATATAAAAAAAAAAAAATGCAATATTGATTAATAGTTTTATTTACACGCACATACTGAAACGGTTGTCTTCAAGTCCCTCACCATTTCACCAACCATCCTAATAACCCACTCATCTGTGCTAAGTTCAAACCTGTTTAATAAGTCTAAATTAAGATTTGTAAGCTAAAAATTGCAATCACGGCTATATAAACAGCATTATATACGCACATACGAAAGAACGCTATAAGTGAATAGTATTGCCAGAGTTATAGCGTATAATTTTATCGCGTAATATTTTTAAACAGTAATAATGTAGCGTCAATTTATTAATTTATTACTTAAATTCGTATGTGGGAATATAATCCACCTATATTGAATATACATATATAGCATAATGGCGTGATTAAAATATTTATTAAATTTTAAGTTTCATTTTTATTATAAACCAATTTAATGTAAAAACACATTGAAAGGGTGGTTGATTGCAAATGCACTGACAAGTTTCTTTTTAAAAAGAAAAAAGATTTTTTTTTCTAAAAATAAAAGTATTTTCGGAGAATTAAAAGTTTAGTAAAGTTTTTGCTGTAAACAATTGTATCAGTATATGCCACACCTGCCTTAGGTTTCTAAAAAGAAAAGCCAATTTTAAAATAATCTAGCTAATTGATTCTAAATTATTTTGGAGACCTCGCTAATTAAAAATATGTTTACAGCAGGGATTTTACACATAAATTATAAAATCAGAACAAAATTCCTGACTAATTAAAAATAAAATCTAATATCGGATTAAACTGATTAAAATTCGATTTAATTAAAAGTTGATAATCAGAGAAAAGTTATAACACCTAAAAGGAATGTCAGCATGTTTGAAGTCAACCACTAATTTCATAAGCAAATTAAAAATTTTGTAATCTTGATGGAGATGAAATTCCAAGGTGTGTGGGCTGATAAGGCGATCATTTAAAAAGGCCATGTAAAGTGGAGGAGCCAGCTTAGATCTTTACTTTTTTGAAACCTTGACAGCTTTGGATCTTTGAAAATCTTTACAGCTTGAATGCTACATCTGTGAAGTTTTGCCTTCTTTGATCATCGTTAAGCTTTGGAATCCAGCGTGTATCCTGAACCAAAAGCAACCGTGAACATTTTGACATCCAGTTAAGACAATAATTTTTATATCTGAGCGAGAGAAAATGTCGGGCTAAAACAGGCAGCCTTGGCTAAGCTCCAGAGTGAAGGCGACGGGCCTTTACTTCCATCCAAAAACCACCATCACCAGTATGCCGCCATAACAGCTCCGCTCTAACCGTGGGAAGATGATGCCGCAAGCCGCCACAAAGACTCCCGTAACTCCAGCTCAAGTACTACAAGATGACCGGTAACCTCACCATTTCTAACTGCAGTTCAATATATTAATTTTCCTTTAAGTCTAGACTTATAAAATGTATTTTAATTCTAAAATCTTGAATTCAAGTAAATTGCTAAATGTAAAATTTTATTCTTAAATTTAATTATATAATTCTGACCTACTTTCTAATGTTTCCTAACTAAATGATTTTAATAATTTTATTTTCAATTTTCTCACTGCGGTTGTGACTATGGTTTCTTTATTTCTTTTTTATTTTTTTTTAATATAAATTATATGCTAATGCCTCGAAACAGCGGGCATGCAATATTAATAATAAAGAGAAGAGAGAATGACCCCTCTTCATTTAATAATTATTTATCGTAGCTTAATGCACGCTGTTTCAAAACCCTCTTAAATAACTGTTAAGAATTGGCTATGTGCTGATTATTATTTTGATCTTGATTATTTAATTATTTGTTGGCAATTTTAAAATGGGAATCTTGTTTTAACCCAAAGTAAATTTCAATTTAATTTTCACTAAGCAATATCCCAGCCTTGAATAAGTATATTTGTTATTTATTTCATTTTGTAAAAGCCCTCCAAATATACTTTTTTCCCCTTTTTTGTTTTTATTAATTAATCGCGTAATCAAATGTGTTATTTGAGATTGAAACTAGAAAGCAAAGAATATTTAAAAGTACGCCCACGTATAGCATATGATTATTAAAATGCTATATTAGAGTTGGCGCTAATGATTCCACTGATTAGCTATCGTTCTTGTGGCTAAATATTAAATTATTTCAACTCTTTTGCTTGGCGGATGTGATAATTTTATTATACATTTAAACTTTCTCGTTATGTTGCATTTTTCTTTAAGATGGGACTCGGAACGGCCATCCCTCTTACACTCCTTGGGTCGCACACGAATAAGACCTGACGTCAAATTCCAGGCAATAGTGTTAGCTACCCCAACCCTCTTTAGCAGCATGGCGATCGGTCATAGGGCTCCGGTGTTGATCACAAAACCCTAAATATTAATCCATCCGCAGAGCGACATTTAGTATAACGGTTTACCAGCGCTATAGCGCATTGGTTCTTTTGGTTGCCAACTCTTCCTCCCTTAAATTAAGTTTGAGCCATTGTCTGACATATTCAAGAGCTAGTTTCGGTCTCATGTACAATAGTCTGAAATAATAATATTATAGATAAATTTGACTTTAAATGTTTCACATATATGAGAAAACAAGGCTTCGTCTGATTGCTTAGCTGAAAACCATGGAATAAGAGGGATTAGCATAATCTGCCCCATAGCTACAATGCAGTGACTGATCAATAAGATAATAAAGCAAATGATGAAAACAATATTTAACTTCATCAAATAAAATAACAAATGTAAAATAATTTTAATTGTAAGGAGAGAAGGTTAAAGCGCTCTCCAAAATGTTAGATGCTACGCGCATTTTAATTGTAAAATGCAAGAATAATATAGATAAAATCGTCAAATTTAATCTGCAAAAATAAACATACAATTTAATAAATTACTCTGATCTCGATCTTATTTATTTCAATCCAATTCAAAATTCTCTATATTATATATGTGATTTCCGATGCATTAATTAGTTTTAAATATATACCGTTAATAAATTCCATTTTTTTTTTGTTATGAGTCTCATTGCTTCTCCGTGACCTATGTCAGCCGTGTGGAAAAAGGTATACTACGTGTAAGTTCAAGGTGGTCATTCGTAGGGTCTTGAGTCTTGGAATCCTGGCTTACGAGTTGGAAGTGCGGTCGGACTCGGGATGTTACAGTCCTAGTCTGGTCAGCTTCGGTCTCTTTTGCTTGGATTCTAAATTCTGTTACTCGCACAGAAAAGAACATATTATGCATAATAAACATGGATGATAAAATACATATTTCCTTTTATATTTTGAAATTAGGTGTGTTATAGCTTAGAAGATAACAATTAAGGTCAAAGTTCATAACTGAAAGGTCCTAAGATTTAAATATGAGGAATTGCATAGCATGTGATTTACGAAGATTAAAATAATAAGTTTAAATATGAGGAATTACGGATCATTTTATAGTTTGATTTACGAAAAGTCGAATTTAATTAATTATGAGATTGTCTTTTAAAGTTTACGTAAAGAATGAATGAAAACATTATAAAATAAAGTGTTTACCTAGGATTTTTGCTTAGTCTTCCGCTGCTTCTACTTTGGTGAGGGTTCGAACATGGTAGATGATGTTTTCCATAATATGAGGTTATTCATTTTTTTTAAAGTTCAGCGTAGTAGGTTTGGACGATTCATGTATTTCAAACGGAACAACATTATTGAACTGGTTGGAGCACTATTTTCGGATGGTACTGTTGTTGATCATTCATAGCTGTGGAGATGTTCTGGCGGCGGAGCGTCGATCAATCACTGAAGGGTTTCCTAGCCCATCATGACGATCGACGCTCTAAATACTGATTTCACTGCGATCATATTGAATAAACCGGATAGCAAAAACAAAATGAAAACGAGATGATGAATGACTTTTGACTAATGAATTTTGAATAAAGGATAAAGAAAGAATAAAGAATGAATAATATCTTTAGATTTTCCTTGATATTTATATGGGTTGGGTATTATCTGAGGATCGAATCTCCACCCAGAGTTCAATATTTTTTTAGTTGTCGATATGGTCCGTGTCCTACGTAATGTTCACTCAATCCATATGCTGGAGGCAATCTTAGGTTTAGGCAATCTCATATTGCAATCTCAGTTAATAAATAAAAATACTTATTCACACCTTTGATGCATACGTGTGTGCGTGTTTTAAGAGAACAATATAATTTACATTAGTTTAAAAGTCGAGCATTTAATCTTTCTCAAAAATCATTTCTATAAGCTTTTAACTTTTACTACAGTTATAATTTAAAATAAAACCCCTTTTTAATTATCCCCGCGGCATATACAAGTAAAAATCACTTATTGAGATTAAAAAATGGCATATTAGTAATACTTTATATTTTATTTTTAGAGGATATTGTTTTAGTAGATTATATGAAAGCCTTAAACTATTTAATCAGAAATATTAACATTTTATTTTACAGTGTATTTTATAAAGTATTGAAAGAAAACTATATCTATTTTTCATCATAAGTTGAAAGTGAGAAAAAACAGAGTGTTTACATTGCTTGTGGGTGTGCGTATATACATGTACCGACTTTGTCTCGGTATATATCCCCGCGATCCGTCTAAAATTAAAATGCGAGGATTGGCATTTTAATTTTCACAATAAAATCCTTTATTTTTTTGACCCCGCTTCGTGTGATTTTTTAATCACTTATTTTAGCCGATTATCCTACAGTTCAACTCCCCTCATATAAAGAAACGAAGTGGCAGGTCATGTGGTCAGGCTCGGATTGACACTTGACGTTTACGAACTAAACTCAAAAAAAAAATTCTTCTTTTTTTTTTTTTCTTTACGAAGAGCGGGCGTGCCATAATTGGAGATATCTTGCCCAATCTGGTACAGGCACCCGGGGTGGAAGGTTGGCATGGGGATGGACCTTTCCGAAGTCTCACGATGCAAGGTTACGAACATATAGACATTCTCTTACGGTCTATCTAATGGGAGGCAGGGGGATGGTCATTTCCGAAGTCCCCTCTGCAAAATACGACAACATTTACGAGGTAGCGAATAATCTGAGTTATAGAACAATAAGCATTCAAAATATCCGAGCTCTGTACCTCCTAGCACACTGGGAAATCTTGAGGGAAGGAACAATAATAGCGCACTCTCGCGACCCGGCTTTTCTTTCTTTCTTTAGGCGGCATCCGCTTCCTTTCTCCGCGTGTTTTCGAGCAACATATATTTTAGTCGAAGGCGGGCGACGTTCTTTTTAATTTAAACTGGCTTTCAGAAATATTAACTTATTTACCTCGAATAGTTTTCTTTAGAAGAGTTATGACATTTATTCCTTTTCTCTCTTTAAATTATATTTTTTCTCTCGTGTTTAGTTATCTGCGGTCTGCTTTGGTTTAAAATAATGTTTTATCAACCCCCCTTCCCCCCTTGTTATTGTATGATGCGATGCGATGTGTAAGTCCTTTCTGGTCCGAGGTCATTTTCCTTCAGTTACCGTTATTTATAAAGCGTGCTCCGGTAATCGTATTCCTGTGGCAAATCCGTGTTCGTCAACGTGTTTTTAGACTAAATTTTCATTAGTATCGATCTGGTGGTAGCTTTCTCCTATATGGTTCCTGTCTCGGCCTCTCTACCTGCCTTTCCCATCCTTCCGCTCGCTCGAACTTAGCTATGGCGTCCCCCATCTTGTGGATGCCCTCATCATCCCGGCTTAGCATCATCCGCCTGATGTCTGTCGGCATGTTGTGTCTAATGGTCGAGATGATTTGCTCCTCCGTCATGTGATACGCCGGTAGCTGCTGGAGGCCGGCCACCTGCCTGTAATAGAACTGTGTTATCGTCTCGTTAGGTTTGAGCCCGTATTTTTCATTGGTGATGTGAAAGTAGATCCCCTCTTGTCTGGTAGCGTTCCAAAAGCTTCGTAGGACCTCTTCTCGATATTCTACGAACGATCTGGGTTTAAACTCGATCGTTCGCCACCAATCTCTAGCTGGCCCTTGCAGGTATGTGCTGGCAATGTTGATTTTGTCCGGCTCCGGCTTTGAGGGTTCGGAAAACAGGTTCCGGGCGCTCTCCACGTGGTCCATCGGACTCTCGTTTTCCCCTGCCCTGAAGATCTCAATTTTTATTTGCCTTTCGGCCCACGACTGGCTCGGTTCCCGCAGGTTTATTCTCAGTTCACATTTCTTTTCCAATTCCTCCAGACGTTTGGCCATAGCTTCTCTCGGTACGTTCTGTAGTGGCTCGATTCATTCTACCTTTCTATTTATCGCGTCCACCTTTTGTCTTACGTCTTCCAGATATGCCTTTGCTGTTATCACTTCAGTCTTCGCTTCTTCTATCTCGGCTTTTGCTGCCCCAATCTCTATTTTTATTGAGGTAATCTCAGTCTTTACTTCGTCAATCTTTATTTCTTCCCCTTTGCTCTGGTCCTCCTCCGACTCTCCTGTGTCTCCCTTCAATAATTTTCGTATCTCCCTAATGAATTCCTCTCTCTCCTCCTTTCTCTCTCTCCTTCTTTTTTCTTCTCTGTCCTCTTCTCTCTTCCTTCTTTCTTGTCTATCTTCCCTCATCTCTATCATCATTTGGCTCATCATTCTAAGAAGCATTTTTATTTCTGATTCATCCTCTTCTTTAACATCTATCTTTTTGAACGTTATAGGGCTCTCCCCTGTCTCCTCCCACGCAGTATCGTTATTGCTGTCCATTTATGACTTAATAAAAAGATTTTTTCCTTTCTTTATTTATATCTAAAATGTTACACCTTTTTGTTGATGTTTACAGGAACGTGATTATTTTATTTTTTTATTTATTTATGATAAGAAGTGATTAATCGACGTCCGCGCCTCCATCTCCCGCTATGTTCTCCTTTTATTTATTTCGCTCCGGCTCCAAGTGTTTTATTAAAAGATTTGCGATACTGTGGATCGCTGTATTTTGTTCCGTTTATTATTTTCCTTTTCTCCCTTTTCCTTCCCTTTCTATTCGTCCAAACTTTCGTTTACGTGAAAAAAATTTTGCGTCTTTTACGAGGTTCGGCCGCTTTTGGCTAATGTCTTGATTTGCTTCTCTCCAAAACATTATTTGTATTAGCCTCACGTTTGGAAGCGCCATTTGTGACCGTTCGCCTTATTCAACCGTTCATATAGGGATTGAGAGCTCCGAAACAAACATGATATAGCGTAAAGCTTTATTTATTTTCCTATATCGATAGTTGTTCATTATCAACATAAGGGGGCGCCAGATACGATGATTTAATTTATAATTTAATTTCTCGCATCACCTTACGTCATATCAAAACGATTTCGAAGTCTAATCCCCGCCCATAAGCTCAAACTCCCAGCATGGACCAATAAGGGTCACTCAGGGTCGCGATGAAATTGTTTCAAGAATATCATTCTGGCAAAAGACACAATAATAACCAATGGAGAAGAAGCTTGGTTGATTTACAGATCGGTCCAAATATTGGACCGGGTCATTGGTTATTTGCAACTAATAAGAATGTTCGGTTGGCTCATAAAAAAAATTAGAAGCTTATAATATCATTCCCCCTTTATCATACAGTCTGGTAGAATTATTTACATTAGCTTTATTGACATTTATTTACATTTTCTAATAATAGGCCCTCCCAACTCTTAAATCTATCTTAACTACATAATAAATAAACATCGCGACTTACGGCACGATGAAACTTAAAGAAATAAACAAAACAAAAAAATAAGAAAGACAAATTTAAAAGTAAAATAATTAATCGCATGAATAAATGCTGATTATAATACTTAAAATAACAAAAAAAAAAATATAGATTTACTTATAGGAAATGATTTGAGAAATGCTAGACTTGTTTAAATTATAAAAAGAAATTTATTGAATATAAAAAAAAAAAATGCAATACTGATTAATAGTTTTATTTACACGCACATACGTGCATTCACGCACTCGCACAGAAAAGAACATATTATGCATAATAAACATGGATGATAAAATACATATTTCCTTTTATATTTTGAAATTAGGTGTGCTATAGCTTAGAAGATAATAATTAAGGTCAAAGTTCATAACTGAAAGGTCCTAAGATTTAAATATGAGGAATTGCATAGCATGTGATTTACGAAGATTAAAATAATAAGTTTAAATATGAGGAATTACGGATCATTTTATAGTTTGATTTACGAAAAGTCGAATTTAATTAATTATGAGATTGCCTTTTAAAGTTTACGTAAAGAATGAATGAAAACATTATAAAATAAAGTGTTTACCTAGGATTTTTGCTTAGTCTTCCGCTGCTTCTACTTTGGTGAGGGTTCGAACATGGTAGATGATGTTTTCCATAATACGAGGTTATTCATTTTTTTTAAAGTTCAGCGTAGTAGGTTTGGACGATTCATGTATTTCAAACGGAACAACATTATTGAACTGGTTGGAGCACTATTTTCGGATGGTACTGTTGTTGATCATTCATAGCTGTGGAGATGTTCTGGCGGCGGAGCGTCGATCAATCACTGAAGGGTTTTCTAGCCCATCATGACGATCGACGCTCTAAATACTGATTTCACTGCGATCATATTGAATAAACTGGATAGCAAAAACAAAATGAAAACGAGATGATGAATGACGACTTTTGACTAATGAATTTTGAATAAAGGATAAAGAAAGAATAAAGAATGAATAATATCTTTAGATTTTGCTTGATATTTATATGGGTTGGGTATTATCTGAGGATCGAATCTCCACCCAGAGTTCAATATTTTTTTAGTTGTCGATATGGTCCGTGTCCTACGTAATGTTCACTCAATCCATATGCTGGAGGCAATCTTAGGTTTAGGCAATCTCATATTGCAATCTCAGTTAATAAATAAAAATACTTATTCACACCTTTGATGCATACGTGTGTGCGTGTTTTAAGAGAACAATATAATTTACATTAGTTTAAAAGTCGAGCATTTAATCTTTCTCAAAAATCATTTCTATAAGCTTTTAACTTTAACTACAGTTATAATTTAAAATAAAACCCCTTTTTAATTATCCCCGCGGCATATACAAGTAAAAATCACTTATTGAGATTAAAAAATGGCATATTAGTAATACTTTATATTTTATTTTTAGAGGATATTGTTTTAGTAGATTATATGAAAGCCTTAAACTATTTAATCAGAAACATTAACATTTTATTTTACAGTGTATTTTATAAAGTATTGAAAGAAAACTATATCTATTTTTCATCATAAGTTGAAAGTGAGAAAAAACAGAGTGTTTACATTGCTTGTGTGTGTGCGTATATACATGTACCGACTTTGTCTCGGTATAATATATATATCAATTAGGGAATATAGAATCAGTTAAAGTTAAAAATGGGGTGGGGCTAAGGCAAGGATCCCCTTTGTCACCTATTTTGTTTGTGTTGTATTTGAGTGAACTGGAAAGAGCAATAGAAAGATTAGGAAGAGGGATAAAGATACCGTTAATAGGTAGTAAGGGAGTATATATTTTGTCAGGTCTTTTTTTTGTGTGCAGAAAGAAGAGAAGATATGGAAGTTATGCTGAGGACATGTGCAAGGGTGGGTAAAGAGATGGAGATTAAATTTAGTGAAGAAAAATCAAATATAATGATGGTTAATACTGGGGAAAGAGATGTAGAATTTTTATTGGGAGATATTAAGTTAAGTGTGGTGAATAGATATAGTTATTTGGGAATTATTTTAAGTAATCAGAAAAATTATTTGGATGAATGGGAGAAAAAGTTGATAAATGAAGCAAAGAAAAGAAAGGGATTGATAAAGAAATTAACAGTGTTTTCATATAATAAATGATATAATTAGAATTATATGGAAAGGAGTTGCAGTAGCAGGGTTAACATATGGTAATGATGCATTATATGTTAGTAAAGAGATATTAAATTACTTAAAAAAAGTTCAAAGGGAAGTAGGAAGACATGCATTGGATGCAGATGTATGGACAGCAAGAGAGGCAATTTAAGGAGAAATGGAATAGTCAAGTTTTCATATGAGAGATGCAAAAAGAAAAATGAAAATGTTTAGTAGATTGCAGTTTATGGATAATAAAATAATAGTTAAAATAGTATTTAATTGGGTTATGAGTAAAGGGCAGGTAACAAGATGGGTGAGAAAGGTAATGCGGTATGCAAAAGATTTGAATACAGAATTTATATCAGTATATTTGTACAAAAGATGGGATGATTGTGTTAAGAGGATTGTTGAGTGTTGTAGTAGTAAGGAATGGGATAAAAGAATAGATTTATTAATAAAGAATAGGGAGTTAGAGAGATGGAGAAATGGTATGGAGAGTAAAAGGAGTTTAAATATATATAAAAATAAACAGAATATTAGGTGTGAGTTAATATATGATAATAGTAAGGAAAGTAGTTTATTATTTAAGGTTCGAACAGGATCTTTAGCTACAAAAGAATATACATGTAAATGGAAAAAAATAAGTGATTTATTTTGTAAATTATGTAAGGAATAAAAAATATTAGGCATTTGATAATTGAATGTAAATGCTTGAAAACAGAAAGGATACATATAATGAAGTTATGGAGGAATAAACATGAAAAAAGTGATTACACCGAAAGTGAATTATTGGTTTTTATGCTGGGTTTGAGAAAAGATAAACCGGATTTAGATATAAAAGTTATAGAGTTGACAAAGATTATGTTGTGGAAATGGGATGGAGCAGAATATGGGAAAATTTAGAGTGGGGAATGGAAAATAAAGTGGCTAACAAGCTTATCTGGGCATAATTGCTGAGATATTCTTGACTTCGTTTAAGGAGAAGTCACAATACATCACATCACATAACTGTAAATTAGTTGAAGCACAATGAAATGAGCAAAAATTAAGATTTGCCAAAAAGAGCTTTTTTGTGTATGATTATTATTATATATATTGTTGCTATTATGTAAGGATATTTTATATTATATCACTGATTTATTTAAATATATGTAAAAGCAGCATAATGGATTAAACTTTTTTCCATTTTTGATGAGAGTCTATTAATCTATTTGCTTAAAGTTTTGTGATTATGGTATATTAGATGTGATAACATATTGAACTATTTCCATCATTTATCATTAAATATTGAATGTTCAAAAAAATTTAAACTCTATTTAAATTTTTCAAATACAAACAACTGTTAATAATAACACACTAGATCCATGTATTATTCTCCATTCTTCTTCAAGTGTTCTGGCCTGACCAGTGACAATATTAGTATAGAAGTTGAACTTACATCTTCTTAAATGTCAAATTTTAAGGCAATGCTCTAATCAGCTAATATTGGCATTGGTCAGGTCAGTAATGCCCGAAGAACAATGGAAAATAATATCACTCAAAATGTTGTGTAATCTACTAACCTATGTTGTTTATTTGAATGTTATTATTAACAGTTGTTTGTACTTGGAAAATTTAAATAAAGTTTAAAATTTTCTAGATACTTCCGACTTTTTTTTTTTCATGTGTCAAAGCATTGGCAGGGTAGACACTTGACATTTAATGTTAGATGATGGAAATAGCACAACATATTATCAATCTAGTGTCAAAGCTAATTAATTTAAATTTTATATGCTTTTCAAATCTCAATGAATGCAAGTATTTGCCATAAATTCATAATTTTCTAAATAAATGTAAAAACTTTTAATTTGTATATTTATGTACATATTAACAAAAACACAACATTTGTTTCTTTTAATGACAGTAAAAAAAATATATCTTCAAAAAACTGATTGATTTAATATATATACAAATATGCTTTAAAGCATCCCCAAAGAAAAACATCTTAAAAACATGGCATTTTTACTGGTTACATAATTTATTTAGATTTTATATATTTTCCAAAAACTCAACAGCACACACATCATTTTCTTTCCAAATCTTATTCTAACTGTATGAATATATTGCTTTTTTATTCATTACGTTTCGAACATATTTCATGATTATTATCAAGATCTGTTTTATTTACTAATGGTAAAAATTACATGGCATGAATACATACTTTATACAATATATAAAAATAATCATAAAAATAAAATTGAAATATAAGAAATAAAGTTTATTGTCACAGATTGCGAATAAGTAATATTTAAAGAGAATATAGCCGTTGTCATAATATTTATTGAAATTAGTCGATTATATTAAATTTAAAAAAGGAAAAACGAAGTGATAGAAATTTCTGTAGTACTGAAATAAAATAATCTATTTTGCCATTATTGTAGTTTAATGTTATTATTGTCGATATATTTATTAATAATTATAAACTTGTACTGCATATATATATATATTATTTTCTTCCTCTTATTTGGACTTGTGAAATGTTTATTCTGTTGGTGATTATTTAGAGAATAACTGTCCCTAGTGCTAATTCCTTTTTATACATATCTTTCAAAAAATTTAAACCAAAAAAAAAAACGTATTTGCATTTGCTAGTCCTTTTTTATTTTCTAGTCAATCATTCCAGTAGATCTAATCCAAATTATTTTAATTAACCATATGGATATTAGTTTATAAAAATATAAAGCAGGTTCACAAAATTATAAAAAAATATATTATTATAAATGAAAATGCTTATATTTAATTATTGCCACACTTTTAATGCATGATATCTAAAAAATAAAATAATCTTATATTTGTTTAACTTTACGTATTTTTTTTTTTTTCAAATTAAAAAACCCCTGCTCAATATATATAAATGCATTAGAGATGAGATTTTTTAACTTTACCTACTGGTTTATGACCTTTCATAGCATAAAACAATTGCACTTCGAGGTCAACATTCCAATCAATTGGACCTTCCTTTTCATTTATTTTGTTTACTTCTACCATTTTTTAAAAATACTGTACAACTAATCAATAAACAACAATAGACACAAAATACTGAAAAATTGAAGAATGTATTAACTGAAAGAGGACGCCACCAGTACAAAAAGTTCGCAAAATATATATATATAAGTAAATGTAAAAGATATTATAATTCATTGCTTTTATATTGAATTCATTTACAAATCATTAATAATTTTAAATATATATATTTTTTAAAAATACATATTTATTATAATAACAATATTCACAATGGTGTAATATAATGTTTTTCTATTGTTATATAATTGTAAATTATGATAAAAATATTATTTGCATTTTAATTTGGTTTATATATTTTTTAAACATCTAAATCATTTATTTAAAATATAGTTCTCTACTGAGATAGGAAAGCTGTTTCTGCGGAGTTACTACTTTTTTTTAAAATAAGGACAAAATTTCCCAGAATAACGCTCGAGTATTTGAATGTTTTCTTGCGTTAGTCAAATATTAGTATTTGACTTAATGTACAAGAGGCTACATCTAAAAAAATTAAACTTTTAAGATCTTTTTTTTTTTTGCTAAACATGGAATATTGGGATGATGATGGCGACGGTGATAGTACATTTCCATTGCCTACCTCAAACAATTTTCCTTCCGGATCGGCTCATTCTGTAGAATCTCAAAGTCAGAGTACATTGCCTACTTCAAACTATTTTCCTTCTTTCGGACCGCCTCATTCTGTAGAATCTCAAAAGCAGAGTTTTCTAAAAACCGAGGACGATAAAAAATCTGATCATTATAGTAATAATTGGAGAAAAAAATTTAATCAAACACGAACAAATAATGTGTTTAAAGAGAGGGAAATGCAATTTAAAAACTATAGATCTCGAGATAGAAATGAAAGACATGAACTTTCAAGTTCGGAAGAAAGTAAATCTAAATTGAAATTTAATTTAAAAAAAGAATTTGTTGCAAAGGTTATTGGTAAGTTCTATAATCATTTTTAAATTAGAAAATATTTAGTTGATGTTTAAAATAATTTGGTAATTTTAATTTTATCTAGACTAATTTATATAGATATAATAAACACATCCATACTTCCCCATTCGATTTAAATTCATTTAAATAAAGATATAATAAAAGACAAATGACCCCCAAGATGCATTTCGTGCTGAACCAGCACTCATCAGTTAGCCCAGGTCACTATCATATATATCCTTATTATATGAAAAGTATTTATCTAGAGTAAATTGTTACATTTTTATATCTGCGCTAGATATAATCTCTAGTTTCGATAATGATTAGTAATAATCATTATTGGGTAAAACTGACTTATAGCTACCCGAACCATTCGCCCTCTATTTTTAAAAAACTTAAGTCAGTTTTACCAATAACTAATTTATATCTTTTGTTTTTTAAAAAAGTTATTCTTAAATGTTTAGTCTTTAGATATACATCAACGTCCAAACTTTTTAGCCCTGTTGCTTTTAATTAAACCTACTGCTGCTTTATGAAATATTTAGATAATAGTTTGCGATTGCTTGTACTCCCCCCCCCCCCCTTAAAAAAAAAGGTTTTTTTTTTTTTGTAAGCAATCTACGGAATGATCAAATATTTAGCAGTTAATAGATAATTATGTATATCTGAAGACTAAAATGAAAATGGAAAATTAATATTTGACAAACCTGATTATGTTCTTCACTAATCCTTTATGAGGGATTGTTGGAGAAATCTTTATCTTGCAGTGAGCTATTTTAAAGATTGCTTCCCTTATATAAAGTTATACTTATAATACGCTGTAAAATTAATTTTCATATATCATATCTCCTGTTTAACTCATTTTTTAAAAATTTCTCATAAGATTTTCCCACCATTTATTCCTAATATTTTTATTGCTTTTCAGTTATGTTAAGCAATCAGCCACTTTATCCCATATTTTCCCAGTTACATTATTCTCTGTCATTCTTAAACAGATTACATTCTAATAGTACTTTATATTCCATATATATAACAATTTTTTTCACATTTACTTATGCATTTCTTCAAATATTTACTTTGCTGTTATGCATATACTGTATGTTCTCATCATTCCTTTAATATATATTGTAACATGATAAAAAATGATGATGCTGGGAAAATGATCAATCTAATCTGAATAAAACATAGCCCAATCATTGGTCGCCATTTTGTAATGGACTGTTGATTATAATATTGGATGATAATATAAAAACTACTATCTCTGAGATGTCATTTATAATAATATAGATGTAGCCTAAATGTGGAATGTCATTTTTATAAAAACCCCAAAGTTGATTTGACATTTTGTAATAATTATCACATGTACATGATCATCATCGGCTAGCATTGGGTAGCTATTTTATCACAATAATAATGGATTTTCTACCTCACAACCTCTACATTTATTCAGTCAACAATAGTCATAAAGAAATGCCCTTAAGATTTATATTCCTTTATCACAGAGCAAAACATGTATTAACAAATAGTAACTATTAAAACCTGTGTAAAATTATCTAGCTCAGTTATTGATCACACTAGGCAATAATAATATTTCCCATATATAATTATTTAAATTGTCCACTACACTATCAATCTCTACTAAAATCTAATTTATTCAGATTATATTTAAAACGAAATAAACCAAACGAGATCATCGCCTCAGACATCAACGAATCTATCTAGGATTCCAAAGTAAACTGCAATAAACAGCGAAACCATATATTATTGCCCTAAACAATGATGCATGCTTAAGACAACTATTTGATTAATAATTGAATAAAACTAAATTTGAATTGATAAACAATTAAATTCCGACATATTTTACTAATCTAAAATTATTTATAGTAATGCAAATTTACTTTAATATTTAATAATCTCTTTAAATCAACTAGTTTCTAAATAATTGTAATTATATTTTGAGAACGTTTTCTAAATTACATAATATTTATATTTAAATGAAATAAACCGTTGCTCAGTCCTATATCTATTTTAATAAAACGTCAAATATAATACAAACATTTCATTCATCCCCTACATTAGATCAACATGTAATTATTGCTTCAGTTATATTCCAAAATGAAACATTCCACAAGAATTTATTATCAATAAATACATTAGGTAATTTCACCTTTTACAGTACCCAATCACATTACATAAAGTATACCATAGGTTTCTATGGAACATTTACTGATATTATTCATCTACTTAAATCTCCAATCAATCTATTATAGAAATGGATTTTGTAACAAACTATGTATGACGATAATTGGCAGTTATCTAAGCCAAAAATAATATTCAGTTCTTTACTAGTTAATAAAATTTTTGATTTTCACTTCAGAGAAATTAAAGAAGGTAATTAAGACAGATCATTTTGACTAATGATAAAATAAAAATCTATCAAGATTTTTGTAACCGGATAAGATAAGCAAATAAATAACTCTTAACTAATGAAATTATTTCTACTAGTAATATTGACTTAGATAAGTAAACAAATATTTAAATGCAGTACCAAATATAAAATTTATGTCTAATTGGATTTAATAATGATTTGTAAAATATACATATATAATTCTATTTCACTTACTAAGATGGCTTTAATCTTGGATCAAATTTTAAGTACCAAAATTATCTGTGCATTCAAAAGAAATAATTAGACAGATTCACCAGATTTTAAATCAACTCTAAATTTATTGGTTTATAATAAAAATTTATAACAGTAATAACCAAAAATATAACAATAAAAAAAAACAATCGATGTTTGCAATAGACTAAAATCAATAAAAATAATAATATGTGTGTGGAACTCCAAAAAAATGTTGCATGACAATAATACTATATGAAACGGAAGGAGAGAGTTTAAATATCTTCCTGAGATTTTAAATAGAATGTACAATAATAATAAAAAAATGTGATTAAATAAAAATTGATCTTTATTCAATAGTGTAATTTCTTGATAATTTCTTGATAATTAAACAAACATAAAAAAGAAAATCTGTTATATTCAAACCTTTTTCTATGTGAATCTCCAAGTTAAATCTTGAACATACAGAAAAAAAATTAAATATTTGAAAACACTGTGTCGTATTAACTTATATCATCAGATAATAGTTTAAATAAGAATAAAATGAACCTCTCCGATCTTTTCATTGCGTGATTTCTACCACACCCATATATATATTATTTATCTGTTTTTGAAATAAAATGTAAACTCTCCTTTTCTTTTAATAAAATATATATATATAGTATCGAAATCATAGTACCTAAGTGATAGTCTGTTCATTTTCACTCACTATCCATGGATCCATCGTAGCTTCTCGTTCTTTATTTCCGATCCTAAGATGTAATGATTTTCCTTTAAGTAGAGAAGATAAACATGAGTAATAATTAACACAGATACGAATCCAATTATTTTTGCATCTAAATTCCAATATTTTCTTTTAAACATATAAATTTATCCAAACATTTAAAATGATAGATACTTATCCGATGCAAAATCACATATCATTGGCTTTATTTTTCTTTTCCATTAATAATAGTGCACAAAGAGAATTCCTTTAATAACACAATCCAGTTATAAGCAAGCAAAGACTAAT
Source organism: Epiperipatus broadwayi (assembly GCA_028023455.1). NCBI lineage: Eukaryota > Metazoa > Onychophora > Udeonychophora > Euonychophora > Peripatidae > Epiperipatus > Epiperipatus broadwayi. The sequence continues at coordinate 2,852,600 of JAQFVV010012397.1, read as the reverse complement.
AAATGCTAACTTTTTCTTTCCAGATTAAGAAAGTGAAATTTAAAATGGCCTAATGTCACACAGGAGTTGAGTTAATCTTGTTAAATTCTTTGATCTGAAATATGACATCCATAGACATATAATGGGGTTTATATCCATTACAAATAAATAAATGCAATTCTGGATTTTTAACCACGAAATATCTTTAATTAGCTGACCTGCAATACAATGCATTTTTATGGGTGTTTCTTTCTTTCACATTTTTGCAGTTTCCCCTGGAATTTCATCAGCAAGCTGCCCAAATTAAACAAGCAAATGGTTAAATTTTTATTCTTTCATAGTTTTATAAATTAATCACTTAAACAAAAAAATTTAATAAATTTTTAAAGACAGATCTAAAACGTGTCTGTTTTGGCAATGATAAATTTACAATAACTCAAATTACATCTCTTCTATTTATAAGATACGCTTGTTAACATTACTGGTTGTCATAACAACTGTTGAATATTCCTCAAATTTGACTTGATGATGAGAAATTTGTTCAAGAAAATCTTGTCTCCAATTAGTAAGTCAAATGGAGATTTAAAAAAAAACTGGATACAGTGAAAATGAAATCCTGTTTTATAAGTTCAATATTATTTTTCCATTATAAACTAAAATAAGGAATTCCTATTATAATTCTAATACATTTTAATGGATATCAATATTTTTACATATGTTTTTTAATAATTTTTTTTATGTAATTAATTTATGAACAACGTATATGAAACATAAAACATTAATTTTATAATACGTGTTGCTATGGTGATTATAATAACAGAAATTGAAATGTGTAATACTTAATAATATTCTCTTCAAGTAAGCTTTTATGATTCACTTAACTATTTCCAGAATCTATTTATTTATTCACCTGTTTAAATTTTTCTCTGAAATTGATCATAACAGATTTATAAATTGATGCTAAATTTTAATAATAAATAAGAATGTTGTTTGAATAGTATGGTTGCCATAGTTACCTAGTTAATATTAATATTTCAACACCTTAATTATCACATGATTACCATTTCTTATGCTTGCTCATAACTTATTAAAACGCAAAACTCCATAAAGTAGTGCCACTCTGGCTTGCACTGAGTGGCACTACTGTATGGAGAGTCTTGCCTGTTTTAAATCACTTCAATTATCCATAAATCAAGTGAAATAAAAATTAAACAAGACCAACAAACTTCTTTATTTTTTTTTTAATATTGTGACATACACCAATCTGGTTACTTACAATATGTATATTGTAATGATAGATTGTATATTTTGAAGTCCTATATTGGATGGTGTTATTATAACTTTCATAGGATGTATGCATCTTCCCTGTGTGTTCCAAATTGTACACTTAATTCAATCTAATGTAAAGGCATATTTGAGAATAATCCATTTATTGATTGATTGTAATTAATTATCATATATGAATCATCATCTATGTTAAATTAACTTAGAGAGCAATGAACTCTTGAGATAGAGTTTGGATTAAATAGTTTTGCAGTCTAATAATAGTAATTCCTAACTATGACATATATTTTATCAAAGAAAACATACAAACAAATTTGGAATAATGAACAAGTAAAGCAATTTATAACTGATAGTGATTTCTTACTACATATATTTAAAAAAAGCATTTAAAAACATTGATCATCATAATTTCAACATTCTTATTTATGTTATATATAGAGCTTGCAAAACAAGCTTTCTAGAATACCCCAACCTCAGACCGGTTTCTGCTACTGGCATCGTCAGTGAAGTGCTAGGATATTCAATCATTAGATTAAAAATACCAGGACAAGCCCAGCACTTCATCTAATGTATAACTATTAAGTAGAAAATCTGAAATTTTCAGACATCCATATGTCTTCCAATCCAGCTATCTAACTTGAATAGCACCTCACTGAGGATGCCAGTAGCAGAAACCGGTCTGAGGTTGGGGGTATTCTACAAAGCTTGTTAAGAATTGCAAGCTATATATATATAACATTTGTAAATATAAGCTTGTTAAATTAGATCATGTGACATCTGACTTGATTTTTTTTTTTTTTGTAACATTCTTATTTGTATTGGTATGATACAAAACAGGTTTATAGGTACAAAATTAATTAACCACATTGCAATTTGTGAATCTTTCACTGTTTGTACTTGAACAAAAATTATGTAATAATCAATAAATTTTGCAAGCATTGTATTTTGATTATAATTATATAGTGTACCGGACCGATCCGCAGAACCACTTACTTACACGTATATATGTTTTGGCTGGTTTCAAACTTCTTCATAATATATTTATAACCTTATTTAATTATAAATGTTACGTGAACGAACCGGCACGTTCGAGCAAAATGGGAGATATTATTGATAGCTTTAACTATCAACAATGGCCCACCTCGGCTGCTAGATTCAAACCCCTACTATCCAAACACTTTGTTTTGGGGTAAACCCCAGGGCGCCAGCTAGTCTCAGACTAACGTATTTGGTCAGTAGGCTCATAATCCAGCGCTCGAAACAATCCCAAAACTAGCCCAGTCTAATTTTAATCAATAATAAAATATAGAAAAAAAAAATTGGTCAAAAGAGATGGATAAAAAGAAATTGATAAAAAGAATTGACCGACAAATAAAGTATAAGTTTAAAGACCATTTATTTTAATTAACATTAACTAAGTTTGAATAACACATGCACATTTTAATTTAACACAATATAATATGTCTTATGAGAAAGAAAAATAATATTTGACATTGATAAATTATCTAACATTCGTAAATACGCACATCAATAGTTCATTTTATGCATGCTTAAGAGTTCATATTACTTGTCTCTGTAGGATTTATGAATTACAGCGGTGGCTACTATCTATAAATGAGAATAATAAAATGTTTTACCTAGGATTTTTGGAACGTGGATATTGCTTGTTGGCTGCTTCTGACGGAGTATATCTAACCAGTTAGATCTGACGTTTCTTGAGGAGATTTGATGCTAATCCGTTGGTTTTATTCTTGGAGACAGTTGAACATTGACGGAGGATTTCTGAGTTGTTATGCAGACATTATTTCACAGTCAGGTTTTGATGATCTTGTTGGACTAAAGGGCTGAAGCAAGTGCGTATATTCCCAAAAGCCACTCAGCAATGCATTTCTGTTTCCGGATACATAATATAAATACTATTATCTGAACTGAAACAAGACTGACACTGAAAACTAGGCTGACAACTGACGTCCGATAAAAATCTGGCTATTTATATATGTGAAGTGTTTTTGTTTTAATATCCTCCGGCAATGTGTGTTGTCGAAATTTCATTGATAATCCTTTGACAACGTGTTTTTGAAGATTGTTTAATTAGTAGTAGCCATTACAAACGTGTTGTTTTTATATCTTTAATTAGTAGCTCACCACTGTGTTTTTAAATACATTTCATTTCAATATTTATTTTCATGTGTTTTTCAATATGATTTTAACACGCATTTATTATATCTCTTATTAACAAGCTTACATTGATTTTTATTTACCATCGCACATATACACGCATTTATTCTAATAAACTGGAATGAAAAGAGATTTATATTTTTTAAACATTAAATTATTTATTTTTACGAATACTAATTAAGAAAAACTTTACTTCCTTTTATAAAACTTTTAGTTTAACTTTCTAAAGAAAACCCCCTTCCCACTTTTAATCAATTATTTTCCAACTTTTATTTGATGTTCTTTTACGAAAGATTTTTATTTTAATAATTTTTTTTTTAGACAAAATTATTTTATATACATGTGCCAATTTTGCCTTGGCACAATAGAAGATAATCGTCCTTCTTCTCTACTACTGTTAATAGTCATGTTAAAACTGCAATGATACACACAAGATGAGAAAATAACGAGTTTTATTTTCAAACTCAAATGCACTATTATGAGCTAATCTTAAGTGTCTATAAGTAAGAACAGTAATATATAAATCATTTATTTTAAATCCCTTTTTTTTTTAATAATCTTATTAGCATTTCTGAAATATTATAATTTACTTTGTGCTAATGGTAAATTATGTAATAATCAATAAATTTTACGATTTTGATTGTAATTATATAAAAGGTATCCCTCTTCACTAGCGTTGTAAATCAGTGATGTTAAAACTGCAAGGATACTCTCACCCCAGATATAAGACAGACTGAGAAAATAAGAATGGCCGTCTTATTTTCAAACTCAGATGCAGTTATATGAGTTAATCTCAAGTGTCTAGAAATGAGAAATGAGAGCGTGAATATATAAATAATTCATTTAATAAATCCTTTTTTTTTTTAATAATCTTATTAGCACTTTTGAAATATTATAATTTAATTTGTGCTAATATTAGATGTTAAATTATATAATAAATTTTAACAGTGCAATATTTTTATCGTGGTTATATAGAAGATAATCATATTTTTTCACTAATGTCATTAAACTGATGTTAAAACTGCATGCATACTTTCATCCCCGACACAAAGATGAACAACTGTCTTATTTTTAAACTCAAATGCAATTATATGAACCAATCTTAAATATTTAAAAGTGAGAGCATGAATATATAAATCATTCATTTTAAATCTTTTTTTTTTAATAATCTTAGTACTTCTGAAATATAATTTACTTTGTGCTAATATTAGATGTTAAATCATGTAATAATCAATCAATTTTTCAAACGCAGTGTTATGATTATAATTATATAGAAGATAATCATCCATCTTCACTAGCACTGTTAAACTGTGATGTTAAAACTGCAAGGATACTCGCTTCAGACATAAGATAAGAAATTTGAGAAAATAAGAACGACCATTTTATTTTCAAACTCATTGTGCTTGTAATATTTATTGATTGTTATATAATTTAACATTTAATGTTAGCACAAAATAAATTATATTTCAGAAGGGCTAATATTATTTTAAAAATAGTAAATGGATTTAAAGTGAATGATTTATATATTCATGCTCTCACTTCTTGACATTAAAGATTGGCTCATATAAGTGCATTTGAGTTTGAAAATAAGATAGTCATTCTAATTTTTTCAAAGACTCTATCTTGTGTCTGGGGCATGAGTATCCTTGCAGTTTTAACATCATTGTTTAATGACACTAATGAAGAGGGGTGATTACCTTCTATATAATTACAATTAAAACACTTTGTAAAATTTATTGATTATTATATAATTTATCATAGTCTAATATTAGCACAAAGTAAATTATAATATTTCAGAAGTACTAATAAGATTATTAAAAAAAGAAATGGATTTAAAGTGAATAATTTGTCTATTCACGCTCTTACCTCTAGACATTTAAAATTAGTTCATGTAAGTGCATTCAAGTTTGAAAATAAGCCAGTTATTCTTATTTTCTCAAAGTCTTTACCTTGTCTCTGGGATGAAAATATCTTTACAGTTTTAATAACACTGTTTAATGGTGTTAGTGAAGAGAGATGTTTACCTTGTATATAAATGCAATCAAAACGATGCGCTTGTAAAATTTATTATTACATAATTTAACTTCTAATATTAGCACAAAGAAAACTAATATTTCAAAAATGCTAATAAGATTATTAAAAAAAGAAATTGATTTAAAGTGAATGACTTATGTTCATGCTCTAACTTTTAGACACTTAAAGATTGGCTCATATGTGTCTTTGAGTTTGAAAATAAGACTCATTCTTATTTTCTTTATCTTGTGTATGAGTCAAGAGTATCCTTGCAGTTTTAACATTATTGTTTAATGGTGCTAGTGAAGAGGGATGATTATCTTATATGTAATTAAACAAAATTAGTTTATGTATTGATAATAAATATAATGTCCAATTTCACTTCGAAGAAAAGAAAATAGCTATAAACTTGTATGTAAGATTTTTTATTATTGGATAACAAATAACAAAAATAAGCTATTAAAACTATATTCTAAATATATTTCTAGTAATTCAAATTTAAACAATATAATGATTTCACAGTTGTCTGGCTAAACTGTAATATGATAATATAATATCCTTCAATTGTTATTACTATCTCAATGCACATATATTCTACATGTGTAAAGATTGTAAATAGATTATTTCTTAACATTTTTTCTCTTGGAGTAATAATAATAATAAATATCAAGTATTACTAGTGTTTCTCCATTTTCTATACTACAAGAGAACATTAAAGACAAGTTAAATCTGAATAAAAGCATTATATTTTAGAGACTTATAATTCCATTACAAATTACTTTAAGTTACCATTATAAAGATTTAAATTTGGTGTTTTAATCAGATAGAAAAGACCATTGGATAAATATGAATTGAAATGTATTTGTTAATTAGGATATACATTTTATATATCAAATCTTGATATACAATTTCAAATACAAATAAGCATTAAAATCAAAATCCAGATTGTTTGAGTCCATCACCCCTTGTCATCAACTTCCTAAAAACAGTATTAATATTTTCAGATTGAGAATTCATTGATTTTTGAATAAGATCAAATAAAAGTTATATGCTTTTGTAATTTGACTTACATAATTCTCTAGAAGCATTGCTCTTAATCACTAATCTTTGCAAACTTTAAGAAAATTGTTAGTATTACTCCAATTACCACATGTGAGATGGATGGATGAAATAAGAAAGTGTGCAGGGGTAATGTGAAGAAGAGAAGCTAAAGATCGGAGAAGATGGATTAAACTTGGAGAGACCTTCATCCTGCAGTGGATTGATAATGGTTGATGATGATGATGATGACTCCTTGAGCCATTGTTTGGAATTGAATCGGTGGTTTCTCGTGCTTTAAGTTTTAGGCTGATATACATTCAAAATTCATGTTGATCACAACATATAGCTGCTAAACAGTTTTTTTTATTTTGATGGAACAAAATGATATGACTTTATAGGAAAAGAGGAAAAATTAACCATATTATGTAGTGATTTGCGCAATCAAACATTTGTTAAAATATTATTAATATTTTGAAACCTAGGTCCAAACTGTTTCATACAAATACTGTTCAAGTTATATATAAGCAATTTAGTATTTTCATGAGTTAATAATACATATTTGAAATTATTTCTAATTTCTAACATAAATATTCTGTTAGAAATGAATGGCTGACTTAACTGTAATTAAGTTATAATAGCTTTTCCCAGTTTTAAATTAATTTTACTTTTTTAATCCATTTACATTTCTTTATTTTTTTTAAACTGTTCTAAAGCCCCATTTTGTTGATTCCATTCTTGCTCATGGTCAGAATACTCAGTTGATATTTCTTAGCATGTATAATAATTAAAATCTCATCATTTGTGCCCCTATATTCAATATAGTAAACTTTGATTTTTTTTTTATTATATATATAACAATAAATAATTTATTAATATGATTTTAAATTGTTTTATTCAAATTTAAGTCTTATGTTGATATATATTTTGAATGATTTATATTTAAATAAATTCATATGCTAGTGTGTGTGTGTGTTGGAGGAGGGAGGGTTCATTTCTTCATCCACATGAACATTCATTCCAACATATTACACTTAATTTCTTGATTGTTTATTATATTTGTTTAACTCAGATAAATGACGATAATTTAACAAGCTAATATATAAATGCATGAAATACAACCAAATGTATCCTATTACAAATTGATTCCTTTTTATATCATATATATATATATATGTATATGCGTTAAATATATCATTAAAAATAATTTAAAACAAAATTTAAACAGATAATTCACTATAAATAAATAAATAATTCAATATATCAACCTGCCATAAATATTTTATTTACTTATAGTGAGTTGTCTGTTTCAATTTTGTTTTAAATTGATTATTTTTAATTTTATATATAGAAGGTAACATTATGGACAAATTTTAACATTGAAATTTGATCATCTAAAGTAAATATATCATATACATTTATATCAAGTATTTTGAAAATCTATTATATTTGTATCAAAAAGTCAAAGGCAGTAAATCTTTACTATTTTATAAAATATTTTAATAATTTATTATTTATTTATTAATTTCCTATTATTAATATAAATATTAATGCATAAACTTTAAATTTAAGTTTAATATTTATTATTAAACTTATTAACTAATCTTTTAAAATATTTTTAAAAAAAATTTATAATAAAAGTAATGTATAAGATTAATTAATAAATATCTAACTCAAATTTAAAGTTTATACATTAATATTTAGAATAATAATAGAAAATTAATAAATAAAAGATAAATTTTTTAAATTAGCTATATTTTTTATAATTTGATATTAATTAATATAAAAAATATTTTATAAAATAGTATGGACTTATTCTCTTTGACTTTTTATTATGCAAATGTAATATAGATTTTGAAGATATATAATAAATGTAATATTTGAATATATAATGTATATGTATTGTGTATAATATATATATATTTGTATGTATATATATTTAATATATACTGTATGTGTAATATAATATAAAAGGAATCTATTTATAATGGATATAATCTTTAGTTGTATTGCTTATATGCATTTATGTTTTTAAATATATTTTAGCTTTAACAAAAATTCCTGGTCAGTTGAAACTGATACTGATTTAAATTAATTAAATGAGCATTGTTATTGTAATAAAGAAAGGTGGGTTGATTTGTTTAATTATTTACAATTTTATCTAGGTGAAAGTAAGAATATAATACTTCATAATTGGAAATGAGTAACTATTTGCTACTCCTTTTGTAAAAAATGTTTTAGTATTTGAATTGTTTTGTCTAGCTTTCTTTTTTCATATGCTAGTATTTACTTTAAAATTATATCTTTTTGCAATTTTGACTTCTTTTTTTTAATTATTGGTATTATTATTCATAATGTAATTTCTTTATCACTTTGGTATTATTTGATGAATGTTGACTAAATTTCAAACATTTGACATGCTCATAGCAAGTGATGTCAGGAGGGAGATAAATATTTCTATTATATTCAGAACCGGTTACATGACATACAGAAAAATAATTGTGTGTGCACTTATATATATATAGTAAAAGAAAAGTAGAAATAAATGTAGACAAATTTTTGTTGATATTTTGTATATTTCCTAGAATAATAATAATCCTTAAATAATTCTAAATGTAAAATAAAATTTCATTATGAAATAAATATTTAAAAAGGTCTGATAAATTAATATTGTATTCTGATTTTGAATTTAAAAACAAGCATAATGTATTTTTTAAATAATGCTTGTATACATTTTTTTATTATCTATTTTTAAAAATCTTTGTAGATTAAAAAATTCCAAAAAGTAGTTTTTAATTAAAAGTGATTTGAAAAGAGTAAAAACATGTAAATGACACTAGTAGAAATCTAAAAGTAGCTGTTGATTAAAGTTGTTTTTAATCAAAATAAGGATTAGTAGGAAAAATCTGTTTTCAATTAAGGTGTTTTAATCACCTCAGATGACTTATAAAAAGACTGATAAAAATATCAGTTCAGTTTGGTTTTAATATTTTTGAGAAGCAGATGGCTAACAGCTGCAAAGTTTGGCTTTTAGTTCTTATTGGAGTTATCTGCAGTTTGTTGGTAGTTGTACTAGAGTTGGCAGTAAGTAGCTAATCAGAAAGGGTTGGTTTCCAGGATTGTACCAATAGCTACCATGGATCAGAGGTGCTGAAGTCAAGATAGGAGGCAGCTGCTGCTAGTGCACTATGCAAAGGAGTTTAGATACATCTAGAAGGAAGTTCCATTTTTCTGTTTCTTTAGCCTTAAATATGGACAAGAGAGCTGGCTGATCTAAAGTATATATGTAGAACCAAATTGAATGCCAACAATTTACCTCACTATGCTTGTTCCTCATTGTATCTATCATGGAGTGGCCAACTCATTAAGAGAATTCCAATAACTTGATGGAGTTGTATGTATACTGCTATATGCAGAGAAGCACTGATAAATGTATATACAAAAGTGAATTCTCAAATAATTCATTTAAAAGGCATTTTAAAATTTCTATATTTAATTTAAAGATATTAAGATTAGTTAAATGCAACCTGCGATAGCGATATATATAAAACAAGTAAATAATTTTGCTTGAATTGAATTAAAATCTGAAAGTAATGATTGATTCATTGATGATTTTATTTTGGTAAAAGAAAAAGTAGACAAAAAAAAATTTTTTTAGATGAGAAACTAATAGGAAAAGCAAATTTAAAATCTAAGTTTAAAGCCATTGATAATTAATCAATCAACAATAACTTGTCAAGGCTGATTTTATTTTTTTAAAAAGAAAGGAAAAACCTTTATTATTAAAGGAATGAATTTTATTATATTCTTTCAATATTGAATTAATTATGAAAAATATAATATTATAGTGTGACAAGTTAAAATATATAATATAAAAGCCAATGTGCACATACATTTCTACATGCATAAATATATATGTTAATTACGAAATATAAAAATTAATAATTTTATTATTTTGATAAATTCAGATATATTATATTAATAAATAATACTGCACATCAGTATGATGATATGTATAGGTATTTTATGTAAACCTACTGGAACATATATGTAAATCACAATGTAATAAATCAATTTTTTATTTTGTATTAATCAACACATATATGTAAAATTTAATCATTTATTTTATTTTATACCAATTGAAATGTATTCATTTCTCAATTATAGCACACATTTGCGTGGATATATAATGTACTGCTATTTAAGCGTTACATATTTATAATAAAGTTTTAAGATTAAAGTTTTATAAAAAAAATAGGAAAGAGGGAAAAATAGTTAGTATTAAAAAGTCCGAAGTCAATATTACATGTTTTAAAAGTTTTGTTTAATTTTGTTGTAAAAATGTAGCGCAGATTTCCGAAGGGCAAATGAAGAGAAAAAAAGTTGCATCACATATTATTATAAGTTTTAGTAGTTTAAATAATAATAAAAAAAAGAAAAATTTGATAGGGAAGAAATTTAATTTAAAAAAAAAGTTTTAAAAACTATATTTCTTTTGTTTCATTTATTTAAAAGTCAATAAGAAAATGTATGTAAAAAAAAAAAAGAAAGTTAAATTTAAATAAAATAGGAAAGCAATTAAAAGGGGAGGGAAAGATATAATTAGGTAAAGTTAAAAATTAAAAAATCTTTTACATGAAAATTAAAATGCTCTCTTCATTTATTTAAAAGAAATGAAAATATAAGTGTTAAAGTTAATTACGTACAGAAGTAAGAATATGTGTGCGTTAATGAAAGTTGATTTTAAAAATACATTAAAATGTGTATATATGTGTGTGTATAAAAAGTTGAAATACATAAATGAAAAATAAAGTTTGTAGTATAAAAGTTAAGTCAAACTCAAAGATTGCTTGACTGATAAAGCAAGGTGAAATGGGAATAATTAATTAGCAATGGTTACAATTAAACAATGGGAATAATTTAAAAAGTTATATCTTTTCCACAGTTAGATTAATCTAAGAAGGAATGTAAACTAAGAAACAGTGGAAATTTAATTAATTTAGAAATTTAATCAAACTGATTTGGAAGGATAAGAACAATACGAGGGCCACATATAAATAGACTTGAAAAAACTTGTCATCTTTTAGCAGTGTTATTTTAATCTGTGCAAATAAAACTTATTCTTTGTGAACACCAAGAAAACCATGTGTTGCTAATCAAAAGTCAAAGTATGCCACTGTACTCCAGTCTCTGATCATCCTAGAATATCTGAAGGTCTCTAATTAGCCACAATGAACATCTAACAACCTGAGATAATGACTGGGGCTTTTGGTTCGGTAAAAGAGTAACATCTTCCATGCATATCTGCTTACTATATAAATTTTCCAGGTTCAAATAGCCTAGTGGTGCCCTGGTATGGCAGATTAGGTTAGAGAGGTTTCGTCGATTGTTATATATGTATTTTAATTATAAATTTATTTAACGCACATTGATTACATAAGTAATATTTACTAAGGCAATAAATCTAAAGCATGTGTGGTTGAAAATGCGAAGGTAGGGACCTCTACAGGTCTTAACCACAAGCTTACGCATTGGAAGAAAAGAGGGGAACCCTTCTTTACTTCAACCTACTTTCTATATAAATAGGTGAAGCTGAAGCTTGTGATTAAGACCTGTAGAGGTTCCTACCTTCGCATTTTCAACCGCACATGCTTTAGGTTTATTGCCTTAGTAAATATGTGTTTTAAGTAAACTCACTAGAACATTTATATAAACTCATGTAATAAATTGAATTTTGTATATTAATAATGTAAATCAAAGTGTAATAACTTAAGTTTTGTATGCTAATCCAAATCAGAAGGCTAATTTATATGTATTGTCATATTCCTTTTGACATTAAATTTTAATTTTTTTTGTATTAAAATCACGATTTCCCTGTAGTGTTATAAATGGCTACCCAACTAAGGGCCAGTTATGATTGTGTACTGATAGCAATCATTTTAAATGGCTGCCCAACTTAGGTCTGATGATGATCACATACTGGTGATCATCATTAGAAAATTAGTACTCAACTTGATCTCAACCCCAACTGATAAAGAAAAAAAAAGAATTTTATGCAGAATTAATTTTAAAAATTACTGTGAAATATGTGATAAGAGTATTGATTATAAATTATAAAATAGTAGTTTTCATGTATGTTTAGAGAGGTTCATGTTTAGAGTTACATAGAAAATCTATAATTATGGAGGTTGGATTAGGTATTTGATTGTTGAAGTGCGTTTATCTGTACTTTCAGTTTTGATGATGGATGGAGATTTTTGTCATTGGCTTGAGGATGCAATGTTTTCATGCAACTTAGTGGTGTTTTATTTCAGCTATTTGTTCCAACCCATTTTTTGTATTTCATATTGTTAATCACAGAGCAGTTAACATAGTCCCACCATGATTATAGTCTAAGTCTTCAGAGAAAAGGAGCAAGGCAAAGCTAATATTTCCCAGCCTATAAGATTCAGAGAAGCAGCGCATAGTTTTGTATTTTCCAGACCCTCCACAGGAGCAGGGCTTTGCAAAGATTTTTGCAATAGCTTTATCAAAGGCTATAGTAGCTTATAGTGTCTCAATTATGATAGTCATCTTGGGGTTCATGGTGCATTGTGTACTTGATAATCCAGTGGTGAATTCTTTATCTATCTCAAAATTGCAGGTCATTATTCTGTTAACTATCAATCTGTCAGATCTCTAAAAAAATTAATGAGTACATAGTTTGAGGTTTGAACTTGCTTTTGAGTATACATGTATATTAGGCAAAATATTGTTAGATAAGTGTTTCATTTCTATTTTCCTCACTTTTTAGCAAAACCCTTTTTTTACACATATATACATATACCCACGTTTTGCCTGTCCTGCAGTCTTCTTCAGAGCCAATTTACTGTAATCATTTTTAAGAGATTAAAATAAATTGGCTCTGAAGAAGACTGCAGGATAGCCGAACCATAGGTGTATGTATATATACAAATAAAGGGTTTTTCTAAAAAGGGTTTGAAGTGGTTTGAATAAATTGTATTTATATAAGATATTACAGCAAAATAAAGAAAAGGTGATTTTGGTATTATTTCTGAAGATTGCATTATATTGGGTTTTAAAATAGAATAAAACTTTAAAAAAAAGCGGGTGAGTAGAAGAATTAGAAATCTAAAATAAAAAGATTTAAAACTTATTCTCTCCTTTTTAAAACAGTTAAAAGAATTCTAAAAATAAACAAATATAGCATATTAAAATAAAATTTGTTATAAAAGAAACTTTTGTGAAAATATCTCATCGGCTTTGGAATGCAATTCAGTTTACAAGATTCCTGGATGATAAGATATTAGATTAATCTAGAAAAGATATTAGATGAACAAAAAGTAAAATTTAATTAAAAAAATATATTTAAATTTTGATTAATTAAAGCTATGATGAGAAAAAGAACAAAGGAGAGAGGAATATTAAATTGGTAGCTTGACTATTATTGTTCAGTCTGGTCTGCATTTTGTGATCGAGTTATTACAGTCATTAATTTGATATTAGTCCGGTCTGCATTTTGTAATTGATAAAGTCGGGTTTGTGATATACAGTCGGGATTGCTCTTAGTGTTATTGATATGCAGTTCACATTGCTATTAGTTTGAAGTTTAGGTTTATTCTAAAGAATGCACGCAGATATTCATAAATTTTAGTGCAGTAGTAAACCAGTCATTAGTACTGCAGTCAACATTATTGCAGAAAGCTGCTTAAGCCATAGGTGTGTCTGACAGGACTTCATGTTCTTAGCCCTCATCCATCAACTATCTCGCTTGAATAAATACCTCGAACCAAGGCCGAGAGTGTGAAGTAGAAGCTGTCGCATACACTCTCTCCCATTGTTTAAAAGAAACCTGAAAGGTAAGTGATGAAGCCATCAATGGAGAATCAAAAAGCCAACTGGTTTGAAAATACACACAAATGAAAACCTAGATAAAAGTAATTGAATAACTAAATAGATACTTGATTTTAATGAAATAACTTTAACGGAGTATTATAACTATAGCCTAAAGTCATCATTTATATTTTCTTGTGTAAATTTTTTTGTTGTATTATGTTAAATGTATGTGTGTGTAATTAAATAATGTTTGCTTAATTGTTATTTTGTCTATTTTCTCTCTCACTCATCACTGCATCATCAGTAATTTAAGTGTATAGTTATTTTTTTTGTGTTCAATGAATGTGCTGGACCCTGATTTAAGAGTATGAGCTAATCATGGGATATTTCAAGCCCTGGATTGAGAACCTGCCATCCGAAGCGTGCTGACTATATAACCTATGGTTGTCTGGTGCCTGAGGTTGGTTCTCTAAAATAAAATGCTTTGGATGTCAGGGATTTGAATCCAGCAGTTGAGATTTGCTATGATCTGGAAATGTGATCGTGTTATGCTTTGCATAGCTCGATCTGACCATGGGTATCGTTGATGGCTATGATATCAATGATATTCTCCCCTTTGCTTGAAGGGCCAATCCATTCCTGTAGTGTTAAAGCCAAAAGATAAAATATATTAAAGTTATATTTTACAAGGTATTTTAAAACTAGTTAATATAGTTATTCGAGGGACCCGGTTCAATATATATATATAAAGGAAAAGTAGAAATAAACACAGACATAAATTTTAATAGATATTTTGTATATTTCCTGGAATAATAATAATCCTTAAATAATTCTAAATGTAAAATAAAAATTCATTATGAAATAAATATTTAAAAAGGTCTGATAAATAAATTAATATTGTATTCTGATTTTGAATTTAAAAACAAGCATGATTTATTTTTTAAATAATGCTTGTATACATTTTTTTATCTATTTTTAAAAATCTTTGTAGATTAAAAATTCCAAAAAGTAACATTTAATTGAAAATGATTTGAAAAGAGTAAAAACATGTAGATGACACTCTAGCAGTAGAAATGTAAAACTAGCTTTTAATTAAAATTGTTTTTAATCAAGATAAGGATTAGACAGAAAACAAGTATAAAAAGAACTGATAAAAATATCAGTTCAGTTTGGTCTTAATATTTTTGAGAAGCAGTTGACTAATAGCTAGCTGCAAAGTTTGGCTTTTAGTTCTTATTGGAGTTATCTGCAGTTTGTTGGTAACTGTAATAGACAGTTGGCAGTAAATAGCTGTTCAGAAAAGGTTGGTTATAATAAGAATATCCTAAGGAAAATATATTTAATTATCCCTGTTTACACAGTCATGTAATAAAATAGAAAGTACAAAGTTGAATGATTTCACCAACAATCACATTACATGACAATTATAACAGTATGAAATTAATTAGACTATATTAAAATATAATTGAATTAGTATGAATTTATAAGATTAATCTCAAATGAGTTGCTATGCTGAGATGATCAGCTGTCTTAGATTGAATAAATGATGATTATCACTACACTTACTATCATTTTACTGCATTAGCATAGTACTTGTCAAAGAATGAGATTTATTATGTTTTGAGGAAAAAAGAAATAGCCCATATGTAAAAACAACAAATTATCAAACTTCCAGCTTATGCATTATAATAAGACAAAAGTCATATATTAGTAGTGGAGAAACATGAGCTTATATAAATATGTTTTTAACAATTATGGAATCATTCCTCTATAAATGTGCTGTATACATTTAAACACTTTAGGAATACTGTACTCTCCTTTCTAAATGCAAAATAGTCTTTTGAAAAGATAGGTTGAATCCACCCTATCTTCTTAACCTAAGCATATATGTATAGGCAAATCCAAAGCATTTGGAAATGAAAGTGTTAAGATCTCAATCAGTATTAATTCAATTTACCATGTCTTGATTGACGTTTGTGAAATTTTTATAATTTACTGCATGTTAGTATTAGATGTAATATTAAGCATATATAGCAGGTTATTTATTATTTATGTAACGCTATGTTCTTAATTTATAAGTCATTAGGGAATCATTTCTTTACACATGTGCTGTATAGCACTATATAAATAAATAACTCATTGTATATGTTTAATATTACATTAATACTGATGTATAGTAAATTGTAAAAATTTCACAAATGTCAATCATTAAGACATAGTAAAAGTAATTAAAAGGGATTAATTGAGATCTTCACACTTCCATTTCTAAATGGTTAAGATTTTTCTATACTTATATATTTAGATAGGGGGTGGATTCATCCTATCTTTTCAAAACATTATTCCTGAGGAGTTAAAATCTATGCAGCATGTGTAGAGGAGTGATTCCCTAATGATTGTTACAAATTAAAAACATAGTGCTATATAAATAAATAACGCGTTATAAATATGCTTTTGCAAATGTCATGTTTGGCAATATTTGAATTTTCCTAAAAAAAATAAAATAAATTGTGTCGTACATCCATATAGAAAACAGAACATAACTATATAAGATAGTCCTTGTGAATGACATGTTCAGCAATGGACAAGGAGAATCAAGACAACAGTTGTACATCAACTGACTTCATGTACTTCATTGCCATTGATGGGCTCCATGACCAAGTATGTTTGTAATCTGCATATGGGCTGTAGCATCAATGTCAGTCCAATCAATAAAATGGGAATGCCATTAGAAACTAGTCACATAGTGGTAATGGAGAAATGTGACCTTAACTATCTTCATATGCCTAAATGAACAATACCTCATTCTCCAATCTGTGATGCTAAAATCATTAAACCATCTTTCTAGCACTCAGTCAGAAATAAGATGATTATGGCTTGAATTTATTATTGATGTTATCAATTTGATTATAAAATTATAATCATCCCATAACTAATTCTTATCTCATTGTTATGATTATTTCTCATAGTGCAGTTTTATTAAATACAGCAACTAATTACCATACACTAAATTTAAAAATTAATATCTGATTGTCACACACATTTATTATTATTATAAACTTCAAATGGTGAATAGCATTGAGAATAAAGAACTATGAAAGCTTTAATCTTAACAAAATAAATAATGTAATAAAATAGGATTTGAATACATAGTAATAAACATTTCATGAATCTAGTAATTAGTAAAACTGTTAGTATATATTAATAGTCATATCAAGAATTAAAAATTGTGCTTTTAAAAGTAAAAGATATATAGTATCTGAAGTTCTAATGGGTTCCTTATTTCTAATTTGATTATGTTCTATCAAAAGGACAGTCTATACTGATATAATGGTTTATACATAAATAAGTAGCGAACGAAATGAATTATGGTTGAGTTGGATTTTCATTCCCCCCCCCCCATTTAATTACAGGTTCACAATCCTGCTACACATAAATGCATAGTAATAAAAAAAATTATTTTGAATATTAATAACCCTAAATATTAAATAACTAAATATTAGAATAAAAACACATATTTTTAAATATAACTAAAATTAATAATAAAAAAATTCTTGATTAAAATAAATAAATCTGAAAGTCATCAACTAGATTTGAGTTTTAGTTTCAACTTTAAATATTTGGCTACATTTTTGTTCAAACAATTGTGTGAACACAGTAAAATCTTTCTGAAAGTTCAATTCTTTCTGGAAGTAATTTTATTTCTTTGGCGAAGTTCTTAATTTTGCTCTAAAGTTACTTCAATTTTAAGAAGTTCAAAGTTCTCTTATACTTTCACCATTTTGCCTAGAGATCTTGAAAGCAGATATTTTATATTTGGTTCATTAAACCATAAGATGGTAAGGCAGATTCAAAATCTGGAGACAAAACATTGAAAAATCCAGCAGAGCTGCATCTTGTTAAGTTTGGTCTTGACTAGAGCAATTAGTATTCAGTTAGACATTTTAATATTTATTAGTATGTAATGATTTTCTATATTAGTATAATAAGATAATTTCAGCTTTTACATAGTTTATCAACTTTTATTAATTCACAACAACTACTGATTAAACTGCAGACTGGAACATTGTCCAGTCAAGACCAAATATTAACAAAATTACAATTTCATTTGTTATCTAAGCACATTTTTGCTACATCTTTAAATAAGCTTTATTATCTAATTAGATTTATTTCACAAGCTATTTATCAGATTAACAAAATATCTAAACAAGCTAATTATTATTTTAGCCAGTTTAAAAAATGATTTAAGTTTTTACATTTTTTTCTTTTAAATCAAAAGCATTTATCAATATTATAAATATTTGTCATTAAAATTTTTACATGTTTTAAATTTACAATATTTTATAATCCATTTTCAAATTTATATTTTATAAATAATTAAAAACTATAAACTCTAGCTATTTTATATTTTTATTAATTATTCAACTGTTTATAGCACATGATGGAATTAATAAAATAATTGCATGTTCATTCATTTCATTTTTGATATTTCTACTTGATAGTGAATTAAATGCATATGCCACTAATTGTTTTATTAAGTCTTATTCATATTTCTTTTATTAACCATCATTGTATAAACATTATATAGATTTGTGATAAAGAAATGTTCATTTATTAGTTGAAAGCTAGAATTTTAAATTATTTATATGATAATAATTCTACCAACATAATATATATCCTGTATATAGTATATCCAACTTCATTATTATTTTATTACTATTATTTAAATACATTAGTGGTTGCTTACTATATTATTTCACTAAAGTTTATATAGTATCAATCTATATATCTAAACAAGCAAGTTGGCTTTGATCCAAAATCTTGAAATGATTGAATATTTCAAGCCATTAGCCTACGTGGCATTAAAATGATCAGGTGATGTGGGATGACTAGTGCTAAAATAGTATCTTCTGATGTGATTGGACAATAATCAAAAGTTAAAACCGAGTCAGTTTGGCATTACCATCTAGTATTCAATGATTATTCATACTTAGAAATAGAATGATGAAATACAAATGATCAGATTATAAATGTCATTTGAGAATAGACTAATTCATTAGTACCGTGCGTAGTGCTTGGAAAAATTGTATGTTACAGAAGATGACAGGATGAAATGAATGGATTCTATTATCACAATAATGTTTGTGCTATTGAGGAGCTAAAAAAATCAGATTGATAGTTCATTGTGAAGGAACACCATTTTTATAAATCACTAGAAATTGACTTGTAATGATAATTTGAAACACAAATCAATACTAAAAAAAATAAATGGCTGTAGATGAATAAAGACATAAGCATGATAGAAATTATGTGCATGTTTTGTATATGTGTTTGTTTTTGTTTTAATTTAGTGTGAATATGTACTATTTTTTGAAACTTTTTTCAATTGTCTTTTTTATAATGAAAGTTTGATGAGATTAATTAATAGATATGATAAACACAACTTTTTTTTTTTTACATTTTAGCAAAAACATTTAATACATATTTCAGTAAATACAAATTTATCTTCTCCGTGAATATTATTTTAATATGCATAATTTCACGACAATCACTTTCAATAAACACCTAAATAATTATTTAATCCTTTCGAAAAATGTCATTTTCTTTTGTTAACCTTGGTGATAATTTTTATTAAAGTTTAATATTTGATTTAATATTAAACCATTATTCTATGTTAAAATACAATAAATTCAGTTTGATTTAATAGTAATTAAAGTTTACAAATAAAATACATTTAAAAAAAATCACATTTGATGTTTGAAAATATTTAAAAAAAATATAATAAATTGAGTACAAAATGAAAAACTTCTCATTGGACAGTATTCAGCAATACAATCAAGTTAGAACTCAAGAAAATTTACTTAAATTTTTGTTGAATAAAAACTATGTTTACAACTGGAGTGAATAAAAAAAAAAAAAAAAGTAAAACCATTAAATATCTATTAAATTATCTTTCAATTAAATTTAAAATTTTTATTTACTATCTTCATTAGTACTGTTGCTTTCCTAAAGTTTATTTACTGATCTATTTCAAAAGAAGTGACAACTTTATAATCATAATTTAGTTTGAATTATGGTTGAATTTATTAATTTTTATATTTAAAAATAAACATGTACAAATAAAATCAAAGTGTATATATGTATTATTTTGGTTTATAATAATTATAAATAATCAGTAATTTTTAATAAACTATACAAAAAGTAAATTCTCAAAGTAGTCTTGCAAATGCTATAAAACAGGAAAATAATAATCAAAATCCATCAAGTAGAGGTGAAGCTAACCCCTTTCTATCTTTTGCTACCCTAAGAAATGCTTTTCAGATTTTTTTTTTTAAAGTAATATATCATTATGTTATTTCCATTTTCTAGTATATTTTAAGCACCTGAAAAATAATGTTAAAGCTTAAAGTGGAACATACTATTACCACTATCTCCAAACAAATAGCCACAGTTGAAAACATATCTATGCAGTGAAGAATTAATCATGTTATGTTAGAAATTATTATATGTAATATAATTCTTGATAAGGATTTGAAATTTAATACAGTACAAATATATCAATGATATTTTTGTCCAGTCCTGATATATTGCTTTTTTTTTTCCTCTTTGAATTTAATCAATGCAAATTTCTGCACTTCAAACAAGCAGAAAAGAAAAGATGACTAAATTGAGAATTCTTTAACTAGAATTGTTTTATATTAAAAGAGTCATTCATAAGATTAGAAGACTGCTTAATTTCAATATTAAAACTACTTTTCCACTACCAAAATCTTGGATTTTTTTCCCATAAGCCTAAAAATCAAACTTTTAGAACACCAAGGTTACATTCCATGTTCATAGCGCCCAAGAAGCTACGTTGGTCAATCATATAGATGTATTGGTGTTAGAGTTAGAAATCATAAAAATACTGCATCAGTTTTTATTTTATATTTTTTTAGAAATTGGTCACACCCTGACTTTGATAATAGTAAAATACTAGCTACTTTGAAAAAATATGATTTAAGAACTAAGAGAATTTATTGAAACGTTAAAAAGGCCAAACAATTTAAAATAATGTGATGAAATACAATGTATTCCAGCCTAAGCCAATTTTTTTAGCTCTTCTAAAATTTTAGTAAATAATCTGATTGCAAAATGGAAGTAAAAAAAATGTTAATCCATCTCATATGCTGAATGGACATCCATTTACTGTATATTTATGAATGAATATTATTTAATACACACACAATCTTGTTATTACTTGAGACAAACAGTTCTTCATTACAGCCTTAGCCTTGATAAGGCTGAATATGATTTCATCGAATCATTAGCAATTTAAAGAAAAAACTTATACATCGTATTTCCTAAAAAAGATTTAAATTTTATTTATAATATTAATTCATATACTTTACATCAGTAAATGCTGAAAAATAATTAATGGCATTAGGGGTTATATGAGAAAATCTAACTGATGATGTCTGATTGAAATGCATTCTAGAAGCCATTAACACAATTTTTTTAGTATATGTCAATAAGTGTAAAGTATGAGGTAATGTAAAATGATTATGAAAGTTTTAGGAAATATGCACTATATATTTACATTTAAAAAATCAAAGTTTTTAGATAAATGTCAATAAAGTCACAGAAATTAAAGACCGAATTGTGACATTGCAGAAAAAGAATATATATATATATATTTTGAGCAAATATAGTAGAAATGGATATATAATCATTCAAATAAATGCACTTCAGAAAAATGTTATAAGAAATATCAAAGATAAATGATAAAAAGATTAAACTTATGATGAATGATTTTGCTGATAGTAATGAATTAGAAATTAACTTGAATGGAACAATAAAAGCAGTCTCCTCTTTTTACTACTATATTCTAATATCTTTTGTAAACTTAAGTAATATTAGAGAAAGAAAACTGCTTTTATTTATACTGTAGTAAACTGAAGGAATTGTGTCGCTAAAGTAGATGGAAACATAATGGATAAAATTAATCATAGAATTTAAGTTGAAGAGTGTAGAAATAACTGTTAAAAGGAAATTGTCTATTTGCTTGGAAAAAACAACACTTAATTATGAATCTGAGATTTGGACACTTGTTGATTGGAAGAGCAATGCAGTGGTTGAGTGATATGGAGACCACAGTATGGGTGAGAGAACAAATAGATCTCTTGATATTGAAGGAATTAAAAGATTAAAGTAGAACTTGATTGCACATGTTGTTAGTAGAGGTAACAATAGATGGATATTCGAATTCTTAAATTGGATCTTCTTTGTTTAAAAAAAACTACTTGTATGTTAGATGGATGATATAATGAAATATGCGGGAGTCATGTGGAAAAGAGAAATTATGGATTAGAGGAATCTCGTTAAAGTTGGAAAGACCTTTATTCTGCAGTGGATTAATAATACTTGAAAATGAAAATCTTGGTATTAGTTAAAACTTATTGAATTATAAAAATAAATAATTGCTTGGTATTTGTAAGAAATTTAAGCGGTAGAAGTGACAGAGCAGGAGTTGTAATCTTGGACTTTGAGCTTTTGAGCCTGCTACTCTACTATTTTATCAAACTATTCATGCAGAAATAATTGAATGGTATATTGGTCAGAAGTTCATAAAAGTTTGAGCACTGGAAGTGACAGAACTGAGAAAATCAATGGACCTTCCAGAATCCACCACTCTATCATTGCACTAAACCACATAGAGTGATAGAATTATGTGAGCTTTTAGAACATTTACATGGGAGAGATTATGTAGATGCTTTTTTTTTTTTGCTCAAACATTATATATGATATTGAAAAATTTCTTTAAAAGTTTTCTGTTGCTGTTGTGCAAGAAGCATTCTTCCACAAACACTGATGACAGTTCTTGCATTAAACCTTATAATTCAAATCACCTAAAAATTATGTAAATTACACTGATAAATAGTGTTTCACAAAGAAAATTAAAAAACATTTTTTAATGATTATGTTAACATTATACATAACTTTCAAATCAATTCAAAAATAATCACCCAATCTTAAAATTTTTTTTATATAGTAACTTAACGTATCAATCTATACCACTAAAATATATCTATATTTTTTATATTCAATGTGGACACCATTTAAGCATTGAGTTGCACTGAAGATAAAGATATATTATTTTTATTAGAAAAACAATGTACGTAACTTGGACATTTCGCTTACAAGTTTTTAACAATTCTCTTATATCCTCACAAAAATATGCAATGTCATATATTATATGAAATTAAACATTGTAATAGGAATCATGATGCCCTAAAAACAAATGAATTCTAGTATACTAATTATATATATATCAATGGAAGTTTTAACAAATTATATTTATCCAAAAGTTGTTTTTTTTACCTGTTGCAAGCGATATCCTATTAGGATCCAAAATAATTGCTAAATAGCATATTGCAAGAAAATCAGTCTTCAAAAATATATAAAAATATAGAGATAATCCAAATAGCAGATGAATTTTAATTATGTGTATAAACTCTCCACTGCATTATAATGAATAGTTTTTATTTATATAATTATATGTATAGAATATATATATATCTTAGTACTTTTTATCAATTTCTCACTACTAATAAATAATTTATCAATTTTTAAGAGATTATTGGCATATTGTTTTTATGATTTTTAAATATTTTATTATCAAGAAAAATATACAGTATTGAGATTGATATCTAAATATCTTACTTTATGACTTAATCTTAGGTACAGAATTTTTGATATCATTCAAAAATCAGTAGATTTTAGTTCTAGTGGGCAGTTCTGTGTTTATTATATGGGTTATATTTATGTACAGTGCCATGATTATTCACTCTTCTACAATATATTAAAAGAAAATAGAAAACAATACTGTGCATGAAGGTGTATGGTGAAAGTTATCGAGTTATCAATATGACATGGAGATTCAGGTATTGATCCAGTTTATCAGAGCTAAGATTGTTTGTGGAATGTATGGGTGAACAATTTAAGAAAAAATGATCTGACTTTCTGTGCTAGTGGATGTTTGTGATATGGAAGAATTGAGATGAGGGATGCAGTGATAAAAAAAAGTAAATTATATACACACATACACAAGAAAAGTGAGTAATTAGTTTATAACTCATATTATTACTTCAAGGTGGTTAGTTGCCTAAATTTTATGAAGAAGAAAGATTTGTGACAAATACCTGTTGAATGAAATTTTATTATTGTTATGACATATTGTATTTCTTTACATTTTAATAAAATAGTTTTTTCTATATTATAATTTTTTTTTTTTTAAAGGATCTGGGGGCAGAACCATAAAACGATTAGAAACACAGAGTGGCTCAAGAATCATGGTAATTAAGTATTTATTAATTTAATTCAAATTTCAAGCCTATATTTATTAATATATATATATTAATATTTTCAGATTTCACCCGATGTTAATGCTGAAGGAGAAGTTCAGGTTACAATTTCTGGTTCAACTGAATCACAAACCCTGGGTAAAAACCTGGTAGACAAAATTATTGAAGAGATGCAAGGTAAATATTTCACTGCAGCAGATGTGTCAAACTCATTCATGACCAAAGGCCATAGTCAATATTATAGATTAAACTGTGGTCCATATTAGAAAACAAAACAAAAACTTGAAAATAAGAGAAAGTAGATTTTTTTATTATTAACATTGCCATTTCACATTTAAAATAGCATATGTATAACATACAATCATGTTATACGAAAATACATATGAAGTACAAAAAATATTTTTTCCATGTTTACTTTATTTAAATAAAATAATATTTGTTTTAAGGGCAAGGTTTTTTATTAATCAAATCTTTAAAATTTGGTTGAATTTGTTGAGCCGTAGTTATTTTTAAAATTGATTGCATATGATGATCTGTTAATCATTGTCTTTCTGCAGATTTATTATTTCTTAAAGTTGAAAATAGTTATTTGCACAAATATGTGCTACCGAACATAGCTAAAATATGCTTAATTGCACATAATAGACAGAAAAATCAGTCAACTCAGAAATACTTATAGAAATGTGGAATCCCAACATCCATATATTTCTGTTTAGTGCAGAATCGAGCTGAATTTTGATTAATTCCAATTGTAAATTGATTTTCATATTTCTTGAAGTCCAAAAATCTTATTTTGAATTCATTTTCTAATAATTTAATATGATTAGAAACATTCAAAATGCGATAAATTTTCTTTTTGAATTAGTTTTTACCAGAAAAATAATTTCTCTTTGAAAACATTGATATTATCAAATAATATGATAACTATGATATTTGCCTTGTTTAAGATTACGTTAAGATAATTTGTAATGGAAAAAAAGATCTTTTATCCATTGATCATCTTTTAATATTCCACATTCATTTCTAAAAAAATAATATTGTCAAGTAATTGGAAAGATATCTTCTAAAAAGTTACTAAATTGATGGTGATTATGCCACATAAATAAAATTTATAATTTTAATGATATTTTTTATGATGTCTGATAATTAAAACTTTGGAGCATAATGTTTGGTGATGAATAATGCAATGAAAATCTATTATCTTGTTCTCTATATTTTTCCTTAGTTGTGTGATAACTCCCTTAATAATACCAGTTATGGCAGAAATATCATTAGTTGCAAGAGAAACTAGCTTTTTTAAATAATAAATCGTATTTTTTCAAAACTTCTGTAAGTGCATTAAAAATGTCAACTCCAGTGATTATATCATACATTGGAAAAATTTCCAGAAGCCTTATTTAATTTTAAGTTCACATCACATCTGCAAATGAAAATAACCAACTGAACTTTATCCTGCATGTCTATACTTTTGTCAATTGCAATGGAATAAATCTCAAATTTTGTAATTATTGATTTCAGTTGATTCCTTAAATTTCTGACTATATCATCACTTCTACTGACAATGGCATTTCGAGTCAAACTTATATTTGTGAATTTCTTTAATTATTCTGGACACAACACTTTTATTATTTTAATAATACATTCATAAATAAATTTTCCTTTAGTAAATGATTTCGACTTGCTTGCAATTAAATGTGATATCAAATAACTAGTTTTTACAGCAGATATATTAACTTCAATAGGTTTGATAAATATACTTTGTTGTTTTTGAAGTGTCGACTTTAATTCTGACAATTTATCTTTGCAAAGTTTTTCAAAATATTTGTTATAGTTTTTTTTATGAATTGTAATGTTTTTTTAATATTATATTGTTTGCAAACCATAATAGAGTTTTTACATATCTGATATAAAATTTTATTTTTCCATTGAAGACAAAAATATTTTAAATCCCACTTTTCTTGAAAAGTCTGATGTTCTTCAATTAATTGTTTTTTACTCATATTCATAGACAGCTTTGACATTATTTAAATAAATTTTTAATTACAAAGAAAACTACATTTTCTGATGTACAAATATTTTGAATGAATCGGTAATTAAAATTCAAAGTCGAAAATAATATATATTTTAAAAATAATAGTAATAACATGCACAGATGAAACATCTACTTTCTCATAGTATATATCTCTCATTCACTGTATTTGATACATGTACATAAAAATTGTGCAGTAGATTGACCTATATTATAATTCTTAATAGAAATATTAATTTTTTGAAATGTGTTTATATTTTTTATTCATGTATGTATTTATAACATTAATTTAAAAAAAGTCCAGTACTGTCAAAAAGTAAATTGTATTGGTTATCATTTTTGTTGGGCTGCAGATTACTCATCAGCAGATCGCATGTGGCCTACAGCCTCAAGTTTGACGTGCCTGAATTAAAGCATACTAGATTGCAAATAAGATAAAAACATGTGTTTTGTTTTTTAAATCTTTATTTAAATGGTTTTAAAAAAACGTTGGCAGACCAATTTATAATTATTTGGATTAGCAATAAAAATTTTAGATTTTAAAATTTTTTATTTCATTACTTGTGAAGTTCTTTTTTTTTTATTATTTAACTTACTATAAGGTTATATTTATAAATATGCAATTTTTTTTGCCTGCGTTAGTGAAGCTGTAATTGTAATATAATGTTTAATATGCCCGCTTAGCGCTTTCGAGATTTAGTATTCTTATCTCATACTCATAGCTTTACGAATGAAGTCTGTTGTGATTTATTGTACACATATGCAAATGAGCTTGAATTTTTAATTAGTTAGTCCATTGTTTGGAGAGAGCAACGCTTGCCTCTCTTCTATTAATGGCGCTTAGGTCATTTGCTATGTAAAAAGCTTCTTTGACTTTTCTTTTGGCATCACTCTTTTCTGTGCAAATTATTTGGGCAGAACTGGGTTCAAATACTTGGCCTGTAGCTGCTTGGTGGTCCCAGAAGATCGATGTTTCTTTATTTTTATTTTTAACCGTGTTGTATGCATATCTGTGTTAGTATTTCGAGCTAATATCAATACAAGAATTTACCAACACAGGTATGCATACAACAGGATTAAAAATAAAAATGAAGGAACATCGGTCTTCTGGGACCACCAAGCAGCTACAGGCCACGTATTTGAACCCAGTTCTGTCCAAATAATTTGCACAGAAAAGAGTGATGCCAAAAGAAAAGTCAAAGAAGCTTTTTACATAGCAAATGACCTAAGTGCCATTAATAGAAAAGAGGCATGCTTTGCTCTCTCCAAACAATGGACTAACTAATTAAAAATTCAAGCTCATTTGCATAAGAGTAAGAGATTTGAATACTAAATCTCGAAAGCGCTAAGCAGGCATATTAAACATTATATTATAATTACAGCTTCACTAACGCAGGCGAAAATAATCGCATATTTATAATTACAATTTTTATTGGTGAAGAGACGTTTGCTATCTTTATAATCAATTTGTTGTGTTCAATTAAAAACCTGTATAAGCAATTAATTCATTGTAAGATTGTCACAGAGAATTTCATATATGCTGAAAGCATCTAGTCTCAAAATTATTTGAAAATAGATGACTAGTAATGATACTATTTTTCTGTATAAAAAAGCAAAAATTGATATAACAGCTTTTTACCTAAATTTAAATAGCAGACTAAATACATTATATTTTATAATGTATTTGTTGACAGTAATAAAAGTTTTAGTTTTTTTATTAACATTTATTTCTATTTAATTTGTCATTAAATTCAGATATAAATAGACTTAAATAAAAAGATATAGTAGTTCAAGTCTTTATTAATATATGATAGACATCTAGTTTTTCCATGATTAATTTGACGTAGTCAGTTAAAATCTCCCTCCCTTTCATCTGCTTGATTTTGTTACAAATCTCTAGCTGATAACATAAATTAGAAGATAATAGCTCACTTTGTTCATGTTCTGTCCTACAGGTTATATAGTACTTTTCAACACACTTAAATATACATCACAGACAATTTATAATATATATAAAATACATATACAAATTAAGATTTGAGAGAACAAATTTAGATGTATATTTATCAGGTAAGTATGTGTTAATTCATTTACACTCTCTCAAAAGTAAAAATAATAAAACTTAACTGTATTTTATCTTTTTTATTAAAATGGATAATGAAATGTCAGAATATTTTATTGATCTTCTGAAACTGTTTATTTATAAGAGTCATTAACTTTATTTTGTAGCTTTAAATAATGCAGATAGGTAGGGATTCTCTATTTTTGGAGAACATAAAATATTTGAAGAAAGTTGATGTAACTTCATTTTCTTGTTATCACACCTTTTAAAAAAAAAATATTGTGATAGGATTGTTTTCTAATAGTCAATAGTGATCTATATCCATATCTTCTATCCATAAATTCAGTGCCTTTTCAGTTTTCATTAAATTTTTTTCTCTTAATATGATTATATTTTAGCCATTTCAGGAGTGCTCTTCTCTTTTCATTATTTCGCTTATAAATGATGCTTTGTTTTTGAACATATGGTCTCTTTCAGAACATTATTATTTTTTCCCTTTCATTACTAAATTGATAACTTTCATTTTATTGTTTAATTTAGGGAAAGTACTTAACAAATTATCTTAGTTTTTTTAGAGTTGCAAACTTTAAAGTTAGAAAATATTTTATCAAATGAAATAATGTATTAAAATCAAATGTGGGGGTGGGGGTACACATATTTTGGACTTGCTTCAATCCCAAATAAATTTTAGTTAAATATCATGCAAGGTGTTAATATTACAAGATTTAAGGATGTAAGATTTACTGGGGTTGCTACAGTAGAAAATAGCTACTCTCATACATGATATATATTTAGAAAAAAATTTCAGGTATCTAACTGTAATTTAAAACGTTTATTAAACTTCTTATAAATAAACGAGTTCTGAAGAATTTCGGAATAATGTTTCCTCTCTCAATTCAGTTACCTCAATTACATAATGAAGTTATTAAAAAAACAGCGAATTAGTAATTTCATGTCTTGATTATGCCTTTTGTTTTATACAGAAATTTGTATTGATTTTTTTCTTATTGTCCTCTCACAAATCCTCATGAGAAGTGTGTGTCTCTCTTTTTTTTAATCTACTTTACACAGGTTTATAGGAAAAAAAATTTGAAATTTAATAACAGTTATGTTGACAGCAAAACATTTCAAAGTGTGTGATAAAAAGCAATCATAAAATACTGTATGGAAAATTTTATGATTACGAACTAAAACAAAAATAACTTATTATTGCTGGAAATTTGAATGCATTGGGGCAATCAACATACTACTGGAAAAAAACATTAATATTTTTTAATATTGCTGATCTATAATTTTGCTAGATTAAAACTAATTGGTTAATTAGTTTGTGTTGCACTATGTGGAAAAACAATATTAAAATTTGAAGTTGGAGAATCACTGTTGGAAATGTGCTAGAGAATGAATTAAGAAAAGCTTGATATAATAAACATAGGAAGAGACTACTTGTATATTAAACATCTTAGGATTTACTGATATAAAGTGAACTGATCTCTTCCATAATAGACAACAAAGAAGGAATGCTCTTTTATTATCAGGAAGGTTATTGCAAGGAGTGCTATTAAATATATACTATGAATTGCATTCTGCTATTAGCTAAATTTTGTGCATAGCCATTCAACATTTCAAGCAAATTTAAACAGACGACCTGCAGACATATCTTTAGTTATCTGGGAATGAAATACTAAATGGAAAGGAAAGAAATATTTTGACAATATGAATATGAAAACAAAATAGAAACCAAGAGCGAGAGACTTGTGTTTTAGTTGCAAAAAAAAAACAAAAAAAAAAGCCGCAAAAAGATTGTGAAATGATTATGAAATAGTCAATTCATAATGTGTTCTGATTGTTTTATTGATAACATGATCAAAATTGTAAAAGAGCCACAGCTTATTCATTAGCTTAGATATAAGTTAAAAAACATATATTGCTTTAGGAATATCTTAATTCTGAATCCAGTTCAGTAGATATCTATATATTTTAGTGCCTTTGAGTTTTTTTTAATAACCATAGTCACCTTTATCTTCTGGCTAGTATTGATATTAAACTAATAAAGAAAAGATTATCATGTAATGTTTTAGTGATTTGATACCAGTCTTAACCAAAAGATAAAGGTGACTATGATTATTAAAAACCAAAAACAATATACAAATTAGATTCAGATCTATATGACTATACAAGAAAATTAGTTTGGATTGAAACATAATTGTGTGTTCCGTTTAGACTGATAACTTTATATTTATTCAAAAAGGTAGAAAGTGAGTTGCATTAGATTCAAAGATCCAGGTGCATTGCTCCCAGGTCCAAGGCCTTTTACTATTGAAAACCATAAGCTAGACACTAGTTTAGGGATATTGGATGGGAAAGCGCATGTTAGGGATTATGATGCATAACCTTCTACTAGCATCTGTTGATTACTAGAGCTTACACTAAGTGGCACTATTGTACAGAAAAGGTTTTGCTACTGTGATAACAAAAAAACAAATGGATATTCAGAACAGATTAGACTCAAACTTTTGTTTGAAGATCAAATAATATTTGAAATTGTCTTTTATTACTCTATTATGATACTATATGATGAGTTAGAAAAGTGTTTAATGTCTAATTTGAAATTGTCCTATATTACTCTATTATCGTACTATATGATTAGTTAGAAAAGTTTTTAATGTCCAGAAAGAATACTTATGATAGAAAAGAGCAGAGGCAATAATGTGATGGATAAAGACAAACATCACATAATGAATATGACATTGAAGAGACTAAAACAAAATAGATGGCAGAATTCTGGAGTCAACATTAACTTGACAGCATCTAATGTTAGTAATACTGAAAAATCTTTCAATTTAGATAATCTTATCTATAAAATTAATGAAACTTTTGAAGTGATATTGCTGACTTGCATCCTTTCTTGTGATTATTCTAAATAGGAAGGGAAAACAAGCTGAAATAGAAGTCAAAAAGCTAGACAGAATGATCCCATCAAAAGGATCCCTTTTAATTGAATTAGGATTATTATTCAACATACCATTTTTAAAATAAATTATAAGAAAGCCATTTTTAAATCAGAAAAAAGTTTTTTTCTAATGACTGTTTAATTAAATATATACTATTTTCAAATACATGGAAGTTTCAAATTAAGTAGTATCTCGAGAGCTTTAACAAAATACATTTTATTACAACACCTTGATACTCTAGGAAAAATCTGAATGAATTTCCAAATGGAAATCCTGTATTATAAACTTTTTGGAAATTGTTACTATGAAACCAAGCAAGATTTTTTTGATAATATAATAATCAAAATATGCATTTAATAACACTAGTGTATTATAGTTATTGCTAATATCAATATGAAAGCATGAATAAATCTTTTTTTTTTTGTTCCCACAATAAAATTTTAATAATCTTTCTAATCAGGGTGCAGCTTTCTACATTCAAATAATAGATCCATCTATTTCTGTCTCCATGTCTCAAAAAAAAAAAACTTGTGAAAGTTTATAGAAAATTAATATTGTCTACTTTTAAAAAGAATGTGAAAATTTTTTTTATTGAAATTTGTTGTGCTACTCGAGATATATTGAAATTTTCTTAATTATAAAATCATTTGTTTGAAAGAAGTTATTATAGAACATACTATTATTAGGCAAAAACATTTTTTTTTTTTTTTTTTAGATTTATCTATATATACACTAAATTAATAAAATAAAATATATTTCAGAAGAATTAAAGAATGAAAGATTTAATTAGGCAGTAAATGGTCTTTAAGATTACTCATTTTGTCTCAGTTGCACTTTTATTCTTCTTGAGAACTTCAAAGATTTTTTCCTTCAAGTCATTTTATATTTGTATAATTTGCCATTTTATCATTGATATTGTACTGTATCTAATTGAAATTTAATATACTGTTACAGTAATTGATTCGGTTTTTATTTTTTAAATCGAGCTATTTGAATTCTTCATTTATTTCACAAGATAATAACGAATTATAATGATGAATAAAATATTTTTATTTTTTAATAACAAAAAAAAAAACCCAAACAAATAATATAAATTTTTAGAAATAGTAAGCTAGGTCATATATTTAAATGCCTTTTTAGTGTGAACATACATCTAATGTTTATTTAATAATATTCTTTTAGGTATTTCTGTTAAAGGATTTTCTAATAATAGGAGATATAATTCCAATAGACGAAGTTATCAGTCAGACAACTATAATAATAGTCATTCTTCTAATTCTAAATATGAGAGCAATTACGATTCTTATAATAATTCCAGTTTTAAAGATTCCAATTATATTAATGAAGATAACTCTCCA
Organism: Epiperipatus broadwayi; assembly: GCA_028023455.1. NCBI lineage: Eukaryota > Metazoa > Onychophora > Udeonychophora > Euonychophora > Peripatidae > Epiperipatus > Epiperipatus broadwayi. The sequence goes on along the minus strand of JAQFVV010012397.1, from coordinate 2,819,532 downwards.
AAAATTGATTTGGCAAATGTAAATAAGAAATATGAAGAAAAATCCTGTAAGTATCACATTCTCATATTGAATATATAATTTTTAAAAATTTAAATCTGTAGTCAAATGATATATGTATACTGAAAAAAAACAAAAAAAACATTTTATATATTTTAGCAAATGAACATCTACTGTACATCTATTCTAAGTTATGGTGGAAATCATACAGTAAAACACAAAAAATTATTAAAACAAAGTGATTATATTGTTAGTTATATAACTATAGAGTACATGTCAATGTATAATTCTATAGTTTATAGGACACATTTTATCTATAATAAAAAATTTACTATTTAGATAACAGATTATTTATAAATATATATTATTGCTATATTTTTATTATTCACAGTTTATAAATTATATGAATATATTATTCCCAATTCTGTATGATAGTCAAAATCAAAATGTTACCATAACTAACCCTGTCTATTACATATATAGACACAAGTATATATAAGCCTGTGTATTTCATTCATTCATATATTTGATGTATTAAAAAATATTGTATATCTTTAAAATAGATTTCTCTTTATGAAAAATTTGAATTGTTAAAAAATCATGTCAATTTATTACTATTTATTCATTCTCAACTTTGTACAAAATGTAAAATCATTAAATTTATAACTCTAATGCTAAATATTTAACTTCTAAATGTAAACAGAAAAAGAAACTTCAAGTATTTATACCACTTTATTTTATGATAATACAAATAATCTTCAATTTTTATTATAAATTTTTTATTATTTATCAGTAGCTAATGGATGTAAATGTTTTTTTGTTTTTTTTTACTTAATTAATTTTTTTATAGATATCTAGTAATAAGTTAAACAAATTTTTAAATGTTTTTTTTTATTTTTATAATATAGTACTGTATTCGAATTTCTGTCATCAATGCAAATTTTTTTCATAATAAATTATACTAATATATTATGCTTAATTTTTAAACATTTTCCATTTTATTGATTTAATTGCAAATTTGTATTTGAATGACTTTGTGTACATCTGAAAATTTTCTGAATCTAATGTGTTTGAACTCAAATTTTCGGATCAATAATGATAGTCAAGTTAGTGAGACATTAAAAACAGATTCTCTCCATCTTCAAATAATTAATAGATCCATTTATTTTTGTCTCCATATCTCAAAAAAAAAAAAAACAACAACAAAATTCATAAGAAATTAATATTGCTAATTTTTTATAAAGAATGTAGACTTTTTTTAAATGAAATTTATGTTAATCACATAATACAAAACTTTTTCGTTAAAATTATAAAATTATTTGTTTGAAAAAAGTTATTTTATAGAACATGTAAATTACCACTATTGATCAAAGGGATTTTTTTTAAATTCATTTGTACATACAGCTAAATTCATAAAATAAATTATATTTCAGAAATGTTAAAGAATGAAAGATTTATTTAGTTAGTAATGGTCTTTTATTTTGGCTCAGCCTGACTTCTTGAGAACTTCAAAGATCTTTTCTTTCAAGCCATTTAACATTTGCATTGTTTACCATTTTATTATTGATATTGTACTGTATCGAATAGAAATTTGATATAATGTTACAGTAGTTGATACAGTTTTTTTAAATCAAGCTATGTGAATTCATTTATCGCACAAGATAGTAACTAATAATGATGAATAAGTAGTATTTTTATTTTTTAATAACAAAAAAAAAAAAGTCAAATAATCACTGAAAATAAAGTTTTAGATATAATAACCTAGCCCACAAATATTAAGTTAATAATATCGAAATGTTGCTAAATTAGTTGTCTTTTTTGTCCAGATAAAAAGTATCTAATGTTGTTATTTAATAATATCATTATTATTTTAGATATGTCTGATGGATTTTCTAATGATAGAAGATATAATTTCAACAGACGAAGTTATCAATCAAATGATTATAATAGTCATCATTCTTCAAAGTATGATAGAAATGATGATTCTTATAATAGTCACACTTCTAAAGATTCCAATTATAATAATGAAGATAACACTCCAAAAATTGATTGGGCAAATATAAATAAACAACATGAAGAATATGTGAAGGAAAAATGGTCCTGTAAGTATCACATTCACAGATTAATACATAATTTTCAAATAGTCAAATACTATATTATATGTATACTTTTAGAAAATAGAAACATTCTATATTATAAATATAAACTTTAACATATGAATATCCAATATACATCCATTCTAGGTTATGTTGGAGATCATGCAGTAAAACAAAACAAAGCAATTATGCTGTCAGTTACATGACTGTAGAATATATATTGAATGTTTAGGAAACATAATAAAAAATTGATTGCTTAGATAACATAGATTGTTTATAAATATATATTCATTATTATTATTATTTGTTTATAGTTTATAAACTATAAAACTATTATAGTTATTCGCAGTTCTATATGATCGCCAAATCAAAATGTTACCAATCTATTCTAAAAGGTTATTTTCAAATAAAAAATAACAGAGTTTAATGTTCATATAAAGCTTCATAACTCGATTCAATGTAAATTTGTCTTCAAAATATACTTTTTATGAAAAAATTTAATTGTTAAAAAAATCGTGTCAGTTTAATAATTATTTATTCTATGTATAAAATATAAAATCAACATGTTTGTAGTTCAAATACTAAATGTTTATCTTCCAAATGTAAACAGAAAAAGAATCTTCAGTCATTTTTACATTACATCAGTTCATCTAAATACTCTTCAGTTTTTATTATGAATCTTTTATCATTTAATAATCAAAAGTTCACTTCACATTAATGTAAGTAATTAATGGATTTAAATGTTTACTTTTTTTTATAGATCATCATCACCCATTATCAATTCACTGCTAGATGAAGGTCTCTCCAAGTTCAATCCATCTTCTCTGATTTCTAGCTCTTTTCTCCATATTATCCCTGTACACTTTCTTATTTCATCCATCCATTTCACATGTGGTCTCATTCTGGGTCTTTTACAACAATCTTTTGTAATCCAGTTTAAGATTTCAATTATCCATCTATTATTATCTCTTCTAGCAATAGGTCCAACCCAAGTCCTCCATATCATCCCTGTACACTTTCTTATTTCATCCATCCGTCTCTTTCTGGGTCTTTTACAACTATCTTTTGTAATCTAGTTTAAGATTTCAATTGTCCATCTATTATTATCTCTTCTCGCAATAGGTCCAACCCAACTCCATTTCAGTTTTTTAATTCCTTCAACAATATCAATAATACCTATTTGTTCTCTTATCCATGTATTGCCTTTTTGAGTCTGTTGTACTAACTTGCATCTCTCCATAATTCTTTGAGTGATCTAAAATCTCTGTATTGCTCTTCTATTAAGTGTCCAAGTATCAGATCCATAAGTAAGAACTGGTAAAACACATCAAAAATCTTCCTTTTCAAAATTATAGGTATATTTCTTATTTAATTTTAAGTTATTTCTACCAAAAGCTCTCAAACCAAGTTTAATTCTATCATTAATTTCATCCATTATGTTTCCATCTGTAGTAATAATCTGTCCAAGGTATTTGTAGATATTAACTTGTTCTAAGTCATCATATCAATCTTTATTTTCATCTTTTGAAAAAAATCCATTGAACATTATTTTAGTCTTTTTAACATTTAATCTTTAGTCTTGCTTTTTTACTTTCATCTGATAACTCTTGCAACATTTCCTGAAGCTCTCATCTGCAAAATCTAAATGACTTAAATAATCTCTATTTACTTTTACTCCTTTAGCTTCCCATTTTAATTCACAAAATTTTTCTTGCAGTGCCGCTGTAAAAAGTTTTGAAGATATGGAGTCATCCTGTCTTATACTCATCTCAATGTTAACCTTCCTAGTATCATTATTCAATTAATTGTTGCTGTTGCATTTTTTTAAATATTCTTCAGAATATAACACTATCCTGGGTTTATACCTTGATGAACCAATGCATGTCTTACTTCTTCATTTAAAATCCTGGGCAATTCAAAAGATACAATAGATGTACCAGTACTTGTTCTTTATATCTATATAATTTTTGATAGAACTCTTCTACCCATTTCCTGAAGTTATCCCTCTTTTTAGTAATAGTTCTATCTTTTTTTTTGTTGCAGATATAAGTTTCCTAACAATATCAAAATGTTGTTTTACATTTATAAGATTTTTATTCTCTTCTACATCTTTCCTTGCTAGTTCAGAATTATACATTTTTACATCATTATCAATTCCATTTTACAAAATTCGAAATATTCAATTCTTCTTAATGCATCATTTTTATATATCTTCATATTTTTACTTTTCTTCATAAATTCTGTAATCTCAGTAAAAATTTTATTGGTCAATTGCTACTTTTTTTTACCAGCTACCTTTGTTAAAGTTTTTAAAAGTGTATCAGTTATTTTCCTATTAATTTCATTCAAGTCTGAATCATGTTCAAAATCTACTAGTACTTGAAAACGATTTGAAAGTTCTAATTTAAATTCGTTAGAATGATTCTGAAGATTAGGAATATCAACTGTAAATATTGCTTTTTTTATTTTTTGTCTTTCGAGTTTTGCATTAGCATGTATCTTACATCTTACTAATCGATGATCATTTTCTGTGTTGAATTTATTAAGGACATTACAATCATGAAATATTTATTTTCTGTTAGTCAAAATATAATCCAATTCTGCTGTGCCTTCATTTGGATGCTTCCATATTCATTTCCTTTTAACATTTTTTGCAAAAAAATAATTCATAATGTAAAGTTTTTCTTTATCTGCAAACTCCACAAGTCTATGTCCTCTCTCATTTTTATTACCATAATCAAATTTACCTACAGCACTTTCATCTTTCATTTGTTTACCAATTCTAGCATTAAAGTCGCCCATAACAATATTAAAATGTTGTTTACTCTGATCAAAAGCCTTTTGTACATCTCTATAAAAATCTACTACTTCATCACTATGAGAACTTGTTGGGGCATAAACCTGAATTATCTGCTATTAAGTTGAATAACTAATCTCGTCACTCTGTGCAATACACCACTACACTATTGTTCTTCCACTCTTTATTTATAATGAATTCTATTCCATTTGTATTCCAATATGTGTGTCTTTGTAGTAGAGTATATGTCCACTTTTTAAATCAGTTATCTCTTCACCTTTTCTTCTAACTTCACAGAGTTCAATAATGTCCCATTCCATATGAGATAGTTCTTCTACCAATCTGCAGTTGTAAGTACTTAAAATAAAAAGTCGTCATCAAATGGTAGCCTAGGTTCGCAATCCGGGGATTTTTAGCAGCCTTCACCTTTGGTCACCAGCTGCTGCCTTGACTGATAACTCTACAGCCTCCTAGGAATAAGGACCATGATTTATTTTTGTCTGTCCTTTTTTTTATAGATATCTACCAATGAATTAAACAAGTTTTAAGTGTTTTTTGCCATCTTTTTATTATATACAAAAAATGGCATAATTTTTATATTGTATTCAAATTTCTGTCACTTATTACTGCAATATTTTTTGATAATAAATATAACAAATGAATTAAAATTTATTCTATTTTTTATTAAATTAATTTTTTAAGGAATGTTTGCTAATGTTAAATGCAAGTTATATTTTAATATATTAAGCTTAATTTTTAAACATTTTCCATTTTACTGATTTAATTGCAAATTTATATTTGGATGATTTTGTGTATATCTGAAAATTTTTCCAATCTAAGGTGGATTTGAACTCAAGTTTTCAAATTAATGATAGTCAAATTATATATGAGACATTAAAAATGGGTTAAATATAAATTAAACACAATTAAAATTGAGTATTTAAGCACAAGTAACATAATAAAGATAATAAAATCAATATAAAAATCACTTTTGATTTAAATTAATTAAATTCAGTTTTCATATATAATTGATATTATATGTATATAAATATGTATAGGCAATTTAAGTTGTATATATATTATAATAATTTTGTTATATTCAGTAAAACTTTTGCTCAATTGAAATTTAGCTGACTGAAATAGTTAATGAAAATATTATATTGTTTTGTATTTAATGTGTGAACATAGTGTTTTAGTTTTATTCCTATTTTTATTAGTTTTAATATAACCAATACAGAAAAGTTAATTGGGAAAAAATAACTATAATGATTATTACTAATCATTTATGAATAAGCACTGATTTAAACTTTAAACTTAATTAAAGATTAGTATGTCTTTTTATTAAATGGCATTACACGATATTATTAATTGACACTTTTTTTTTATTTATAAGTTTTTACCCATATATTTGAAGTGTGAACAATAAAATAGAAGTTTTAAAATATAAGATATTACACATGGGTGAAAAAAAGGATAAGTTACATTAATAATTTTATATTATATCTTATAAGGATAGATACATTGATCTTAAATTAAAGTTTATATATGAGATAAAATGAATACATGCAATAAATATAGTTTTGTAAAATGAATATATTATCAATTATAAAATTTAATTTTAAATTTAGCTTAGAGTTAAGTTACCATAATATTTTTTCCCTCATCTATATATATATAGATATTCATCTTAAACCCGACTTAAAATGTCTATAAACTCACCATGCTGGCTAATGCCTGTTGAGGAGTCAGCCCATCCATGTTCATATTCTATATGAATAATTAAATAGTAATAATAGCTGCTATGACAAGAACATATGGAGTGGACATTAGGAATTTGCCCTAATTGGTTTCTTTAGGCCAGAGAGTGCTAAGAATCCCCTGATTATGGACCCTGGCTGCTCTTTGGTGACTATCTTTTATTTAGGTATTTACAACTGCTGATCACTTTCAAGTGCAGTAAGATTTCAAGAATTGGAAGAACTGTTTCATATTAAATGGGTCATTATTGGACATTGCAAAGTAAGAATAAAGAATGAAGAGGCAATTGATTTAAAAAGTGGATATATATTGCACTACAAAAACACAAATATTAGAAATACAAGTGGAGTAGGATTCATTGTAAATAAAAAGTGGAAGAACAACATTTTGGAGATTGATGGTGTATCAGACAAAGTGACAAGATTAGTTATTCAACTTGATAGTAGATACCAAATGCAGATAATTTAGATCTATGCCCCAACAAGTTCTCATAGTGATAAAGTAGTAGAGAATTTTTATATGGATTTACAAAAGGCTTTTGATCATACCAAATATTTTAAAATTGTTATGGGAAACTTTAATGCTAGAATTGGTAAACAAATGAAAGATGAAAGTGCTGTAGGTAAATTTGCTTATGGTAATAGAAATGAGAGAGGACATAGACTTGTGGAGTTTACAGATAAAGAAAAACTTTGTATTATGAATTTTTTTTTGCGAAAAATGTTAAAAGAAAATGAGTATGGAAGTATCTACATGAAAGTACACTAAAACTGGATTATGTTATTTCAAGATTGCAATGTTCTTAATAAATTCTACACAGGAAGTAATAATCCATTAGTGAAATATAAAATATATGTTAATGCAAAACTAGAGGGATAAAAATTATTAAGAAAAACAATATTCACAGTTTATATTTTTAAATTCAGAAACATTATAATGAATTTAAATTAGAACTTGTAAACCATTTTCAAATATTAACAAATTTTGAACTATATTCAGATTTGAATAAAATCAATAGGAAAATAACTGATAGATGTTTAAAAACTCAAAACTAAGATAGCTGGTAGAAAAATGCAGCAGTTTATCAATAAAATTTCTACTGAGACAAGAATTTATGAAGAAAGAATATCAATATATATAAATGATGCATTAAGAAGGATTGAATATCTCATATTTTTTAAAATGAAGCGGAAAAGAGTTGATAATGTTATAATAAAGTATACCATATAATACTCAACTGTCCAAGTACTTTACTACTTTTACAATGCTTTATTTTCCACCCATTTCTACAGTTTACAATTTTGATTGCCCCAGCAATCTTCTTCAGAACATTATATCTCCTAATTTAATTGTAATAGTGTTACCAGTTCATACTTACAGATCTGATACTTGGACACCTAATAGAAGAACAATACAGAGTCTTCAGACTACTCAGCAAAGTATAGCAAGATGCATGTTAGGAGTAACAAGAAGAGATCGAAAACAAAATACATGGGTGAGAGAACAAATAGGTGCTACTGACATCATTGAAAGAATTAACAGACTGAAGTTGGGCTGGACATATTGTTAAAAGAGATGATATGGACAGTTGAAATCTTTAACTGTATTCCAACAAATTGTAAAAGACCTAAAAAGAGACCACAGGTCAGATGGATGGATGAAATAAGGAAGTGTGCTGGGGTGATGTGAAGAAGAGAGGCTAGAGATTGAGGAAGTTGGATTGAACTTGGAGAGACCTTCATTTTACAGTGGATTGATAATGGTTCAAAAATAAAGGTGATGTTGATGAATTATTAGAAATCAGCAACTTTTGCAGTCTACAGATATACATTTGTATTTTAGAAATAAGTTGAATCAAGCCAATAGGTTGGGTTACTTTTAAACAATTGTAAATTTAAGTGAAATTACTTTCTTAACAAATAGAATAAATTACTTATTGGATTGCTGGATCTTGATTGTAATGCGTTATATATACATATAAATGTGTGTGTATATATATATATTACATTCTATCCTTGAAAGCAACTCAGATAGGGGGTAAACTTTGTTGATTTTTTTATTATTTTTAAGTATTATAATTCTGCTAAGTCTTTCTTTTTAAATATATTTTATATCTGTATCTACATATTTTCTATTACATGATTCCTGGCCATTAAATGTAGAATTAGATATTCGAAGTCTGTTAATAATTAATTCAGCAGTGTAATAAAAGTTGGAGAATCTATGTGCATATTAAAGTGGCAATTCTATCTTATAATTGGTCATGCTTACGTAGAATAATCAAAATTATTTCATTAATAAATCAAGTTAATTTTGTTAAATAACTTTTTATGGGCCAATATTGAAATAAATCAAATTGCATTATATCATGATGTATGTGAATGAATCATCATCTGTATCATAACAATGTGTAAATTTAAATAATTATATGATGGGATTTGATGATGATCAGATCCTTATAGCTAGAGCTACAGGAATTAGTATTAAAGAATCTGGGCATATGTTGATCATTGGAACAAATCTTACCATAGATATCATTGCAGAAATGTTAGCATTTCAAAGTGTGACTTAATACTAGATTGTTTAAAGATGTAGTTTTCATCCTGATGTCTAATTAGTAATTCTAATTGAAGTAATCAAATTAACCTCATCTCTTTCTGATCATAATGATAAAATATATATTTTGCTAAACTAGATCTTAAAAACACACCCAAACATTAATATAGAATCGATTATTTAAACATTTGTCTGTTATATTATTTAAACAAAGACGAAGATAAAAATAGAAATAAAATATTTAGAACAACTATTATACATGTATTTTTCAATGTCAAAAAAATTTTTTTTTTACATCTTGTTCAAAATCTAGTTATTATGTATTGTTACGCAAAAAAAAAAAAAAAAAAAGTGAAAGTATTATATGTATTTTAAATTAAGAGTTATTATCTTTTACAATTACATAATGTTTTTTTATTATTTTATTTTAGCTATTCCTGCTATTCTTAAAAATATCTATGTGGAAGATGATGAAATAGCAAATATGAATGAGACTGAAGTGGCTGAATTTAGGTAAATTTATCTGTTTATTTAACATTTTCTGACTTTGGTGTGTGCTGCTTATTTTACAGATATATTTACATAGCTTGTCAACAACATCAATAAAAAATAAAGGCAAAACTCCCCATACAGTAGTGCCACCCTATGCCAAACAGAGTAATCAATGGATGCCAGAAGGCTTGTGCATAAAATCCCTATCTAGTACCTACTCATCCAATATCCCCAGACTAGTTTCTGGCTTGTGGCCATCATCAGTGAGGAGCCTTGGATCTGAGAGCACTGCACCTAGATCTTAGGATCTAATGCAACCCTCCAGCAGCCACCTTTTAACTCTACTTTACTACAAAACTATGAGAATGAAATTGAAAACATTGTTAAAAGCCAAAGACACCAAAATATATGGGTGCTGAATTGAGTTCAGACCCATATGACTATATAAGCTATTGAGCTTAGATTGAAGATATTAACAATGTTTTCAATTTCATTCTCATAGTTTTGCAGTAAAGTAGAGTTAAAAGGTGGCTGCTGGAGGGTTGCATTAGATCCTAAGATCTAGGTGCAGTGCTCTCAGATCCAAGGCTCCTCACTGATGATGGCCACAAGCCAGAAACTAGTCTGGGGATATTGGATGAGTAGGCACTAGATAGGGGTTTTATGCACAAGCCTTCTGGCATCCATTGATTACTCTGTTTGGCAGAGGGTGGCACTACTGTATGGGGAGTTTTGCCTTTGTTTACAACAAATTATGTGCTAGTATAGAGATGGTGATCATGTGATGTTTGATGGTTTAAAATCAATAAAAAATACTGTAATTGTATTTTCAAGATTTTTTTATATTTTTATCAGTGCCTCATCATTTCAACTATTTTGCAATCATATTCAAGCATTCATTTAAAGTATATATTATTGTCTTAAACATAATGTTAAAACAGGCAAAACTCACTATGCGTATTGCCACACACAGCAAGCTAGAGTAATCAGTGGATGCCAGAAGGCCTGTGCATAAAATCCCCATCTAGTGCTGTGTGTGGCAATACGTATAGTGAGTTTTGCCTGTTTTAACAACAGTTATACATAAGCATAAAGGTGGTGGTCATGTGATGTTTATTGGCTTATACATAATATACTTTATATATGAAAGCAATTGAAATGTAGTGAAAATAAAGAATAAGCTTAAAAATCTAAGGATACATTTTTGTTTCTGGAGAAAAAAAAATCATTTTAAATAAGTATATATAATATAATTGATATCTTTGTGTAATAAAATTTAACTTTTATTAACTGACACTAATGATAATGAATGGGCTCTTATTTTTATTTTTACATTTCAAATATTTCAAAATGATTAAATCCTTTTTAACTATTAACATAGTTTACTGAAGGAAGGAAAAGATACCTTTCTCTAACTACTGAAGATCTATTGCAACATTTTCCTTGTTCATGCCAATTACTACGTCAATGTGATAGAGAATATTTTTTTCATATTGGTATGTAAAGAATGGAATCTGAGTTTTTGATTTTTCTTGCTGTATGCCCAACCTATATTAAGTTTTTTATTATTTTTTAAAAAATCCATTCAAGTTATTAATTCATTAATTCAGTTATTAATAAATCCTACTTGTATTTTTTTTTGTTGTTGTTGTACTAAAAAAATGTCGGGAGCAAAAATCTTTGAAGTTTTATTTTTATGGCTTTTAAAGTTAGTTAACTACCTAAATGAGTGATTTCATATAAGTAAGATTATACAGAACAAAGAAGATGGATATCATAAAGATTGATTCATTATTAACAATATTTTACATCTTGTTAAGAAACAATAGAAATGAATGTTTTTAAGTCTTTTGAAATTTGGCAATTATTGTTATTTGGCTGAAATTTTTTTTTTTTTTTTTTTTTAAAAAGCAAATAGCATTATTAATAGTAATTTACTGTATAACTATAAACATAAAATTTGATCAAAGCAAATATTTTATAAAGAGTTATTTTGCCAATAACAATAACTTTGATAAACTTTAAGATTCTTCTGTCTCATTCACTTGTAATTCTTTTCTTTTAATATTCAAATGTAATAATATTTTCCGAAGAATATCAGTGAAAAGATGAGTTTTTTAAAACATTTACTAAAATAAATTTTCACTGTTATTAAACTTTCTATTTTAGTATGATATTAAAGAATGGGATCGTCATTTAGATACTATGGATTGTTTTAAGTAGAGTCTCCTTAACAAAGTTTTCATATATTCGATAATTGTTCTTCAGATCTTGTTTTTCTGATTATACATTTAGTATACATTTTAAAATGTTGAATGATAATATGCAACTCTGACCTTTTTGCCAATATGAAAACAGTTTGTACACTAATATATATATATAGAAATTGCACTAAATTCAGATTTAAAAAAACTAGCCAAAATTTAAAAACTAAAATGTCACAACCACTTAATTTTACTACCCAGGCACACTTCTCAAATACAAAGTAATACAAACTCAACACAAATATGTCTAAATAAATTTTCAAAAGTAGAGATTTTTTTGATATATTAATGTGCATCTGTGTATGTGTACTAATTATTCATGAATTAACCATTTTCTATGCCAGGAAACATTACCATATTATATGTTGAATTCTACGCACATATATATATATATTTATTTGTCGCTTAAAATCTTATATTCACTTATCTAAAAAGAGTTGAGAACTAAAATTGCAATGCCAGTCTCCTTTCCTAATGTCACATTTATCATCAAACATACTATCGTATCATTTTATCTGGTTATTCACATTAAGAAAACTGATAATTATTGGATATTTTAAAAATATTATAAAATACATATATATATAAAAAGTATATCTATACATATTGAATATGATCAAACTCATTTAAAAATTATCCTTAATGTTGCCTTGTCATATAATATAATTTTAAATCAATTTAAAATAAAAATTAACAAAAGACACAGTTTATTACTATTATATTTAGATTATGTATTAAGTTTTTTTTTTCATTTAGAAATTTCAAGATATATTAAAATTGTTATGAGAGACTTTAATGCTAGAAATGGTAAACAATTGAAAAATTAAAATATTGGGACTAATTTCAGTTATGGTGATAGAAATGCTAGACGACACAGTCTGTGGAGTTAGCAGAGAAAAACTATATATTGTGAATTCTTACTTTGAGAAAAATGCTAAATGGAAATGGACATGAAAGCATCCAAATGAAGATGCAGTAGAATTGGATTACATTCCGAATAACACAAAATGTGTGTTCCAACATTGTAATGTTTTTAATAGATTCAACACAGGAAGTGATCATCGATTACTGAGATGTAATATGCATATTAGTGCAAAACTAGAGAGACAAAAATTATTTTAAAAAAAAACAATTATTAACAGTTGATATCCTAATCTTCAGAAACATTTCAATGAATTTAAATTAAAATTTGCAAATCCTTTTAAAATATTAACAGACTTTGAAAATAGTTCCCATTTGAATGAAATCAATAAGATAACTGATACACTTCTAAAAACTGTAACAAAGATAGCTGGTATTAAAAATCAGTAATTTACCAGTAAATTTTTCATTGAGACAAGAGAATGCATTGAAAAAAGAATGAGTATTGAAAATATATATAAAATGATTCATTAAAGGAAAGAATAGATGGAACTATCACTAAAAAGAGAAATGACATGAAGTGTGTAGAAGAGTTCTATAAAGAATTATATAGTCATAAGTAACAAGAAAACAAAATATCCCTTCTGTTAGTACATCTTCCGAATTGACCAGCATTTTAAATGAAATGAGTCATGCAATTAAATCTATGAAGAAAGGAAAAGCTCCAGGAATTGATGGGATTATAATTTTTTTTTTTAAAAAAAGCAGATGAAGAAATAGAAAGTTGTAAGCAAAGTTATATATCAAATATCTAAATGCTAAAAATATACCAGATGATTGGAAGAATGCAGTAGTAATATTAATATTTAAGGAATATGATGAAGATATTAAATATTTCAGACCTATCAGTCTTTTATCAGTTTTGTACAAAATTTTTACCAAAATAATTATAACTAATCTACAGTGAACTTTGGATTTTAACCAATTAAAAAAACAAGGAGGATTTAAAAGTGATTTTATAACAATGAATAACATCCAAGTATTGAGAAATTATAGAAAGTCCAATGAATATGAGTTGCCGTTTTGCTTTGAGTTTGTAGATTATAACAAGACATTTGATTGTATAAATATATCTATAGTGATTAAAGCATTAAATCATCAAGTTATAGACTTGGGATATTGTCACATTCTGAAGAATATTTGCCAAAGTGCAGCAGCCGTGATTAGATTATTTGGTAGCACTAAGAAGATTAATATTGAGAAAGGTTTATGACATGATAATTCTGTATCCAAAAATTTTTACAGCAATTTTACAAGAAGTATTTTGTGAATTAAAATGAGAATGTAAGGAAGTAAAATTAATTGTTTATTTAAGTCATTTTAATTTTGCTGATGATGTAATTGTTTTTGGAAATAATGTTTCACAGCTTCAGGAAATGTTGGAAGAGATATCAGGTGAAATAAGAAAGTAAGACTAAAGATAAGTACTAAAAAGACTAAAGAAATGTTAAGTGGATTTTCTCAGAAGAAAATATAGATTGATATTAGGATTAGAAGTTAATAATTACAATACTTAGGTCATATTATTAATACATGAAAAAAGGATGAAATTAGTTGTAGGATTAAAGTTGGAGGGTTTTTGATAGGAATAATTTCATATTAAAAGTAAGTATGAGATATGGACCCTAATAGAAGAGTAATTCTGGAGAGTTTAGACCACCCTTTAAAATAAGGAGAGATGTATGTTAAGAATAACAAGAAGAGATCGAAAACAAAATATATGGATAAGATGAACACAAGGGTGTATCACTGACATCATTAAAAGAATTAAGAGACTGAAACAGTCATGGGCTTGATGTATTGCTAAAAGAGATAATTGACAGACAATTGAAGTCCAATCCAAGAAATTGTACAAGATGTAGAAAGAGACCACGTGAGATGGATGAATATAGTAGAACTTTGCTGATTTGTTGTAAAGAAAATCAGCTAAGGATCACAGAAATGGGGTTAAATTTGGAGAGAACTTCATCCTGCAGTAGATTGACTGCATTGGAAATGATGATGATTATATTTTATTTTTACTTTTAATGAAAAAAATAATAATTTTTTTATTGTCGTGCATAAATTTCTTGAGAATTCTATGACCTCCAAAATTTTTTCTGTGTTATCCTGAGGATTTGTAAACTATAAGTTGTGTATCAATGCTACAATGAATTTATTTATATTTATTTTTTTTTAAAAAAAAATCATTGATAAACATTCACACACACAAAAATAATGACGTTTTTAAGGGATTTTTGTTTTGATTTTAAATACAAAGATATTCTTTATTTGTATTAATTATTAAGAATGTATGTATTGTACTAATTTTTAAGCTGTAGAAGTATTATATAAGAGTGTGTGCTTTAAATGTTTTATTTATATAGAGTTATAGTGATTCCATTTAGGATTGTAAGCAAACAAAGCATAAATTATGTGCTAATTTAGGCCATCTTCTAAAGGTCTTGGAACAAATTATAGCAGATATGGGGACTCTATTTTATATGTATTATTAGTAATTACTCAAGGTTTAGGTATCTAATTTTAAGTTATATATAATGCAAGAAAATTATATATGTTTATTATGTATTATCTAATTATGATGTGTTTTTTTTTTTAATGGAATAGGGATTGTAGTATATTGTAAGGATAAAGACAACAATTAAATTTATTTATTGAATATAATTGATGAGATTTGAACAGACATCTTGAAAAGATTCCTAAATGGAAAGAAAACTAGTTAAATTATGTAAATATATATAAAAAAGTTGCTTGATTTGTCAATTTTTAAATTGACTTAAAATTATATTCATATAGACACTATAAGAATACATACAAACACATGTTATAGCACTTTGTTTTTTGTAGAAATATTAAATTATTTTTTATTTGTTTGTAATAATTTGATAGTACTTTATTTACTGCTTTGTTAATTCTTTTGTATACATATATGTATATGCTTCGCAATGTTGTTTTTATTTTATTTAACTGAGTGCACTTTCATTGCCGAGCACATTGTGCACCGAGCTAAATAAAATAAATAAATAAAACCTGCTTTGTGAAGCATGTGCATATCTGTACACAAAAAAATTGCATATACAATGAAGGGAAAATTAATATTGCTTTTTAATCTTTATTTCACTTAGCATGGGATTTTTTTTTTTTTTTTTGTTTAGAATATCGTATAACAATATTAAAGTCACTAATTTGGGTGAAGATTCCGAACGTTCAATTCCACATCCAGTTAAAACATTCATACAAGCATTCCGACCTTATCGTAAGTTACATTTTATTAATTAATTCATACTTATATATATAAATGAAAGGTGTTATGGCATAATCATAGATTATCTGCCTGCCATGCTCTCAATCTGTAATTTGAGTCAAGGCTAGGTAAATCTTGAAATATTTTCAAATTTCAATTACTGTGCTCAGTTTGGCGCAGTTGGTAGAGCATCCGACTTGAGATTGGGAAGTTACAGGGTCGATTTGGCACTTGCTGTTCTGGCACTCAAGCTTTTTATGAATTTCTGAGTAATAAAGCCATTAACATTTTTCAAAATTTTAATTAGCCTTCATTTTGTTCAGATAACCATCTAACTATCTGGTATTATTAGTTATGTGGGTGAAATAACTACGAAAAAATGCTCAAATTCCTACTATTAGTAATTAGAAAATCTGGAGAGTATTGCTTTTTTTTTTAACTGTTTCTTTATGGGAACCTTGGAAAGATCTTTGCTTTTATATTAAACTATTTAGAGGATGTTTTCTTTTTGTCTACATGTGTGTGTTTATATGTATTGTAACAGTTGAACATTACCAAGTACGGCTGACATGAAGTTGACAGAAATGCTAGAGGTAAATTGAAGTTAATCTAATGCTTGTTCAGCAGTTATTTTAGTTTGATTGATCGCCGTTAAGTTTTTCAGAATCTGAAAGATGATTAGGATTGTGTTTAAAAACGAATTTTATCTAAAATATACTCTTTTGTTTTGGGTCTAAGCAGTGTACATTATAAAATAATATAATAACATTGTTTATATAAGAAAAATGCTAAACCACTACCTTATTAGACTTTTTCTTTACAAATTCTTTTTTATGCATTTCTTTTTATCTCATAATTATTAAATCTTGCCAGTTATTTCCAATATAGGCTAGGAAGTCATGAACCTCTGATTTATATAATGAATGAAAGTATTATTAGAAAATAGACATAAGATAATATTATTTTAACAAATATCTAGGCTTATTGCATATAAGCTATCTACAATTTCGTCATTGAATGATTGATTACTCAATGTATTACCCTTCAAATTTATAGACCAAAAATCTATTAATTTTTCAAGGGCTTAAATTCATTCTTATATTACTTTTCACAAAAGTATTACCTATTCATGACACCTAATTTTAAATGAACTTGATTTTTCATGCTATATTGCTTCTTTCTCTGAATAATTCTAAGTTTGATTTTCTTATCCTTGGAAGTATGTAAACAAATCATTAAACCAATTATAATTTAATAGGTGCCTCACTATAAAATCACTATAATAATTATTTACTTAACCTAATGAAACATGGACAGTGTTATGAATATGTCATACATACTCTTAAAAATTCAACATGTGTCTATATATGTTTGTAAGTTTAAATATATTGTTTGTTTTTTTTGGAAATTAATTTTTGTTTAAAATTTCACAAATTCTCTTACTAGTGAACTAATCTTATAATCATAATTTTAAATCCTTATTATAATGTTTAAGCACTTAAAATCTTTATTTTGACTTTATTGCCCACACTGTATAACCAAATTTAAATATAAACAGAATTGAAATATC
Organism: Epiperipatus broadwayi; assembly: GCA_028023455.1. Classification (NCBI taxonomy): domain Eukaryota; kingdom Metazoa; phylum Onychophora; class Udeonychophora; order Euonychophora; family Peripatidae; genus Epiperipatus; species Epiperipatus broadwayi. The sequence continues at coordinate 2,801,837 of JAQFVV010012397.1, read as the reverse complement.
CAAAGATAGAATTAATTAGTAAAATTAATAAGTAAATACAACAAACAGCATCCATTAAACAAAATCAAATATATGAGAATTCTTGATAATCTTCATTCAACACTCAAACTATGACATTAATGGGCACATAATATGGTTACCTTAACTACATAAAACAAAGTATTAATAATTCATTTTCAAAATACTATGATACTCAAATTTATTATCTCGAAAATTTTGCTAAGGCTCATGGTATAAGACACTAACTGTCCATGATAAAAATAGGAGTATATCTGTAGTAAATTCTTTTCTCAACTTATCTGAATGGGCATGGCTAATTGTAAGTATATTCAATAACATCAAATGATAAATGGCTGCACTATAATCCATATTATTCTATAATGTGAACATTAATCTCAACTTTGTGCATTACTAACAATATAAATTATTTCTTCATTCTCTAATATTAATTTACACCATGATTGTCTTTATCCTTTTCTACTATAACACCATTACAAGCAATTTTACATATTTCAAATATCTACAACTAAATGTGTAACTTATGAGTCCAATCTTTCCACACAAATGTGTGTGTATTTATGCACACGTTATTCATACAATATTAAATAATTTGATTTTAAAGATCAAAAAATCTAATTTACTTTTAATTAATTTTTAATGTAGTTATTTATAATGGAACTCTTTTATTTTATTGGTTATCTTATTAGTTAGTCTTAATCAGGCCAATATTTATATATATAGTAAATTATTTTATTATAACTTTATATTTTAAGATTTGTAAAACTAATATAAAATATTTTATTTCTCGTAGTAAATTTCAAGTAACACATATTAAATTATACATGATTGATTTTCCTTATACCATGATTAACTTACATGATACTAGTAGCATTGGACCCCTCTCCCCAATTAAATGTTTACATATTTTGAAATATGTTTAATCATATTTAAAAGAAGGCTTATCAGCCTTATTTCTTGACCATTATTCCTGTAAAATAGATTCAATTAAAGAGAGGATTCATCCTTGGTAACTATAGACTTTTTTTTATTTATAATAGGTCTGTCATACTCCAAACTTGGGCACTATCTATAATGAGAAAGATTATAGGAGGTTCAAACCCCTCCCTCACTTTTTTGATGTTAACTTCCTCCATTTTTCCACAACTGGCTCAGGTGAACATGGCAACACTTCGCAGGATAATCATTTTTGTTGATACAGCAAACATGAATCATTATTATCTCTTAATCAAAAATAATAATAATTAAACATCTATCTGTATCACAATTATATAACTGATGCAAGAATGTCAATAAACGCTTATGGTACTTGAAATGAATTAAATTTATTTTACTATAATAATTGGATTAGCCCTAAATATTTATACAATATAATATTTTAACCTATGACATAATAAAAAATTAGTAATAAAATAAAAAATCCAAATAGATTAGAATAAAATACATATAAAAAATATTGATTAATGCCCACTTTGGAAATATAGAAAAAAAATTTTTTTTACGGAAATATATAATTTTAGTTCATTCTAATATTTTATATACCATGTTTTATTTTAAGCCTATTAATAAAAATGGAATAATAAAGCCTTATCCATTTTTAAATTTGTGATCCTATTTTGTGTCCTTCGGAATTCTTACTTTGAGCTAATATATTTTGAGATTTAGTTTTTCGTGGCTTTAGATTTATGATATCATTCAGTTGGTTGGTTTCTTTGTTAACTAAGCCAATAAACACCACATGATCACAGAGTTTTGCCTGTTTTAATAACTTCAATTTACAAGAATATTAGAAAAGATATAGTTATGATAGGCTTTTGATTTCATGTAGCTTCAAACTGCAATTTTTCAATTTGATCATTTTCCTGGGTCACTTTCGATTTAATATGCCTTGGAAAATTTTGTGGCTATGGTTGGATAGATTTTAAATACAGTGTCAGTTGATTAGAGATCGAATATTTCTCTCATTTTTCTGGTTTTCACACATATATTTTCTTTTTTCATATTATTTTAGCAGATTAGCCTTTGATAGACAAATGGCTTGGATAATAGCAAATATATTTCATAAGTGATGGGCTTATTTTCAAATTCTTGTTATATTATAGGGGAAATTTAAGTCATTCTCTTTACAACTTGATTGCTACATCTTGGATTAATCAGAACAAATACGTATTGGAGGATTAGCTAGCCATCACACAGATAGTTATATAATAGATGATATTCATCTCTGCAGGAGATAGTTATATAATAGACGATATTCATCTTTATAGGATCTTTGATGTAATAGTTACTGAATTGTGTTGACAAAGGTATCAGCATGACATTAGTATGTTTGAGCTATACAAAAAATTTTCAGTGCTTTTATATTTTTTTTTTAATCACTGATTTTTGAAAGATATTTTCTAATCTGACATCCATGTATCCCATACATGCTTGCTTTTCTATATATGGATATTTATTTTATTTAATTAGCTTTTATTTTATTAATTACATTATTAATTACACTTTGATATTTATTAATCCTATTATCTAAAATATATACAATTAAAATTTTATCAAAATACTAGATATTCAGGACTAAATAAATATTTTATCTATTTAATTAATTCAATCAGTAGTTTCCTGTTTCAATTTTGTTTTATTTCAAAATTTTTATTTTATTTTATTTGATTAAAATAAATCTGTTTATTCATTAAAAAGAGGAAATTATATTATAAAAGTTTTTTTATTTTATTTTATATATATATTATAACGAGCACAGACGTTCGTTACATTGTTTTTTTTTATATTTATTAAACATGAAAGTAAATTAAAAAGTTCGCATTTAAAAATTTTCTTTAAGAATTAAAAATTGAAATTAAATATCATCTTAAACTCGTATATATTAAATCGCACAGATTTTAAAAACAAAAACTTAAAAAGATTTAGAGATAAAAATATATCTTTAATCTTGAAAAACACAGAAATTAATCAGAAATGGAAATGATTGTTAATTAGTTAAATGTAAACCAGCCTTGGGCATTTAAATGTAAAAACATCGGTCAGATAGGAAAACAATAGAAACAAATAGCCAATGAAAGAAATCCATCGGGAAATCGGACCTTAGCGAAAAGATCATCACATCGATGACATAATGCCAAGTCAATCCTTTGAATACGTCTAAAAGGAAAATTAGGAAATTATTAATTAGTGATTGGTAATTGATTATTACGATGTGACTATATGTATTAGTACGGAGTTGGAGGTGAAGGGATTGACAGACGCACTGTCAATTCTTTCAGCTGTTAAAGAAAAGAGAAATGAACTATCGTTTCCTACATTGAGGACCAATTAAACTAAAAAACCTCCGAATGAATAAATAAAACAACGGCTAAATGGATACCAATCTTTTGAGGACGGTGTGGGAATTCACGTTCATGGCAAGTAATGGATAAAGATGAACTGTTGTAAACCGTAAGAACTTTATAAATAATGAACATTAAATTAAAACTTTCCATATTTAAATGATTGCCATATTATCCTATCTGACCAACGTTATTTATTAATTAGTTATAATTTTATTTAATGTAATTATTTTGTAAAATCATTTCCATTTATTTATTTTTTGTTCTTTAAGTTTTATTATGATTTCTGTTTTCCGTTAAGTTAAATGATATAAATGTTAAACTTAAGTCGGGCGTGAATGGCTGTATAGATTTGTAAAGTTATATTAGGGGAGAGTAATCTTAGGTTATTTGTGTTGTTGTTAGATTGGGTCAATGGATTGGATATATTGATGTAGCTAGTAGATGTAGTCGGAGATTCGCTACTGGCAGAATCGTTTATATATACGCCGCACTCACCCGTTTGCCTATGGAAGGAATTATAAGACGGAGAACGCAGTTCCTTTCTATGGAGTTTTTTTTTATTGTTCTTCTCGTTAGATAGATGTAATATTCCTATCTGATGAGAGTCAATGTCTTCTCTTAATCTTTTTCGTGCTGCCGTATTCCGTATTACATTGAATACATCGATGTATCAGATGAATTGATGCCAGTTTGACTGCGAATTTTAGCCTAAGGTTAAATAGAGATAGAATATTTTATTTTCAAATGCAAATCTATGTAGTCTATTCATACTCGACCCTAAATAAAAATGCATTAAATTTAAGTTGTTTATAGACGCTTGCATGGATTGGTTATCGGTTAGGTATGTTTTGGATTTCATATTTGATCAAAATATATAGACATTCGATAAATAATGATACCTTACTGGTGAGTATCTAAAATGTATTTATTCGGATGTCTTTTAAGTTATTGGTGACAATGCAAGTATCTTATGGTGAATACTATTGGGTTACTTATAAATTTCCCTCCGCAATTGTCAGTAATCAATAATTTTGTATTTTGATCGTTTATGTTTATTTTGAAATGTTTTTGAACGTGAAATCTATGTAACCGATCTATATTCAACATTATAAACAAGCTTTCATAAATTTATCTGTGCGAACTTAATTAAAATGTAAAATTAGAATATAATAGTAATTAAATGTAAATTAAAGTTAAAAATGTAGGTTAAATTTTGAAATGTAAAACTAATACTAAAATAATTTTAAATCTTATATATATGTGAAATAAATAAATGTTTGTGTGTTAATTACTGGCAGTGGCTGATTTTATTCTTTTTTTTATATACTCTTAGAGTATATTATTAAATCTCTGCTATTCCACTGAGCTAGTGACATGGGCTAACGACCGGAATCAAAATTTAAAAAAAAAAAATTTTTTTTTTTGACTTACGTATCTGCCTACTTTATAAATTTTTCTAGGTTCAAATGCCTAGATGGCGCCCTGTAGTGCAGTTTACATAAGTCTACATTCTCCGGATCGTTACAATATATTTAAAATAATAAATTTAACGCATGGTAGTTGAGGCAGGTTTAAGAAATTAACTGAAAGTACTTCTGCGGATTTAAGGATTGTTTGTAATAGTTTGTAAACTGTTAAATTTATTATTTTAATTATAATTACAATTTTGTTTTTAATTAACGGACATTTTATTTATTTTATATATGTATATATATATATATATTGTGAGAGTACCACATGAGCCTCACCTAAAACAATTTGATTCTTTATGAATTTACCTGTGCCTATATTGAATCAACAGATATAAATAACATACACCTATCTTAAGCTTTTCATATATCAGCTATATACATAAACTAATTAATATTAAAAGAATAATTCTAAAAATGAATTATTCTAATTTGTTTATACACACGCATAAATAAATGTTTCCAACTAATAGTGTTTTTTATTAGCCAAAACTTGACACTGACAAAGCCTTAAGTCAACATTGCATTTTATCAGTTGAAACAAAGGAAATAAACGTTTGGAGTTCATTACAAATTGTATATTTAAACAATAGAGAGCGTGAGCATGATAATGTGATATGCTTTCAGAAATTAAGCCAAGTATAAAAACGAACAAAAATTGTTATAATCTTCTATTTAAGCATCACATGATCACTATCTCTTATACTAGCACATATTTGTTTATAAACAAAGCAAAACTCTCCATACTGTATTGCCATCCTGTGCTAACCAGAGTAATCAGTGGATGCCAGAAAGCCATAAAATCCCTATCTAGGGCATACTTATCCAATATCCCCAGACTAGTTTTTGGTTTGTGACCTTCGTCAGTGAGGAGCATTGGATCTCAGAGCACTGCACCTAGATCTTAGGATCTAATGCAACCCTCCAGCAGCCATCTTTTATCTCTACTTAACTACAAAACTATGAGAATAAAATTGAAAACACAATAATATTTTCAATCTAAGCTCAACATCTTATATAGTCGTATGGGTCTGAACCCAGTTCAGTACCCATACATTTTGGTGTCTTTGGCTCTTTAGCAACCATAGCTACCACTATCCTATTAGGCAGGATTGGTGTTAATCCATTAAACATCACATGATCACTATTTCTTATGTTAGCACATTACTGTTATTAAAATAGGCAAAACTCTCCATACAGAAGTGCCAACCAGAGTAATCAATGGATGTCAGAAGGCTTGTGCATAAAATCCCTATCTAGTGCCTACTCATCCAATATCCCTAGACTAGTTTCTGGATTGTGACCTTCATCAGTGAGGAGCTTTGGATCTGAGAGCACTGCACCTAGATCTTAGGATCTAATGCAACCCTCCAGCAGCCACCTTTTATCTCTACTTAACTACAAAACTATGATCCAAAGCTCCTCACTGACGAAAGTCACAAGCCAGAAACTAGTCTGGGGATATTGGATGAGTAGGCATTAGATAGGGATTTTATGCACAAGCCTTCTGGCATTCATTGATTACTCTGGTTGGCACAGGATGGCAATACTGTATGGAGAGTTTTGCTTTGTTTATAAACAAATATGTGCTAGTATAAGAGATAGTGATCATGTGATGCTTAATGGTTTAACACCAATCCTGCCTAATAGGATAATGGTGGCTATGGTTGTTAAAGAGCCAAAGACACGAAAATGTATGGGTGCTGAACTGAGTTCAGACCCATATGGCTATATAAGCTATTGAGCTTAGATTGAAAATATTTTTGTGTTTTCAATTTCATTCTCATAGTTTTGTAGTTAAGTAGAGATAAAAGGTGGGTGCTGGAGGGTTGCATTAGATCCTAAGATCTAGGTGCAGTGCTCTCAGATCCAAAGCTCATCACTGACGATGGCCACAAACCAGAAACTAGTCTGGGGATATTGGATGAGTAGGCATTAGATAGGGATTTTATGCACAAGCCTTCTGGCATTCATTGATTACTCTGGTTGGCACAGGATGGCAATACTGTATGAAGAGTTTTGCTTTGTTTAATCTTCTATTTAGTTATCGAAGCAATAACTACGTCGGTAAATTTAAGTGTGTTCGAATTTAGAACACATTTAAGAAAAAAAGAAGATTCACTATTTTAAAACTTTCTACAAGTAATTAATTTACTTACTTTTAATATTATAAAGAACTAAAAAAAACAATAATTTAAATTGACAAGGTTGTAAGAGAAATCAACGTCTTCGAAATGAGTTTTCAAAATATATGTTTAAGAAGACAAAAATTTACAAAGATGTTCTCTGGCTAGACAATTTATGCCAAAGATTTCTGCTGATGTTTTAAACCTGAACATGTAAATTTATTCCTACTTAATGCCTAAAATATAATCATCGTAATTCCCAATAAAAAAACTGCCTTAAAAATGGAGTATTTTATTGAAGAAGATGTTAAATATTTTACTGCGCAAATATTTAAAAGAATGAATATTTGGATTGCCTCTTCGAAGGATGATCATTGAACTTTATCTTCAACATTCATCGTCATTTTATTTCGTCTAAGGAGGAATATAAAACCATTATTTTTTTCTCGTCTTGGAATACTTCATTGTGTACTTTAATAACTCTTAAACTTTATTTCCTTTGGGGATAATTATATTTATGTGGAAAATTTACTTCGTATATTAAATTGATCTTAACAGGATAAGTGGAGAACTGATAAGATGAACATTTTATTTTTATTTATTTAATAAAATCTAGATATTGATATTTTGATATATGCTCTGATGAAAGCAACAGTTGACGAAGATAAAAGTTTTTAAATTATTTCAATTTGGAAGTAAGTTTTATTATATTCCAAATTGAACCATACCTGACAATTATCATAATTTCTTTTTAATCAATAACATAATTAATATAAGAATACATTCTATTGTTATTCTAGTGTGAATGGATGTTATCTGGTACAAACATATAACACACACTGAATCATTTTAATGACACAATACGTAGATTTATAATGTATGGTGGTATTATTTATTGTACACATGATTTATATTATATATGTGTAAATAATTACATTATGGTTTTTTTTGGATGTTAAATAGTTTATTATTGTATCATATATAAGCACAGATTATAATTCTAAATTTTAATATTTTTAATTATTTACGTGATAATATTTTTGTTTCTATTACTGATTAAAATGTGTTAAACTTGATTTTAAAATTAAACAGGTCTCGTTTGTTTATTTTATTTAGCCATTTTATAAAACCAATAATTATAAATATACATACTCACGCATATATATATTGAATCAACTTAGTGATTTAATATTTATAAAAAAGTTATATATAGCTTATACTAAATTTATCATTACTATGGGATATTTGTGGAAATGCCTGAAGAGAGTCAATTGCGATTTCTACTCTGAGTTCGAATTCCGAGAGTAACGAGGTTATTAATAGAGGAGTGGATTGGATTATATTTTAAATCACATCATCCATGGCATTCTATAAGAAGACTCAAAGTCCGAATATAGTTAGATGCGACTTCCTCGACTCCTGAAAAGGATCATCTCGTTATAATATATATATATATGCATATTAATATTCGTGACCAACTTCAGCATGTTATAATATGTATGTGTTCTTTAAGTTACTGTATTACTTAAAATTTAAGACCCACTTTTTATTTAAATTTTGAAAACTTAAAATTAGGGTGCAGCTTAAATTCAAAGCGAATGTTTTAATATCTTATTTTTGCATATTTCCCACTCCCAACAATTGCGTCTTTGTTTTATGCTCCATGCATACATATAGTATTATGATCGTAGATAGCTGTTTATTTGGGGGTTCTCCATTCTCATTTTTCTTTTAATTTGTTTAAATAAATAAAAATGTTTATTATATTTCAATAACTATTATAAAATCATTTTAAATTTTTTTCCCCCAATTTTAAAATCCTATTGCGGCTTAAATTTGAGAATGCCTTAAATTTGAAAGTAGTATGGTATTTGGGTTGCTGTTTTTATTAGAATGTAGCAATATGCTATTTTTAGCTTATGTTTATCTGTATTTGATAGTAATAATGCATTTCATGTCACTGTAAAAGCAGTGGAAAGTCAATAATCAAAATTTTGTTTGATAATTTTTTGGCATTATCGTTTGATATCCAGTGATTATTTATGCATACAGAGATATCTTAGAAATAAGATAATGTGAAATGATTGCTAATTTCAAATACTGCTTTTACTAATGCTTTTTCATTAATAATAATAATTTTCAAAACAATGATAATAATATAATCTTGTTATTTTAAAGCTGAAATTTTAGAACAAATTGATGCTCAGAAATTCGAGAAACCATCTCCCATTCAGGTATGTTGTTATATATAATTAATCAATATAGTTCTTATTGATAGTCTACAATTAGTCTACAATTGGCAATATTACTTCTTTTATCAAAATAATATATTCATAGTAAATTTAACAGAAAATCAAATTATTCTGGTAATGTGATTTGTAAATTGTTTTATGTATTTTAGGCAAAACATTCTTTAAATGTTATTATTGTTGTGCTGTTAACAATGTAGAATGAGTTACTATTTTGTTGTCTAATGAAACTACTGTTTCAAATTTAAAGGTATTATTGTATATATTCTAATAGTATAATATTGCATATTACACCAATGCATGTGTTAATTTTTGTGTGTTAGAATGTGACTGTGATTACTTTTATTAACTGGGTTTCATTACAATAATAATATAGTAAGATGGGACCAATAAACTTATTACAGCAAGAAGCAATTTCCAGACAAACTTAGTGTTTTTGTTGGTATCAAAGTATTTTTTTTGAACCATTAAGCATCAAAATGATTACCATTTCTTATTTTTTAATTTTTTTTTATCTATGAAAGTTCTATAATTGTAGTTTCATTTTTGACACTATAGATTGGGCTTACCAGATATTATTGGAATTTATCAGTATCTGATTTACGTAGTTATAGGCAAATATAAACTTGGACAATATAATCCCACTCAATATGGGAGTAAAGGATTTTAAATAGCTGTGAGAGAATTATTTTCTGGTTGGAATCTTTTAGATTCTTTTATATATTTTTTAAAACAAATTGTTTTGATTATAGATATGTATTGGAAATAGAGTTCTCCAGATGGTTTGGATTTTGATAATGATTTATTGCTTATTGGAATTATTGAAAAAGTTATCTAATTTTATTAATTATATTTTGCACAATTCATTTTAAAAAAGTCAATTTCTACCTAGATAACATGAAGATGAGAAATATTAAAAGAAATTAAAGTCAAGTGTTAATATTGTCAACCAATACAATTTTATTATAGTAAATGAATAGGATAGGTTTGTATTTATTAACACTGAAACAAAAAATTAATATTGAAGTAAAAAAATAAATTAATATTTAAAATATTTATCTGAATAATATTACATAATTTACAATTTGAATTAATTTTGAAAACTGTCTATCATTAGTATTTCTGATATTAGGTTGATATCATTATATTAATATCAATTTATTCTTTTATAAATTTTTTTGCTGTGCATTATTGTTTTAAAAAAAAAATATTTTATTACAAGTTATCATTAGGATTTTAATTAAGTTTGAAAGATTATTTTATTGCAGTGTCAGACGTGGCCAATTATTATGCAAGGTATTGATTGCATCGGAATTGCTCAGGTATGTAAATCTTTATTTAAATTTTAATATGTTAAATAATAATTAATAAATTTATTTATTCGCTTTTTCAATTCTCCAAATGAAATTATTTACTTTTTTAGAATTATCAATAAAAATTACTTAAATAATATTTAAATGATCAGATTGTGCTTTCTCAAATATAATCCTATTTTGTTTTTTACTATTCCTCTGTAAAAATATTATCCAACTTATATGCAAAACTTTTCAAATCTTCTAATTATAACGAAATGAAAGTTAGAATATCTCTAAAGTAATCTGGTCTAAAAATGAATTATTTCAACTTAAATTTTGAAAACAAATTACTTTTATCATAAATTAAATGTATTATATTAAAATCGGCAGTCATTTTGACGTAGCTGTCTGGAATATGATAAAGAATAAAACAAATTATAATTTTTTGGTAATACAGCATCGATTGATCCATGCCATAAGATGGCGCTGTTGCTAGTGAAAAACGAATAGATATAACGTTACCGGGCTGATTTGATTATTATTATTTTGTAATGTTATTGTGGGTTTTTTTTTTTGGTTTGGATTTTTTTTTTTTTTTTTTTTGGGATCGTATTTTCTTTTTTTTTTAAATAAATAAATTGATTTTTAAATATATTTTTTAATACATTTTGTAAAACCTTTTTTTTTCTTTATTTTTTTTTGTAAAACTTGTTTAACAAAATTGGATTACGGTCTTTTTTTTTTTTCACTTTTGATTACGGTCTTCCTTTTTTTTAAAGTAACTTTTTTTTATATTTTTTTTGGCTTTTTACTTTCATTAAACTACCACAAAGGCAGTTCTTCTGGGTGAGGAGAACATTTCTCTGTTGAAGAAAGGCCACCGCATCTGCTTCTGTAGTCTGCCATTGAAATGTTTTGATCTCGAAAAAGTGTCGGAAAGTGCGCGACTTGATCGTGAACTTTGCCGAATTGTGACTAACACTCCTCATTAACTGAATTCTGACCCCTGATAACGAAACCAGGTGCGTTTGCAAAATTGTTACAATTTTTACGAACGAAAATAAAAAAAAAATACATTGAAGACAAAAAAAAAAAAACGTAATAATATAGTTTTCGACATTCAAAATACAGAAACCTTCACATCATACGCTGTACAATAGTTTAGAGTAATGTCTATAGAGAGTCTTGCATACTCGTCGCTAATAATGTTCAACATACTAGAGATGTTGGGGTAATGGGTGCACTTCAACATCTTAGCGGTTGAATAGTTTATTAGGCCGTAAGATGTATGAGCAGCCTTGTAAACAGCATATTTATGTGCTTTAGCGTAGAAACAGCGCCATCTTATGGCGTGGATCAATCGATGCTGTATTACCAATTTTTTTTTTGTAACTGAAAAAAAAAACATATTTATTTATTATTCAAATGATTCTCATAGATTTGGAAACGAGCACTAAGAATTTCACACACACACACAAAAAAGCTATTTTTGGTTTGCCTTCCAAGATTTTATAAGAGAATATTGAGGTAATTTTGTATTTCAAGAATTAAAGAATATAAGCGTGGTTATTTTAAATATGATAAAAAGTTCAAATGAATAAGATGCCATTTTGGATATTGAACAACTGAAGAAATCACTATCTCACAAATAAAAGTTATAAAGCTAAAAAAGAAAAATATTCCTAATGTTTTTGTCTTTAAATGAATAAAGTGAAACTTTAAAAGGTATCACTGAATTTTTTACCAGAACTTAATCAAACATAGAAGAATGGTTATTTTTAATGCATGAGGTAAATATCTGAAATATATTGTAAAGAATATTTATTAACAGCCTGATACATAAACGCTTAGTTTAATGAAGTATAAGTATATCTTATCATTCAAATGATACCAAAGCTCAAAATATTATCAATCAAGTGCATATATATTTATTTTTTCCAGCTAGGTCAGACATTTTGTCAAAGATTTTTTTTTTTTGTAATAACAATATTCCATTTATGGCTTAGTATTTAGGTTGGTCTAGGAATAATGTGGTTCTCATAATAGTAATCATCATCAACCATTATCAATACACTGCAGGATGAAGGTCTCAAATTCAATTCATCTTTTTCGATCTCTAGCCTCTCTTCTTCACATCACCCTGTACACTTTCTTATTTCATCCATTCATCTCACATGTGGTTTCTTTCTGGGTCTTTTACAGTCTCTTTGAATCCTGTTTGAGATTTCAATTGTCCATCTATTATCATCTCTTCTAGCAATGTGTGCAGCCCAACTCCATTTACTCTTAATTCTTTCAACAATATCAGTAACCATGCATTGCATTTTCGATCACTTGTTACTCATGCATCTCTCCTCCATATTTCTTTGAATGGTTTGAAGTCTCTGTTGCTCTTCTTTTAAGTGTTCAAGTCTCAGATCCATAAGTAAGAACTGGTAAAACTCATTTATTAAAAAACTTTTCAAACACATAGTCATATTTTCGTTTAATACTAAGTTATTTCTACCAAAAGCATTCCAACTAAATTTAATTCTATGATTAATTTCATCCATTATGTTTCCATCTGTAGTAATAATCTGACCAAGGTATTTATAGTTGTTAACTTCTTCTAAATCATTATAATCAATCTTTATTTTCATTTTTTGAGAAAATCCATTGAACATTACTTTAGTCTTTTTAACATTTACCTTTAGTCTTACATTTATCTGATAACTCTTGCAACATTTCCTGAAGCTCTGCAGCATTATTTTAAAAAAACATCATCTGCAAAATCTAAATGACTTAAATAATCTCAATTTACTTTTATTCCTTTAGCTTCCCATTTTAATCCACAAAATGCTTCTTGCAGCACTGCTGTAAAAATTTTTGGAGATATGGAATCACTCTGTCTTACACCCTTCTCAATGTTAACCTCCCTAGTATCATTATGTAATCTAATTGTTGCTGTTGCATTTTTATAAATATTCTTTAAAATATGACAGTATTTTGGATCTCTGCCTGATGATCCAATGCTTTAATCACCGAAGAAATGCATATAGAATCAAATGCCTTTTCATAATCTACAAATCCAAAACATAATAGCAACTCATATTCATTCATCCTTTCTATAATTTCTCTCAGTACTTGAATATGATCTACTATATTAAAACCACTTTTAAATCCAGCTTGTTCTTTTGGTTAGTTGAAGTTCAATATTCTCTGTAGACTTGGTAAAAATTTTGTATAAAACTGATAAAAGACTAATATGTCTGTAATTTCTAATATTTTTATCACCTTCTTAAAATATTAATATTGCATTCTTCCAATCATCTGGTGTATCTTTATAATTTAGACATTTGTTATATAACTTTGCCAAAATTTTTTCTATTTTTTCACTGCTTCTTTTAATATATCGATTATAATTCCATCATTAATTACCTGGAGCTTTTCCCTTCTTCATAAATTTAATTGCATGTTTCACTTCTTTATTTAAAATTCTGGGCAATTCAAAAGATATAATAGATGTAAGAGGTAATTGTTCTTTATTACTATATAATTCTTGATAGAACTCTTCTATCCATTTCATGATGTCATCTTTTTTTTTTAATAATAGTTCCATCTTTTTTTCTTATTGCAGATATAAGTTTCCTATCAAAACCAAAATGTTATTTTACATTCTTGAGATTTTTATTCTCTTCTACAGTCTTTTTTTGCTAGTTCACAATTATACTTTCTTATATCATTATCAACTCTTTTGCACCATTTTACAAAATTCAGATATTCAATCCTTAATGCATCATTTTTATATATCTTTATATTCCTTCTTTTCACCATAAATTCCATAATCTCGGTAGAAATTTTATTGATCAATTGCTGCTTTTTTCTACCAACCATCATTGTTGCAGTTTTTAAAAGTGTATCATTATATTTTCCTATTAATTTCATTCTGAATCATGTTTAAAATCTATTAATACTTGAAACCGATTTGCAAGTTCTCATTTAAATTCATTAGAATGTTTCTGAAGATTAGGAATATCAAATGTAAATATTGTTTTTTCTTAATAATAGTTGTGTCTCTAGTTTTGCATTAACATGTATTTTACATCTTACTAATCAATGATCACTTCCTGTGTTGAATTTATTACGAACATTACAATCTTGCTATATGTATTTTCTATTAATCAAAATATAATCCAATTCTGCTCTATCTTCATTTGGATGCTTCTATGTCTATTTCCTTTTTAACATTTTCCTCCAAAAAAGAATTTATAATATAAAGTTGTTTTTTTTCTGCAAACTCTACAAGTCTATGTTCTCTCTCATTTTTATTACCATAACCAAATTTACCTACAGCACTTTCATCTTTCATTTGTTTACCAATTCTACCATTAAAGTCTCTCATAACAATTTTAAAATGTTGTTTAGTCTGATCAAATGTCTTTTGTATATCTATATAAAAATCTTTTAATACTTTATCACTATAATAATTTGTTGGGGCATAAACCTGAATTATCTGCATTTGGTGTCTGTTATTAAGTTGAATAATTAATCTTGCCACTCAGTCTGATATACCATCAATCTAGAACATGTCCAAAAATCAATTGTCTCTTCACCTTTTTTTCTAACTTCACAAAGTTCAATAATGTCCCATTTAATATAAGACAGTTTTTTTTCCAAGTCTTGCAATCTTCCTTCACTTGAAAGTGATCTGCAGTTGTAAGTACCTAAATAAAAAGTCATCATTAAATGGCAACCTGGATCCACAATCAGGAGATTCTTAGCACTTTCCGCCACCAACCGCAGTCTTGGTTGATGACTTTACAGCCTCCTGGGAATAAGGGCCATGATTTAGTTTTGTCTGTCATGATTATATATATATATATTAGAAAAAATTTTTTTATTCACACACATATTCATTCTACTTTATCAGGCAACTGAGAAGAAAGACTACAGTGTTTCTTGATCTTAAACTCAGAGCTAAAAAACCAATAAACTCACTATGCTGGCTAATGTGTGTTGATGAGCAGGCCATCCATATTTGTATACTATATGAATAATTACATAATAATAACAGCAGCAATGACAAGAACGTATGGAGTGGACAGTTGGAATTTGCCTTGCTCACTTCCTTTTAGGCCTCCAAGAGGAATCAAAGAGTCCCCTTTCAGTTAACAGCAAACTCGTTTCTGCAGTCATTGTTATTAATCATATATTTTATTTTATGTTAATTTAATAGTTAAATATTTTATTTAATTTATAAAATAACTTAATTAACATTAAATATTTTTCGAATATTATTATGTGATTTAATGTGTTAACTGAATTAGTATCTAAATGCTCCTTGGTAGAAGTATTTTTTGATAATTAAAAAACATAACTTATTAATTAAAAGATAAATTTGTCAGTAATAAATATTTTACTTGAAGCTAAATGTTTCTTCTCAAGATTTTAAAATATCTAAGATCGGTGTTAAAAAGTAAATTCACTTCATTTTTAAATAATAAGATATTGCAAAATTTCACTTTTTCATGAGTAATTATTTTTGAACAATTTTTTATCTCTTAGAATCACAAAACAAGCTAATTGTAAATTTTTAAATTGAAAACAAAATAAAATCTTTTTTTAATATACATAGTGATCGATTGGCCATTTAATAAAATTATAATTTTGTATTTGTGCTTAACTTTTTATGAATTAAGCTAAGTTTATTTAATATTATGCCTATATCTGAGTTCAAAATATTCACTATGTATACAGTAGAGTAAATCTTTAACTTTTTTTTAATTTAGACAGGAACAGGAAAAACTTTAGCCTTTTTACTGCCTGCTTTAATTCACATTGATTTACAACCAAAGTAAGCTATATTTTCTTATAATTTTTTTAAAAATTAGTTTAGTTATCTAAAACTGTTCTTTATGTGTATTTTACTTTGTAATATTTTGTTAAGTGTTTTTTTCTAATGGAAGTAGATATGAATGAAATATTTAAGAAATGAAATGTATGCAGCCTAATATTGGTAAAATATTGTACAAAATAATTAATGCATCAATATATTTGATGACATATTAATATATTATTTGTAATAAGAAAAGTTATATAAAAATTATCTTTTAATGATTTCAAATATGAAAGTCATCTTTCAATGTTTATGCCATATTTTGGACAGACAAATGTTATGGGATGAAATGACTAAAATGTAATAATAGGTGCTAACTATATGTATTGATTTGCTCTTTTTAATTGAATGATAATATTGATTTTTTTATTATTTTCACCGTTACATTAGATAAATACTCTTCATATAATAGAGATATATATGAGAAATAGTAACTGGGGCCAAATGACGAGTGCTGGTTCAGCACGAAATGCATCTTGGTAGTCATTTGTCTTTTATTGTATCTTTATTTATATGAATTAAAAAAGAATGGAGAAGTATGGAGACTATTTAATATATCTATAAAAATATTATTCACCTATAAAACTAACAATGAGCAAAATACTATTTTATATGTACATGATATATTCTTTGCACAAATACAATAAAATGTTTCTATTACTAGTACAATTTTCTTGATTGAAAGGCTATTCTTACAGATCTATATTTGAATTTATCTATTAAAAAAAAAGAAGATATATTGCACTTTCTACTATTGCTAGCTGAGTGCCAATCACAAATGTTATGATATGAATCACACATTTATAACTGTTGTTAATAAAGTACAAAATTTGAATGAGTACAACTAGTAAATATATTTCTTTTATTAATTAAAACTTGGTTTAAATAAACTTTTATTAATATTAAAATATTTAATTTATTTTGATAATATTTTATTGAATGCTTTTTATTTCCCACTCTATTTTCAGGGGGAGGTAAACAGAAGAGAAAAAGAAGCTATAAAAAATATATATATAACTTTGCTCCCATTCGTATAATTTAAGTCTCAAATCTATATGAGAAAATCAATTTACACATATATGTTTACAGCATGAAACTAAATAAAAATTAGTTTGATAATCATAATAGTTATCATAAATTTGTGTCTTTCAGAAATTGATTGAAGTATGAACTCTTACAGATCAATTATCTTAGAATTTATGCACATATTTAATCATAAATACTTGATAAAGAATATTATTTTAATTTTCAGCAAGATTATATCTATAAATCTATTATATTTTCTTTATTGGATTGTAGACTTATTGGTTCTTGAATCCATCATTATGTTGATTTTCAATTTACTTTTAGGCAGACAATTTAGCATATTAGATTATCAGATAGGCAGCAGACTATCATTTCAGAGCTTAACTTTGTATATTACTCCAGTATAGCATTTTTTCTTCTTTGATGATCTACATAGCTATGAGGCTGAGGGTCAGCACATTCCTAGATGACTAACCAATCATCCTGTAGATTATAATAGCTTTAATGAAGTATTTCATAGCTTTCATTAAAGAATATACTAAAAAATACTTTTCCTAAGTCAACTTATTGCTTTCCCACCATTGTCATTGATATTCAATATTAGAATCAAGCAAGTTTCTTTTTTACTTATAGTTTTAATTGAATTTCAGCTTAGTGGCTTAGTTCAACTTCAATACTTAATAATAATTCTTCAATAATTGTTTTTCAACAAACTGAAATTATTTTTACCCTATTAATACTATTGATAAACTACCAAATTATCAAAAAACGTTTTTTATAACACTCCAGCCTACCTATCTACCTGGGCTATTGTTGATAGAGATCTTATTGTTGATAAACATTTTAATGCTATTCCATTGAGACATGTTAATTTGTTTACAAAAAAATTATTGTTGTTTTTTGTGCTTAACAATAATTTTTATATGTTAAGCATTTACACATTTAACATAATTATTCAATGCAATCTATATGTTTGAAATTGTATAAATAATAAAAAATCAAATTATTCACTATTTTACATAAATCTTATGTCAATACAAAAGTGATACGCTAACTTCTTGCTCAAAGTTATGCTTTTAGTCCAACAGTGTTTGTGATAATACATTTTATAATATTGATATATTCTACTTTTGTTGTTGCTCCCTCCCCCCCCATTTTATACAATCAAGAATAGTTTTAATAATAGCCACCACCACCCTCTCTTTCTCTGCATGTTTCATGCTAAACTTTAGACTTTTTGAACTTATTTATTATTTTATTGCTATAATAAAAAGTCTGGTATTTGGAAGGACATTGTGTGCCTGAAAAAAGAACACAGTCTCCCTCACTTTCTGTACTCGGCAATTCTGAAAAGTTTAAAAATTGCATGTTCTTCTCAGACCTTTTATTGGTCTTGTATATTTTCCATGCTGAAATGTGACTTAGCGCGTGAGCTTTGTTGCAGCATGTTCGAACATACCCTTTGCCAATTTTTCACATATTGACATTTTTTTAGGGAAGGGTGGAGACCATATGACAATTATTAGTAATTAACAACATTATTTAAATATAAATGACATTACTCTATTATGGAGATTTGAAAAGTTGTACCGACTTGCAATTAAAACTCTCTCAAGTGATACGGTAATCAGCTATGAATAGAACAAATATGCGTAAATAGTTTCGAAGCACAAAACAGGCCGTAATATTTTTGTGCAATGTCATGTAAAGTGGCCTGCAGTGGGTTAATACAATATAAATGTTGTATTAGCCGTAAGGCACAGCCGCAGAAACAACATTTTTTATGTGTTTTGACACATAAACAACGCCATCAGACAGCCGTGCCCGGATTTCAGATGATTACCGTTTTTCCATTATACAAATAGTTTATATTTTATTTATAATCATCTGAAATTCTTGAAATGCATTTGAAAAATTAAAAAAAAAGATAATTTTATGCTCAGGTATTTGGGTATTGCCAAGTTTCAGACAGTGCACAACAATTCCATTTAACTGACCAAACCAAATTTTTTTCTGTTTATTTTTCTCCATTTAGAATTAGTCCAGAACCTTTTACTTTTTTATTATGCTATTATTGCAATAAACATGTGAATGTTGGAAAACAGCATATTTTAAGATTGTGATTTCCTGCTTTTATTATTCTCACTATTTACATGTAAGCACCACTAATTCATTATCTAAGTAAAATTTTGAAATTTTTTCAGGTTTCAGTTGACTTTACGATATTTTTAAAAATAAAACAAGGATGAAAAAATACTCTTTATTTTTTCATCACATAACAATTGGAAAGTATTCTTTTTGGAGACTGATGGAAAGGTATTTGCCGAACAGTAGCTATTTAAAGGTTTTTTTCTCTCTATACAGTGAAGTCCCAATTATTAATACACATTTATCATTTTTTGATATCCATCATCTTTATTCCTTATTCAGAGTCATAGAAAAATGCATCCATCCTTTTTTTTTTTTTGTGGGATTATTATTTTTTTCTTTTCTTGGCATCTGTTATTGACAAACATGGTATTAATGCAGTATTTATCCTGTAATTTTGTTTTTCAGAAATAATTTTGCTAGCCAATTAAAAAAAAGAGATTGTTGTTTAGTTTGTAATTTCTATTAAAACTCTTAATATTTACCGAAATAATTCAATGGTAAAAATTGTCAGAGAAGATTAATGTAATTTATATTTTTTATTAACAAAATAATGTGAGATTATTTATTTTTTAAAAAAATTAATGACTATCCTATATTTCAACTTATTAAAAGTTGCTGCAGCACATTAGGAGCTGTACTTCACCTCAATATCTAATTCTACTTTTCTACTTAAAATGCTATCAATGTATTTAAATTGGCTCGGATTCTGAAGTTGATAATCATCTAAATTAAAAATTGCTGGGAAATTTTTCTCCACTGCTGGCTAATAAAGGACTTGAATTTTTTTGATCATTAATTACTAATCCAAAATCTTTGTATGTTGCATTCTAAACATTAAGTACATTTTATAGATTGTCTTTTAAATAGGTAAAGATAGCAACATCATCAGCCTGTTATAAATTCAGAAACCAAGATGTTATTTTTTTTACTAAATATATTGTCATATTTTCTGTTTGGAAATAAAAATAAATGTGTTGAAGTCTTTCAAAAAGAAAAGCTTGATCCAGAAGCTTAAAGTAGCATTTCAGAATAAATGATTAGCTGTAATGCATATATGAGTATATTTATGGCTCATAGATTAGTTTGCATATTCATTTTTGCCTCTTTTTTAATGGAGCTAGAATGTCTTTACTCTTTAGTATGTTAATTGCTTTTAATATGATGATTTCTATAAAAGTGCACTTAAAATATTTTTATTGCTTTTCATTTAAGCTTTGCAGAATATTAGAAAGTCTGTTTAATTATTTTCACCAAAAGAAAAAGCAATGTTTATAAGAGAATTCTTTATATCCTGAAAAAATGATAAGAAATAATTGATCTATTGCAACTGTATAATTTTACTATTAGCTTTCTGTAGTTGAAAACAATATAAAAAATTGTATTTATTCTGATCTTTAAGTTAGAATGATGTTTTTTGTATTACTAATTTTTTTCTGCTTATATACTAATATTTTTAGATATTGTTAAAGTTGATTCTAATTTCTAATAATCATATATATATATTGTAACGTTTTTCGTTTTGCTAGGCCTCTTACACGCTAATATAAACTGCGCGTGAGTTGATCAAGCTATGTCAAAAAAGAAGAAAGTTATATTTCTATTCTAAAAACATAGCTATATTTCCTGATCAACTCGGCCTATTAATTGTTGAGAATTGTGCTATCGACGAAATCAGCTTTTAATTTATTTAATCTGGGCGCCAGAATTCCTAAGAATTCGCTGAAATCGTCATATAACATCTCACAAATAAAAAAAAATACTTTTAAACTAATCGGTATTACATCATACCATTACGAGAATTAATTTTTTTAAGATTATTATTCCTGGGCTTATTCAAACATATTGGCAAAGGTAAATTACATTTTTAAATCTTATTAAACTACTAATAGATTTAATAATAACTATTATTAATAACGCACAAATGAAAATTGGTATTGGAAATAATTTTATTCTAATAGACTAAAAAAATATTTGAAATAAATTACTTAGAGAGAACACAACTCAGACGTGAATCAATTAATAAAAAACAATTTTACAATTACTGTTCATATCTAAATTTCTTCTAGAAATTTCCTTAAAAAAATTGAATGTCTCTTGTACAAGAAAATTAATGTCTCTATCGGGATTGTTTAAACATACTTTTAGAAATTGTTTGAAAACGTTTAATTTGGTCACAATCAGGAGTAATGAAGTATAACTTACCGGTAAGTTTTGTGCATTCAGTAGTAGATAACTATGCATAGTTTTTTGGGTAGAATGAGCTCGGCCTTTTGGTTATTATTTGATCCTGTGGTCCATTCTCCTAGTCGGTCACGAAAGCTTTTCTGGTATACATCTTCAGGCACGATGTCTTCAGAAGCTCCGGTTCACTCCGACATGCCGAATTACTTCAGCGTAGAGCGATCTTGGATATATTATTGCTATCCAAGACCAACTAGAGAAACCAACGAACAAGATGTCCTTCAAACTGATCTCTGCCTTTTATACTCTCTAGAGGCCCAGTTTTCCGACTTCTGCGCATATCTTTTGTTTGCCAAAATATCCATTGATAATCTTATATATTCTTTATAAAATTTATGTTACAAAGTCTATTTTTTTCAGCATAATTCTGCCATCTTTAATTAGTTGAAATATTTTTACTTTCTCTTATCTAGATTGGTAATTTGTGTCTTTTGTTCTCTCCAATTCTAACTTTTATTTCTAATTACATAAAAAAAAACCGAAAGAATAATTTAACTTTCATTGTATGTTATTTTTTTAAAAAAAAATTAGTCAAAAAAAAATCTAAATTTACTTTTATTTTTTAGCTTCTACCAAATGCCAATATATTTGTAACGTATATAAATAAACGTTACAATACCACCAGTGCCAGGAGATGAGAATAAAATAGGGGTTTACACTAATTTTATTCTTAAGTTTTTTTAAATTCATATTCGTATTTTTTTTTTTTTTTCCTGTAGTAGCGTGATGATATATTGTGTAGACTCATTCACAAGCGACGTTCGGCTTTAACACCCACTTTTAGGTCTAACACGGCGGGAATGGAAAATATTTCAACATTCATCTGTGTCCTATCCGCTTTAGTGTAATATTAACGATAAGAAGCCCAAGTTATAAGCACAAACGAGCGTTGCTCATCGTTCTGAGTCTTACAGGCTCGTGGCAACTTGGTCCAACTTGATCCACCTTCCCCTTTATTGGGATCTCTGCTAGAAATAGTCTGACGAGCATTTAAAGACGGTCTTATGTTCATATACTGCGGATAAGGACTCGGGGCTATGTTATTCCCCTCTTCAGTAACCGCCTACCCGGTCAAATACTTGTGACTTACGTCAACATCAGCCACGATCGTGTTTTTAGACATATATAAAAAAATATACATATATATTTTTTCTTTCTGGAAGTCATATTAAAAAAATATCTTCTTTCATATTTTAATAATCAGGGTTTAATTAGTTAGTTTTTTTTTTTTATAATTTTTTTCTTTTTTCAAAAAAATCATAATTTATTTTCCGGCTGTGAGTTTCTTTGAGTCCTCATTGTAATGTTCTTTATCATTACAACTCATCTCAGGTTGTAGTTGTTAAATCGAAGCCCGAGTTGGGTCGCCATTGTAACGTTTTTCGTTTTGCTAGGCCTCTTACATGCTAATATAAACTGCGCGTGAGTTGATCAAGCTATGTCAAAAAAGAAGAAAGTTATATTTCTATTCTAAAAACATAGCTATATTTCCTGATCAACTCGGCCTATTAATTGTTGAGAATTGTGCTATCGACGAAATCAGCTTTTAATTTATTTAATCTGGGCGCCAGAATTCCTAAGAATTCGCTGAAATCGTCATATAACATCTCACAAATAAAAAAAAATACTTTTAAACTAATCGGTATTACATCATACCGTTACGAGAATTAATTTTTTTAAGATTATTATTCCTGGGCTTATTCAAACATATTGGCAAAGGTAAATTACATTTTTAAATCTTATTAAACTACTAATAGATTTAATAATAAAAAATAATAACTATTATTAATAACGCACAAATGAAAATTGGTATTGGAAATAATTTTATTCTAATAGACTAAAAAAATATTTGAAATAAATTACTTAGAGAGAACACAACTCAGACGTGAATCAATTAATAAAAAACAATTTTACAATTACTGTTCATATCTAAATTTCTTCTAGAAATTTCCTTAAAAAAATTGAATGTCTCTTGTACAAGAAAATTAATGTCTCTATCGGGATTGTTTAAACATACTTTTAGAAATTGTTTGAAAACGTTTAATTTGGTCACAATCAGGAGTAATGAAGTATAACTTACCGGTAAGTTTTGTGCATTCAGTAGTAGATAACTATGCATAGTTTTTTTGGGTAGAATGAGCTCGGCCTTTTGGTTATTATTTGATCCTGTGGTCCATTCTCCTAGTCGGTCACGAAAGCTTTTCTGGTATACATCTTCAGGCACGATGTCTTCAGAAGCTCCGGTTCACTCCGACATGCCGAATTACTTCAGCGTAGAGCGATCTTGGATATATTATTGCTATCCAAGACCAACTAGAGAAACCAACGAACAAGATGTCCTTCAAACTGATCTCTGCCTTTTATACTCTCTAGAGGCCCAGTTTTCCGACTTCTGCGCATATCTTTTGTTTGCCAAAATATCCGTTGATAATCTTATATATTCTTTATAAAATTTATGTTACAAAGTCTCTATTTTTTTCAGCATAATTCTGCCATCTTTAATTAGTTGAAATATTTTTACTTTCTCTTATCTAGATTGGTAATTTGTGTCTTTTGTTCTCTCCAATTCTCACTTTTATTTCTAATTACATAAAAAAAAACCGAAAGAATAATTTAACTTTCATTGTACGTTATTTTTTTAAAAAAAAATTAGTCAAAAAAAAATCTAAATTTACTTTTATTTTTTAGCTTCTACCAAATGCCAATATATTTGTAACGTATATAAATAAACGTTACAATATATATATATATGTTGAAATGAATATTTTCACGGGTGAAAGGTGTTTTATGAAGTATGTTTTTGGGAGTAACAATATTTAATAGAATAAAATAATTTTATTACTGACATTTCAATAAAGCAACAACTTACCCTCAACTGGATGAAAGAAATAGTAATAATTACATTGATATAGTATATAAATTGTTTCATGTGGTTGTTGAATAGTCTGATTTATATTTAACAGTATTTTTTATATTTTTGTTAAGGAAATTTTCCAAATAGTTAGTAATTTTATTGTTTCGTCTCGTTTATTAATGCAGTTATTGTTTTTAAAAATGTCTATAGCTTCTCTAAATACTTTTTGATTATAGTGCATGTGGATATGACTTTGGTATTTTGGAAGTTTATGCGATAGCCAGTATTGAAAAATCCCATAAAAAGAAAGAGAAAGAAGAAACAAATAATTCTAATAGAATACACTTTCTTTATATAAAAGTAACATCAAATAAATTTGAAATGGTGCTAAAATGCTACGACATGAAAACAACATTCTCTACTGAGCAAAAGATTAATATTATTTTAATCAAACCTAAATATATAATCCCTCTAGAAACCCATGTGGCATGTGCCCAATTACATACATAGGGAGATGCAATCAATGTATAAATACTAGAAGAGATGAACATCTTAATGCAGTAAAAAAATTCTCAACATATTTAATATTTGTTTTCCATGTTTTAGATACTGACCATTGTAATAGATTTCCAAAATATCAAAATCTTATCCATATGCAATAACCATGATCAAAGAATATTTAGAGAAGCTATAGAAATTTTTAAAAACAAAAGCTACATTAATAAATATGACAAAACAATAAAATTACCAACTATTTGAAAAAGTTTCTTAACACAAATAAATATAAAAATTATTGCTAAATATAAATCAGATTATTCAACAACCATCTTCTATATATTATCTCCATATAATTATTACTATATTTTTTCACCCAGTTAATAAGTTTATTTTCTTTTATTAAACACGAAAACATGTTTCATTATACATATATTGCATTTCTTCAGACTATTGTAACTTCTCTTCAAATATTCAACTTTGTGCACACAAAATCTGATGGTGGATTTCTTCATTTTCTTTCTCTATCTTGAATGTAGTAAGCTTTTTTTTTTGGTGAATTGGATTTGGATTTTATGAGAAATCCGAAATAAAAATTTCTATTTGATCATTTGTATTTTAATTCTAATGTTAAATAGTAATCTATAATAAATTATAGATTTTTGTTGTTTATAACTGATCTTGGAGTGAGGCTCTATCTTCCATTTTCATTCTTATAATCTTTATCTTTTTAGCTATAGTTTTAATTTTTCACCCTGTTTTTTAATCCAATTGTTTTCAGGTCATATAAGAGTCATATAGCATTTTTTATTTTAAGTATATTTAAATTTGCTGATCTAGCTTTTAATAATCTCAAATCTACGAATGCTTATTATTTTGGCTTTTTTATGCACACTGAATATATATGGTATGGTACAAATTGTAATTTTCCCCCCAATTCTTGAATAAATTATATTTGTTTTTGTAATTTTTATTTTTATTTGGGGTGGGGGTGGGGATATTTGTTAATTTAAAATGAAGAGATATCTTTAATATTTGTAACATATGTTTACACATGTGCATTAATTCTAATACTAAATATTTAAATATTGATAATTTTAGACCTAGGCCTGGTCCCACAATTCTTATTATCTGCCCCACTCGTGAATTAGCAATTCAGGTTTTCGAAGAAGCCCAAAAGTACAGCTATAAAGGAATCACATGGTAAGTATATTCTAGCTCAAAACTTTTTGTGTTATTTTTTTCATTTATCTTTTTTGTTTTGTTTTATTTATTTTTTTGTAGGAAAAACTTTATTTGCTTTTAAGCAATTTTAACATAAAATCTAGACAAAGGATTGAAAAATTAATACACTTTAAAGCAATTACATAGCATAGTATTCATCTACATTATTAGTCCCTACTTATAAATGATTATGTTCTCTTGGACTTAAAACTTAAGAGATAATCTAATCTAAAGATAAAAAATATGATAAATGAATTTTGCAATGACTATACAATTTATTTGTGAATCATAAGTATCACAGACTAATCCTGTAGTCTATATTTAACATCCTGCAATGCTACCTTTTAACCTCTTCTGCAGCAGTGTTTTTTTTTTTTTGAAGGAAAAAAAGGTTTCCAATACCATGCCACCTTCCTGTATAAAAAGTATATTCAGGTTTACCTCAATAGTTTATTATCTATCACCATTTTTCACATTCAGTGCAATGTTACCATTGTAGATTTAATAATACATACAGAAAACAGAACAGCATATCAGTTGGTCTTTTGATTTTGCCATTATACTTTCAAAATATTATGGAGCATCCTTAAACAAAATTTTATCCAGTATTTTTACATTATGCCATTAGAAATTCTACTGACATACTTTTATACAATAAATTTAGTAAAATAATTTAATGTAGCACATTGAAATATGTGATTCCCAAGTCCTTTTTTTTTTTTTACTATAATGTATCAAGATATTGATATTGAAATTAATCCACATTCTCAAACTAATGATTAGTCCAAAGTAAAGTTGTTTTTTATTACTGAATGATAGAATCTGAATTTTTTTTTTTTAAATATTCATTATTAAATTAAATTCTTCATAATATGCAATCGAAATAGGGAGATTATTTTATGTATCATTTATTGAATTATAAAAAATAGCACAGTCATCTTTATACTATAAATCTGTGAGCTAAGTTGTTTTTACTTGCAATCACTTTTTATTTAAAAAGTGTCACTTCTATATCACATCAAGATGGCTTCTTCATGAAGTTATCTATAAACTATTCCAAAGTTCATTGTTATGAAAATATAAAATAAATTAGGAAGTAATATATATTTTTGTTTAACACCATTTTTTATTTCATATTTTTTAGATTTTTTATCACTAGTATTAATAATTTTTTCTTACCATCACGGCAACTGTTTAATATAGGAATTAATTTTTTAGTACAACCAGATGCTTTCAAAAATTGTCACAAAACTTCTCAATCAATTGTGATAAATCCATTGATAATATCTACAAAAGCAATATGTAATAATTTTTTTGCTTTTCAGGAGCTGTTTTGCATTAGCCAGTCTAAAGTGTGCTTCTCTAAAACTATTGTAAAAGATAATATTTTTATAAATTGAAATAATTAAGATGCATTTATAAGGTTCATGGGAAGACATATCTTCATTGCTTCAGATGTCTTTAAAAATTTCATTAGTTTATATAATAGCACCATATTTTAAAACTTCTTTAGAGTTTGTTCAAGACTTGCAACCCTTTTATTTTATAATTATCAAT
Source organism: Epiperipatus broadwayi (assembly GCA_028023455.1). Lineage (NCBI taxonomy): Eukaryota > Metazoa > Onychophora > Udeonychophora > Euonychophora > Peripatidae > Epiperipatus > Epiperipatus broadwayi. The sequence goes on along the minus strand of JAQFVV010012397.1, from coordinate 2,773,913 downwards.
CAGTTCTGTCCAGTTTAATTAAATCAGTAGAATAAATATATTACCTAATACTGTTATCTGAATTTTTAATATCTATATTATATAGAAGAGTGCCACCCTCTGATGATTCAATAGATTATATATTACTTTCAAAAAAAAATCTTAAAAAAAAGTTTCCATAGTCAGCAAATTATTATTATTATTTTCAGTTATAATCCATTAATCTTATTACTCATTAACTTTATGCCCTTAAATTACTTATTTTGACATTTTATTCATTTTATTTCTCAACCAGCAAAAAATGCTATATTTCTTTTTAATCAATCATCAGCAGAATTTCTCATTTTCCTGAACACCATGAATTGACATCCACAACGTATTTCTTAACTCTACACTACATTTATAAAACTAACTTGAAAATCCAAATTGGCAATATTAGTCTGAAATTTAGCAAAGTATAGTTTATAAAGAACAAAAATCAAATTCTCTATCAATATGTGTGGGAACTTTCCAATGCTAATGTTGGAGCATAGCCATTGATAAAGTGCGCACAGATATTTTTACATTGTTAGTCTTCACTAATATGATGAAAAATCCTGAGAATAGAAAATGCAAAATTAGATCTCACAGTAAAACAACAACATGTAATCATTTTTCACTTAATGATTTTACTCTTCCAAGTAAAAAAAACATAGCTATCTATCTTTTTAAATGAACTTTCTTACTATACAAGATAAGATTCACTAAGACCAGTCATATCAATTTTAATCTTGATAATTTTTTAGTTGCAATCACTGCTGTATGTTTGTATCTTGAACAAGTATACATTTAAGTCAAAATGATATATTGTATGTACTTTTGGGAGAAAAAAAGTTGTTACTGCCACCATTTTTATTCTTTTGCCCATCATTTCTACTAGGCACAGTATTGTAATAAGATTCTGTGGTGGATACGATTTGTAGCTTATCTTTTCTTGGCCCTTTCATCTTGTGAAAAACAGTTTTAAGTTTATTTCTATATGCTTCATTACTGATAATACTACTTTATGTAATATCGGAATTCAAGCTTCACATTTTGCTAAATCTGTACTTATTGCTGTTTTTTCAATGTTAAGGGCTTTGTATACTCATACATATTTGCATACTCGAAAGAAAAATATTAGGGTTAAAAATATAATGCATGTCATTAAAGAGTGTAAATATGACTGAGTAAGTACACAATCTCTCTGTGATATTTATAGTTTGGACAGAGAAATTATCAGTAAGACTAAAAATTAATGGCAAATAGAGTGTCTTTTAGTTTAATTAAGATAATATTGGAAAAAGAAAATATGTAATTTACAATGGATATGTAACTACATTAAAATAAAATTAAACCAGTTCTGAGGCCTTTAATTAGTTTTGTTGATTGTTTTGTCACAAAATTGAAACATGTTTCTTTGGTGTAAGATAACACCATGATTTCTAGAATTAGAATCATGAATAAATGTAGTTTGTAGTCTGATAAAATAAAAACTAATGTGCATTTTCCATCTCATGTTATTAGTGAATATTACCTTATATGTGGGATATAAATTTCCACAAAATGTGTTTCTTACTCAGCATAATAATTTTAGCATTCACCTTTGCAAGTTCTGGATAACCTAATATGGATTTATTTGCAGATTTAGGATTTTTTTTTTTTCAACAATTTTAATGAGATTTTCTTTGTTATTTCAGTGTTACAGAAACTTGTTTGTATTTTTATTTAAAATCTTGGAGATTTACTCATCTCTAAGTATGAAACTTTGACACAGATTTTGCATTTGCAGGATTTCTATTTATTTGATGTTTTTTTTTTTTTATGGATTAGTCATATTGATGTAATAGCTGTAGTAATATTTTTTCAGATTTCCTATTTGTAAATAGAATAGGCTTTTTTTCACCATTAATGTAAACATATAGATAGGCTTTTTTTCACCATTAATGTAAACATATAGCAATTAAAACAGGCAAAACTCTCCATACAGTAGTGATCAATGGATGCCAGAAGGCTTGTGCATATAATCCCTATCTAGTGCCTACTCTCCCAATATCGCCAGTCTAGTTTCTGGCTTGTGGCCTTCTTCAGTGAGGAACCTGCTCTCAGATCCAAGGTTCCTCACTGAAGAAGGCCACAAGCCAGAAACTAGACTGGCGATATTGGGAGAGTAGGCACTAGATAGGGATTTTATAGTGGCACTACTGTATAAAGATTTTTGCCTGTTTTAATAACAGTTATGAGCAAGTGGTGATCATGTGATGTTTAGTGGTTTAAACATATAGCAACAAACACATTATCATAATTAGGCTTATCAAAATTTTCTGAAATGATTGTTGACCAGGGATGATAATTGCTTTTGATACTTAAGTACTAGACCTGCTGCCCGTGTTTGCGATTTTTTCTAGTTGGAAGCGGAGGATTGTTTGTTTTAGCAAAATACTGTAGTTGTGACTTTGATACGACATTCTGCCATCACAAACAGAGGCATCAGATCTAATATGCAAGTACCTTGTTTTTTTTTTTCAATTGCAAAATAATATGAATAACAAAATATTTTTATTTTTAGATAAAAGAATATACGAATTGGAACAAAAAATAAAATAGATTTTGGGGAAAAAAAAGTGCATAAATAAAAAGATATTTGAATTAAATTTTATAATTTTTTTTAATGTACATATCCTAAAGTTTTGGACAAAATTCAAAAAAGTCCAGACCAATTCTAACATATAGCAAGACTAATTACAAAAGATGGTTAAAAAATAACAATATTGTGCTATTAACACAGATATATTTCATTACTTATTTTATATTTTATTACAATTAAATAAATGTTTATAAATTAAATTAAAAAGAGATTTAAAAAATATCACTATCATTGTTTTGGGGTCCTCTGCCCCCCCCCCCCTTCCGGTTTTTTGTCTTTTTGTACACAAGAAAATAAATTCTTTATGTCTTACAATTTAATTCTAATGACTTAAATTCCTGTCCTTTATTTCCCAGACAAGATTATCATCTTTTGTAATTGCTTTAGTTTTACATAACCTAATATTTTACAAGATATTAAATGGTTTAGTTTACCACAGTGACTTTCCCTCCACAAAATAATACATCTCTCGCATCATTTGTAAGTAATACGATTTTATATTTAAAAATATATTTACAGCTAAAACATTATATATTTGTATTTTGTTTGTTTTTTCTAAAACTTTATGTATGTTATGTTTTTTTTTTTAAAAAAAAAAAAATATAATATTAAACTTACAGTTCGCCATTTTCAGATAAAGCTAAAACTTTGTTACAATTTGCCATTTAAAAAACATTTTGGGATTCTTTTTCATATTTTTACCATTTCCATAATGAATAAATCTTTCCATCATTGGAAATAAAATGTGTTTTTGTTTTTAGATTTGAAGTTTGTTTTTACACATGCTGGGTGTTAATATGGGCACAAAGTGCCGCACCATGCCAGAAGGAAAAAGGATGGCTTTGACGGCATGAAGTGTCATAATAAAAATTCAGAAAAAATGCCATATTAAAAAAATCACAGCTACCTGTTTTTACTTAGTATTGTAATGTGTTTTTTATATCTCTCAATTTTTTTATTATAGATTTGACGTTTGGTATTACACTTGGTATGACACATTATTCTTAAGTTTATGCTATTTTTAAAATAATGCCTCCACTGGATCTGCGGACAAATTTTATTGATTAAGTTTATCTGCACATCCCTTGAAGGCGTTATTTTAAACATATCACAAACTTAGAATAGTATGTCACCAAAGTAATACGTCATAACAGGAATAATACCAAAGTACTAAATGTACAGTATATGTTAAATTACAGATAAGTAAATTAATTTTAATTTTATGTGTATAAACGTATTTAAAAGTAAAATTAAATATTTCTTTTATATATATATTTATTTTAATTTGCAGCATTTTTTTTTTAACATTTTTATTCCTAAATATCTAACAAATATTTTGCAGACTGCATTGAACAGCAAAGTATTGATCTTAATCTTGTTTATAATTTTTTTTAATGGCAAATACTAGATTAAGGTTATTTCTTGCATTGCTTTAGTGTAAAACCAATAAATGATAGCTATTATTGTGCACTATTACTGAATATAGAATTTATATATTATTTTATGTAAGTAGAGTTATGAATATTGTTTTTAGTAAAGTCATTTTTAATTGGTTAATGACAACCACGATTTTTACTAGTACTTTGCTTTGAATGGCTGTTTGTATATGAAAGTGTGTGTAAACAGATACATCAAAAAGTTTTTGAATATTATCAAGGAAAAAAATATAAAAAAAGAAAGTTAATTTCAAAGTAAGTCCACTAGAGGAATTATAAAAGAAACTAAGTACTCAGTGGATCTATTATTATTTTCCATAGAGTCTAAGCCATTTTTTATCAAATTGTTTCTAATTTTCCAGTGTGAATTCTTTTGATTTTTATTTTCATAAAGTACAAATTTCAAGTAAATGATCAATAGATTTTTGCATTGGGTTGATAGCTTGAAGCTATTATGTTATTGTTTTATCTTTTAACCAAGATTTCTTAACAGTATTGTTGTTAAAACATCGTATAAGATAATTTGTTGCCATCCAAGCTTTGTGTGTAACAAATTGCATTAAAGTCTATTTGTAACTTAAGATTAAAATAAAAATTGTAAATATATATTTGTAAATTTTGAGAAAATAAATGATCGTTTTCATCATATTTCCTTTTTTTTTGTTTTGTTTTGTTTATGTTGTAATTCTGTCAGCCTAAATATTTTCCCCATCATTCTAATTATTTTTTCCCATGGATTATGTCACTGCTTTTTTTTTTTTTCAGAACTGTGTAGGTCATATACTGACTGAAATTTTGTTTCCTATTTATTTTACTTTTGTATTATTTTAGTTAATATTTTTATTAGTTATATAATAATAGTTATATGTATTGCTATTTATTTCAGTGGTTGTCTTTATGGTGGTGCAAGTCGCAGAGATCAAGCACAACTGGTTAGAGATGGACTTGATATAATAGTGGGTACCCCTGGACGCTTAAGTGATCTCATTGAAGCAGATATTTTAAATGTTCTCTATATTACATGTGTGGTCTGTATATTTCTTTTAGAATTTTTATTCTTTACATGTGCAATTGTTTTTATCATTAATAATTTTATTTTTATTATTTTAGATTTTGGATGAAGCTGATCGTATGCTAGATTTGGGATTTGAACCTCAAATTCGTAAAGTATTGTACATGGTTCGCCCTGATAGACAGACTATTATGACTACGTAATTTGTTTTATTATTAAGTACAATTAATATGTATTTTAAATTCGTATTTAACCATATTTGATGTCAAAATTTATAAAAAATTACTAGTTATTTAAAATTAAAGAGGAACGGTAATCTTACCGATCATTGCAAATTAAATTTTAGTAGAGAAACAAAAACTATTAAAAAAGACTATATTAAGAAATAGTATTCCTAATTTACAGAAACATTCTAAAGAATTTAAATAATTGTTTTAAAATATTCATAACTTTGAAGATAGTTCAAATTTAACTGAGAATAATAAATATCTGATACTTTACTAAGAGTTGCAACAAAGATAACTGATAAAAAAAAAAAAAATGGCAATTCACCGGACACAAAATAATATATGGAAAAAATGATCTATTAAGAATAATCAACTATTTGGACTTTTTAAATGGTATAGTAAAGAGCTAATAATGTTATAAGAAAATATAATTGCAAATTAGCAAGGAAAGCTATAGAAGTGAGTAAAAGTCTCAAAAGTATAAAACGTCTTTGTATTGGAAGGAAAGTTGTTTCAGCAATAAGAAGAAATAATGGAACTATTATAAAGTGAAGTGAAATTATGAAATATGTGGAAGAAATATATAAAGAAAAGTAACCCTTACAATTACTACTACATCTTCAGAATTTTCAAGTATTTTAAATGGAGCCTAATAGGTGCAATTAACCACAGGAAGAGTTTCCTATTGCTTTTATATGCAATTAAATCTTTGAAGAAAACCTCCAAGAAGTGATGGAATTATTATTGGTATTTTAAAAGAAGCAGGTAAAAAAAATAGAAAAATTGTTAGCAAATTTATGTACAAATATCTACATGATAAAGATGTACAGGTGATTAGAAGAATGCAGCAATTAATATTGATATTTAAACCAAGAAAAGTGATAAAATCTATGTCTATTGTCATTATTTCTATACAAAAATTTTATCAAGGTAATTACAACTCATCTACAGTGAACTTTGGATTTTAACCAACCAAAAGAATATAAAGTATTTAAAAGTAGTTTTAGAACAGTGGATCACATCCAGATATTGAGAGAAGTTATAAAAAGATTCAATGAATATGAGTTGTCATTGTGCTTTGAGTTTGTAGATTATGAAAAGGCATTTGTTTCTTATAACATATCTACTGTGTTTAAAAAAAACATTTGATCGTCAAGATATAAACCCAGAGTATTATCATATTTTGAAGATTTATCAGAATGCAACAATAGTGATTAGATTACTTGGTGATATTAAGAAGAGAGTGATTCTATATTTTCAGAAGTTTTTACATCAATTTTATGGATTAAAATGGGAAGCTAAGAAAATAAAAATTAAAGGAGATTATTTAAGTTAATTAGATTTTGCAGATGATATGGTTATTTTTGAAAATAGCAGAGCTTCAGGAAATTTTGTTAAAAGAATTAATCAGATGAAAGTAGGGCTAAATGTCAATGCTAAAAGCACTAAAGTAATAATAAATGGCTTTTTTCAGAAGAAAAGAAAGATTGATAATCATAAATGAGTAGAAGCTAACAATTATAAGTATTTGGGTCAGATTATTAATACAGATAAAAACATAATGGATGAATTGAATCACAGATTTACATTTGCATGGAGTGCATTTGATAAAAGTGACAATGATGGTATTTTACATTGGTTATTTTTATCTTCTATGCTAAAATGAATTTTAAAAAATTATTGGTACTTTTCTATTCTATCGTGTCAGCTGTTTGACGGTGTTAGAACACATACATAATTCCGAGCCTGCGATTTTATATAACTATCGGCTTTAGTTTTGTAATAGGAAATTATGGTAAATAATATTACTATTTAAACAAAATTTAAAAATTCACACTAAATTTAAAAATGATACCTGAATAATTTACGGTTTTTTGACAGTAATTAATCCTAAAATGGGTAGTTTTTGTTTGTGTGTATATATAAAAAGTTACAGGATTTTTTTTAATAGAAAATAATGCGCAATTATACATTTTTCAATTTACACAGAATTTATAAATTCACACTAAATTTAAAAATAATACCCAAGTAGTTTGCTTTTTTTTTTGACAGTAATTAATCAAAGTGGGTTATTTTTTGTTAGGGTGTACATATAAAAAGTACCGTTATTTAAATACTACATTTAAAAATGATACCCGTCTAATTTGCTTTTTTTTTTGACAGTAAATAATCAGAAACTGGGTTGTTTTTGTTTGAAGATATTAAAAGTAACATTATTTAAATATTAAATTAAAAAATGATTCTCGATAATTTGCTTTTTTTTGACAGTAATTAACCAGAAACTGGGTTGTTTTTGTTTGTGTGTATATATAAAAAGTAATATTATTAAAATACTAAATGTAAAAATAATACCAGACTAATTTGCTTTTTTTTTTTGACAGTAATTAATAATCAGAAACTGGGTTGTTTTGTTTGTGTGTATATATAAAAAGTAACTTGTCACGGACGAATTACTTTATTTTTCACGTGATTGTCGAAATATTGCCTTAACAACATTGTTAATAAAGTTACAACGTAACAGTAGGTTAGAGCACTTGAAAAAAAATACCCTTGTAATGATATTTTAAAAAATTATGACAGGCTGAAATCCACACGCTCTCACACAAAACTATAGATAAAATAGACATTCTAGTATTATGATAAAGTGAATAACAGAACCAACTATGGCAGCCAATAAAGGCATTTGTCTGTGCTTGTAGCATAGAAAAAAGCCACAGTGGCAGTGGCAGCCTACGGGGACTCTTGCTGTGTTTTATCGTATGAAATAAACCTCATGTTGGCTGAGGTCGTGAAACCCGCCACGAGGACTCTTTCTGTGTTTTATCGTAGAAAGAAATCTCTTAGGTTGGGTGAGGCCGCTAAAATGGTATATTTCTAGGAAATTACCTAGAAATAGCGCCTTCATGTGACTGACATGATAGAATAGAAAACTACCAAATTGTTAATATTATTTTTATACTGGAATGTAAAATGTTAGTTTTAATTATTGCTTTATATCTTCAGTTTTTTGATTACTTGTTGTGAATATAGCTGACAATTTTGTAATAATGATTCAGTCATCAAATTGTGCAATATTTGTGATAGATTTTTATTCCAAATTTTAATTACAGCATTGATTTAATTTAAAAGACTCTATTTAATAGTTTTTCATGTTAAATTTTAGAGCTACTTGGCCTGAAGTTGTTCATGACCTAGCGAAAACTTTTACAAAAAATCCCATTCAGGTTCATATTGGATCTTTAGATTTAGCAGTAAGTAATATTTTTAATTGGCATGGTATAAATTTAATTATTTATTAATGCTTGCAAAGAATTGACATTTCACTTAGAAAAAGTATTGTATTTTATATAGAAATTTGAAATGATTTAAATCATAGATTATATCATTAAATTTAGCTTCATTATATTAAAGGGATATAGCGATATAAAATATAAGAAATAATAGTTAAGTAAGTAATTCTAATTCACTCACCCTATATTTTTGAGAATGACCTTAGATCAAATAGTAATTTGATTGCACAAACTGGAGGACAGGAAGAAACTGAATATTCATTGGCAAGGATAGTAAAGCTGGAATAGACTATTCTCTTAGAAAAAATACATTAAAAAATATGTTCTAAGAATCATTATTCATTATTTTAGCTAATCGTGGGAATTTGATCAGTTAAACTAGAATAGTATTTCTAGATCTTGCTGCTTAATTGCAAATATGAAGTGAGGTTGTTTTTAACTGAGGGTAAATTGATCTATGCAAACAATTATGACCAAGCAATAATATTTTATAGCAGTAGATTGTTATTACTATCATTTCTTAATAATTTAATCTAGCATCTCAATTTTAGAGTTGCATATATACTATCGTCATTTGCCTAAAATTAAATCTGTTGAAAAATTTGTTCTCAAATTGAATATCAAGTTCAAATATAATAGTTATTTTAGGAAAAACTTCCTGTAGGAAGCATTATTTTTATATCTAATAACTGCCGGGTATTGGGTAATTGTCAAGTGAAGAAGTGGATTAAATTAAAAAAAAAAAAATTTAAAGTTGACTATCACCTATCAAAGTTAATTAGAAAATTTCTTATCAAAAATTGGTGTAAATATGAAATCTATAGAAATAATTTGATTATGAAACTTTATGACTTTTCACTCTAATCTTTTAATGTTTTGGATATAGAAAGTAAAAAGGAGATAAATAATGCTATAGCTTTCTTAATAATCTTAGAGAATGTGGGGTAGGAGGGTTTTTGCAGCATATACATGTACCTATTGCAAATGTTATATTTTGTGAAAATAGAAAATTACGGCTTTAGTACTTTGCTTTTTTAAATTGATAACTACTATATTTATATTTGTTTGGTTTTACATATATATTGAAAATTGTTTTAATTTAGGCTGTACAAAGTGTTGAACAAATAATTGAAATTGTTGAAGAACATGACAAAAAAGAAAGAGTAAGTCTTTTTTTTTATTATTATTTGATTTAATTATTTTATGACTATTCAATCTACAATTTATAAACATGGATCATGAAAATTAAAATTTTAGCTAAAAACAAAAAAAAACAACAATAATTAATGCTAGACATTTATATAATTTATTTTGTATGCATAACTAATTTTTATTACTTTTATATTTATACAACATGATTAAAATTAATATGATCAATATTTATGTTATTAATAAGTCATTTGACTTATAATATTATGAATAACAACATGCTGTTGATGGTCCTACAATGCAAGATTAAATAAACATTTGAGAATTTAAAATATGTTTTACAAATTGAATATTTATATATAGAAGAAATATAAATTCAAAAGATATGTGTTAGACCCTTGTATAGAAATGTCTGTTAAAATAAATTTGATATGAATCTTCTCGCAAATATATATATATTTAATTAATGAGAAAGAAAAAAAATTTCCTATTACGGTAAACTAGTAACAGAAACAAATGAAATTATTTTACTGTTTATAAACTGTTGTCATTACAGTTTCACTTTCCATGATTGAATGTATGGATATGCTTCATCTTTTTTTTTTTTATAACGAGCAACTTGTGACATCTCTGCTGCTAGTTTGCAAGATGAAATATGGACATCACTTTGTGTTAGTTATAGGAATTGATGGAGTAACTCAATACTTAGATTAGAGGGATTTGATAATATCACATTATGTCTTTCAGTGATTATAAAATGATTTGTTAGAATATTCCAAGTGTAACAATTGGGAATCTTTAAATTCTTCTTGCGATAAAAATGAACCTGAAGAAAATGTATTTTTTACATTTTAGTGTTTTTCATTTTTTAGTGCATTTATGTAAGTAAATAAAAACATTTTTAAAAAAAAAAAAATTGTAGTTTTTATTTTTACATTAATAATTATTTTATACATTACAGAATAAACAAACTTTAGATTTGGTAGAATTATTAAATCACTAGATTTATATTTTGAAACCATTTCAAATGAATTTTTTCTGAAAGCTTGCTATTAAATTATAAACTATCGTCCACCATAAAATATCCCAAACTAATCTCTCTCATTGTATGTATATTTACAAATTAATCACAATCAACTAAGTGTTTATCATTAAATCAGATACATTTATAAATATCTAATACTGTTAACTTGAAAACCATTGCAAAATAACATACCAAATAATATATGAGATTGTTTGGTAATTAATACTAAGGAAATAAGTAAAGAAAGTTTTTTTTTTTTTTATGTTTTAATGCAAACAATAATTTATTTCATCATTTATATTTACATTTTTTTTTTCCAGTATTTTAATTTTCTTTCTAAAGAATTACAATGTGAAGATAAAGTCATGGTTTTTGCTGACCGAAAAACAACGTTAGTACTAATTTTGATATAGTTATATTAGTATAATATTCTTGTATAAGTTTTAATTAAGAAATTAAAATTGTAAATTTTTCATTTCAAAACTTATTTAGATTTGTGTTTTAGAATGTGATGTTATTATAGAATATTTTTATTTTCCTAATAGAATTTTAAATTAAAATCAATTTTAGTGTCGATGATGTTGCAAGTGATATGGCATTGAAGGGATTTAATTATTCAATACTTCATAGTGGAATGTAAGTACCCTATGTACTTCATAAATATTTAGATGCACATAATTGTGTGTATTTACTTTTTTATTTAACGATTTAATATAATATAAAAATTTAATTTATGTGGTAGATATTATTAAATTTGATAAAATTCTTTATTTTCTTAGAGAGCAAGAAGATAGAGAACGAGCTTTAGAAGATTTTAAAAGTGGTGAAGTTAATATTCTCATTGCAACCGATGTTGCTTCTAGGGGTATTGATGTTAAAGATGTGACGTAAGTTTTTGATTAACTAGTATGTATATATGTATTCTTTTGATTGTTATATTTTACAGATTAAATTAAAAAGATATCATTAGTAAATACTTTACTGATTAATTATCATTAAATATATATATCCTTATATTTCTTTTTTTCACATTTGTATTGGATTAATCGTGGAATCATAGTTTTTATTGTCTTCATTTACATGTGCTCATCCATTGAGATAGGTTTTAAAAGAATTAGTTCTTATGTTCTATTATAATCAGGCTTAGTTAAGGCAAAATAAATATCTTTGGAATATGCCAATAAGGCATATAAATACATTTCTTAAATGTTTAATTTGGGAAAATGTGAGAGGACTTTTTTTTTTTTTGTTCTGTGACTGAACTAGATTGTTTATATTATTAAAAACAATTTTTATTCAATTTATTTTGTTCATTATTTAGAATATTTCATTTTCTTCTTTTAAGTTATGTCAGTCAACTTGTATTTAAAAATTTTCGGTTCTAGTAAACTATTAACTGTGCAGCCTTTGGTGGCGCTGTTTCTAGTTAAAAACAGAGCGTTATAACATTACCGGGCCGCTAAATTTTTTTTATCTAATAGATCGTATTTTGACATACGGCTGTAATTTTTTTTTTTCATATTTAATATATTGTTTTTGTTTGTTTTGGACATAATTATTTTTTTGGTTTTCATTTGATAAATTTCAAACTATAAAGGAGACTTTGATCCTTTTTTTTGGATCTCAAAAGTACATAATTTTTGACATACGCCCTTATTTGGGGGGGGGGGGGGGATTTCCATTCTAAGTCTACTGTTTCTTTTTTACAGACGTCTTTTATTTTTTTTGTTTTGGATTCGCTACATTTCAAAGTAATAAGGGACAGTTTTAACTTTTTTTTGGAATATCTCAAATATACACAATTTGTTTTACATACGACTTTCTTTTTTTGTTGTTGTTGTTGTTATTTAAAATTAGAATCGACACTTTCTTTTTGAATTATGTTAAAAATGAGGGGGTTTGCTGTTAATTGATTTAGCAACAAAAAATTCAAACCTGTCCGACAAACTCCACCTCAGATGTCCGTATTTGCTTATAAACGAAAAGAATTGTTTGGTATTTTGTCTTACATTTATAAATACGGGGGATTTTTTTTGGTCAGCGTGTTTTGATTTTTTTTTTGTTTCTTTTAATAATAACAAATAAAACGGGGTTTTGATTTTTTTTGTTTTTTTTTAATAATAATAAATAAAACGGGACTTCTTTTTTTTCTTAGATTTATAAATACGGGGGTTTTTTTTTGTGTCGGCGGGTTTTGATTTTTTTTTGCTTTTTTTTAATAATAACAAAACGTCCAAAACAAAAACCAAAAAGTCAATCGCGGTATTGTTTTTTTAACACGAAAAATATGTATGTTAATCGGTTTTGTTACATTCTGTAGGATTTACTTATTTATCTTTTTTAAGAGTCGTACAAGTTTGTTAAAGATTTTTTGTTTTCATAACAAATAAAACGTCCAGTATTTTTATTCTTTTTTAACAACAAAAATTAAGCTCGGGTTCATTTTTAAAATCTACTTAACGTGCTGTTTATTGATTTAAAACAACAACAACAAAAAACCTCTTTTTGCTTCTAAACGGAACGAATAGGTATGTCAAAAGAAGAAGTTTTTTTTTTTTAAAAAAAAATCAATCAATCAAGAGCTGTCCAACAAACTACGCCATCGCTTTTTAACACCGTCATTCTGGGTGTTAATTACATGATTTACAGATAAAAGTAATCGCAAACAAAACACAAATTCTTTCCAGAAAATAAATTTATTAACCACATATGACTGAACTAAATCAACTGTAACGAACGGCAGGATGTTTTGGGCTTGCAAAAATGCAACTGCCTCACTTTCTCTGTTTGGGACGTCCCACAAATATAATAACGTGGTAGACATTTTGTTCTTCTTTTTCAACTCTCGTCCGAGTCACGACAGAAACGGTATTTTTCCGCAAACAACTCCAATCGCCTGCCAGAGAGCTTGAGAAATTGTATATTGTCTTTTTTGACCCCAAAAAAGCCAAAATTGGCCCCAAAAAATTTTTTTGACAAATATCAATAATACGCTGAAAATTACTAGTATGCAAAAATCTTTCAATTGGGAAATACAGAAAATCATAAACATCAACAAATAAACACTTGAAAAAGATGACAATGCTCACACTCTCATCTTAAATTCTAGCGACAATACAAATTCTGTCAATATGCATAGGAATTCAACCCGCAGTGAAATCAACGGCAAACCATACGATCATAGTATTGTTAGTAGACGTAGTGTTATTGAACGCGGAAGAATTGGCCACATATTATAACCACTACATACGATCTACTCGTATATTAGCCGTAGGTTCGGCCGCGAAAGCGGTATAATTCTGTGTTTTTACACAGAAACAGCGCCACCAAAGGCTGCACAGTTAATAGTTTACTAGAACCAAATTTTCTTCAGATAATTCAAGACTTGTTTTGAGGCCTGTATCCTTTTTCAAAAATATTTACATTATGCATTATAATATATAGTTTACTGAAAGATTAGCTTTCCTTAAGGGAAACATTTTTACCAGAAAATTGAAACTGAGTCTCAGGTTTATAATTCATCTCTTCATATTCTACAAATTTATATTTTATAACTACTTGTGCATATAAACAAAATAAAATTCGCAAGTGTAAATTTAATCTTTCTTCTAAAAAATCATTTGATATATCATAGAAATATCAAAGCAATGACAAAATCTTTAATGATAAATCCTCTAAATTTGTAAATAAAATGAAAGGAAGGAAATTGTAAAGAGTAAACTATTAATAGTTATAATAGATAGGTTATTGCTCTTAAATATTTTTGAAATAGATTTATAGGTTGGTAGAAGTTATGTTAAAAAATTAAAGTAATAATTGTAAAAGATAATCAGATTTGTTAATTGGTTTATTTGGACAATTAAAAATTTGAAAACTAAAATAAGAGTTTTTTCAATGTGAATTTAAAGGAGAATGGAAAAGATCAAATTACCAATGGAAATGTGTTGATAAGAGTAAACGAGAAAATATTTTTTTGAGGAACCTATAAAGGGTAATTGAATAGGGTTCATACTTTGAGATAGAGAAATTATAAAAGATATGGCCCTGAAAAAAGATGTAGGAGAGAGACTTATTGAAAATAATATTATAATGGTAATTATTAATTTGGGTCTATGATGACTAGTTCACATACAGACACTACAAAATTAAATTTACTAAGAGGATGTATTCCAGTAATAAAAGAAAAATTATCATTGCAGATATGCAAGATGTCTGCATTTTGAAATTTAGATTAATTGAAACTGTGCTTAATAATATTCTCAAAAACTAAGTTGTCTCTATTAGTTTTCCGTAAATAAAAAAAATAAATTAACCAAATAAACTTGAACCACAAGTCAGTAGTGTTAAGCCTTAAAAAATAATTTTGCATCAAATATATATATATATTAAAATAGTCTTTAGACAAAATTTTTTTTTACTTAATTGTGACTTCATTTTTAAGACATTAAAAGAAAAATAATGTAAATATAGAGAGTAAAAGAACATAATTTATTTCTGTTAATTCTTCAAAATATAATACTAATAATAATAACTTGTGGGAGCAAAAAATAGCTTTTTTCTACAAGTTTCCACAATCTATTTAAAATCTATAACAATGGAAAGAATAGCATCAAACATTTTTGTAAACTTAAAGGTGCATTTCATTTTGGTTTATTTTGAAAATCTCTATTTTCTTTCTTATCCAGTCGATTTTTATTTGATGATAATATTCTTAGAGATATGGTTGAATAAATTTTTTTGCTTTTTATTAAAGGATTTCTTGCAACCTTGAAATTCTTATCTATTAATAGATAAAAATTTATTACATTTTGAAATAGTCTAATACTATTTTTATAAAAAGTACACAATGGAAGCTAACTAGAATTTAAAAATGACAAATTGATGTGTATTTAATGATTGGTAATATTATCAGTAGCATAGAAAAAGATTATCATCACAGTTCTAAACTTCATAAAGAGCACAATTGATGAATTAAAAATAGTTAAATCATGACCATATGTTAATAAGCATATTGTCAATGGAAGGAAAGTAATAAAATAAAATTTATTAAGGAGCAAAAAAAAAAAGGCAAAATTCTGTCTGTGAAGTTAGGAGATGTAAAAGTTCAGAAGAAGATTTCTAGGGCAATCGGAACTGTAAAAAAGGTGGTAAATAAACCATTGCACAACAGCTGTAGCGTGCATGGATGATTTAGTATTATATGACAAAAATCCATTAGATAGCAATAAATTATTTGAAAAAGACCTCATAAACCATAAAAAAAAACCAGATTCTTTTAAGCATTAATTATGGATTATAAGCTATTTAAGATATACACTAAATATCAGAGGACTATATGAATAGATGATCTTTATTGGCAGATATATAAAAAAAATTTGATACATATATAAAGGGATTGTGAAATAGTTATGATCTTCTTGAATTTTTTGCTCATTGGGAATAGTTATTCCATTTTTTATTTTTAAAATAAAGATAAAACATATTCCAAATAATCTTAATGTCATATTTAGTTGTGTATAAATTGAAATGAAGAAAAGAAATAATATATATATATGTATGTATTGTACCGGTCAAAACATGTTTATCCATCTAACATGAGCTGGAACTCACAAAATGTACTTCAAACCCAGTCAAGCCTGAGATTTAGGTCAGGGACCAGCCTGGATTTGAACCCACTATCTACACTCCAGATCTAACACCTAATGAATAACATAATAGTGATGGCACATGAGAATTAATTTTAATCCGACCCACTAGCAAAGCGGAGAAGACAATGAGACATCTATTACTATGACTAAACTAAAATATATATAAATATGGCTGTACTTTTGGAAGTGGAGAAAAGAGGAATTCGAATTACTCAAATAAGTTAGACAATAAAATATAGTTTAATATACTGACAAATTATTTACATACATTTATAAATTAATTGCAAACATTAGTATGTGCGTGAATGAGCAAGCGGTAGATGATTACATAGTGTCATTCACGCTATTATTTCTCATATGCTCTTTATTAGCTAAATAATATATTATAAATAACACACATCTTTGGTGGGTCCAATACTAAGATGCCAATCGATTATTAGAAAGAATTTACATAAATATTGCTATTAACGCTTTGGATTATGGTTCTGAAACATGGTAACTAATATTATTACTACGGGGAGCGTTCTGAGATTCATTACAGATATAATACAAACTATTTTCACACCATTACGGTCGTGAAAATAAATAAAATACATTTGAAAACATATTTGATTATATAATCACAATTCTTAATGAAAATTCTTTTAATTAGCACTGGTACGAAGAACGCTTTATTTTTCCCCAAGGCATATAGATACTCTTAAATACAGAAATAAGTTACGATGGTGGGATTGTATAAGACTGAAATAAATTTAATTAATAAAATAGAAGTAGTTGGCATTTATATATATTTTAAGCAGAGCGCAATTTTATTATTAGATCATTAAAACTGGGTCATGAAGCAAAAGAAATAAATATACGAAGAAGTTTGCGGTGCTGACATTATAACCAAGAAATAACAGGAAAAGTCGTGCTTCTGGACGAAAGACGAAGTGGATAGGTATAGCATGTGTCAGACTTAGGGATCACCGCCAGAGACCTTTTTATATGACATAAATTGATGGGCATAGCGTGTGCCAGACTTAGGGGTCACCGCCAGAGGCCTTTTTATACGAAGAAGTGATATGCATAGCGTGTGCCAAACTTATGGGAATCACTGCCAGAGGCATTTTATACGGAATAAGTCCCCATGGGACAGGACACAACAAGAAATCTATGGGTTCGATCTTGTCGTAACCCCCAGATTAGATTAGAAGCACGTAATATATATATAATTCACGAAGATAGGCCGAATGTCAGTAACGCAGTACGGATGTCACTAACGACATTGAATAAATTTTACTACTTTAAAATGAATGAACCTTTTTTGAGTACTATAATTTAGACAAATAATACGCTATGCAGTTATAATATATATAGAGAAAGATTTTCCTAAATAAATATACGTTAAGATTTTATCTAGTAAAAGAAACATTAAGATTTATTTAATAACTAAAATATTAAAATTTACCCCCTTTTCCTTTTCTGATATTTAAAATAATTCAATCCTACCGTCGTGGTTTTTATAGTAACTGGAATATATAAATACAATATTTGAAATTTTAAGAGTATGGAAAATAAAAGAAGACTGGCAGTTATAGAAAATAATTAATGGGTCACTTTTTCAGAAATGAATAAAAACAAACATTTTAAAAGATTTCAAAGCGTTAATTAGCTTAAGTTCTGGATTCACCCCGGGTAGAAAATCCAGAGTTAAACAAATATATTTTTATATAATAAAACATAAATAAAATGTTGACTCGTAAAAACAATCTGGCGAGTTTATTAATTAACAATACATTATATTTTAAGGGAATGTTATTAAACTTAATTAGTGAAGGCTTACCTAAAAAGAAGAAAGGATTTTAGAAAATTCAACTCGTCAGATTGCATGAGATTGGCATATTAATAAACAAAATAGACATATAAAATCAAGTAATGAATAACAGTAAATAAAAGACCGCACCAAAGTTAAAGAAAATTAAGAGCATTTAAGAGAGAATTAAATTTATAGGAATTACTTAAGAGCACATTACATATTAAAACAAAAACAAAGTTAAATAATACATTAGAAGAAATCTTGATAGATTATTTAGGCTAGATTTAGTTTGAGGTGACGGCTTGAAAAGTTACCTTTCAGTTTTAAGAGTTCAATTTAAAATATTGCACGTGCACGGCAATTGAAGTGAAAGTTCTTCGGTGGCAGCAAGCTTCTATTAGCATTCTAAAATTCTTAGGTTGGGCTTTTACTTCACCTTTGGGCAGCAGGATGGTATGGCCACGGAAGATGATGACCCAACAGGGCCGAGAAGCGTGATGGATTTACTACTACATCATTTTAAGTTTCAAGCGACGTGTAATATGTTTACAATCAATTCTCTCAACAGTAGCTAATCTCATCTGATTAAAAATTCAGCCATTTTATACTTTTGCCCAGGTGTTTGTGGAAGGCTTTTAATCACTTAGTTTTAGCTTTACAATCTAATCTCTGATCTAAAAATTCTTACTTTTCCTCTATCAATTGTTTTTGAAAATGCAACAGTAAGATAACGTCCAAAAATAAATTCAAATCTATTTCCAGATTAGAAATAGATTTGACCAAAATGTTTATAATAAAAGAAAATCTTAATCCCATTTTAAGTAAAAACTTTAATTAAAAATACCTTCCCCAGATTAAAACAATAGTGTTTCCAACCCTTTAATTATTTTTAGACAATCAACTGTAGCATCTGCCATATTGGATTTTACAAAATATACAGTTTAAAAGAAAAAAATACTTTAAAAAGAAAAAGTTGTACAAATGACATATAATAAAATATTTACAAAAAAAATCAATATTTTGTTAGTATTTTGCTCCTATATATATATATTTGAGCCGGACCTATGTATTTTAATAAAAAGAATTAATAATCATAAAATTAATAATAATAAAAATGTTAATTTAAAAGTTAAAATTTTATAATTTAGGTGTGCATCTCAAATGTATAGATAATATATATATATACACGACAAAAGGAGCGGGATGGGAAATAGGGTTTGAATATAGGTTAGTAGATGGAACCATGAAGCTCAATCTTAAGCTAAGATTGACTGCTTCAGTATGATATAAATAGTGTGGGGCTATTTCCATATAAATAACTAGGGATATCTTAGTATTGTCACTAAGAAACCATCAGCTACTTTGAAAGCTATGGCTAACTACTTATCTCTAATACTCAGTTTCTCTAGTTATTTATATGGAAATAGCCCTATACCTACTTTGTTTACATCATAATAAATCCATGAAAATATTGGACATATATGTATCATTTCTTATACTCATTTTTCATAAATTATACGAGCATAATGTTGTCAAAAAATTATAAATACTTAATGAATTGAATTACAAATAAATCTAAATAATAGACAACTCGTTTGTATTCAATTTAATTTAATATCATCAAATCCATTTTTATTCACACATGAATCTTTTCAAGATGTCATTTTTAAAATTAAATCATGTGATAATAAAAGTTCTATAGCTTTATATTCTGTAGTGATCATCATTAGAAATAAACTAAGGAAAAAATATTATTTTCTATATAAAATTATATATATATATATATCCGTTATACATTATTATTATTATTATTATCGACAAATTTTAACATTGAAATTTGATCGTCTAAAGTACCCTATTAATATATATACATCCATTAAACATTCTCTTTTTTATATCTTATAATTACTATCTATCATCAAATCAACAATTAATTCTCATTTTATACTATCAAGATATATATGTACATATACATTCATATATATTACAGCTTCCAATTTTTTAACATTGACAACTTCCCTCCCAGTTTTATCGATCCCTTGACCCTATTAATGTATATACACATCCATTAAACATTTTCTATTTCTTTTTTTTTGTATCTTATAATTACTATCTATCAAACAAATAATTAAATCCTGTCTTAAACTATTAGTAGATATATGTACCTTTATCTTCATATATATTACAGTTCCAGTTATCTAACAATGACCATTTCCCTTTCAATTATATCGAACCATTTACCGTATTAAAATATTTATTTATGTTTTCTTGTATATACAATGTTTCATAATATTTTCTTTCTTTAAAATTTTTACTATACTTTATTATCTTTATATTTGCTCATAATTTATCTTGTCCTTTTTCTAAATAATGATTATATGGACCAGACTTAGTATCTTTTCTTTTTATTGCCCTATTATGAATGCATTTAAAGAGTTACATAATAAAAAGTAGAATATTACATTTACTATAGAAAAGAAGAGATTAAAATATTTAGACTTGTATTTAAATAAAGATGTAATGGGAAATATATATATATTGTAATGGGCACATACGTCATTACATTATTTTTTTTATTAAACACGAAAAAAGAAAAGTTTGAAAATAAAAACTTCTTTTGTTTAAGAATTAAAAATTGAAATTAAATATCATCTAAACTCAAATATATATATATAATCGCACAGATGAAAAAAAAATTTATTAAAATAAAACTTTATTAAAAATAGAAAAAATATTTTAAAAGTAAAAACTTAAAAAGATTTAGAGATAAAAATATATCTTTAAGTTTGGAAAACAAATTAATTGGTGTTATTGAAAAATGGAAATGATTATTTTAAATAGTTAAATGAAACTAGCCTTGGGCATTTAAATGTATAAGCAACGGTCAGATAGGAAAACAATAGAAACTAATGGCCAATAAAAGAAATCCATCGGAAAAATTGGACCTCAATGGAAGGATCATCATCATCGATGACGTAATGTCCATTGGATCCTAAAGTTACATATAAAAGAAAAAGGGAAATAAAATTTGAGGGATTGAAGAATTATTATTAAGAGAGGACAGAGATGTGTTAAGTTGGAGAGGGTTCAATTCCTTCAGTTGTTCAAAAAAAAATGAAACATTGTTTTCAAATGACCACAGGACATCAAGGCCCGGAAGAATACCATCAACCATAAAGGACCAACGGGTAACTGCACAGCAAGCAACGGATAACTAATGAACATTTCTAAAACCGTAAGCATGTTATGAACTTAAATGAATATTCATTTGAAAACACTAAGAACTTTAAAATATAAACTTTCTCAGTATTTAGAAAAAAAAATACAAATAGATTCCTATCTGACCAAACTAAATTATTTATTTTTTGATCTTTAAGCTTTTATCATGATTTTCGTTTTTCGTTAAATTAAATTATATAAATGTTAAACCTAAGTCGGGCGTGAATGGCTATATAGATTTGTAAAGTTATATTAGGGGAGGGTAATCTTAGGTTATTCGTTTCGTAGGTGAATTAGGTCAATGGATTGGATATATTGGTGTAATTAGTAGATGTAGTATGAGATTCGCTACGGGCAGAATCGCTTTATACGCCGCACACACTCGTTTTGCCTACGGAAGGAATTATAAGTTGGAGACCGTGGTTTCTTCCTATTTTTTTTTTATTGCTCTTATCGTCGGATAGATGCAGTATTCCTATCTGACGAGAGGCAATTTCTTCTCTTAACCTAATTGTGCTGTCGTATTCGTATTACATTGAACACATCGATATTTCAGATGGATTGAAGTCGGTTTAACTACGAGCTTTTGGCCTAAGGTTAAATAAGGATAGAATATTTTCTTTTCAAATGCAAATCTATGTAGTCTATTCATACTCGACACTCTAAATAAAAATGCATTAAATTTAAGTTGGGTATAGACGCTTGCATGGGTTCGTTACCGGTTAATTATCTTTTTGGTTTTCATATTTGATCAAAATATATAGACATTCGGTAAATACTGATACCTTACAGTGAGTATCTAAGATATATTTATTTCGGATGTCTTTTAAGTTATTGGTGTCTATACGGCATCTTATGATGAATGCTATTGGGTTTCTTATAAATTTCCCTCTCCAATTCCACCAATGATTTTATATTTTGATCGTTTATGTTTATTTTGAAATGTTTTTGACCATGTAATCTATGTAACCGATCTATACTCAACATTATAAAACAAACTTTTATAAATCATCTGTGCGAACTTATAATAGTATAAAAATTAAAATGTAAATTAAAATCTAAAATAAAAGTTAAAAATAATGTTAAATGTTAAAGTAAACATACTAAAATAATAATGTTAAATTTTATATATATATGTGCATAAATAAATGTTTGTGTTTATAATTATTGGCAGTGGCTTATTTTATTCTTTTTTAAAAAAATATTCTTAGATAAGAATTTATAAAATATAAATCTCTGCTATTCCACTGAGCTAGTGACAATGGGCTAACGACCAGAATCAACCAATATAAAATAAATAATTTTTTTTTTTTGAACTTACGTATCTGCCTACTTTATAAATTTTCTAGGTTCAAATGCCTAGATGGCACCCTTGTAGTGCAGATTACATTAAGTCTCCTAATCCTGGATCGTTATAATTGTGGAGGCTAAACTAAAATAAAAGATAGTGCATGGTAACTCTTGAGGGAGGAGGTGTTATCTCAGCTGGGCTGAAAAGGAAAGAATAGTCAGCATTTTTTTCTTCTTGTAATTACTAACAAACTTATGTCTTTTCATTAATAACCAAAGTTTTGTCCTTTTAAAAAAATTTAGTTAATCAATTTGTGTAACGTCTTTACTAACACTAAGTAAATTTTTTTTTTTAAAGTTTTTGTTTTTGAGGAAGTTTACTAGTATGTAATGGAATATAATATCCCGTCACATTATTTTAAAATGAAAATAAAAAGATCGTAAATAAAATTGATTTATTAAAAAGAAAAAAACTTAAAAACTGAAAAGTAAAAGTTGTTTAATATATATATTGTCGCGCAGATGGAAAACTTAAACTATTTTAAGAAAAAGTACTTAAAAGTATTTTTTGTTGTACTTTTAAATACTTTTTCTTAAAATAGTTTAAGTTTTCCATCTGCCCGACAATATATATATTAAACAACTTTTACTTTTCAGTTTTTAAGTTTTTTTCTTTTTAATAAATCAATTTTATTTACGATCTTTTTATTTTCATTTTAAAATAATGTGACGGGATATTATATTCCGTTACAATATATATAACACCTGATTAAGGATATAAATATTAGAGGAATAATTGATCGTAAATCATACTAGCCATGGTTTCAAAACATGGCAGCTTTGAAAAGATTTAAAATGATATTCTGTTTAAATAAGAGACATATATGCAGGAGAAAGAATATATTGAAATTTTTTATAATGGAAAAGTAATTAGGAAAATTTTAAATACCAGAAATTGAAGTTATATAAAAGGGAATAATAAGAGAATAGGTAAAGTTAAGAAGTGGATTTCTATTCCATATTCAGCTGAAGATATATGATATTGAATAAATATAAGTTAAATGATGAAGTTAATATAGGATGGAAGAATATAAAAGTTTAAGAAAATAGATATGCAATGCAAAAATGAATGATATTATTGATAATAGAATAGTAATTGTTTATATAATTACATGTGACAAATGCAATAATATATATATAGGGCAGTCAGGGAAAATGCAATTGAAAGAGGTAAAGAACATAATAGGGCAATAAAAAGGAAAGATATTAAGGCTGGATTATATAATCATTATTTACAAAAAGGACATATGACAAATTGTGAGGAAAATATAAAGGTAATAAAGTATAGTAAAAATTTAATAAAAAAAATGTTTAAGAAAATATTATGAAACATTATATATACAAGAAAACATAATAAATGTATTAATATGGTAAATGGTTCGATAAAATTCAGAGGGAAATGGTCATTGTTAGATAACTGGAAGCTATAATATATATGAAAGTATAAGGTCTGAATATATAGATATGTATTGGTAGTTTAAGACAGGAATTAATTGTTTGTTTGATGATAGATAATAATTATAAGGTAGAAAAAAGAGGAATATGAGAATGTATAATGGATGTATATATATTAATAGGGTCAATGAATCGATAAAATTGGGAGGGAAGTTGTCAAGCTGTAATATATATGAATGTATATTTAAATAGATCAATGATATAAAATATATCTTTATATAACAATAATAATATATATAATAATAATCATACACAAAAAAAAGATCTTTGGCAAATATTAATTTTTGGCCTTGTCAATATGCTTTAATTAATTTACAATTACGATCTATATTGTATACATAGCGACATCTTTCTTTTTTTATAAAATTATCTATAATCTATTAAAAGCACACAATATTTTTAAGACATATAAAAAAAAAACCTGTGCAAATGTATATTACATAATCTTTCATTTATCATTAGTCAATTATTAGTCAAATTAATTGATGTTTTATATATGTTATGCAATTGTTTTTGTTATGATTAATGTAATTGGTTTCATATATCTTCTATTAATTTCTTTAATATAATTTAAAGGACTTATATTTTTGACACAATCTGTTTTATGTCCGTATTTAAAATAAGGAATATATAAATCTAAATCAATATATTTACTAAGGTAAAAACTCATAAAGATTATTATTTAATTTTAGTGATTTCATTCTACAGAAATTTTGTAAGTATTTAAATAAATGTATAGCAAATATTGTTTTGTGGGAAATTTTGTGTTAAAAATACGGATTCTATCATAAATAAATTAAATAAGATACAACTGAATAGAAACTAAGGTATTTTTACAATGAATATTGAGAAAATGTATCCTAGCATTCCAAGAATTAAGTATATAAAAATATTAACACAGAAATTATCTATGTACATTAATGATATAAATATAATACATATTAGAAAAGAAGGTTTAACATTAATATATAATAGCTTATATTTCAAATACGATAACGAATATTGGAGTATACGTAAAGAATGGGTAATGGGTTGTGCAATTAGTACGTTAAGGTTATCAATATTAATAAATTGGAAATAAAAAAAATAATAATAAATCAAAAAATAACACATTATTTTAGATATGTTTATAATACTTAAATAATTGGTACCAAAAGAGCTGTAAATAATATTTATAAAGAATTTAATAATAATATATACAATATAAAATTTACAAAGAATATAGATATGTTGTACCATGTTATACTGAACCGAAATTGAAAACAAAAATTCCTGCTAAGATTTGATGATTTTGGTCATGTAAGGTGATTAAGTTTATTAGAAAAAACAATTTTAAGAAAAAAGAATTAGGTGGAAGAGGGATCTTCAATGGTGAATATTTTGGCTCAATATCTTTAAATATAGAAAAAAGTGACCAGAAACATGAAGAGGCTAGTTCATAAATTAACTGAAGCAATTGAATAAATAGTAGCTCACAAATTAATTATTGCAACATTATGTTTTTACCATTAAGAAAATAATATATATATATAAAAAGTAGGATGAATATTTAGCTATTATTTTATGCTGAAAATTCTGGGATTTTTTTTTATTTATTCCTAAACTGTTCCTACTTGGTATAGTTTCATATAGTAACATCTTATTTTTTATACAAGATAATTAATATAAACTTGAACTGTTTTTTTTTTTAAAAAAAAACAACAACTTTGTCTAATTAATTTTTTGTAGACCAACTTATTGTTATAGCTTGAATTTAAGCTTTAGTTATTTATTTACAATATAAATAAATATTAACATTGCTATCTGGTATATAAATATGAATCAATTTAATATTATCATTGCATATTGTCACAGTTAACTTATTTTTAACAAGAATTAATTATCTCCTTTGTATTCTTTTCAATAGTGTAAGGATGCTAAGTTGATATATTCTTAATAAATGATATAACAAATGTAAATTCAACTTATCTAAATATATATATATATATTTTTTTGTATAGTTATGTTTTTAATTTTGATTTTCCTGTAAATATTGAAGAATATGTTCATCGTGTTGGTCGAACAGGCAGAGCTGGGTAAGACATTTAATGTATTTTATTATGCTGAATAACACTTATTTAAAGATTTTTAATTATATCAACACTATTTTAGGTTTAGTTTGCATGTTTTGTGCGCTAATTTCATTAAATATTATTCTGTTTATATCATTACTAAATATATATTGTCTAATTCAACACAAATGTTTTTAATTAATCCAAGTAAATCTCTTATGAATTTAAATTTATTTACAACAGTACAATTTCATGCAAAATACTATTATTTCTACTAAGACTATAAATTTATTCATAAAGTCTAATATTTCTAAATGACCATGAATAAACAGCAGTACATTATATAATTTTTGGTGATAATGTGCATTATTTATTAAATACTCTTCATTTATGACACAATGTGATATATTTTAGATATTTTGAAAGCATCCTTTTGTTTTGTGTAAATTCGCTTTAAATGACAAATTAAAAGAAATTACTATGACTAACCTAGTTCATAATTCTAAGATTGATTTAGAACCACTTCAATGATAAAGAGAAGTTTCTAAAAAAATTAAATATATTATTTCCAAGAGCAAATTCCCTTCACTTTATTCTAAAGCCACTCACTGTAAATTTGAGTAATTGATGGGTACTAAATAATGGTATAATATTCACATTCTGTTTCTAGTTTTTCTTTATCTGTACAAACACAGGATTCAAATCTTCAGCTAATACACTTATGCATCTAGTATCCATTTTTGTTATTTATATTTAGATAGTTTAACTCTTAACTATAGATATTCCAACCAGATTTTCTAGTGGCTTTATTAAATCTTTCATTTTTACTATCCTAACCACAGATTTTACTGTCATTATATTTACATAGACCAGTAGATGTTAAATTCCATTCATGAAGCAGTCTGTTATTGAGGCACCAATATTGTTTTATCTAGAAAGAGTAATTTATTTGGAAACTTATAAGAGTTATATTTTTTTTTTTTGCCATAATTTTAAGATTCTTGATTGACTGTCCAGAAAACATCTTGATTTTTGACAAATCTTGGACAATGAAGAGTTGACCTTACCATTGGATCTTGAAAAAAAATATCCAAAACCTCATAAGTATATTTTTTGCCATAATTCTTTTAAGATTCTTGATTGACTGTCCAGAAAAGATCTTGATTTGAGACAAATCTTGGATAGTGAAACTATATTGTGTGGAAGAACAAGAAACTAGTGCAAAGAAATAGACTTGAATGTGGCAGTAATAATTCTCTTGGCAATATTTGAGTATCAAGTTTAGTTTGAGCATTTTTTCTCCAAATAAGCTGTCATTAAAGTTTTTGCATTACAATCTCAATTAATGCCTCCAACATTCCAAGATTATTCTAGAAATTATTTTAGAATCTTAACTTCCGATAAATAATGGAAATAGGTTAAGATTAGTCTCTTAAGCAGCATAGCTATGTAAGATTGCATTTCAGTCCGTTATTGCAAAAGATTTAGATTGGATATTTCCTATTGTGTAGTTGAAATTTTGAACATCTTATTGTTCCTTGGATTAAGAATAAGATTCCATTCTTTGAAAAAATATTTACTAACTTTTCATATTTCTATTTTTTGGAAAGAGTCTTTTTTATGAAGTTATTATAATGTTATCAGTATAGGTGAATTTTGTGCCGTTTCTGGAAGATCATTGCTAAATATATTAATGTCGATGAGAGAACTGAACTCTGTAATAAATTGTTTTGTAAAATTTTCTATCTATGTCTATTTAATGCCACTCAAATTTTTCTGTTGGAAACTATTTTGTCAAGTAAATTAATGATTTTTCTACATTTAAGGATTTTAGGAACTTTTAGACTGTTTGTTCAAATAGATTCATAGTCTGAGATTAGATCAATAAAAATAGTATTAGTTATTAATTTATTTTGAATGTTTTTTTTTTCAGTGTGAATTTTTTAAAGATAAAAAAAATGCTCAAAGCAAATTCTTCCTGGTCTAAGCCCATAATGTTCTATGTAATTATTTTTAAACAGTTTCATAAGGATGATTTTTTTTTTTTTTGATCATTGCTAGATTTATTTGTTTTTAAGACTGCATCCACTTTCTACTATTTTAGACTATTCAAGTTAGTAGCTTGAAATTAAAAAAGTGTAAGGTTTTTAAACCTAAATCAACTCGCATAATTACATAGACTTGACATCAGATCAGTTTCTATATATTTTAGTAATAATATTATTAACTTTATTGTGGAAAAATTATAAAAATTGAAAATAAAATCATTTTGTTTCTTTAGGCTAATTTAATAAAAATATTCTAATCAAGGTTTTAAATTTATTCAATTACATAAAAATTAACATAGGGGAGAATTTCAAAAGCAGTTATTAGAGTTGGTTCTATAGATTTAAAGAATGAAACAGTTTTAAAGAAAACAAAAAATATTACAAAAAAAAAAATAATAACTTTGATAATATAAAATATTCAATGAAATGTGGTTTGTTACTAAATGCATTTCTGAATCAAAGAATTTCATTCATTCAAGCAGCAAGGTAAGGGCAAATCAAAAAGTAATTTTTTTAATATAGCCTGTTATCTTGAACTAATTAATAAAGCTTTAATTAATTGTAATGATTTAATTTTAACAACATTTATTATAATCTTTTTTTAAATAGTACTTAGTTTACTTAGTTTGTGTAAAGTGTCATCTCAACCTTATTATGAATAGATTATTAAGTTATTTCAGTTAAATATTTAAAAGTTAAAATATATACAAGAACTTATTTCTGTCAGTTGTGCTAAGGCTTAAATTTCATTCTTTACAATTCAGTAACTATATATAGTGTAACGGTTTGGAATCCCTTAAGGAATCAAGATGGTCGCATCTAACTATAATCGGATTTAGGGTCTTCATATAGGATGCGATGATTCATACGATTTAACTTTAATCCAAGATTGAATCCATTTCAAATAAGATAATTTAGAATATTTAATATTGATGCAACTTAGACTAATTGATCCAATCTTCACCTTTGTTGATTATTCCATTCTGTTCAGTATTCGAACTCAGGGTAGTTTTACATTTAACTTTCTTCAGGGATTTCCATCAATATCCTACAGTAGTAATAATACTTAATATAATCTCAATAGATTTTTAAAATTAATTTCAACCAAGTTATCAGGATATTAAATTAGTATGATATATGAGTATGTGTATTCAATCTTATTTTGTTTCAGAAAATAAATAAATCGGAGACCTCCTTGAATTTAAAATAAACTTTAACATATTTATTAACAGATAACAATTTAAATTTATTTCATATAACAAAAAAAATTATAAGTGCTTTACATACATTTCTATTATTTTATGGTATCAAAGTTAAATAATACCTTCCCATATCCCCATAGTAGGTATGTATCATGACACAAACAAATTTTAACAAGTTATAAAACAATAAATGAAATTTTATAATTTCAAAAACTATATATAATAATACTAACTAGCTAAATTTATTTTAATTAATATATGTATAAATGATCTTATATTATCCAATCCTTATGAGGGAATTCCAATTTGATGAGACACCCCCCCCCCTTCTGTGTGTAGTCAATATTATGAAATAAAAGACCTTTCATCCAAATATGTTAATCATTTACACAGAGAATAATAAACAAATATTACTATATTAATTAAGTTAGTAATAAACAAAAATTCTGTCTTATGGATGAATTTAATATGAAGAACAATAAAATCTTACCTTCATATTAATTTTACCTTTACCTTTGTCAAGTCACTTTACAGGGAAGACCTAAATTCTATTAAATAAAAAAAATATTTAACTCAAATGATCTTTCCATTTCTCTTCATCTAATAACTTTCTTAAATGGACTACTTCAACATAAATGATTTTTAGAAGCAAAGGAAATAAAATTAGATGTCTGAAGCTGATGACACATAAAGATAATATGATAGTTTTGACCTATTCCTTTCCATAACGAGATTAATAATGTTCATTAAGGATTAAGTTCATTATTCTTCGATCATCAACCATCAATGAAGCAGCTAGAATAGTCCGTTGTTCAGAATTCTTCCTCTTGCGTGATGTTGACATCTTCCACAAATTATATAGATGAAGTACGCACGTAGTTTAGGCATTTCGGTAGGAATAAGTAATTACATTATTTTCAGTTAAAACAATGGCATTTTATCCTATGGCAAGTGGTCTTTACTCATGACACATTTTTTTAATACTTATTATCTTAAAATAATTTAGTTTAAATATATAAATGTTTTTTTTTTGATGAAACTTATCTCCTTTAGAATTCCAGTTTAGAACAATCTTATTATGATTATTTTTCTGAAGGTTTGTGATGATGGTGTTCTAGTTGTGTTTTTATATTGGACTATTTCCATCATCTAATATTTGTATTGAATATCTTCTAGAAAAATTTAACTTTATTTAAATATTCCAAATACATTCAACTATCAGTATTAGCACATCAAACAGGTTAGTATATGCACGTTTCGAGAGATATTTTTCTCTTCTCTTTTTCAGATGTTGCTAGCCTGACCAGTGACAGTATTAGCATGGGATTTGAAACTGAACCAACACTCTGAGCCATCCTGGATGGCTCTGTTAGAGCGTTACCTTAAAATTCAATACTAATCTAAGAGTCCAGGTTCAAATCCCATGCTAATGCTGTCATTCACTGGTCAGGCCAGCAATACCTGAAGAAGAAGGGAGGAAATGTTTTGTCGTATTACTAACAGTTGAATGTATTTGGAATATTTAAATAAAGTTATATTTTTCTAAAAGACATTCAATAGACATATTAGATGATGGAAAAAATCCAATATAAAAATACAACTGATCTTATTATGAGTTACTCTAATTAATCAAAATATATTGAACCGGATTGACATCCAATTCAAGAGTTTTACTGCCCAAAATTAAAAACTTAATTTTTGTTAAATCTTATCTAATGTTTAAATTTTTATTATTATTTAAAAAGAGTATGTGTATCAAAATACACACGCGTTTATATGTAAAACAGATCGTTTCAATGTTTTTAAAATAGTTTTCTTATACTGCTTGTTTGTTTTTTTTTAAATCAATTTGATTTAAAAACAAGCTGGCTAGCTAATTACATTCCTGTTGCTTTTATTTTAATTATTGTAAACTCATTCTAAAAGCAGAGATTTGATTTGTGTTTTTGTTTTTGTTTCAATAATCCCTGGGTAGAATTCTTAGATTAGATTGAACTGGAGATTAATATTTGCCCTGCCTTAGGCGTAGAATTCAACAACAAGGAAAGTGTTTCGCGGGAAATGGAGCGAGGTATAAATAGCCCCGAAAATTTGGAGAGTGAGTTATTAATTATTCTTAACTAGACAAGCTGTTTTTCTCAAGTGAAAGTTTGTATTCTTTTATGCACTTTGATTGCAGCCTGTTGTGATCCATAGTTTTGATAGCAGTTTGGACATTTAATTCCTGCTAAAAACTTACAATTATTAACAGACTTCGTTGCTGTACCAGATGTCAAAATTTACCACTCTGAGTTTTGCCATTATCAGGATGTCTTGCTAATTTAACTCAAAAGATGGACTCACGCCTGCCAACTCTCCTTCAATTCTGCAATGAACACCTAAAATAAATAAGACCCCGCTGCCTCTACCTTGCCACTGTCAAAAGGACCTGAAAATGGTCTAAAATAAATGTGCGCACTCAACGCGAATGTGCTGGACCGTAAGATAAAATTTTCTTTTATTCTTCCCAGGGTAAATTTCTTTTCATTAAATCTCCACTCAATCTAATTATAAATATGTATTCATAAGTAATATTTAACCTCATATGTAATATTTGTTGTGATTTTTTATATTTTGCCATGTGTCTTGGAATCTTAGTTTTAAGATTCCAAGTTTGCTTTCAATTTTTTTTATTGGAGAGTGACGAGTGAGTTTTTCTATTTTATGCCTAACTTTTACTAAATGCTTTAGCAGTCGTGTATATTTTGAATGCTTACCTGTAATTATTTTAGTACTCCATAATTGATTTTAAATACTGTGTTTGCGCTTTTGCAAACCACCAAATCTTTTGGCTGGCGACTTTATTTTCGTAGTCTTCGTTTCTTATATCTCTGAAAGCGGAAACTATAATTATTTTTGCTTTGTAATTTTATAAGTCACCAGCAGGAAGATAATATTTATCCCTTTTTTTAATTAAAGGTGAGAGAGAGACTTTCACTGCTAAAGTATTTAAAGCTTTCATATTTTCGTACTCATGTGCACTCACCGATATAATTATTTTGTATTTACGTGTGCTTTGAATTTATCAGAGCGTGTACTCAGAACTTATTTCATAAATTTATTTCTTAATTATAATTATTTGTAATTCCTTTTCTTTAATTGCTGGGGCAGACGTAACTGGTTTTCTAATGATTTACTTGTCTCCTATTGAGACCTTTAATTATGATTTTTAGAGTAGTTTTTGCTAACCGTTTGGTTGGGGATTTGCCAGTTTTATTTGTTTGTTTTCCTTTCATTTTCAATCATATTTTTCAGTTGTTCTTGAGGTAGATCAATCACTTTATTTTAAACGTAATAATAGGTGCAGCTTCTACCGGCATATGACATTCATGGGCCCATTTTTTTTGGACCTCGAAAAGCTTGCCGGCGCTGGTTTCATTGATTTATTTCAAGAACGTATTGTTTAAGTATCTGAAAGTGAAAACCAATGTTTGGGTGAATCCTCTGCTGAATGAAATTGCTTCCTCCCTTTTATAATTCGTTATTGGAAAATCAGTGGGTCTGCCAGAGCAATGCGTTTAGTCTTTCTGGTATACGCCTGAGCTAATCCTATTTGTTAACTTATAAACTTTTCTTATATGTTATTCTTCTCTGAATAAAATTTTAAATATGTTTAAACTTAATTTGGCTGACGTTTGTCTTGGTGCTTTTGTGTCTCAGTTGTCTAAACAATTTTAAGATCTCTTTTGTTTCTCCCTGAGTTTAGTCGGTGCAAACCATCATCATCATCTATTCTGATCACAGTAAATAAATTTTCCATGTGATGTGATGTACTATGGCTTCTCCTTAAACGAAGTCAAGAATATCTCGGCAATTATGCCCAGATAAGCCTGTTAGCCATTTTATTTTACATTCTCCATTCTAAATTTACCCATAATCTGCTCTATCCCATTTCCACAACATAATCTTTGTCAACTCTACTTTTCGCAAACCCAGCATAAAAACCAATAATTCACTTTCTGTATAATCACTCTTTTCATATTTATTTTCCCACAACTTCATTATATGTACCCTTTCTGTTTTCAAACATTTACATTCAATTAACAAATGCCTAATATTTTCTATTTTTTCCTTACATAATTTACAAAATAAATCACCCATATTTTTCCATTTACATGTATATTCTTTTGTAGCTAAAGATCCCGTTCGAGCCTTAAACAATAAACTACTTTCCTTACTATTATCATATATTAATTCACACCTAATATTCTGTTTATTTCTATATATATATTTAAACTCTTTTTACTCTCCATACTATTTCTCCGTCTCTCTTACTCCCTAGTCTTTATTAATAAATTTGTTCTTTTATCCCATTCCTTACTACTATAACACTCAATAATCCTCTTAACACAATCATCCCATCTTTTGTACAAATATAGTGATATAAATTCTTTATCCAAATCTTTTGCATACCGCTTTACCTTTCTCACCCATCTTGTTACCTGCCCTTTACTCATAACCCAATTAAATACCATTTTAGCTATTCTTTTATTATCTATAAACTGCAATCTACCAAACATTTTCATTTTACTTTTTGCATCTCTCATATGAAAACTTGACCACCCATTTCTCCTTGAATTGCCTCCCTTGCTGTCCATATTTCTGCATCCAATGCATATCTTCCTACTTCCCTTTGAGCTTTTTCTAAGTAATCTAATATCTTTTTACTAACATATAATGCATCATTACCATATGTTAACCTTGCTACTGCAACTCCTTTCCATATAATTCTAGCTACATCATATTTATTATATGAAAACACTGTTAATTTCTTTATCAATCTCTTTCTTTTCTTTGCTTCATTTATCAATTTTTCCTCCCATGTGATGTGATGTATTATGGCTTCTCTTTAAATGAAGTCAAGAATATCTCAGCAATTATGCCCAGATAAACCTGTTAGCCACTTTATTTTACATTCCCCACTCTAAATTTACCATAATCTGCTCTATCCCATTTCCACAACATAATCTTTGTCAACTCTATAGCCTTTATATCTAAATCACTCTTTTCATATTTATTTTTCCACAACTTCATTATATGTACCCTTTCTGTTTTCAAACATTTACATTCAATTAACAAATGCCTAATATTTTCAATTCCTTCCTTACATAATTTACAAAATAAATCGCCCTCTGTGTCAGATAGATTGAGTGTCCAGTATAATATATATATAATTTCATTTTGAAATTACAATTAATGATACTAAAGAGTAATTTATTTACTCTTTTTATTGAGTGAGATTAGAGTTCTTTTCTAATAAAATTGTATCAATAAGAAAATTTGTTCAACCTATTGATCCATCTTTAATATGTTCGGAATTCGAAAAGCGCAAAACAACTATGCATAGTGGCTAGTTCATTGGCAAAAGAGAATTAAATTTTGAAATTATTTGATTCAGCTTTTATAGTAGAATCGACTTCCAGTAGCATCTATATGATTTTCACGATTTCATATTTGATTATTGTTGAAATTCTTATGATTAATAATCATATAATTGAATTCTAATTTTTATTTCCTTTGTGTTTAGTTGCTAAGATTCGACTTGACTTAAGGTTATCTCCATGTTTATATCTTGATTAATGGTTTTAGTAAACTTAAAAAATCATTTATATATATGAATGATTTTAAAATTAAAATATTTTATTTTAATTTAAAACAACTATTTATTTAAAATAAGCAAAACTCTCTATATGTATTGCCACTCAGTGTAAGCCAGATAATCAATGGATGACAGAAGGCTTGTGCATAAAATCCTCATCTAGTGCTTACTCATCCAATATTCCCAGAGTAGTTTCTGGCTTGTGGCCTTCGTCAATGAGGGGATTTGGATCTGAGAGCACTGCAGCTAGATCCAGGGCTCCTCACTGACAGTGGCCACAAGCCAGAAACTAGTCTGGGGATATTGGATGAGTAGGCACTAGATGGGAATTTTATACACAAGCCTTCTGGCATCCATTGATTACTCTGGATTGCACTGAGTGGCAATATGTATAGAGTTTTGCCTGTTTTAATAACATTTAAGAATAAGCATAAGAAATAGCAATCATATGATGTTTATTGGCTTAAAACTATTTATTTAAATTGATTTTTTTATTGTTTTTATGTATCTGTATTTGAATGTAAAAGGGATAATGTATATACATGTATGTGAGTAGTTTTACATATTCTTACATTTCCCCTCGACTTAAGAGATTAAAATAAATTGAATATTTTTTATTTTAATTCTTGATTTTTTGTTCACAAAAAAAAATATTATTATTAGTAACTAATCTATTTAATAATATTTAAGTTGGTATTTGATTTGATTTTATGCTAATCTGAGGATTAAATTTAGGTATAGTTTCTTTGTACCAATATTTGGATGATTTTAGTGAACTATTGGAAGTATTTAATATATGACTATTATTGTCGTTTTGATTGGATTTTCTTTCCCAATTATGGAGATCATTATCTTTTTTTTCTTGTTTTATAATTGATGGCATTTAATGATTCTCCTTCTCTTTTTTCCGAAAATTTGTTTGTTAATCGATGATCATTTATATCAATGTTATTTAATAGGTCAGTTACTTGTTCAATGCTTTGTGCATGGATACATAGCAAAGTCTGTTCGATTTTTAGTGGTAGATTGTTTTACAATTCTAATTATTTGGCTTTCACTTAAATGATACGTATTTAAAGTTTTTAATTTAGCCGCTTGTCTTATAAAAAAATTTGTTAAAGTTTCTCTAGGAATAGGTTTGTATTTTTTTTATATCTGATATAGTAACGTTTCTTGTTTATCTTTATTCCAGAAACTTTTCATTATTAATTCCTGATATTCATGGAAGGTATTTGGTGCTTGGAATAAAAATTGCGCCCATGATAGGGCTTCGTTTTGTAAATGACTATATGTTACTATCACTTTTTCTCCTTCTGATAAATTTGTGTTAACTGAGAAGTATAAATTTAAACTTCATAAATGTTCAATTGGAGACTCATTTGTAAAACCTTAATATTTTAAGTTTCGCAAATTGGTTGATATCATTTGTTTGTATATTATTATTATTTATTTCCTTAGATTTATCTGTAGTTGGTATGGTTATTTGTTCATTCATTTCTGATATAGATTTATTGAAAATAGTTTCTTGTATATCATAAATCTGATTTAAATCCTTTATTTCTGAATGCGTATTGAACGGATCTTTCATGTTAATTAGTTTAACATTTAAATTATCTTTTTTTTTTAAAAAATGAGGTCTAATTTATCTTTTGTTGTATCACTGTCATTTTTCGATTTTTTTATATTTTGGACATCTTGTATTTTATTTATCGAACTATGTATACTTTCTATTTGATTTTGCAAATTATTCTGATCTTTGATTAGCTTATCAATATTGTTTATTTTGAGTGATTTCACTTTCAATTAAATCTTTTTTAATATTTATACATTTATTATTTTTTAAGGTATAGATTTTCTTTTCATGATCTTCTAATTTACAATCTTGTTCTTTTATAAAACAATTCATTTCTGTATGTAGTTTACTTATTTCTTTATTTCCTTTTTGAATTTCTTTAACTTCAGTTTTAAAATTATTACAAGAATATATTTCAGTAAACTTATCATCAATTTTATTTTCAACTTGTTTTCCAAATTCTATAAATCTTATCTGACATTGACGATCTCTCTCATTGATGTCTTCTTTTATTTCTTTCATTTATCTTTAATTTGATGAACTGAATTGTGATGTCCTTTTATTTATTTCTTTAATCCATTAAATTGGATAATTATTTTGCTTTTTTATGTCTTCTTTAGTGACCATATTCATTTCTAAAACTTTTATCATCATTTGATTGATAATAGAATCATTAATATTTTTTACATCTTGTTCTTTATTTGAGATAATCCATCATTTAAAGCAACATATGTTTGAACCATCATTTCATGAGAAGTGTTGGTGTAGAGTAATCACTCTCAATCGTAGTGATTTCTGATGACTGGATTATTGAAGGTCCTCCAATATTTCTAATATCTTCTTCACAAACATTAATATTTTGTAAATTTTCAATACCTTCTGTTGTCGTATTAATTAAAAATTTTCCATTTCTAGTTAGCATAAATTCAGTTTTATTTTGGTTATAAATTTATTTATTCCTTATTTATTAAGAGATTATTTGTCATAGGATTTATGCCTTTTCTTTTTAATATAATTTTAACTTTTCCTACTTTTTTTATAGGCGTTATTAATTTTAATGCCTAATTTTAAAATTATCTTTTTAAGCGACTGACTCATCTATTTAACCATCGATTATTTTATCTCAGGGTCTCTTATTTATATCATTGTTTTACAATTTCACATTATGATCATATCATGCTTTGATAGTTGAAATTATCTATAGTTATATTCCATAAAAAAAATTTTTTTTTAAACTATGGATGTAGTTAATGGTAAACTATTGTTTCATGCCCCTAAGAAGTTGGATGCCATATGTAACGGTCCGGAATCCTTTAAGGAAATTAAAATATTTATTTTAATTTAAAACAACTATTTATTTAAATTGACTTTTGTTATTAATGTTTTTATAGTTTGACTTGCAAGTTATATATCTGTATATATATATATATATATGTATTTGAATGTAAAAAGGATAATGTATATACATATATATACATGTGAGTAGTTTTACATACTCTCACAATAGGTATACTGTATTAGCTTGACACTATTTAATCATAGGCTATTACTTATGGTTTCTTATACAAAATGCAACTATTGTCATTAAATGATCTCTTTTATAATCATTCTCTGATAATGGATTCAATTAAAATTATTTCATTATTGAAGAAACCAAAGCTATTCAAATAATTTTGCGATTTAATTATGAATTGAAAAAGTAAAATGAATAATTTTTTTCTCTTTTAATTACTTGTATATTATTAATCATTGTTAGAATTTATTGTGCTGTTAATATAATATTAATCTAACATTAATAATCTAATGTTTAGAGCTTTGTCATTACAAACAAAATATTTTATATCCCTATATAGCACTTTTGATGTTGCAGTATTATATATATTATTTTAAAATATACATTGAAATTTTTTTTCTATTGATTAAATTTTTCCAAATATTTGTAATATCTCATATTCTAGAAATTCCTTATTTAAATTGCTAAATTATGAGACCTCAATTTTTGTTTTGTAGAAAAACTGGTAAAGCTATTACTTTAATGGCATGGGGAGATCGAAGGAAAGCTGCAGCTCTCATCAAAATTTTAGAAAAAGCTGAAGCGGTATTTATTTAATTTTATGATGAAATTTATTTGTGGAATTTAAGCCATACACATGGGTGTATTATAACAAATTACATATACACGTGTAAACATAAAATTAATGCAGCTTAATGCATATATAATTAACAGGAATAAACTATTCTCCTCAGGCTATTATCAAATTATACTAACAAAGGGCTAAAATTAGAATGAATTCAATCCATCCATGGTCAGTTGATAATTAGCTTAATAATTATTAATGCCATGTTTTCATCTGGTTGATATATCAAGCTTATCTAATGTTGGCAAGGATAAGTTTATAAATATCAAAAGTTTTAAAAAATGTGTATTCATTCTATTTTTAGTTCTTTGTTAACAGTGTTATTTATTCATAGCATGAAGGAGGTTAGTTTGCTGCTCTTAATTACATATATAAATCATGTCCTGATATATAACAAATCAGGTTTAGTTAGTTATATGTGAAATATCTTTTCAATTGTAAGGATATTACCAAGCAAATAAATTTATATTTGCTTAGTGTTATCTTTACAATTGGTGTCCTTTTACAAAAATCTAGTCTGATTATTTTGATATGTGCTTAGCATTTTTAAAATTGTAGAAGTTTGTTTAGTTGGTTCTTCCAAGATGATGGGATTAAAAAATGATTTTAAAATTTGTTTCTTTTGAAGGAATAGAAGACTAAAAAGCAGCAAAAAGTATCTATATTATTCTCTTATTACTGTATGTCCTGACAAATAAGCAGAAATTTTTGATTAAAAAAAAAAAATCATAATGTAATTCCAATACTTATTAAGAGTAAGTTTGAATATTTGAATAGCATATTCTTATCAAGTATTAGATTGGTTTGAAAGGCTTTTTGATATAATGATTATGACATTCATCTAGAAAACTCCTGATCGGAAATTTAAACCAGGAACAGGTAAATTTTTTCAATTAACAGTCTTAATAGTTTTTCCTTCAAATAGTTGACCTGTAAATAATTCAGTTAGCTATTCAATATTCATAAGTAGGCATCTGGATAATAGATATTGATAGGCTGACTATAAAAAACAAAAAAATGCACTGTAAAATAACTTTACTATTGGTGGAGGAAATGTTATAGGAATTATGTATCAAACTCATGATTTATCTATGTTGTTTTCCTATTTATACAGTGAACAAAATTTTGACAGACATCCATTCATCATTTTGATGGCAATGTATAAAGTCTGCAAATATCACGTTTAAAATACCTTATATGTTGATTTCAAATTGAGTCTTGCTATATCGTCCATAAATAATCTACAGCTAATATAATGTGAAAATCTTACAGTCCATGAAGATAATGGCTGAGTTTAGTTATTTGTTTTATAATTGAACATTAATTTCTATGCAAATTATTTTTCAAAAAAACAGTAGTTATTTGAAGAGCATTGGCACGATCGGCTCCTTTTGCTTCC
This sequence comes from Epiperipatus broadwayi, assembly GCA_028023455.1. NCBI lineage: Eukaryota > Metazoa > Onychophora > Udeonychophora > Euonychophora > Peripatidae > Epiperipatus > Epiperipatus broadwayi. The sequence continues at coordinate 2,733,612 of JAQFVV010012397.1, read as the reverse complement.
CTAATCACCTTATATTTGTAAGCCATTAGATTGACATCCTTCATAATTTTGTTTGTCTCTAAATTTGTTTAAATATCTAATATGTAGCAATATTTCTACAGAAAATAAGTTAGGGATGCTCTTGTACATACTTAATAAGAAAAGTAACCCTACTGTGTGCAACTAATTTTGTATTATAAATTAAAAGAAATATCGTGCACATGGTAATACTTATCTAAAAATGATTATATTTTTTATTCTTTATGAGCATTAAAATATAAGAAAATGTTTAAAAAAATCAATTTTATTTAAAATAAAATGTGTTTTGCATAAAAAGAAAACAATTGTTTTAAAGATGTGTAATTAGAGTTGAAGTCAATTAATATAAATTATTTTTGCAATAGTCCCTGTTTATCATGATTATAAGATTTAAATATAAAAAAAAACGAAGCTCTGTTCTTTAAAAAGGAATTATAAAGGAATATTAATTGAAATTTCTATATTCAAAGCAAAATGTAAAAAAAAAAAAATCAATTAAAATAATTGTTTTTAAATTTTTTGACGTATGATTCAGCCTCAACAATTAAATTCATCTTGAAATGAAAATCAGAGCCAAACAGGCCTATGTAGCTGTTCTATTTAAGCCAAGAAGCATTCAGGCATTGGCATATCGGTGTCTATCAACAAAACCAATTATTGCATCAATATTTTTATATATGAAGCAATTAGATGAAATAAATGTATAGTTTATTAACAAAATTTTAAGAAACAAAGTTATTTTGATAAAAAAAACATTTAAAATGTGTTAACTCTGAAATATTTACCAGTAAACTTTTCAAGACCGAAGGCATCATATCCATCTATAAGCAGTTATATACACACATAAGCAATCATTGCGTCAGTTGTATAGCTAAGCTATTCTGATTCAAGCTGTTGAACATATATATATAGCCCATATAGAAAGCCAATTGTCACTAAGTACAGTATGAGTTATAATATTAAATGGATATTGAAGAATAATAAAAGTAAATTCATTGATATAGAAATAATTTTAGAAAAGTGTTGCTTTTTCAGAAAATATCTTTAACTTTATGGTGGAATTTAGTAGACCAATGATAATGAAATCGGAAAATGAAAACAGGAAAGATTGCTGAAACAAATAAAGCTGAACACATTTATTTATAGTCTGAGGTTAGTTTTTCAGTCACCTTTTATCTCTGATAAGATAAAAGATTGTTTAAAGATTTCATTATGTAAACTATCACAGTATTAAATCCAAGATATTTATTATATCTGTAATCATTATACTTTGTATTCCACCTAAAATTTAGATATAGTGATGTTTTAATATTGACATATACATTAAACTAAACATCCATTGCCATTGAATTACTTTATTGGTTTATGTTTAACATTATATGAAATTTAATAATTATATTTGATAAATTCTGAATTGATTTTGTGCTCTATTAAACTAGCGCATTGATATATTTTGTACTTATCATAATTTATTATATCTATATCCAGTAAATTTGTTACTTATTTAAATTTAGTTGTCAACCCATAATCTTATTTATATATTATATTTTTATACCTTATTTGTATTTACTGTCTATATTTCTTTTGGCTTTTTTTTTTTCTTTATGTATGTAAAATTATAAAATTGGGAATGCTTTTGTATTTATGCGTGAATTCTATATAATTTTTTTAATCATATAGGCATCATCTAATTAGAAACTTTATTTTGTTGATAGCAACTCTGTCAGACATTGCCAGGAGTCATTTTAGTCAACATATTTAAATATGACAATTAATTAAATGGAAAGTCATCAGCACTATAGTTCCTACTCTCCAACATAACACGATTACATTAATACTTAATGCATATTTTGTTTCATATATAATTGCAAACCCAATTTGGCACATAATTTTTTTTTTTCAAATTAAATGTCAATTACTTATATATTAACATTCTATATTGTTTTTAATCACTTAGAATTTATAGACACAAGGCAATCAAAAACTAACCATTGTGCAAATCTCTAAAAAAAATTTTTTAAAGATTTTAAAGAAATGCATTCTTAAAATACTGTGCGTGTGGATTGTTATAGTGATACCCGATTTTCAATATTTTGATAACTAGATCTTGCCAGAAATCACTTAAATGATATTAGATGGTTAAATGGAGCGTGAGCATTGACATTATAGTAACCACTCTCTACCAAACTTCATTAGCATTTAATGCATATTTTATTTAGTATGGCAATCCAACTAGGACTATATAAATTTGCCATTATTTTTTTCAATGAGTTAGAAGTTAACAACTACAAATAGAAACATAATACATAAAATTTAACTTGGTTGGGATGCTTTTGCTAGAAATAACTTAATATTAAAGGAAATGTGCCTATGTGTTTGAAAAGGAAGGTTTCAATAAATGTGTTTCACCAGTTCTAACTTATGGATCTAGTACTTGGATATTTAACAGAAGAGTAATACAGATTGAAAACAAAATACATGGATGAGAAAAAAATAGGTGTTATTGATGTCATTGAAAGAATTAAGACAAGTGGAACTGGGCTGGACATGTTGCTAGAAGAGATGGTAATAGATGAACAGTAGAAATCTTAAAACTGGATTCCAAGAGCTTATAAAAGGCCCAGAAAGAGAAACGAGATGGATGAAATAAACAAGTGTGTGGGAATAATTGATGTGAAGAAAGGCTAAAGATCAGAGGAAATGGATTGAAGATATCAACCTGCAGATTGATGTTTGAAAATGATGATTCTTTTCAAATCAAATAATGTCACTTATGAATTGCAATATTTTATCCATTAATATACATATATATACACAGTAATCAAAAACTAGAAGCATTAATTACTTTATTTTCAATGCTAGATGTGATATTTCTGTAAATTTCTTAAAATGTCTTTTCAATAACTTCACGTTAGACAAATTGTATAAATTACAACTTTAAATAATTTTAAAATTTGGGTACCGATTTAGTTTGCACTCACGGCCATTTTGAAATCTAAAGACCAACCAAAACCACCACTGACCCAATCCAACCAATAAATGACATCGAATAATCCACGTGGCCATGATATGACCGTTCATTTTTTAATCGTAATTAACATCAATAATTAAAAAATTAAAATGCTACTTTCATACAACTATACTTTAATTTATAAAATATAAAAAATGGGAATAACGACTATTGAATAAACATAGAAATAACTGCCAAAATATATTAATTAAACAATTAATAACAAATGGTATTTTATCTTACATTAGTTGAAAGAATAATTGTTTAAAGTAAAGAATATTAAGTTTACAATTAATAAATCAGATTTTTCTTTCCACAGTAAGTAATGTTGTGTGCTTAATTTTTCACATCGTTATTAAGCTAGCAGATGGATAAAAAGAATGAGAGATTTATTCATTAAATTCCTTAAAAATGATAACGCTACTATTGACAATAAAAAGATTAGTTTATCTTATTTAAAGTTCAATACCTGTTTTACACTTAAAATAAATTTCTATTAAAATTTAATTATTTCAAATGTACAACAGATATTATAAACACTAACCATTTCATAGACACTATCATCTTTGAGAAATTTAATGAATAAATCTCATTTAGATTCTTTTTATCCATCTGCCAGCTAATAACGACATGTGAGAAATTAAGCACACCTTACTTGCTTTGGTAAAAAAATAATTTTTTTTTTAATTTTAAAATTAATATTAATTATTCTTCTGACTAATGTTAAGATAAAATGTGATTTATTATTAATTATAGAATATGCTTCGGCAGTTATTTCTACATTTATCCAACATTTATGTTATTTCAACGTGGTTTTTTAATTAATACGTTTCCATTATTTTTTTTTCCTTTACTTTTTCTGTTTAAGTACTTTAAATTCGTATTTTAGAAATTATAAGGTAGTAAAAAATAATATGCTTTATTTCGTATAGGCATTTAGCATAATTTGTATTTTAGAAGTTATAATCTTTTAGTATTTGGAAATTATAAGCTTGGTTTGATCAGGCTTATCAGCCAAACCATCCTTCCCCTCCCTGTATACTCATTATTAAACAACATTTGTATTTTAGAAGTTATAATCTTTTAGTATTTATAAATTATAAGCTTGGTTTGATCAGACTTCTGCATCTTTTGGACAATACTTCATATTGGCCAAATCATCCTTACCCGCATACTCCGGTGCTTTGAACCATTATTTAATAATATTCGTATTTTAGAAGTTATAAACATTTAGAGTGCGCTCACCACCATCTTGAATTCCAAGGAACACTGACACATTCAAGCGACCCCGTGGATTATTCAATGCCATTTATCACTTGGAAGTGTCAGCGGTAGTAGTGAGTGCATACTAAATCAGGACCAAAATTTGTCTATAAAACAAAATTTGGAAGCTAGATGGTATAGTCTATAGTTGTATTTTTTGATATTTTAGCGAGACTTGTAAAATACTTTCTTCTAAAATAGCTTAAAACTAGTGCTTTGCTTTTGTATGCATTTTATTTGAAGGTTCCCAAATTAATTAACAATCATCCATTTACATATTTAGCTAAGATTTTTTTGAACTCCTCTTGATTTTAATGTAAACTGTAAATACTTTTAGCTCAGGATAATCATTCTTTTCTAATTTGCTTACTAGGAATAACTTATTAAAATTTCTCTTATAGTTAGTATTGCTTGAAACTGAAATTATTGGTTTATATTTTAAATAGCTCAAATGTATATGCAAACAAAGGGAATAAATCACTCGCCCCCAGGCTATGACTTAAAAGCAATCTAAATGTTTATAAACATCAAAACTACCAGGAATAAGTGGATTCACTCTATTCTTGATCCTTTGTTCAACTTGCTTTTAAATCATAGCCAGGGAGTGATTTATTCCCTTGGTTTATATTTTGTAAAATTGACTATTTTCAATTCATTTATGTACATACATAATATAAAACCTCATTTTCAATATTATAATTGCATTTTATGCATTTAAAACTAATTTTTTTATTTAAATTTGCATATATGCCTTTTTTATTCAATAATTTTCATTACATTTGTAGTAGGAAGTGATTAATGGACTTTGAAGAAAAAATAAACACAAACGAGAAAACATTATATATATATACACATAAGCATTCGAATTTGATTTTATCTTATTTTAAAACTTTCCATTTTAGGTAATTCCTCAAGGTTTACTGCGTATGGCTGAGAAATACGAACAACAAATAGCTTCTCGTCCAAAAGGCTTTCGTAGAGGTGGACAGAGGTCTTGGAATTAAACTTAATTTTTGTATTGTTATTACAAATTAATTTATTAATTAACTAAAAAAATTTTTAATTTTGTAAATAGTTTTTTTGTAATGGTAAAAAAATTTTTTTTCCCTATATTTGAAATTTGTGATTACTTAATGATTTGTGTAGAAGAATTGATATTCAAAGCATATATATATATATTCTTTGGATTCTCTTTATAAATATATCAAGTCGCAATATTATAATTGGTTTTTATTTTTTCTAATTCCTTTGTTTGAATACATATTAGTTATAAAAGAAATTTCAAACAGGCAAATTGTGGAAAGCATAAATGAAATCAGTCTATCAAACATTAAGGTGGGGGTTATTTTACACATTTCCATTAGTTCTTTTTGCCTGTAAAAAGTGGCATACTATCTACATATTAGATTATTTTTTAAATATTTTATTGCTTTCCTTTGTGCATATGAGTGAAGTGAGATTTTTAAAAATAAATTGGCAATGATAACTTTCACATAAGAATATAAATTAACAAAAAAAAATTCAACAGTTCTGAAGAATACATTATTTTTGTGAGGTTGAATAAAATAAAACATACTTTATGCAACTGTTTTCATCTAAACTTTCTATTACAGCAAGTTAGGGACATATTATCATGTAAAACATAAAATCTGTGATCAGTAAAAAAAATGTATGTGAATGCATTATAAGATAATCACTAAAGCAAATTCTAGATATGACTTAGAAAAATGTATTTATTTATTTTTTTGAAAATATATATATACAATACTTTATGATTATTTAGTATACTTATAAACCAAAAAATATGGTGTGCTAGTATATTTGCTGGCAAATTTTTTGCCATCTGGAGTAGGATCCGAAAATGCTACTTCATTTATTGGTATAATGTATGGGTAAGCAAACTGCCCTCTGAAAAGAAAAAATTAATAAATAAATATACATAAATGTCATCAAAAATTCATTGTGCTGTTTTTTTACCCATATATATTTATAATTATACAGATAAGTCATTTTCAGCACATTTTTATGTCCATTTCAAAGTAAAATATTACAGTGACATTTATTGCTTTATATTAGAAACAAAACAAAAAATAAAAATAAAAAAGTTACCATATAGCAATTCAAATTGTTCATTTGAAATAAATAAATTATATAATGACAATTATTCAATATGAATAAAAACATACTTTATATGTACTACCTTACTATATAATTTTCTATTCATTTTTAATTGACCAGTTATTAATTATATTTATTGAAATTTGTTATGCTCAATAGAATGTTTCATATGTCTTCTTTTTGGATCTTTAATGTAATTAAAAAATATAAATAGTATTGTAAACAAATTAAAACAATATAAAAACCAAAATATTTTTTTACAATGTAGAAAAAGTATGCAAGTATTCCAAGAGTTAAAAGTTTTAATATAAAACTTACATCAATATATAAATGATATAAACATAATAAGTATTATATAGATTTAACATTGATACATAATAGTTTATATTTTAAATTCAATACGAACTTTGGAATATACACAAAGGATGGGTTACGAGTTGTACAATTAATGAGTTAATAACATAAATATTTGTAAATGAATTATAAAGTGTTATACTTAAAAAAATAAGTCAAGAAATAACGTTATTTTAAATATGTAATATTTTAACAATAGATATATATTATATTTCCAAAAGTAGAATTTGAAAAAAGAATTAAATATTTAGATCCAAAAATTCATAGATATATAATTTGAGCTTTTAAATTATATTAAAGAACTGAAAAGATAAATATATGAAACTAATTATATTAAGCATAACAAAAATAATTGTATGAATATATATAAAATGTCAATAGAATAACTGATCAATTAAAAATAAATGGAAAATTCTATAACTATAAATATAACAATTCGTCAATTGTTAAAACAGAGTATCTTTAATATAAACAAAATAATAACTAAATAATTATTGCCAAGCACTTTCAACTCTTAACAATACAATGAAATGTTGAATTCATTGCCTAGGAGAAAATAGAATTTTTTACACTGCCTTGATAAGGACTCATAAGAGTTGAAAGCGCTTGGCAATAATTATTTTATTTATATTAAAGATACTCTGTTTTGACAATTGTTATATTTAGTTATATATTAACAGAATGTTGTATAATTAATTTTTTTCCTATCATTCTTAAATTTCTAACAATTTGGATTGTTATATCATAATTTTATTTTTGTTTCTATATAAAAAAAACAATAGCTGCTATGTATGCAATAGTATACTGTAACAAAGAGGATCTTTAGGTAAACTTGAGAAAGTATAATTATGAACCACTCATTCAATACTTTCTTTTGAGATTAATGACAATGATTAAGCCTATATTTAATAGTATATTTTATTTAACAATCCAAACCTAATTCAAAACCTAAATTCTGTTACTATTTTTTTTTTTTTTATACACCTCAGATTAAAGTGTTATATTTACCTCAGTTAAATTATTATGCAATTAGAGTGATATCGATTTATCAGATGCCATGAGTTGTAATGATGCCCATGTTAGTTGCAAACTATGAAATGATCATTTCAAATGGATAGTTTTAATTGTGCCCCAAACATTAAATGTCATTTATATAACAGAGAATATCTAAGTGGGTTGAAGCTGAGAAAATATAATTATGAATCCTTCACTTAACTCCCTCTTTTGAGATAAATTATGATTAAGCCTGCATTTAATCATTCTATAAGTAATTGAAACATGGACTATATTTCCTGAAGATCACCATTTTTCAATCAGTCTTAAGATCAAGGTATACTAGTACTTTTATTTTGAAATTTAAGGCAATGACTAAAGTTTCAGGGCACCATTTTCCCTTACAGAAGAGCTGCCGAATACACAACTCAATAAGAACTGATTTCAGCTTTATAATCCCTTTTATTTCACTGTCAATATTCCAAGCAGAAACTCAATTCAGAGAATGGAGTAATACAAAATTCAAATGATGAAATGTTGCGATGAATGCTAAATATAATTTATAGGTTGATAAGAATTTGTGAAATTGGACAAATACCAGAAATAATAAGCTATTACATATTTTTATCTTAATAGTAAACTTAATAGGAACATAAATGTATATATTTACATAATAGACAATAATAAATTATCATTACAGAGAATAATGTGCCTAAAATACCATAACTATAAATAGACACCTAATAAAATCAAGCGGTGGTTGTTTCTGATGTTTTAAAAAAAAAAACAAAACATCAAAGTTCACGTATCATAACAAAAAATAAATTTTTAGAACCCCTCGATTAATACTATTATGCTAGCATATGATATTTAATGATATACATGTATATTATGAAAATATCTTGTCCTTGACTTATTTAAACATTACAAAATTGATGGTATCAGCCTACGCTTTTATGTGAATCAGAGAATTCAATAATGTTTTTGATTTTTATCTAATGTCAGCATTTTTATTTTTTAAATGGATTATATGTTCATGCAGTGTTTTACTGATAAAGTTTTAAATGCATTCTTCATAAAAGTATTTTTCAAAGATTTTTTTTTATTATTAAATTCCTGCAAACAACTTTTTTTTCTTCATCTATCTTGTGTTCTATATCCATGCAACACAAATGAAAACAATGCACTCTAATATTTTACAAACCAAGATTATAACATTATATTTTTATAATTAAAGATTTATTTTGATCTTTTGTACAGAGAATAAATACCTACAAAAAAAAAAAAATTTTTTTTATTATTAAAGGATATATCTCACAATAGTTTTAATATCTCACTTATAATAGGTACACCATTAGGTAAATTTTTTTTCTTATTCTAAAAAGATGCTAGATTGATTGGTTACTCCATTTAATTAAGATCACAAAAATATTTGAAGGCTGAATATAATATGAACACCTGCCCATCAAACATACTTTACCATTTCCATCTTAATTCTAAAATCCTTCATATTTAGTACTGAACATATTTGTAATGATGATTGCTATCACCTCATTACAATAGAAATGATTTAAAACAATTAGCTCAGTTGGTTAGTTTTGTCTTAAAATTTTATATTCCAGAATCTGAAGATATAAGTTCAATTTCTGTGCTAACATAGTCATTGTTCAGGCCAGCAACACCTGAAGAGTAGAATAATACTATTTGAAATGTGCAATCTACTAACTTACAAAAGACATTAAACATTTAATGATAAATGATGGTAATAGTCCATTATAGAATAGAATAGGTATTGTTTATTAAACTACAAGTGTACATTACTTTTCAACATGCATACGCATATAAAGTCACCATCCCAACAGTTTTTTTTATCAACACTATCTTGTGAATAATGATAAAGCCTGACTTTCAAACAGTATGACCAAGAGACATAAAACATTTATGGGAACGAAACATTTCCATATATTTTATAACAGGTATTCACTCACTCATGCATTCACTGAAACAAAACTATTTTTAAAATAACAATCTGGATGATTTTCTTTTTTCCCCCAAAACTCCCCCCCCCCCCAATTTTTTTTAAAAATAGAAATATAATAGATTAGTCTGTCTAACAAGAAATTACAATTTCTTTTATTTTTTTTAAATCAGTATTATCTTTTAAATATTTTCTTAGAAAATTATGCAAAATACTGCATATCAAATTCAAAAAGGATGTGCTTTCAATATAAATGAAGAAATTTTATTTCTATAATTGTGTATGTCTCTTAAAGAAAGAAAAAGGCTGCTTCAATATCAATTTATTCGTTTTTTTGTTTGTAAGTTTATATTTTTCTTTGGATAGTGTGTAATTGGTGTAGTTAGATAGATCCACTGTAAAGTAGCTATTGGCTTATATAAAAAACTTCTTAAAATGGTAATATCATCAACTTTTAATTGCTAAAGTATTCATTTTATTTGATTGGTGACTTTTAGATTTTATAAATGTTGAATTTAAAGAGATGCTCTAACCAACAATCTTATTAATCTAAACTATTGTCCGAATAACCTAGTTGATTAGTATCATATTAAATTAAATATTCATGGCTCTAAAGATAATCACTTTGATTTACATACTAATATACAATGTTAAGTTAAATATTAACATGTATTTTTACTAACAACTGGATTTACTTGAAAAGCTTAAATAAAGTTTGAATTTTTTTAAAAAAATATTTACTAATTACATAATTTAAGTAATCCAACATGTAATTACAAGCAAAATGCCATCATCACAAACTTTCATATAAATTTAAGATTATTGTTATGTATAATCTCATTTTATCTTTTGATATCTAATAATTCATTTGAAATTGTATTTAATGATTTATTAAACTTCTATAATACTATCTATTTTTTTTTATATTTTACTGATCTATTAACAAATATCAGCTTTTCATAGTTTATTTCACTGTATATATTGTATTCATTAGCAGCTATTAGAATTTGAATATTGGGAGGGGGGGTTGATTTTCCCATTTTAACTTTAATATAACTTCTGATAAATCTAGCACTTTCTAAAATATTCTGAAGATTCAAAACTACCAAGAAAAAATAATTTTCATGATGAAATTTTTTATCCTAGAATTCTGTTAATGCTATTAGTTTTTAGACCAATCCAAATGATTTATAATGATCCATTTTATCTTTATAAAAAAATTCTTAAATTAATTATAATGCAAACAAATCAGAGTATGAATTAAATCCATAATAATGTAATAAAAATTATTATGTAATGCATATTACAGTAATGTGAAGTATTATTTTAAAAAAATACCTTATACAGTCTATTAATCTTGAAGCAATTTTTTGTCTCCTTTTCTCCCAAAAAACCCAAATTCTACTAATACCCACAACGGCCTTTTCAGGTGTGGTGCTACAAAACCAAGCTCTTTCATTTTCATTCTCGCCATTAGAAGTTTGATATTCTTGAAGAACTCTGTAACCCTTAAAAATTTACAAAACAAAATAAATATACTGTTAAAGACAACAAGAAAGTAAAAAATTCATAATTACCTCGGATATCTCTTCAGCAACGCAACATCCTGCCACTTTCTTTTCAGGAGTGATAAATAAATATATCTAACAAATTAATAATTATTAAAACAATTTTTGTGGGATATCAAAGACATTAAATACAATATGGTAATTTGTGTATGCATACATGTACTAAGAAAATTCCAAATGTGATAATATTTACTGTTTTGTGTTTAATCACTGCTAACTATCAATAATTCTGCAGAAGAATTCTCATGCTGTGTTTCTTTTATCAAACTTATTTCTCACACTACTGTCAACTAGTGTCATTATTTTTTTCTGTAAATTTGAATGCATCATTAGATTCCAATAGTGAGCTTTAGTTTGATAATTTTGATTTCAGTTATAATGCAGATTCTTGTTTTTCTTCAACAGTTAATATTTTTGATGAAAAATTTTTTTCTGCATACTATTTTCCTAATGTTTATTACTTTTTGCATTCATAAAAGACTTAGAAAAAAATGCTATTAGTATTTTATATTTGATCAAGATTGATGTCTGTCCAGATTTTTCCCCAAACTTATCAATTTCATTGTAGATAAAGGATTATTCATTTAATTCTGAATTAGATTCAACCTGCATTCTAAAATGAATTTCAGAACTGACTTAATTTTTTCATTTTTTATCTTTATTTTATTTTTTTCACTTTCACCTATGATTAGAATGTTTTCCTGATGTTTAATTTCAATTTAAAACAGGCAAAATTTCACTATATATATTGTCACACACAGCAAGCTAGAGTAATCAACGGATGCCAGAGGGCTTATGCATAAAATCCCCATCTAGTGCCTACTCATCCAATATCCCCAGACTAGTTTCTGGCTTATGGCCTTCGTCAGTGAGGATCCTTGGATGTGCACATAGATCTTAGGAATCTGACAAAGGCCATAAGCCAGAAACTATGGGATATTGGATGAGTAGGCATTAGATGGGGATTTTATGCACAAGCCTTCTGGCATTCATTGATTACTCTAACTTGATGAGTGTGGCAATATATATATATAGTGAGTTTTGCCTGTTTTAACAAGTTATACACAAGCATAAGAGGTGGTCATGTGATGTTTATTGGCTTAATTTCAATTTCTTCATTAATTTTATGATTGCTTTCATCAAAGTTATATCAACATATTCTAATATTACTGGTATTTCAAATGATGACATGGAATCTGTAAGAATGCTCAACTAAGGTGAATTAGAATTTTCAGATGAAAATTGCTAAAAAAAATTTCGACAATACCTTTAAGATATGTTTTTTTAAAAAAAAACGACAGAAATTAAACTAAAAAAAAAAAGGCCCATGATTAATTAGAACTACATATAGAAAGACATTAAAATTCAATTACAGAGAACAAAATACAATGCTATAACCAGTTTTACTGATTATAAATCAAATTACACCACATATTTTTCTATAAGTTGCTTTTATGATCTGATACACATACATGTAAAATTAATTTATATTACGCATATATATGAAAAGAGTGATCAGTACTGGCTGAGTATTAACAATGGTGATCAAATGCTATTGTGTACTCTTAATAAACCTATTTTCAAACAAAAAATAAATAAATTTATCACTTCTATATTTTTTCTTCTATCATTTAAGCTACTACAATCTTCCACTTAATATATCTTCGAAAATTGTCTTCCATCTGTAAAATATGATTCATTGTGAATTGTTCTTTGTATGATTATTTTATTTCTTTTCATGATATTAATATTCCCACTTGATTACCAAATGCCTTAATATTGCTGGACTCTTATTAATTACAAGAATTAAAGTTGTTTTTTTTTTCACTGTGATAACCCACTTCTTTTAATTCATTATTTGTCCACATATGGATCATTAATTAAGAGGTAGTAGCATAACGTAAATCTTCAAACTAGTTTCTGGCAATTGGAAATTTTCAACGAGAATCACTATCTATATTGCCATTTTTTTACTCTTCTTATATTCTGACTGATGAGTTAAACAATTTAATATTTTGACTATCCTGCAGTTTTCTTCTGAGCTATAATACAATAAGATTAAATATAACCAAATAAAATATACAAATTATACCTATATATTCATGTCTGTATATATGCTTACAAATTCTATTATACTTTTTTTAATATCTTCTAATTTTAAATAAGATACTTTTGATTTTATATTTTTTTATGCGCCATCAATCCACTTCTTAAAACTATTTTCTTTTTAACTAAAATATATCTATGTTGCGTGTTTAATTTTCTGTCAGTAATTATTCTTTTGTATTTTAGCTCATATATTATTTAAACTATTATACTTATCTAAAAATATTTTTATATATGTTTAACTTATCAATCCTTATTGATAATTTTCTTATTTCTATTAATTTTTTATTATTTAGTAATTGCTACATTATTATATAATTTTTTCTTAAATCATACTTCACATTTACATTCTCATGCAAAAGTTTCTACACCCATATTTGTATTTATTTTTATGTTAATGTCTTAATCCCATAATTTCTATTTAATGTAGCACTAATATTTTTTATTAATATCACTTCTTTTATTATGGCAAAATAAAGAAAATATAATTTAATGATACTAATGGTTGAAATTTTAAAAATTTGTCCATTTAGCTGCTACATGTATAGATCTGACAGCAAGTTTATATTTTACTAATCTCAGTTCCCAGTATACATTTAATACGCATTATCACTATAAATTAAATAGTTTGTGGATTCATTTGATTATTGTAAAATAGATAGTCATTGATTATTCATTCCTATAGGATTAATTTACAAATGATTCCAAGATTGATTATTGCTGAAAATATAAATATGCTAGAGAAATTGGGTATGATTTTGTTTTGTCACTGATATGTTAATATTTCTGAAACAAAAATAAATAGGAAAGATTGGTTGGCCCTTGTGTAAATTTTCTTTATATGGAATTACAGTATAATTTATCCCATTATCAGAACTTAATTAAAAACAAAGAAAGAAGTGTGATCCACTCAAATCTAATTACTCATATTTATAAAGCCTCCATTTGCAGTTTATTGAAATTTTCTGTTCTAAATAATGCTGCATTTCAGATAAAATATTCAACAGTATTTTTTTTGCTTAAAAATATTTTTAAAAAAATTTAACATTATAATTTTTACTTTTTTCATCTCTAAGTTACTTTATAGATATTTAATCTGAGATCCATCAATCCCGTATCATTTTTTTTTTAAATTTTAAACCTACTTACATACATATTATTTGGACTTATTTCATTTTCAAGAAATTTCTTCGATAAAAAACAATATTTTCTTTATAATAATTATATATAGAGAAAATCAAATTAAAAACTTGTCAAAGTTTTGTAAGTACCTAATATTTCTTTTAAAAAGATTTATGATATGACTAATATTAATACTTGAAATAACATTATTGCTGTAAGCCTGAAGAAGATCCAGAATTTTGAAGTCATCGTTTACGAAATACATGTATGTAAGAAGTAAATTATATTTAGAATTCTCTATTCTTTGTACCAATAAATATTATTCAATTAATAGAAAGTATTCCAAGCAAAGCAAAAATCTGTTAATGGGAAAAATATTTTGAATAACAATTTAATAAAACAAATAAAATAATAAATGTAATGAAGTATTTTAAAAACTTTTGAATGTAAAAAAAAAATTAGCTAGTTAATCAAGAACATCATGTGACATTCAATCCAGGAAACTTCAAGCTCATGAATCTGCTTTTCTACAATTTGTTCTAAGCTGCATAGGATTTCTTGAATAAAACATTGTTTCATCACTTCTAACAATCCCTTCAATTATGAAATCTGGCCATTTTAAGTATTTATTTGGACATATGCATCTGAATAATAAATTGTGGGACCTGGGGGAGGTGATTCTCGGCTATAAAAATATATTAAGTTGATTCACTGATTAGAAAAAATAACTTTTTCCTCTAATAACAAATGCGGCAAAGATATTTGCACTGCAGTGGGCTATTTAAAATTTGTATCTCTGTACATTATTACTTGATAAATGCTTCTATTAGAATGTACTTTTAATATTTACATTATGCAGAAAATATATTGATAAAACAGATTAAATAAAAGAACAGATCATGGCAGGCAATAATGCTATGAAATCAAACGTACGGCATCACAAATTTTTCCATAAGATTATAAACTACCAAATCAACAGAGAAACTTATTACATGATTTTACTTAAATAATAATGACTGAGTCAATATCAATACTTAAAATTTGAATGTCTCAAATCTGATTTTAATTTTATAGCACTGCTAAAAAAAAACATTGAATTTTCCAATTTTAAATTAATAAATATATTCAGTTTTCAATTTATCACTATATAATTTATGGAGACTGCAATACATTTAACTAATGTTCTAAACCTTTTTAAATTTCAATTGACCATGATCCAATTTTACATTATTTCACCATTTTTCTGGATTTTTTTTTTAAAAATAACTTAACTTACCTTACAAGTTGGTTGATAAGGAGAACAATCATCTAAGAAGCCCAAATCAGCATCTACAATCTGCTGAATTTCAATAACCTAAAAATATTAATATACCAAAGATGTTTAAATTTATATTTAATAATCTTTGGTATATATACTTAATTTTTCTAGTAACAAATTATTGTTTATATAATAATTTGTTACTAGAAAAATTAATAATACAAAAATGCACATATATTGAATAAGATAAACATTTCTCTGCTTTTAATAGAACTTTCGTTAAAGTAATAGTATAAAAATAAACATTATCTTCAAGAAAATTCATTCAAAATCTTAATAATATTATTCTCTGATGATGTTTGACTTATAAGACTGCAAATGATATCCTCTGAATATCAGAATACAATAGCAATATAATAAAAATATATAATATTACGAATGGCGAAGCTTGATAAAGATTTTACAAGATGGCTTTCATAAATTTTTTGCATACTTTTTTATTGACATTCTGATTGCAAATGAATCTTTGTATTGAAATAGTTGTAATAACTAGCCACTTATTTCCTAATAGTTAAATTGCTAAATGGTCACCCCCTTCCCAGATAGTCAGCTTGTAGGTAACTCAATTAACTATTCAATTACAGAATAATATTTATTTGTTTAATAACATGATAAAATGAAGGGGAAAAAATCATTTTTAAAAAACCACAATCGGTAGTTCACAAGTTTGATGAGTTCTTTTCCTTTTTTTACCCTATATAGAAATGTTGGATTATTTAAGGCTGTTTCATCTTTTTTCTTATACTGATTATTGCTTGATAATTGTTTCTGTTAGGATATACTCTTCATATTTATATTATATAAAGAATAATTTGGAAATACACATTATATTAAACAAAAAATTTCTACATCTTTTAAAGTTTTACAAGTGTTACATCCAAATTACAATATTATTGGTGCCACTAAAACTGATTTTTTAGTATTTACGTGAAATTAGTATTAGATAATGCTATGCCCAATATTTCTGGAACTGAATATAGATGATTTTAATTCCACTTATGTATGTAAAACTTTATGTGCATCTATTTATTAAATTTGATATCAAAGAAATTAGAAAATGGCTTATAATTCATACAAAAAAAAATTGATAGCAAGGATGATCATTGGCATCCAAGTAATTGTAGATATTAAATTACTTTCTGAAGTATTCATTATTAGCTTAAGTTGCATGTTCTATCTCTGCATTATCTTTTCTTTGGGCATATTTTGAGAGCTCTCTCAACCAGTTGTAGATTTGATTTACAGAAGTTCTCAATCTTTTGATGCATATTCTGGTTGAACCAAAGTGGGGCATATTCTAAAAAGATTAATTTCCTCTATACTTATATTCTAAGCAATTAAAAGTTGTAAATCTTAATTGCTGGTTAATAGGAAAACATATCAATAATGGTAACATAATATACATTGCTTATGATTTTGGAATTTTTTACAGGAAAAAAAACCCATTTATTCTGCATCTTGATTATATAACAGTAGCATGATAGTAATAGCAGTTTTGTTTTTATAGTTGTCACATGCAAATGATATGGAAGTTGCAGAATATTATGTTAAAACATCTTTTGTTGAATACCTTCTGTAACCTTATCTCTGCAAACGTCATTTACCAATTGCAACTTTCAGTATGTTCTGCCTTTTCCGTCCTAAACTAAGAATTCTTCACGTGATTATAATTTGCCCCATTTCACAAACTTTCAATGAAAGTTAGTTTATAAAAATTCACACAATTAATACAGAGATAAGACAATTAATGCATATAGAGTGAAGTAAACCTCATCTCAAATAGAAAGACAGTGCTTAAATTACTGCCAAAAAAATATAATTATGGTATACAGGAAGAATGTATATAAGCACCACAATTTACAAAACATCACATTCAATAATACTGAACTGAGGGATTTAATATTATTCTAAATCAAGGATTCCCAATTGTTTTGGTCATTGCACCCCCTTGGTTTTTAGTAAATTATCCAATACCTCTTATTCATTATAATAAATAAGCAGTACATCATTCACAGAAGATACAGATTCACAGAGGCGAGCCTTGAAGGGGTACCGATCTGGCAATTGCACTAGCAATCTTAATCAGGCATTTTGACTTATCGCACTCTGCAATAAGAAAAAGTCTATGCAATTTCACTGTGTCCTTGTCCAAAAAGAGACCTGAAATATTGCTGGTATGGCTGACAGACAGTACCAACATGGAATAGCCCGGAAATGTTGATAACATTATTTTTGGAATACCTTAATAGCATAATATATTTATTTACCTAGTATTCAGCATATTCCCTGGAAGTACAGATTAGGAACCCCTACTAAAGATATTATTTAATATTATAAAAATCTCTAATATAAAATAAAAATAATTCATGTTATGTGTTTAATAAATTTATCTTTTAAATATACACATTTTGAAAGAGAATTTCATGAAAATAATAATCATATGGGTCAGTTTCTCAGGACAAGTAAAGCTTAAGCATAACAATCACTTCATCAAATTTTGACACCTCCCTTGCAAATGATAACTGATCCACAAACCTTTATCTCTTTAATATATCATACTAAATACTGTACAGAAAATGCACAAATAAATGTTCTACTAAATATTAGTCGAGGCCAATAAAAATCTAGTAAATGAGTATATCTATATAAAGATTTAATTCAAAATAACAAAAATTTTACAATACAAAAATATATTGTAATTGTTTGAATACTTACCTTATTTAAAGCATATTTTGGATCTGTGGGAAGAATAAGAATAATATTGCCATCTTCATATTCTTGTAAAACTCTCTGTTTTTTCCAACCCTGATGTATTATAAAGAAAAAATATTATTTTTATAACATATACATACAATATAATATTAAAGACAGTAAAATGTGGTTAATTACAGGAAACCGAAGACTTGATAAAAACTTCTCGTGGAATTTAGAATGTGCAGCTTCATCTGTAGGCTCTGATTGACTATACACCATACCACAAGTACCACACTGAATCGGACCAAGAAATCGCTGGCCAGCATCCTTTAACAAAGAATATTAGTTTTAATTTTGAATAAATATATTGTAATCAGTTTATACATTTAGAAAGCAATAAAAATAGTCTATAACAAAAATTTCAAATATGCAATGTAAATGACTTTATCTTCATAAGACTCAAGTCATATTTAATATTTTATTATTTAATTAAACCAGATTAACATATTGATACTATATGTATACTTAAATGCGCATACATATGTAGGTATAAA
Source organism: Epiperipatus broadwayi (assembly GCA_028023455.1). Taxonomy (NCBI): domain Eukaryota; kingdom Metazoa; phylum Onychophora; class Udeonychophora; order Euonychophora; family Peripatidae; genus Epiperipatus; species Epiperipatus broadwayi. The sequence goes on along the minus strand of JAQFVV010012397.1, from coordinate 2,714,516 downwards.
TTACTAATGAAATTAAGTAATATGTTTAAATAAATTAATGAATTTTAAAAGACTGATTCTTTTAAAATAGGAAATAAAAGTTATTTATAACTTTTAAGATTAGAAAAAAGATTATTTTCTAAAAGTAAAAACAATTTAATTAACAGAGTAGAATACAGTTGAGAATGATATAAACAAAGGAATTAGAGTTTAGATTTCCTTCATGAGATCAACTAACTATAAGCTAAAAAATAACTCAATAATTAAAGATAAGAGATAAATGATTGAAATTATTGTATCCAGCATGGAGTAGTGAAAGGAAAAATCACCTGAGCTCATATATAATCCCAAAGTCTAAGAAATATTTTATCCTGATATATTTCAAATATATATAATCAAATTCACAACTTAACCAGACTAGCCAAAAAATAAACTCTAAAACACAATGTTTCACTGCTACAAGCAGATTTGTAAAGAACTACAGAATAACATATTTAAACTAAATATTAAAATTCCACTTATCTCCCATACACCCTTAATATTAAAAGAACTTTTAAATAAATTAATTGCGCCAGAATCTTGAATTTTTAATAATAAAGATTCTAAAAATTCTTTTCATTTCATTTCACTCAAAAAAAGACAATCTTAGCTTCATAAAAATTAATTGTTTATATTATTTGGAAAAAGAAATTATTAAGGATTGTTTATATTTAAAGTTATTTCTGGATGATTGTTTGTAGTTGATAATGATAAATTGAAAGTGTTGGTAAATGAATTTATTTGTTTTGATCCTTCTATAAAATATGTGGTAGAATAAGAGGGGTTAGATTTTGTTAAATTAAAATTTTTAGATCTATTAGTGATTAGAAATGTAAAGAATAATTTTTTGGTACATACTCATTATGTTAAGAGTAAAGAGTTAAGGTCTATAAACCTGATAGGAGAGATTAAATAATTCTAATGGTGTAGCTTTGTTTCAAAAAGGTCAATTTTATAAAGATTATTTGAGTGTTGGCTACTTTGATAAATTTGTTAAAAGTATTTTGCTATTTAAATTGTCTTCTTATAAAATTGTATGTAAAAAACAGTAATTTGTTTGGAAATAAGAAAATTGCATGGAAAAGGGATATTACTTTGAACAATTTATTAAATAATACAAAGGAAATTTTTGATAGAAAGACTATTCCTGGAGTAATGTATATTATCACTTGTTTTATAGGTCAGAGTAGTTTGAGCTTAAATGAAAAAATAAAGGTACATAAAAGTACAGTTATAAATCAATATCTAAGTTCTGCTTTATATATATCCATGAAAAAAATATAGGCCACATTATTAATTTTGATGAAGCTAAAATTGTCTTTGAGAGAAATGAAATAAAAAGAATTAAAGAAACATTAAAAATTTATGATTCTGATGCAATTAATTTATTTAAAAGTTAAACCATTAAACATCACATGATCACCATTTCTTATGCAGCACATAACTGTTATTAAAACAGGCAAAACTCTCCATACAGTGCCACTCAGAGTAATCCTAAGATCTAGGTGCAGTGCTCTCCGATCCAAGACTCCTCACTGATGAAGGCCACAAGTCGGAAACTACTCTGGGGATATTGAATGAGTAGGCTCTAGATGGGGATTTTATGCACAAGCCTTCTGGCATCCATTGATTATTCTGGTTGGCACTGAGTGGCATTACTGTATGAAGAGTTTTGTCTGTTTTATTTAAAAGTTCTTTTAATATTAAGGGTGTATGGGATATAAGTGGAATGGTGAGTAATGTTTAGTTTAATTATATTATTTTGTAGTTCTTTATAATTGAGCAGTATGATTGTAGCAGTGAAACCATTGGTTGTGTTTTAGAGTTTATTTTTTGGCTAATCAGGTTGAGTTGTGAATTTGGGGTAATTTTGATTATTTATTGACTAGTTTAGCATACGCTTTTAATGTTTATATATATGTTCAAGTAAATTTTGAAAGTAATTTTATATTTATTACACATTTATAAATCATAAGACAAATAATCAAAAATGACAATGAAAATAAAAGCCCATAATTGCTGCTTAAAATTATTGCTAATAGACTGATCTCCTAATTCCCTATTAAGAAAAGTTAAATAGAGTCAGATTATCAAATAATTTCCCTGTAACACAGAATGCACATAAATTATATGTAAACACTAATTTAATACATTCAATATACATACATCCTCATTATAGGACTCAATTTGTATAATTATTCATATCTAACTATAAGCTAATATAGTTCCGCACTATCTTTACTGCTTGTTCACTTGCAGTCTATCAGCCCTTGAGACTCAAAAAAAAAAATTATAATAAAGATCAAGGTGAAGTCTTCAGTTCTCTAATCAGCTTTCTGACCTATGATGGAAAAGACTTTCAGAAAAGACGTTACTTGATAACAGTTCTCAGAAAATTCTGATGACGCAGAAGTTCTTTCTCTGTGACGGTTTAAATATCAGTTCTGTCGAATTTCAATGGAATAAAAGCAAATACGTAAGCTGATTAATGAATCTAACTTCTGTAAATATAATATCTGCATAATTTTCTCTGGTTAATTAATTTATTATTTTTGTAACTTATTTTTCTATTAATGTTTAATAAAAGTTAATTCTCAAAATTACTTAATTTTGCTTCTAAAATGTCTAATTAATTCTAGACTATTTTTATTTTACTTTTTAATTCCCTGCAGGGTTTAATCTTTTTTCGCTAATACCCAATATTTCACTAATAAGGGGTGCTATAATGGTATATTTTAGACATATAGTAGGAAGATCTATCACTATAGAAAAATTTGTCATTGAAGGAAGAGTAGAAGTTTAGCTTCAATGTGATTGATTTCCAATGTGATGGATAGAGAAAATTAATGGTCATGAGTTTCAAAAAATGTTACATATGATTCAAAATCATAAATCATGAAGAAATATAACAATTCATATGATTTATCACTGGAAGATAATGAATTGGGATGGTGACAACTAAAATAATTTTTGCTTCTGTCAAATACTAGTAACATTTTTAGTCTATCCTATGTAGTACAGAAAATAGTGAAATGGAAATAGAACCAGGTGACACAGTTCCCTAAAAATCCTGGATATAAATTCTAACTTTGGAATAAAAAACCAACTGTTGTTAAAAATCTTGCAGAAACAAAGAATGTAATAAAAAATACAATAATCTGAAAAAGTATTAAAAATTATTTATATTTAATAATAAACATACTCTCTGACCCAATTAAATGTACCGTTTATCGGTATCTTCGGGTTTATACGCTTTAAATTACACAAATTCAGTGACCAAATTAAATGTGCTATGATAATTCACTTAACTAGAATATGTCAGGAATTTTCACAAAAGTAATTACATTTTCTGATCACATAACCAAGTTTAACTAACTTTTATTAATAGTCTGAGAAAGAAAAAGATTTTAATTTGTTTATCAGGTGCCAGGATTCTATACATGAATCCACTGGTTCTCCCTATTTATCTTATTAGTCACTATTAAATGAGAATTTGCTGCACTCTGGAGGATTATATTTTTAGATATGGCATTGGCAATTTATTTGAAAAATAATAATAAAATTTAACTCATAATATGCTAATAATAAAACATAATTAGACAACAAAGTAAATTATATTCATATGACTTATTAATTCATAAATATTTCTAATACTAAGAACAGAATAAAATATAACAAAATTATGCAATTATTATTAGTTAATGTCCTGGGAATCCCGATTTTCAGAAATATAATTTAACACAGCCTTCAATAGTATCTATAATTCAAGAAGGTGATCACTTCTAGTACATGAAAGAAAGTTTCTTTCAACTGTTCAAATATAGCACTTCGAGAATCACCATGCGTGGTTTTTGTCCTTAGTGGGATCCGTTGTATGATAATACAGCTGACAGGCAGTCCAGAGTTCTAAGATTCAGGTAGGCAATGGGCATTATTATGACTCCAGGAAGGAAGAAAGCGTCTGCAAATGAACTCTCCTTTACTCTCACATGATATAATGGCTTAGTCCACAGGTGAGAATATCTTGGCGCATTTTATTAGTGTCCTCGAACAAAAAAAAAAAAACCTTTTATACCCCCCCCCCCCATTTTAGTCTACCATGTACATCCTGTTTACACCTTTTTAACTTTGACCAATTTATTGTATTTTTGTTTCTAAAGTCATCTTTAATTATGGTGAATGAATGCTGTGATTTTACTTTAATTAATGGGAATTGTCTTACGATAAGAATTTATATTCTTATCTCAGTAAAGATCAAAAGTAAATATTTGTTATTCTCTCTCCTTCCCCCCCCCCCCTCTAACTAGAAATTATAACTTACATTGTCTAAAATAAAACAAATTATTTTTATAAAAAAATACTATTCTTTCTCTTAGATTTAATAATTTTGATACTAAATTGCCAATGCCTATTGTACCACAAATACAAAAAATAATCAAGTTCTCTATTTTATGAAATAGTTAATGGTGATTTATTTAATGTGGGAAAAATAGAACTTCATTTTGTAAGAAATTTTATAGTTTTAGTTAAAATATATAAATGTAACTTATAGGTTTTTAAAAAATATTTCTTTAAATTAATGTTATTTTAGTCTTTATGTAGATAATGTAACATGTTAGATTGTTGGTGAAAGTAAATTGGGAAAACTCAAGATATTTAAATCTGTCATTTTTTTTTTTTGTTGTTGTTTTTGGGAGAAAAAAATTTGAAAGCATTGATAATAGACTTTATTATTGCATTCTTTCAATCTTTTTTTTCTTAGGCAATAAATAATTTGCTTTCAAAAATAGAACTTAGAAATATATATGTTTATTCTAAAAAGTTTTGAAGAAAACCATAAGTGACAAATTCATGTAACATGATAAATCGGCATAATTTTAAATTCATTCTTTTCTAATTTTATCCATCTTTAAAAAACTGCTGGAATTTCAAAAACATACTATATATATATTGTACAGAAAGAAGTGTTAGAAATAAACATTTTTCCATAAGCTCTACAGAAAGAGTGTGGATGGGGTTGGGTGCTAGGAAGGCAGTACCTAAGCCTAGTATATTTATATATTATAAAAAATAAAGTCATGTAGACACAAATGTACGAAAACATGATTAGTCATAAAAATGCATAAAAAGATTTTTAAGAAACCTGCTAATTACATACTAAGATCTTCAAAAAAATCATCAAGGACATGTGTGAAAGACAATTCCTGGGATCGCACAAAATTTTAAAATTAAATGTATATTTTTAAAAACATAAAACCAATAAATAGATTCATATTTTCAACTAAGGTCTAAGATTTAGTAAGACTTTTTTTTTTTCGTATGTCATAGCATCGGCCGGGATGAGAACCCACACCCATCTGCAACCAACTACTTGCTTGCAAGGCAGGTGCGATGACCTCTCGGCTAACAACGCTTGACAGTAAGACTTTTATATACCAAATTTTAAAAAAATTTTCAAAAATGAAATAAAATTAATCACAATACTTTTATTGTTAGAAAGCTGCATTATAATAATTAAACATTAATTCAAACAAATATTTTGATAAAATTAAAAATCAGATAAGATCATAAAATAAAAATGTATGCATGGGTACAATTGTTATCTTATTTGAAATTGAATTTACCCCCACCCCACCCCCTTACACAATAAATATATTTCCATAAGCTTTACTTACAATTATCATTTGTTCTTTATCATCTTTGCCAAGTTTTGATTGCTTTTTACGATGAGGACTTTTAGATTTAAGTGGGTCAGTTCCAGATCTATAAATAAAATTTATTAGCTATAGAAATCTATTTTAGAAAAAAAAAAAACAAATACAATTTTACAACTGAATATAAACATATTTTCATATGTAAAGTTAGAATTGGCAAATCTTAATAAAAAATTCCAAGACTTTTTCTGTTAAATATTTTATGAAATAAAAATGAAACCATAAAACTTTGTGACTACACTTTGTAGAAATTTTATTTTAATATTTATAACTTGGAAAAAATACTTTTAGCAAAATAAATTTTAAATGTTCATCATTTTGCCTGAATCAAAATTATTAATATTTTAACAATAAGCACAATTAATTTTATTATTACTACATAATAGAGTACTTTTGGATCTAAGATTTGGAAACTGAACAGAATAAAATTCAGAAACTTCAGACAATTCAATGAAGTATGGATATTGGGTATAACAAGAAGAGATCAAGACCAAAAATACTTAGATAAAATAAGTATCGCTGATATTATTGAAAGAATTAAAACTGAAATAGTCAGCTGGATATATTGTTAGAAGAGCTGACAAACATAATTGAAATAGATTCCAAAAAAATTGTGAAAGACCAAGAAAGAAATAAACAAATTACAGATCATAGAAATTAAATTAAACTTAGATCGTGACCTTCATTTTAATAATGATTGAAAATGATAATATAATAGAAGCAAAAATATAATGTGCTACATTTTAATAGACTTTTATAAAAAATACTAACAGCTTTCAATAAATAATCAATCATCTTGTAATACAATGTTTTCCAAATGATGTTCCATGAAAAGTCAATAAGTGTTCAATGAAAAATTAATATAATCCTTGTACGATTTTAAATGCTGTGCCACGTTTGAACATGTTGAAAACTGTAGCTTCAATAATTCTAGAAGTATTATAATTTCTTTCCACTTATCCTATTATGCATTTATTTATGTATGTATAAAATACCATATACACCTTAAATTAACATTCCACAAAACAATCTATAAAATAAAATGAAACCATAAGCAAGAAGAAATAAATTTTATTTTATAGACTATATTGTGAAGTGTTCATTTAAGTGTATGATTTTTAACATCAACAATTGTTAGCACTCTATCAAAGCAGACATTGGTTTTACCAGCTGAACCGATATTATTCATGACAATACTGGTTTATTAAACACATCATTGTATTACTTTGCTCTAATATAAAGTTTATTATTATTAAAAGCCTTTATTAGTACTTTTGACTGCTTTATTACAACAGATTTTAATCGGCTCGGATAAATTTTGTGACTGAACATTTTTTAATATGTTTACATCAAGTACTTATTTTAGCATTACAGATTTCAATTATTTTACATTTGATTTTATATATCAAAATCTTATTTATTTCACAATCTTTAATTTTTTTACTAAATATTTTATCAAATTATTATTATAGTTAGTATTTGTCTTTCACATTTACTATAATTTTGTGTGCTGCAGTCTTTTTTGTAATACTTTTTTTTTTTGATTCTATTAGTTTTAATTAATATTGAAATGCAAATAATATTCAAAAATTACCCATGGATTCTTGGTAAAGGGAGGAGCTTCCTATAATTGCTGAAGAAATTGATGCATTGTGTTTTATATAATTGGTTCCAGTTAAAGGCACTAAGAAACAAAACATGCTGTTTACAGAGAAAAAGATATACATTTTCTAAAGACTTCAAATGATTACAATTGCTAAAAGTGAAAATGAAAATGCAATAGACATCTTTTCGTGTCAGAGCATTGCACTTAATGGTCAAACTCATACAACTGAATACACTCATTAAACCTTATTTGAAAGACATTGCATCATGCATGTTAAACAAAAAAACAGATATAATTATCAAATAATACTATTGCATGTTACATCAAAGATCTTTCTGCTGACATAAAGAGAGCTAATTCATTGACTTAAGACTTGGCTATGAATATGCATTGCAAATGTATGAATCTGCAGATTATTGCAAGGCTTGTATTATTGATGTTTATTTGATAATAGTATTAAAATTTACTGATATATGAAAACCTACAAGAGCTATTACAGAAGATATATTCAATGATATTAGTAATTACATTATAAAAATAGAAAATTGATTGGGAGAAATGTATTTATATAGATGGTGTTCAAGCACAAAAACCAAAAAAGTTATAAAAGGAACATATTTAAAAATCATTTTGGATAAAGCTGTAAAAATTACTATGTAATATCTCAATCACTTCAATCCAGATTATTTGAAATTTTTTGCAATGAAATAGGCAGTGAACATACTGCACTTTTATTGCATAAATGAAAGTGAGATGACTATCCAGAGGAAAAATATTACTGAGATTTTTGAACTTCATAGTGAGTTATTGTTTTTTCTCATGACAAATAATTGAGGACAGAAATTCACTGAATTTTTAACAAATCCTTATGCGTGATAAGTCATATATTTGGCAGATATTTTTACTAAATGCAATGAAATTAACTTATTATTACAAGCAAAGACTATTAAAATTTTAAATGGAAGAGATAAAATTGTGTCTTTTGATAGGCAATTGCAATTCTAAATTTCTACAATTGTTCAAAAAAATTTTGATTGTTTTTCGATTGTGCATGAATTTTTAACTGAAATAAATTCTAAAGAAGATGATGAAATTTCCAAGGTAATTTTAAAACAATTGCTTGACTTGCAATCAATTCTTCTGCAATATTTTCCAAAATACGATGAGGACAATTCCTAGATGCAGAATCCATTTCCAGGGACAACTAAGTCAATAGATTTCAACACAAGTGATTATGAAAATCTAATTGATTTAAGACTACAATTGAAAACAAAAATACAAGTAACTGCCATTAAATACTTTGGGAATAAATTTAACCGAAGAATACCTGAATGTATCAAAATTAACTATTCATGTTTTTGTTTTTACATCATATTTATGCGAGGCAGGATTTTCATATTAAGCTGCATCAAAATATATGAACAGACTCAAAGTTACACTGGATGAGAATTCAGCTTTCTAATATTGTCCATGATATCAATGTAATTTTACTACATATACATATTGTAACGATCGAAAAGTGGAGATCGAATCTAATCGCAATCTGCACTACACGGCCGCCATCTAGGCATTTGAGCCTAGAAAAATTTATAAAGTAGGCAGATACGCGCTGTTAAGATTCCACTTTATTTAAATATTCAGATCGTTAGCCCAAGTCACTAGCTCAGTGGAACAGCAGATATTATAAAATATAGCTTTATATCTTAAATATAAAAAATAAAAGCCACTGCCAGAAATTAACACATAAAAATATTTATTTACGCACATATAAAATCATTCTAATTTGAGGAATAAGTTTAACATTTTAGATTTTTATATTAGTCTTTAATTTTACATTTAAATAGATTGCAATAATGAGTTTAATATTCATTTAGTGAGTCGAGTATGAATAGACTACATAGATCTGCATTTGACAAGAAAATATTCTTTCCCTTATTTAACCTTAGGCCAAAAGTTCGCAGTCAAACCGGCGCCAATCCATCTGATACATTTATGTATTCAATGTAGCATGAAAATACGACAACACAAAATACTATACTGTCAGGGATGTACATCTGAACAGTAAGTAGAGAAGACATTGTCTCTCCACCAACAGGAATGGTACATCTGTTGGCGAGTAGAATAATAAACAAAAAACTCCATAGGAATGGACTGCGGTCCTTTGCCGACTTACAAACCCATCCATAGGCAAACAGAAGGTGTGTGGCGTATATATGCAATCCTGCCCGTAGCGGATCTCATACTACATCTACTAATTATACAAATATATCCAATCCATTGAGCTAATTCAACTACGAAACGAATAACCTAAGATTACCCTCCCTTAAACTATATATATAGCTTTACAAATCTATACAGCCATTCATGCCTGACTTAAATTTAACATTTAATTACGTTTTATTTATTACTTTTTATTCCTCGCATTTATTTCTACATATGCGCAATTTTTCTTACTGGCAGTACCTTTAAGACAAAATTTCAAACTGTAACTCCACGTCAATACAACAAATATATTTATACTAATTTCAGAAAAAATATTACGGGCATGACTGTAACTCCACGTCAATACAACAAATATATTTATACTAATTTCAGAAAAAATATTACGGGCATGATTCACTTTTAAAATTCTCAGGGCACTTGTGTTTATTAAAGATCGGCCCAAGTTGGGTAGCCAGTTGTAACGATCCGGAGATTTTCACTTAACGTGATCTGTAATACAGGGCGCCATCTAGGCATTTGAACCTAGAAAAATTTATAAAGTAGGCAGATACGTAAGTCAAAAAAAAAATATTTTTTTTTTACTTTATATATTTTAATATCCGGTCATTAGCCCATGTCACTAGCTCAGGGAGTAGCAGAGATTTAATAATATATCTTATCTAATTATATTTCAATATTAAAAAATAAATAAAATAAGCCACTGCCAGTAATTAACATACAAAAATTTATTTACGCACATATATATATAAGATTTAACATTATTATTTTAATATGTTTACTTTAACATTTAACATTATTTTTCCTTTTAGATTTTTAATTTACATTTTAAATTTTATACTATTATTAGTTCGCACAGATTTGTTTAAAAATGTTGAGTATAAATCGGTTACATAGATTCCACGGTCAAAAACATTTCAAAATAAACAAACGATCAAAATACAAAATCATTGATACCGTCAATTGCAGAGGGAAATTTATAAGTAACCCAATAGCATTCACCATAAGATGCTTGCATTGACACCAATAACTTAAAAGACCGAATAAATACATTTTAGATACTCACCGTAAGGTATCATTATTTATCGAATGTCTATATATTTTGATCAAATATGAAAACCCAAAACATAATTAACCGATAACGAATCCATGCAAGCGTCTATAAACAACTTAAATTTAATGCATTTTTATTTAGTGTCGAGTATGAATAGACTACATAGATTTGCATTTGAAGATAAAACATTCTATCCCTATTTAACCTTAGGCTAAAAGTTCGCAGTCAAACTGGCGTCAATCCATCTGATATATCGATGTATTCAATGTAATACGAAATACGGCAGCACAAAAAGAGAAGAAATTGCCTCTCGTCAGATAGGAATACTACATCTATCTGACAAGAAGAGCAATAAAAAAAAACTCCATAGAAAGGAACTGCATTCTCCGTCTTATAATTCCTTCCATAGGCAAACGGAAGTGTGCGGCGTATACTAGCGATTCTGCCCGTAGCGAATCTTGCATTACATCTACTAACTACACCAATATATCCAATCCATTGACCCAATTCAACGACACAAATAACCTAAGATTACCCTCCCCTAATATAACTTTACAAATCTATACAGCCATTCACGCCCGATTTAAGTTTAACATTGATATATTTTAATTTATCGGAAAACAGAAATCATAATAAAACTTAAAGAACAAAAAATATAAATGGAAATGATTTAAAATAAAAATAAAAAATACATCAAATAATACTATTAATAAAGAATTTAGTTTGGTCAGATAGGATTCTATTGCATTATTTACTAAAACGTTTTAAAATTTAGAGTTCTTACTTTTTCAAGTGAGTATAAAGTTCTTACGATTTTTAAAACATCCAACTTTATCCGTTGCTTGCCATGAACGTAAATTCCCATGCTGTCCTAAAGGGGTTGATATTCTGTAGGCCGATTTATTTATCCATCCGGAGGTTTTTGCTTTAACTGGTCCTCAATGTAGAAAACGATAGTTCATTTCTCTTTCTTTCTTAGCAGAACTGAAGGGATTGAAGAGTGCGTCTTTTCAATCCCTTCTCCTTTGACTCCGCACTAACACATATCTGTCCTCTCGTAATAACTAATTCCCCTTTTATTTTCAAACCTTTCCTTTTATAATAATTTTGTGGATTAGCTCAACATTACGTCATGATGGTGAAAACCTTTTCGTTGAGGTCCAATTTCCCGATGGATTTCTTTCATTTGCTATTAGTTTCTATTGTTTTCCTATCTGACCGTTGCTTATACATTTCAATGCCCAAGGCTAGTTTACATTGACCAATTAAAACAATCATTTCCATTTTCTGATTACTTAATGTGTTTTCCAAAATTAAAGATATATTTTTATCTCTAAATCTTTTTAAGTTTTTTCTTTTAAAATATTTTTTTTATTTTTAATAAAGTTTTATTTCAATAATAATTTTTTTATTATTATCTGTGCGATTTTATATATATATGAGTTTGATGATTTTTAATTCTTAAAAAAGTTTTTATTTGCGAACTTTTATTCTTTTAATGTTTACTAATAAAAAACAATGTAACATACGTATGTGCCCGTTACAATATATATATATATATTAATTTATATTACTACTTTCATGTTTTATTGATGAAGTATATACTCTTAGTCTTCTCCTTTACTTTCTTTGCATTTCTTCATATACTCATATATATTGCTTATAAGAGAAGTTATTATAAGCAATATATGTTTTATTTTATATAATTAAAATTTGAGAATAGATGTTTGTTTTATTTTCTTAACTCTTCTATTTATTTACTTATTATTAATATCTATTTATCCTATAAAATACACAAGGTGATCCATCATACAATAAGTTTAGGAAAAACTAATTTAATACATAGTTCAAAGTCATTTTTTAATAACTGGAAATATTAAAATAAACAAAATAATTCAATGATCTTAAAATTCAAACTAAATGTTTATCATCAATATTATTATACTGTTGCCTTTTTTAAAACACGTATTTTCAAAAAAAAAATTATTACATGATGGAAAATACTTTGTGCCAATCCTAATATAAAAATTTAAAAAAAAAACACTATATATTCAATTTAAATATAAAAGATAAAATTACAAATAAAATAAAAGTATATTAAAATTATAGGTTATATCAAATTCTTACCATCCAAATTTTTAATACAATAGTAACGGCAGTCTTATTACATATGAAGAGTCAATTTGTACAACACAATTGTAAATAAAATAAATTTGATGAATAAAAATTACATCCAAGAAAAATGATCATGTTTATTATCATTAAGTAAGATACAATTATTAATAAACGATATATCAATTTAGTAAATAAAGTTATATATATTATACCTTAAAACAAAACATACATTAATATAAAAAAAATGTTAGATTTTTAACCAGCTATCCCACAAATAGAAATAACCATAATGCCAAATCAGGACATTTTTTTTGCACTCTAATAAGATGAACTAAATCATGCAACATTAATACGATAAAAGAATAAAAAAGAAAATTAATATATATGGTCTATAACAAACATTTTAATATTTAGAACATGAAATCTTCCAAAAATATATGCACACAATCTTGACTTGCTGTACAAAATTATACCCACCAAAAAAAATTTAAACAAAAATTAAATATCAGCTTAGAGTTCATCATCAATCCACTGCAGGATGAAGGTCTCTCCAAGTTCAACCTATCTTCGCCGATCTTTAGTTTCTCTTCTCCACATCACCCCTGCACACTTTCTTATTTCATCCATCGATCTCACATGGGGTCTCTTTCTGGGTCTTTTACAATCTCTTGGAATCCCGTTTAAGATTTCAATTGTCCATCTATTATCATCTCTTCTAGCAATATGTCCAGCCCAACTCCACTTCAGTCTTTTAATTTTTTTCAATGAGGTCAATAATGCCTGTTTGTTCTCTTACCCATATATTGCATTTTCAATCTCTTCTTGTTATTCCTAACATGCTTCTCTCCATACTTCTTCGAGTGGTCTGATGTCTCTGTATTGCTTTTCTATTAAGTGTCCAAGTCTCAGATCCATAAATAACAACTGGTAAAACACATTCATTAAAAACCTTCCTTTTCAAACACAGCCATATTTCCTTTTAGTATCAAGTTATTTCTACCAAAAGCACTCCAACCAAGTTTAATTCAATGATTAATTTCATCCATTATGCTTCCTTCTGTATTAACAATCTGACCAAGATATTTGTAGCTGTTAACTTCTAACTCGTCATAATCAATCTTTATTTTTATATTTTGAATAAATCCATGGAATATTACTTTAGTCTTTTTAACATTTATCTTTAGTCCTACTTTCATCTGATAGCTCCTGCAGCTCTAAAGCATTGTTTGCAAAAACAACTACATCATTCTACAAAATCTAAATGACATAAATAATCTCCATTTATTTTCACTCCTTTAGTTTCCCATTTTAATCCACAAAATATTTCTTGCAGCACTGCTGTAAAAAGTTTTGGAGATATGGAATCACCCTGTCTTACACCCTTCTCAATGTTGACTTTCCTAGTATCATTATGTAATCTAATTGTTGCTATTGCATTTTTATAAATATTCTTCAAAATATGATAATATACTGGCTCTATAGTTGATGATCCAATGCTTTAATCACTAAAAAAATGTTTATAGAACAATCAAATGCCTTTTCATAATCTCGCAACTCATATACATTTGCCCTTTCTATAACTTCTCTCAATACCTGGATATGATCTATGTCCTAAAACCACTTTTAAATCCAGCTTGTTCTCTTGGTTGGTAGAAATCCAATGTTCTCTGTAGACGAGTTGTAATTATTTTGATAAAAATTTTGTATAAAACTGATAAAAAGCTGATAGGTCTGTAATTCCTAATATCTTCTTTAAATATTAATACAGCATTCTTCCAATCATCTGGTACATCTTTATTATTTAGACATTTGGTATATAACTTTGTTAAAATTTTTTCTATTTCTTCACCTGCTTCTTTTAATATATCAATTATAATTCCTACATTACCTGAAGCTTTTCTCGTCTTTATAAATTTAATTGCACGTCTCACTTCTTCATTTAAAATTCCGGGCAATTCGGAAGATATAATAAATATGACATACTTGTTCTCTATTACTATATAATTCTTGATAGAAGTCTTCTACCCATTTCATGATGTCATCTCTTTTTAGTAATAATTCCATCTTTTTTTCTTATTGCAGATATAAATTTCCTACCAATACCAAAATGTTTTACACTCTTGAGACTTTTATTCTCTTCTTCAGCATTCCTTGCTAGTTCAGTTATACATTCTTATATCATTTTCAACTCTTTTCCACATCATTTTACAAAATTCGAGATATTCAATCCTTTTTAATGCATCATTTTTGTATATTTTCATATTCCTTCTTTTCTTCATAAATTCTCTAGTCTCAGTAGAAATTTTATTGGTCAATTGCTGCTTCTTTCTACCAGCTACCTTTGTTGCAGTTTTTAAAAATGTATCAGTTATTTTCTTATTAATTTCATTCAAATCTGAATCATGTTCAAAATCTACTAATATTTGAAACCGATTTGTAAGTTCTAATTTAAATTCATTAGAATGTTTCTGAAGATTAGGAATATCAACTGTAAATATTGTTTCTCTTAATAATTTTTGTCTCTCTAGTTTTGCATTAACACGTATCTTACATCTTACTAAACGATGATCACTTCCTGTGTTAAATTTATTAAGAACATTACAATCTTGAAATATGTATTTTCTGTTAGTCAAAATATAATCCAATTCTACTGTACCTTCATTTAGATGCTTCCATGTCCATTTCCTTTTAACATTTTTCTCAAAAAAAGAATTTATAATATGAAGTTTTTCTTTTTCTGCAAATTCCACAAGTCTATGTCCTCTCTTTTTCTATTGCCACAACCAAAATTACCTACAACACTCACATCTTTCATTTGTTTACCAATTATAGCATTAAAGCCTCACATAACAATTTTAAAATGTTATTTACTCTGATTGAAAACCTTTTGTACATCCATATAAAAATCTACTACTTCATTACTATAAGAAGTTGTTGGGGCATAAACCTGAATTATCTGCATTTGGTATCTGCTATTAAGTTGTATAACTAATCTTGCCACTCTGTCCGATATACCATCAATCTCCACAATGTTGTTCTTCTTCCACTTTTTATTTATAATAAATTCTACTCCACTTGTATTTCCAATATTTGTGCCTTTATAATAGAGTACATCACCGCTTTTTAAATCAATTGTCTCTTCATCTTTTCTTCTAACTTTCACAAAGTCCAATAATGTTCCATTTAATATAAGACAGTTCTTCTAATTCTTGCAGTCTTCCTTCACTTGAAAGTGATCGGCAGTTGCAAGTACCTAAATAAAAAGTTGTCATCAAATGGCAGCCTGGGTCCACTATCAAGGGATTCTTAGCACCCTCCACCTTCGACCGCCAATCGCTGCTTTGGTTGGTGATTTTACAGCCTCCTGGGAATAAGGGTCATGATTTATTTTTATCTGTCATGATTATATATATCTATTGGAAAAATGTCATTTACACATACATTCATTCTGCCTTATCATGCAACTGAGAAGACCGTGGTGTTTCTTGATCTTAAACTCAGAGGTAAAAAGGCATTAAACTCACCACACTGGCTAATGCATGTTGGTGAGCAGCCCATACATGTTCACATACTATATGAATAATCACATAGTAACAACAGCTGCAACAACAAGAACGAATGCAATGGACATTAGGAATTTGCCCTGCTCAGTTCCTTTGAAGCCTCCAAGAGGAATCAAAGGGTCGCCTTTCAGATAACAGCACACTCTCTTCTACAATATACTAATAAACAACTAATATTTTCAAAATTTTCTTGACAAAGTTTACGCAACAAATATCCCAAATTATTTCATATATAAATATTTTTCCAGTTGTCAACATTACTATGTGAACTTTAGAAAGTAAACTGTTTTCCTTACTATGGTATTACCATAAAATGTTTGTCTTGATTTTCTCATTTCTACATATATTCACACTTTAATTTCTTTATCTGTGTTCCTATTTCTCTAATACTGTATAATGAAGCAGTCGGATCTGAGTTCGATCCTAGCTTCATGACCTTTAGCTATAAACCCACTTCAAACCCTAGTACTAACCTTAAATTTCCGATGCAATGGGGCTTTATACGTTCAATCCACGCTAATTTCCATAAAGAATAACTTATTTCATAAATGTGTATTCAAATAACTAGTTTCAGATTTAAATTGATTAATTTTATTAATAAATTCATGATAGAATTATTCATGAATTTATATGTATTATAACTGTGTGGATTGTGCGTATATATTTGTAAATATTTAAATATATATAATTGTTTGAAAGTTTCATTGCGTCGGGAATGTTTGATTTTATTTTAAATAATTTGTTAAAGTTTTATTGATTAAAAGCTACAGTCTTTCGATAAGCTTTCAGATTTTCCCTTTCCAAAAACAACAGTTAAAGTTTTATTAATTAGAAAAAAGATAAGGATTTCCTAATTAAAATCATTTTCTGATTTTAAGAATTCATTTTCTAATTAGAAAATGAATTCAAGTTAATGAGTTTGAAAGCCTTATCAAAGGAATGTATCGAAAAACAAACTAGTAAATCTAAAAACATTGATAATGAAAGAAGCGCTAGCCTGAAGGCATCAGAGGACAGATATATAGCTCTGAAAAGTTTTGAGTAAGAAAAAGAAGCCATCTTTGTTGCAGAAAAGTGCCAGTAAATTCTGTGCTGTTCAAAATCATGAATTCAAATAGTGTTTCGATTATGGTGAAGAGCTAGAACATCAGGAATCTGGCTACGGTTCCTGAAGCCCTTTGAGAATCTTCAATGAAGCTGCTAAATTCTTTCTGGACAAATCAGGCTGCCAAAATCAAATAAAATGCTGTTCAAGTAATCAATCAAATGGCGCCTATGTTTTACCAACTCGGACATGTAACCTAAGGGAACCAGCCCCGGAAGAAATGGGTAATATATTTCCATAATGAACCCTAAACCGTCTGGCCAGTTTCCGAACTTTATTTTACACTCCCTTTAAGAGCTCTTTTCATTCTATAAATGTTGTAATCTCTGTGTAATAATCCCTGTGTAAACTTACTTTTATTTATGCTATTATATCGTAATTCTCTCAACTTCTAGTCTTTAACTTTCTCTTTTCTTACTTGGCGGTTCATTTATTATATTATATATATATTTGTGTAATTTATTAATGTTGTTATTTTAATTATATGCCAATAATCTTTCGACTCGATAAACTCCTTTGTTCTATTTGCCTACGTAGAAAATATAATATTAAATCTAGTAGTAATTCTCGCCCATTATAACTAAATTTATAAGTTCTATCAATCATCGAGTCGAAAGAAATTATTACATGTTTACTATTATTATAATTGGCTAATAATAAATTATTAGCTCCGTTTCTAATCTATGCCACCGCTATTTTCTCGTTCCACTAATATTTATTTATTTAAATATAATCTTAAAATGTTTTTATTGCAAAAAGGGCCGATAAAGGATTAAATATATTTTAATTTCACTTTGTTATTTTCTATTAAGATTCAGGAAGGGCACGATGATTGGGGCATAATTGATATGATTTTACAAATACTTTAAAATAGTTTTCGTTAAAAGCTCGTTTGACTTTAATTAATTTGATCAAGTCATCACGTAGAGCATTCTATAGGGGTTTTAGTATTCAAACGATGACTATCAAGTCATCATCTTCGAACGTTGCTGACGTAGGGCAATCTTTCGCTCCGTTAGGCTGGTCGGTGATCATATTTCTGTTATTTTAAATTATCAAGGAAGAAAGCACTTCCTCTCCTGTTCATATTAGTCAAAGGGCATAAGACTTGTCAGACGCAAGCCGCCATAGGACTTCGATTATCGACTAGCCATCGTCTTTCAATTTCATTTTATAGCTCATAATTCGTCAGCACCGTTGCCTCTCTGTTCCAGTAAAGCCCGCTCTGATGCTCTTAATTCGTGATGAAGTGATTTCAATTAAAGTCGAACAACTTCTCAGTTATTTCAAATTAAATAATTTTTCCAATAAAGATTGAAGTTATGCCCTAAAATACGTATCTTGCTCTTCATGAATGGATTTGCGAATGTGAAAATAAATCTCACATTCTTCCGTATAAAATTAGAGTAACAATTTCCTTTTACTAATGAATACCTTTATCTGCCTTTTATTTTCTTGTCGGGGGCATAGACATAGAATTTCAATATTGCGTACTACTCATTGACATAGAATAAGGACCACCACTCTTATCATGATCATAAACTTTGTTAAAGGCTAGAATTAATTAATTTAATCTTTATTTAAAATTCAAACAAAACAAATTATTATTATTAAATATTTTCTAAACACACTTGGTTTCTTAGTGCTTAATTCTTTCATAATTATTTTAATGTTAATGCTCGCTGTCTGTGTTGGCAATCCAAACATATACATATGATTCGACTTAAAATTATTTAAGTTAATTAATTATCCGATATTAGTGTCAATTCAGGGGTCTCTAATCCTCACCAACCGTTGAGCTAGTTTCTTGGCGCATAGCACTGTGCCGTCGATTTAGATTTCTACTAATCTGAGCTGTTGAGTTCGGTTGGAATTCAGTTTGGTTCAGCTGAGTTTGGATCCGACTTGCAGTTTAGGTGGTGGGTTTTTCGACTGGTACAATAATAATGCAATTTACTTCAGTTTTTATATAGATAAACTGATACAAAATATCCTACTTCCTTTCACATTCAATTTATAGATTGTTCTTTCCATACAGACCAATTCAAAATTATTTTAGTAACTTTAATATTGTCCATAAATTGCAACGTATTAAACATTTTCAAAGTTGCGTTTTTGTTATCCATAAAATAAAAAAACTTGATCACTCTATCTTCCCCTAGACTATTTCAATTGCTATTCACAGATCTACATCCAAATAAACATTATTTGCCTTTGAAATTCTCTCCAGAATATCCAATAACTTTTAATAAAACCATACTACATTGTTATATATGAGACAGAGCTCTAAAGGATTCAATATCAAGCTTAATATAAAATAAGACAGATGATAATATACTTTTCAATTGTAAACCATGATAAAATAAGATTTATAAAACCTGTTTCAAGGGAATCCCTTCATCAATTTTATTTATGGAGAGTTTTGCCTGTTTAGAACAGAATATATAATAAAAAATTTAAAGCCTAGATAGTTAAGATGAAATTCTTTTGAAGAATTATGCTAATACTAGCCTAAAACTAATATCTTACAGTTATTTATAGCAGAAAGTTGCACTGCCATTAATAAGCCCAGACTATTAATGGAAAGTATTGACTATAAAAAGATGGATGATCATGATCATAGGTATAATATAGTTAATGTTCATTCCATTACAATGTGAAAAGAACAGACTTTGAATTAACCTTCCAAATAATTTTACGGAGGGTTCACAACTATCTATATGACAATACTTTATGTCATTACATATATATGCAATATAGGCGGGATTCGAACTCAGACTTTCACATGACCCACCTGATCACACACATGTTGAAAGATAAATAATCACCAATATACATATTTCATGCTAAACCAGCAATCATCAGTTGGTCTAGATTACTATCCTCACACATATATATAATCAGTGCTCAGCTTTATATTAAGATAGCCAATCTTTATACTTTAATGAACAGGCTTCAAACTATTCCAACTCACAACTCTTCAGTCTTCCATTTCATTGAAAATCTGATGATGGCAAATGGAAAACTGAAGAGTTGTGAGTTGGAATAGTTTGAAGCCTGTTCATTAAAGTATAAAGATTGGCTATCTTAATATAAAGCTGAGCACTGATTATATATATGTGTGAGGATAGTAATCTAGACCAACGGATGATTGCTGATTTAGCATGAAATACGTATATTGGTGATTATTTATCTTTTCAACATGTGTGTGATCAGGTGGGTCAGCAATATGAGATGGTACTGAGGGTAGTGGGTCGTGTGAAAGTCTTAGTTCGAATCCTGCCTATATTACATATATAAATGCAGGTTTAAGCCTGTACAATGTATTAATTTATATATATGTAATTACATATCACACTCTCATAAAATATTATATAGAACTTACTTTAATTTAGGGTTTCTTTTTGATAGTTGGGTTCTATTAAAAATAGAAAAACATTTGGAGTAATCTGCATTTTCATCAGAATTATCTAAAATAAACATTAAAAGGACACCATTATTTTTTACAATAAATTTTGTACATGTCAATTACAAATTTTCTAAATTTTAAAATGAACAAATTACACTTAAAATTTCAAATATATATAATAAGCATTAAAAACTTCAAAGTAATAAATTAAGCATGCAATTTTTATCAATTGATATTTTTATCTTTAGAGTTCATAAGTAAATTTTTTTAAAAAAAACCTCCATGTATCTGCAAGGAAACAATTAAAGGCTAGTTATTTGTCATTATATTATTTAATTAAAGATGTTAATATAAGCTACTTTACCGTGTATCCCAATTAACCACTGCAATCAAAAACAATTATTTCAACGAACAAATATAAGTATTAAAACATTTCAATCTCATCTCTTGCAAACCATGCTTTTAAACAGTGTATTTATTGAATACAAAATAAAAAATAATAATATATGAAAAGCATCATTTAAAAATTCATATATTTTAATAAGTCTTTATATTGCAGACATTGTTTTTAAAAGACAAGAAAAGCAAATACCATAATGCTTTGCAATTTAATTTTATCAAAATGTTATACATAAAAATTAATATATTTTTCTTAAGTAAAATTTTATATAATATTCAGAAAATTTGTTTGTAAAAGTCAATTAAATCTGAAATATTATATAATATAAGCAATTAATTTCAAAAGCTGTTTAAAATTAAAATAAATTGGACTCTGAGAACAATTAAATTGCTTAACAACAATGACTAGGAGAATAATCGTAGGAATGTAATAAAAAAATACCTTAAACATGTTTTTTAAATTGCAGCTTTAAGACAACAGATAAATAGGTTTACTAATTTGCTTAAATTTAGCTAGTTTTTTAAAAACCCAACTGAGAAACAAAGTTAGTTGAAGGAGTAAAGACCAATACTAATATAAAGAAATACCAATTTTAAAACAATACTCAGAAGATAGTGAAGAAAGAAAGACTATTAAATAGTGAATGGCTAAACATTTTCCTCTTGGCTGTTTTGTTTCTTCTTTTTCTCCTAGGGTTAACTAATCAGCATGTGAAATTTTAATTGGTAAAAAAATATACTAAAAAAATTGACTGTCTGAAATTAAAATGTCATCTGAAAAATAATATGTCTAAAAAAAATTAGCAAAAGGAATTGTGAAGGGATTAAAGTTATCTCATTAGAAAATTATTCAGGAATCCAAAAAAAAAACATCCAAGTCATTTCAACAAGTATGTAGATCAAACCATGGTTGTGGAAGAATTCTAGTAAATTTGTTTTGTTTTGTTTTTTTGGCTAGTATTGTAATGTTATATGAATTTCTATTTTATTATATATATATTCTAACCGTGCCCGCCGTCGACCTCGTACCTCTACTTACAAATAAATAAATTACTATATTTAACGTCACCGGGTTCTAGCTCTAATAATTAAATATTAAATTAAAAAATGTTTTACTAGCTCAAATTTCTTAAAATTAACTTAGGTTTTTTTTTAAAGTAAATTAACATGAAGATTTAATGTATTCATGAGACGAGAAGTGGAAATACGAGTTGGCAAGGTAGATCACATTGAACCAATATCCCACAGGATACCACCTCAATGGCATAAGAACACTATCCCCCCTTTATACTATTATTTCAAATAACTACATAGTGTTCTTATGACTTTCGCAACGTCTACTTACTAAGACTCATTTAATAACTATAATATTAATTCTGTTATCTTTAATAATAATAATCATCATCTAGCTCAATAAATTATAATCTCAGGTTCTTAATCTTTATTTATACTTCAACAAAATGCGGTAGCACATATGGTAAGGGATTTTATGCCATATCTACTACACTGCAATTAATAACAATAATGATTACAATCTTTCTTACTTAATCAAATTGGTATAAATTTCTTTTATTGCAAATTTATTACCATAATAAATCAATCAATATCATCTTTTGTCTTTAAACAATAAAGTAAACTAAGAAGTGGTAGTGTTTAGATAATCTGATAAATAAAGTAAGTGGCAATTAATAGCATATAATTTATCAAAATATTAGGATAGTGGATTTATAACCAATAACTTAATGCAATTTTATAATTACTTAATTATAAGAACATCAATAATAATTAAGATTAAACATATTTTTAGTTATCTTTTGTGCAAAATGTACTTCAGTGGTTGTGAAAACATTCTGTGAATTTGTACCATGATGTAGTGAAAACAATACCCAGACACAAGTTTTAATAAAACAAATTTAACAAAGTTTATTAACATCAAATAAATTTAAGTAAAAATAAAACAAATCTATTTACATCTTATTTACAACGGATATCCTTCTTTCCTTTCACATGACAAATGTTAATTCTACAATTTTGTACTTCTTTATAGTTAATCCAATCATTATACATTTTAAAAATTATTTTAGTTATTTTCTTTAGGTTTATCACACTATTTATTTGAACTACTTATGGGTAACAACATTTTTTACCTTTTAAATATACTAAATTTACAATATTCTAAATTATTTTTGTGGATCAATATTTTATAACGTCACACTTTATAATCAATATGGTCTTACAAAAAAAGAAAATTTACATTTCTTGTTACTTTAAACAAATTACACAGCATATTATTAAATATTATGATTAACTTTAATGTTTGTTCTCCCATGCTCATATAAATTATAATGCGTTTTTTGCATAAGCCATACTCCTGTATAATATTATAATGTGTTTAAATATCACCCTGTTACAATTTCAAATATATGATAATAATTATCGAATGTTATAGTATTTTTAAATATGCAACACTTATCTCTTTAAAATATAATTAATAATAAAAAGAGCGTGAAAATATATTTTAATATTTTGTATATTCTCATTTGATATACTTTTACAAAAAATTATAGTTTATTTCTAAATTAAAGTGATTCTATAACTTCTTCCATTATTTAGGACATCTGTATCTTTCTTTCAATGGTTATAATCGATTCTTAGTTAACTCTTAACTATTCTTATTCCAAGTAAAATCATAACATACATTCTAAAATATCTATTGTTTTACTTTCAATAAACCTATCATATACGATGTAGTAGCACGAAATACAGATTAAGATAGCGAAAGATGTATAGGATATTGAGAAGAAAGATGGATAACTTGTTTTCAATGTACTTCAAGAATGCATGGAACAGTGTGAACAGGTTCGACATTTATTGTCTATTAACCCTTAAGATAAGAAAGTGATGTGGCAGCTATTTATTCAGCTTTACCAAACATCAAGGCAACTCACACGAAATATAAAATAACACTGTCCAAGACAACATGTGTATCAGTCATAGGGCTACGTTAACTACGCTGATTATCACCTATAAAACGAAATGTGGATCAGCCATAGGGCTATGTTAACTATGCTGATTCTCTCACAAAACTACTTATTTCCATTCCCTGTATCATCCTAGATTTTCATACATCATCTTGGTTTCCAAATCACCCCTGTACTCCCAAGTCACTACTTAAATTATCTCTCTAGATTTTCACTATATCAAACATCGATAAATACAAACAACTTTTAAAAAAAACAACAAACAAGATTCGCTACTATAAAAATCATTTCTCTATTCCTTAAGAATAATTTATCTCGCTTTATAACACTGTATGTTCATTACCTACATTTTTGTTAAAACAATATTCAAACATCCCAATAGGAAAAACCAATAGAAAATGTAATATAATCATCGATTATATTAAATTATTATTTATCAACAAATAAAATGACTATCGTATGCATATTTTCAAAAATCTAATCACATCTCAAAATGTTTCAATGTGTTGTTTTAAATGCGTTTTACAATAATAATAATAATAAAACTTTTGTACTACATTCATTCAATTTTCGGCTGATCTAAATAAATAAAACATACATTATATCATCAATAATTATAAATGTTACCAAAAAACAATTGTTATCTTCGGATTAGGCTTTGCAGTAGGCTTCCTTCGAGCATCGCAAATATACAATTACACACATACAATTTTATTAAAAAACATTCAAAATCAAACATATTTCATATAATATTATATATACCAAAATTAATGTATTTTGTTTCCCTATCGTTTTCTGAAACCTAATGCTTATAATAATAATAAAAATAATTCAAACCATAATTAAATATTTTTCTGACGGTAAATCTTGTTTAGTCCCATAATATTACTCTTCTTCTTTTATCTGAATGTTCTCCATTATGACTCTCAAAGTTTTAAAATAACTTGGTTCATTTAATAAATTTGTTTAGACGATCTTTAATTTTAGCTTTTAGCATCAGATTATTAAAATATATTTTAGTTAGATATCCCTCGAAGTTTTTTTTTTAATGTTCTGGCAAATATTCCCTCGGCGCATCGATGCATCTTTCTCCTTTTTAATTAGACTACGAATATTTAATACTTTAGGTACCAATTGCGTTTTATGGATCCGATATTTTTTTTATATTCCTCTTCCGTATTTTTCTTTATACAAATATTTCTCTTTAGAAAGCTTTATTTCATTCATTCTTAATTTTATGTACATTTTTTTTTTTTTTGATCTTTAACTTTTTTTTTTTTTTCTAGAGTATACTTCTTTTTCGGGTCATCTTAAAAAAAACAATTCCAATAATTTTAATTTTAAAATTATATTTGTCCATTTATTCTTAGATGAATCATAATGATTTTTATATTTTATTCTCTTTCTGAACTTTGCGCACAATGTCTTTTCATCTATATTACACGCATAAAAGCAGTTTCCTTTGGATACACTATATAAGCGGTATCAATGAACAATATAAACAATTTTGAAATGTTATAAACTTTAAAACTGGTTTTAAAGAATCTATCCATATTTTTTACTGAAAATTCCGACTGTACTTCTATAGAATTCACTGGCAGGTTCGATTAAGTTAGTGATACATAATTTATGAAAACTTTAAAAATATTTATTTTAAGACTCTCTCTATGATTTTAAAAATTGTCAGTTAATTTGTTCTAATGATATTATTAGAATTATATTGAAAAAATTGAATAAATTGGAGAAAAGAAATTATTAGAGAGCTCAAAATTTTTACCTCTTCACTCGAGTCTGTCAATACTTCTTCTCTTCGATTATACAATTAATTGGCGCGATTTTGGGAGTCTGCCAAGCTCTATTACTATTGGTCAATCCTACTTGGATTTATAAATAATTTTCTAAAGTTTTAAACTGATAATGTAACACTTAAACACTATCTAATTATTATTTAAAACTAATTATTATATTTAAATCAATTTAAACACTTTTAAAATAATTTTCAAAACAATATTTAATAAAATTATTCACTACTTATTTTTATTATGATGTTTAATAAATTCTATCCATTTCTACTATAATATTATTTAAATACTTTAAAATATTGGTATTAATTGAAACAAGTGCTTGTATTAAAATATTCCAGACAATTACGTAATCGTTTCCGGTATTTTGTCTATTTTTGTCTGTCTTAATAAATTTACTGCACTTATATTATATAAAAATTTTATATAAAATTTTGAAGAAATAATTTAGAAAAAAATATATATCATAATATTTACTATTCAAATACATTACATTAATTTTTATTATTTAATATAGTTTATAAATTTAAATACTATATAATATTAATTTATTCTAAGTTTTAAAGTTATTAAAATTGACTTATTAAATACATTTTTATTACTGATAGCTGTGTTATTTTAATATGGCCAGCTTTTACAACCATATGAGCAATTCTTTACTCTTTATTTAACTAATTTTTTAAATGATTTTACGTATCAGGTATTTGCTTTAGCTTTAAATTGCACTTTACAGACTCTATAAATTTAATATATTCAATACATCAATAAATATATTCTCAAATTTAAAATTTTTTAGTAATTGACCATTATAACTATTTCTTGACCTATAGAAAAGGGTACAATAACCTCCCCCTTCGAATTAAAAAATTTTAAATTAAACATCTATTTCATGTTCACCTCATCCATTGATATTTAAACTCTTTATCCTGTACTATGATTGAATTAACCCTTATCACTAAATACAAACTATACTGCTCTTAACATAGATTCATATACTATTCAACTGCTATACACAAAGTTTTAACTAGCATTAAAATTCTATATCTCAGATGGGTATGGGATCAAGCTTCTCGCATTGTATGTCCCTTTCTCCCCCTCTGGTGTAGTTAATATAAAAGCGTTCTCTCCTACCTTGCGACAAATTTTATAGGGACCTTCATACAATTCAAGAAATTTCCTGAACTGATTTCTTTGAAGGTTGCTAACATTTTAAATTTTATATTTGTTTTGTAAAAAAAATAAGGTTATAATATATTATTAAATACACATCTTATTTAGAAATTATTTGTTTTAATCATTGGGTATTTTCTTTTCTAAATCTAAACCTTAATTCTCTCTCACCTTTCTTAAGTCTCACCTTAACTTTTCCAATCTTCTTTCCTTTATTAGGATTATTCTTAAGAAAATCTGTTATGGATTTCTCGTGCTTTAGACATTTAAGTCTTACTTTTATCTTGCTTAAATCTCTATTCCAATTAAATTTTTCTCTTATAAATTCACTATTAAGTATCAAGTTTCTAATTCCTTTAAACAATATTTCTTTAGAAATATTAAATTGCAAACGAATATTTCTATCATTATAACTACATTTAGATATCACATCTTGCATTTTATTTTTAAATTTATTACTACTTTTATCGATAATTTTTGGTAACTCATGTTCCAACAACTTTAAATACTTTGCATCTGAAGAATTTGATTTTATCTTTGTAAATTTACCAAATCTTTTATCATCAATATAATATTTTTTAAAACTATTAATTTGATCTATAGTTCTTTCACCAACTAATCTTTCATAGGATTTACTCACCCCTATCATTTCATTAGTCAATTTAAAATACTCTTTGGGATTTTTCAGTATTCTTTTATATAATTCATTCCTACTATTAATTATTTCAATGGATTTTTTATGAATCTCTTTTTCTTCATAAATCATTTCATTATCTATAATAGTTTTTTCAATAAATGACTTGGTTTCTTTGATGGCTAATTTAATATAAAACTCATCTTTTCTTAACTCATTATCTGCCATCTTAACAAATGATACATCATTATATCTATCTTTATCTCCTAATTTAACAAAATCTATGTTTTCTGCTGTCAAATTACTACAGAAGTTAATATCTTTATTAACCATCTCAATGAATTGTGGATTTTCTTCATCTACAGTCTCTACAATTTCTCTGTCATCTACCACATTTTCACTAATTAAATTAATAGATTCTTGATTCTTTTCCAAATCTGTATTAATTATTTCAACAGATTGATTACTTATTTTAGTCTGAATTACCTCTTCCTTAATAATTCTAATTTCTTCATTAATATGATTTATATTACTCTTTACTTCATAGATTTCACTTTTTACACTTAAATTATAACTCTCTATTTTCTGATCTAACTTACTATTATTTAGTTGACATCGGACAATAGATTCTTCTATTTGCTTACTTAAACCTCTCTTAGTCAACTCGTAAAATTCCTCGAATCTATTCTTTAGTAACTCTTGATTTTTGTACTTTATATTCTCTACCTCATGTTTTAAGGACTCAAAGACCTTTTCATTGTTATCTAGTCTTAGTTCTAAATGGTTAAATTTATCTTGCACTTCTTCTTTAAGGTCCTCTACCTTTTGGCAGGTCTCTTTAAATTTAATCTCTAGATTTTCGTTGGTTTTGTTCAAACTTTCACTAAGAATATCTAATTTTACCTTATTATCCTTTGTATTCTGAATTATACTGTCATTTAGATCTTTAAACTTTATATCACTATCTTTTTTAAGATCCTCTCTAAGATCGTTAAATTTCCTATCACTATCTTCTTTAATTTTATTTATACTTTCCTGAAGATTTTTAAACTTTATATCACTATCTTTTTTATTACTGTCATTACTTTCCTGAAGATTTTTAAACATTTGGAATATTTGAGCCATTGAATTACTATCTAACTCCTTTTCAGGTGCTTTTACCTTTTCTTCTTTTATTTCACTTTTCATCATTTCCTTTTCCCCTTCTTCCATTTTACTCTCGACCTCGTGAGTATCATCTACCAACGTTTCCCTTTTATTTAAGTTCTCGCATTCTCTTTCCTCTGTACAACCATCATCAAGCATAGACTTAGACAGTTCCATTTCTACCTTACTATCTTGGTTATCCATATTTTTTTTTCTTTCTTTTTATTTAATAATAATAATAATATTGTTTTTCAAAATCTAGTATTTCTAATATCTTTCTATTTAATTTCATAAATAAGTTCCCTACCAGCTTCTTCTATTTCCATACAATCATCACCTCCAATAATTATAGATAGTGTCTCCTACTCCCTACAATATTTCATCTTAAACAATAATAACAACAATAATAATTCAAAATCACGTGTCACAACATCATCCTCTACATGCATAATTCACAGATATTTCTGCACATTTTTAAAACATTTCAAATATCTTTTCAATATTTCATTAATTGACATGGTCATAATAAATATCCAAACAATCATTAGCCACATATGCATATTTTAAAATTTTGTTTATCAGGTATTTTATAATAATGTAATATTATATTTTAAACAATCAGATCATCCACCACTTATAATTGTAATTGTTTTAATCATGAACACTTAATTCTATAATAATTAAATCCTAATAATTATTTCTATACTAAAATATTAAATTATCACAGTGCTATTGATTAAATATAATGCCCCTACTAACACATCTCAGGCCCCTAAAGTTGGCACGTCATAGTCTACTTAATTAACCTTCCCATTCTATGTAAGCCTATTATACTCTCCCCATTTTAATAATCGGGCCAACACGTTGTCGGCGCCATTCTCTAACCGTGCCCGCCGTCGACCTCGTACCTCTACTTACAAATAAATAAATTACTATATTTAACGTCACCAGGTTATAGCTCTAATAATTAAATATTAAATTAAAAAATGTTTTACTAGCTCAAATTTCTTAAAATTAACTTAGGTTCTGTTTTAAAGTAAATTAACATAAAGATTTAATGTATTCATGAGACGAGAAGTGGAAATACGAGTTGGCAAGGTAGATCACATCGAACCAATATCCCACAGGATACCACCACAATGGCATAAGAACACTATCCCCCCTTTATACTATTATTTCAAATAATAACTACAGTGTTCTTATGACTTTCGCAACGTCTACTTACTAAGACTCATTTAATAACTATAATATTAATTCTGTTATCTTTAATAATAATAATCATTATCTAGCTCAATAAATTATAATCTCAGGTTCTTAATCTTTATTTATACTTCAACAAAATGCGGTAGCACATATGGTAAGGGATTTTATGCCATATCTACTACACTGCAATTAATAACAATAATGATTACAATCTTTCTTACTTAATCAAATTGGTATAAATTTCTTTTATTGCAAATTTATTACCATAATAAATCAATCAATATCATCTTTTGTCTTTAAACAATAAAGTAAACTAAGAAGTGGTAGTGTTTAGATAATCTGATAAATAAAGTAAGTGGCAATTAATAGCATATAATTTATCAAAATATTAGGATAGTGGATTTATGACCAATAACTTAATGCAATTTTATAATTACTTAATTATAAGAACATCAATAATAATTAAGATTAAACATATTTTTAGTTATCTTTTGTGCAAAATGTACTTCAGTGGTTGTGAAAACATTCTGTGAATTTGTACCATGATGTAGTGAAAACAATACCCAGACACAAGTTTTAATAAAACAAATTTAACAAAGTTTATTAACATCAAATAAATTTAAGTAAAAATAAAACAAATCTATTTACATCTTATTTACAACGGATATCCTTCTTTCCTTTCACATGACAAATGTTAATTCTACAATTTTGTACTTCTTTATAGTTAATCCAATCATTATACATTTTAAAAATTATTTTAGTTATTTTCTTTAGGTTTATCACACTATTTATTTGAACTACTTATGGGTAACAACATTTTTTACCTTTTAAATATACTAAATTTACAATATTCTAAATTATTTTTGTGGATCAATATTTTATAACGTCACACTTTATAATCAATATGGTCTTAAAAAAAAGAAAATTTACATTTCTTGTTACTTTAAACAAATTACACAGCATATTATTAAATATTATGATTAACTTTAATGTTTGTTCTCCCATGCTCATATAAATTATAATGCGTTTTTGCATAAGCCATACTCCTGTATAATATTATAATGTGTTTAAATATCACCCTGTTACAATTTCAAATATATGATAATAATTATCGAGTGTTATAGTATTTTTAAATATGCAACACTTATCTCTTTAAAATATAATTAATAATAAAAAGAGCGTGAAAATATATTTTAATATTTTGTATATTCTCATTTGATATACTTTTACAAAAAATTATAGTTTATTTCTAAATTAAAGTGATTCTATAACTTCTTCCATTATTTAGGACATCTGTATCTTTCTTTCAATGGTTATAATCGATTCTTAGTTAACTCTTAACTATTCTTATTCCAAGTAAAATCATAACATACATTCTAAAATATCTATTGTTTTACTTTCAATAAACCTATCATATACGATGTAGTAGCACGAAATACAGATTAAGATAGCGAAAGATGTATAGGATATTGGGAAGAAAGATGGATAACTTGTTTTCAATGTACTTCAAAAATGCATGGAACAGTGTGAACAGGTTCAACATTTATTGTCTATTAACCCTTAAGATAAGAAAGTGATGTGGCAGCTATTTATTCAGCTTTACCAAACATCAAGGCAACTCACACGGAATATAAAATAACACTGTCCAAGACAACATGTGTATCAGTCGTAGGGCTACGTTAACTACGCTGATTATCACCTATAAAACGAAATGTGGATCAGCCATAGGGCTATGTTAACTATGCTGATTCTCTCACAAAACTACTTATTTCCATTCCCTGTATCATCCTAGATTTTCATACATCATCTTGGTTTCCAAATCACCCCTGTACTCCCAAGTCACTACTTAAATTATCTCTCTAGATTTTCACTATATCAAACATCGATAAATACAAACAACTTTTAAAAAAAACAACAAACAAGATTCGCTACTATAAAAATCATTTCTCTATTCCTTAAGAATAATTTATCTCGCTTTATAACACTGTATGTTCATTACCTACATTTTTGTTAAAACAATATTCAAACATCCCAATAGGAAAAACCAATAGAAAATGTAATATAATCATCGATTATATTAAATTATTATTTATCAACAAATAAAATGACTATCGTATGCATATTTTCAAAAATCTAATCACATCTCAAAATGTTTCAATGTGTTGTTTTAAATGCGTTTTACAATAATAATAATAATAAAACTTTTGTACTACATTCATTCAATTTTCGGCTGATCTAAATAAATAAAACATACATTATATCATCAATAATTATAAATGTTACCAAAAAACAATTGTTATCTTCGGATTAGGCTTTGCAGTAGGCTTCCTTCGAGCATCGCAAATATACAATTACACACATACAATTTTATTAAAAAACATTCAAAATCAAACATATTTCATATAATATTATATATACCAAAATTAATGTATTTTGTTTCCCTATCGTTTTCTGAAACCTAATGCTTATAATAATAATAAAAATAATTCAAACCATAATTAAATATTTTTCTGACGGTAAATCTTGTTTAGTCCCATAATATTACTCTTCTTCTTTTATCTGAATGTTCTCCATTATGACTCTCAAAGTTTTAAAATAACTTGGTTCATTTAATAAATTTGTTTAGACGATCTTTAATTTTAGCTTTTAGCATCAGATTATTAAAATATATTTTAGTTAGATATCCCTCAAAGTTTTTTTTTAATGTTCTGGCAAATATTCCCTCGGCGCATCGATGCATCTTTCTCCTTTTTAATTAGACTACGAATATTTAATACTTTAGGTACCAATTGCGTTTTATGGATCCGATATTTTTTTTATATTCCTCTTCCGTATTTTTCTTTATACAAATATTTCTCTTTAGCAAGCTTTATTTCATTCATTCTTAATTTTATGTACATTTTTTTTTTTTTTGATCTTTAACTTTTTTTTTTTTTTCTAGAGTATACTTCTTTTTCGGGTCATCTTAAAAAAAACAATTCCAATAATTTTAATTTTAAAATTATATTTGTCCATTTATTCTTAGATGAATCATAATGATTTTTATATTTTATTCTCTTTCTGAACTTTGCGCACAATGTCTTTTCATTTATATTACACGCGTAAAAGCAGTTTCCTTTGGATACACTATATAAGCGGTATCAATGAACAATATAAACAATTTTGAAATGTTATAAACTTTAAAACTGGTTTTAAAGAATCTATCCATATTTTTTACTGAAAATTCCGACTGTACTTCTATAGAATTCACTGGCAGGTTCGATTAAGTTAGTGATACATAATTTATGAAAACTTTAAAAATATTTATTTTAAGACTCTCTCTATGATTTTAAAAATTGTCAGTTAATTTGTTCTAATGATATTATTAGAATTATATTGAAAAAATTGAATAAATTGGAGAAAAGAAATTATTAGAGAGCTCAAAATTTTTACCTCTTCACTCGAGTCTGTCAATTCTTGTTCTCTTCAATTATACAATTAATTGGCGCGATTTTGGGAGTCTGCCAAGCTCTATTACTATTGGTCAATCCTACTTGGATTTATAAATAATTTTCTAAAGTTTTAAACTGATAATGTAACACTTAAACACTATCTAATTATTATTTAAAACTAATTATTATATTTAAATCAATTTAAACACTTTTAAAATAATTTTCAAAACAATATTTAATAAAATTATTCACTACTTATTTTTATTATGATGTTTAATAAATTCTATCCATTTCTACTATAATATTATTTAAATACTTTAAAATATTGGTATTAATTGAAACAAGTGCTTGTATTAAAATATTCCAGACAATTACGTAATCGTTTCCGGTATTTTGTCTATTTTTGTCTGTCTTAATAAATTTACTGCACTTATATTATATAAAAATTTTATATAAAATTTTGAAGAAATAATTTAGAAAAAAATATAGAAATAAATACAATTCTCAACATCATAATATTTACTATTCAAATACATTACATTAATTTTTATTATTTAATATAGTTTATAAATTTAAATACTATATAATATTAATTTATTCTAAGTTTTAAAGTTATTAAAATTGACTTATTAAATACATTTTTATTACTGATAGCTGTGTTATTTTAATATGGCCAGCTTTTACAACCATATGAGCAATTCTTTACTCTTTATTTAACTAATTTTTTTAAATGATTTTACGTATCAGGTATTTGCTTTAGCTTTAAATTGCACTTTACAGATTCTATAAATTTAATATATTCAATACATCAATAAATATATTCTCAAATTTAAAATTTTTTAGTAATTGACCATTATAACTATTTCTTGACCTATAGAAAAGGGTACAATATATGACTGATAACCCAAAACTTAATATATTTATTGATATCAAAATTATCTTGACTAATTCGTGGCAAAAGAAATAATTTTTTTTGTTATTGATATTTAATATCGGTGTTTCAACTTATTTTACTAATTTATTTAATAGTCTGTACTAAAGAAGTCTATTATAATAGCAATCATAATAATAATAAATTTTATTTTAAAGGTGATTTAGTGCAATCTAAAGTCCAAACTGACTAACTTTTATTACATTATCTCAAACATATAATCTTGAAAATTCCATATTTTATCTCACCTCTTTATTTATTTAACAATTAAATTAATGTTATTGGTTAACCTATCCTATGACAATTTCCTTCTCTCTAATAGAAACGTTCCTTGTTGTGGAATATTTATAAGTATTCCGTGCTTGAAGAATGAGATTACTGAATTGGAAAAAATTTAATTGGAGGAATAATTTGAGGCTTGAAATACCTTCTAACAAATAAATTAAGACTGTCTTGACTCAAATTTGTTGAGTCTTACATCATTCTCATATTATCTTATATTTATAATTAAATAATTATCTTTACATTTTAACTAAAAATTATTTTGACTCCATATTCTACTAAATCATTCACATTCGGAACATAAAATTGGAAATGTATATGAAGCTGGAGGATAAAACCAATTCGTTCATCACACGATGTAATCTCTTTTCTATGACATGAAACTAATATGCCAACTATGTGAAATTCAAATCCAGACTAGATTAAATTTAGATTTTTTTCCAAGTTCCATACAAAACAGATGGCCTATAACCAACTCTGCTTGACAACCAAAATTAGTCAGTAAATGAATGTCCAGATATTTTTAGCTAAAGGATAATAAACACTGACATCCCCACTATTCTGGAAATGCTGAGCCTCTTGAATTTTTTTACAGTACAAATTTTTGAAAAATCTTTTTAATCCACAGATGGTTATTTAAAGTCTGTTCTGTTTTTTATATACATAAGCAAATGGTGATGGAGAGTGGATAATAGCTTCCCCACACCTTAGTTTCCTGATTAAAGACAGCAAATTATAAAAAACACAATAATGCCATTAATTTTGAATTACAATGGTATTCTGGGGAATCCATCAAGGAATCTTGGTGGGTTCCTTTCTATTTTATTAAAACTTAAAAAAAAAAAGACAAAAAAATTCACACACTAAATAAAAAACTGAGTCAAACTGTAATATGCGAAATGTTTTTCAAATAAATTAAATATGATCTATTGTAATTAATGAGTATCATCATCATCAACCATTATCAATCCACTGCAGGATGAAGGTCTCTCCAAGTTTAATCCATCTTCTCCGATCTTTAGCTTTTCTTCTCCACAACACCCCTGCACATTTTCTTATTTCATCCATCCATCTCACATGTGGTCTTTTACAATCTCTTGGAATCCAGTTTAAAATTTCAATTGTCATCTATTATCATCTCTTCTAACAATATGTCCAGCCCAACTCCATTTCAATCTTTTAATCTTTTCAATAAGGTCAGTAACACCTGTTTGTTGTCTTACCCATACATTGCGTTTTCGATCTCTTCTTGTTACTCCCAACATCCATCTCTCCATACTCCTTTGAGTGGTTTGAAGTCTCTGTATTGCTCTTCTATTAAGTGTCCAAGTCTCAGATCCATAAGTCCGAACTGGTAAAACACATTTGTTAAAAACCATCCTTTTCAAACACATAGGCATATTTCCTTTTAGTATCAAGTTATTTCTACCAAAAGCACTCCAACCAAGTTTAATTCTATGATTAATGTCCTCCATTATGTTTCCATCTGTATTAATAATCTGACCAAGGTATTTGTAACTGTTAACTTCTTCTAATTCTTCATAATTAATCTTTATTTTCATATTTTGAGCAAATCGATTAAACATTACTTTAGTCTTTTTTTCCAGTATCATTATGTAATCTAATTGTTGCTGTTGCATTTTTATAAATATTCTTTAAAATATGACAATATCCTGGATCTATACCTTGATGATCCTCCAATGCTTTAATCACTGAAGAAATGTGTATAGAATCGAATGCCTTTTCATAATCTACAAATCCAAAACATAATGACAACTCATATTCGTTTGTCCTTTCTATGACTTCTCTCAATACCTGGATATGATCTATTGTACTAAAACCACTTTTAAATCCAGCTTGTTCTCTTGGTTGGTGGAAATCCAAAGTTCTCTGTAGACGAGTTGTAATTACCTTGGTAAAAATTTTATATAAACTGATAAAAGGCTGATAGGTCTGTAATTTCTAATATCTTCTTTATCACCTTTTTTAAATATTAATATTATTACTGAATTCTTCCAATCTTCCGGTACATCTTTATCATTTAGACATTTGGTATATAACTTTGCTAAACTTGTTTCTATTTCTTCACCTGCTTCTTTTAATATATCAATTATAATTCCATCATTTCCTGGAGCCTTTCCTTTCTTCATACATTTAATTGCATGTCTCACTTCATTTAAAATTCTGGGCAATTCGGAAGATGTAATAGATATAGGAGGTACTTGTTCTTTATTACTATATAATTCTTGATAAAAATCTTCTACCAATTTCATGATGTCATCTCTCTTTTTAGTAATAATTCCATCTTTTTTTCTTATTGCAGATATAAATTTCCTACCAATACCAAAATGTTGTTTAACATTCTTGAGACTTTTACTTTCTTCTACAGCTTTCCTTGCTATTTCACAGTTATACTTTCTTATATCATTTTCAACTCTTTTCCGTATCATTTCTAATATATTGCTCTAATTAGAATATATTCCGCAACTATCAACTTTGCAACTACTTTGTTATTCTAATTAAACAAAAAAAATTTTTGAAGCAAATTACAACTATACCCCATGAAAATTAAAAATTAACTTTTTTATATCCTGAATCATAAGTTTGAATTATTATAATCTAGTTCTCTTCATGAATTGAATAATTATACTTGGTATTATTTTTTGTATTTTATTAAGTACAAAATAAGATTCACTGTATATTGATAAGACATAATATATATAAAAATGAGACATCAAACTATAATCTAATTAAAATTATTATGTTAGTTCTAAATCACACATTAATTCATAGTTCCCAAATGATTTCTCTTTTCTTTTTCTACTCTTGTTAAATTATAATTAACATTCCTGGCTAAAACTGCAAAATTTTTAATTTCTATAATTTTCTGTCATCCAGTCAAAAGATTTCAATGCATTTCCAATATTATTTCTGTATTTTTGAAAAAAGGTAAATAAACTACATACTAGTTTCTGTAGATATAAGACAACTTCCTAACCAAAAGTAAAAGTTATATCATATTACAATTATTTTTTAATTATAGTTAGCACATTTAACATTCACTTTACTAAATTTTCAACTAGCAATAAGTAGACTTATTTATTCATTTATTCTAAATAAATGAAACAATCTTCAACTAGTTTGAGAATTACTTTAAAATTGAAAAAGACAAAAACTTATACTTCATGGCTAAAGCAGAACCTAATCAGAGGAGGTTTATAATATCAGTCTGGTGTTCATGTTCTTTTTAATACTCCTTTTCTCTGCCTGCTTATATTTTTTTTTTTTCTGCTCAGTCTAAATAGTAAATTTAAAAAATTCTATAAGTGGAATTTTTGTTATTTACATATTGCAATGCATGAATAAGAGGTTTAAGATTATCAATGAGTAATATGACAAATTTGCAGCAAAAAGTAATAAATATTTATACATCAAGGTTAAATGTACTTATTTATAAAAATTCAACAAAAATTATATTTTAGGAGTTCTAAAGAAAACTACTATACATCAAGAGTCATTAGATACTTGGATCCTATTAAATTCTTTATAAACATTTGTTTTATAGTATTAGTTTAAGTGTTTATATTCCAATAATAATAATAATAGAACTAGTAATATTGACAAATGATTTTCAAAA
The DNA here is from genome assembly GCA_028023455.1 of Epiperipatus broadwayi. NCBI lineage: Eukaryota > Metazoa > Onychophora > Udeonychophora > Euonychophora > Peripatidae > Epiperipatus > Epiperipatus broadwayi. The sequence continues at coordinate 2,676,096 of JAQFVV010012397.1, read as the reverse complement.
GTTGAATTGACAATTCGAATAACTGACATACATTTTTAATTGTGAATGAGATGCTGCAGTTGAGACATTTTCACAATAGTAATTGTTAATATATTCAAATAAAGGATAACACATTTAAACAAAATTATAAATAATAAATAAAAACTAAAGAAGCAATATGTAATATTGACCTGACAAAAAGCAGCACATATCAACCTATATGCCTTTCTCCAAGTATTCTTATTACTCCTTTCTTCAAAAGCTTATAGCTGTCTCCTTAGTTATTTACCTTTTTTTTTAATACTTGTTTTCTCACCCTTCAGTTCCTTGCCATCAATTACTAATATCTATTTCTAACATTTCTAGAAAAGTAACATGGCTAAATTATATTATAAATATATAAATAGAAATTAGAAAACCATAATTATGTCAGGATTCTCTGAAATTAATAAATTATTTCCACAACAATCAAAATGATTGCTGTGAGTAATCCTCACACTTAAATATCTCTTAAGACAAAGATAAGTAAATGCTAAAAATATATTTAGGTACAAACACATCATATATACAATATACTAGTGCAAATAAAAAAAAAAATGCATTCACACAAATACCATCATCTTCATCAAGTTTTCTTTTTTTCACATATTTAAACTGTTCTAATTTATTCATTAATTTGGATGCATTCCTTGTGGAAGCAGCCATATTTCTATTCAGCAGCAAAATCTAGATATGATGTAAGTGGATGGGTTTAATCAAAATTACATATTATAAAGCTTGTACATTAGCGACACCTAGAGGATTAAAAACCTATCATGGAAAAAAACGAAAGAATACACTATACATGTACTAAATTAATTTTACAAAATTTTATTTATAAACTTTACTTCTTTAAACGAAATTCACATACAAAGAAAGAAAAATGGGTATTATATATATATAAAAATTTAGAATTATTGCTTCCAAATCTAAAATTATTTTTTATCATCAATCTTTCTTTTCCTTAAAAAAAGAAAATACTAAACAAGATATATATGTTTGATAAAAAGCTACATGCTTTAGACAAAAAATATTAAGTATTCCACAAATTATATTCTAGTTAATAGAAGCTTATTGACAGCACAATATACTTTAAAAAAAACTAGTATAGATGGGCTGTTGAAAATAGACAATTTATCAGAAATATCAAGAAAAGAATTAATTGCTATAAATTTATTAAAAGTGTATATATTTATCAAAGATTAAATTTAAATGAAATGACAACTATAAAATTTTTACTGTTATGAATTCGATTTTTTATGTTGTTGAAAAATATTAGTTATTTATGAATGATAATAATTAGAAGCAAATGCTATTTGAATATTAAATTTTTTTTGTGTGGATAGAAAAAAACTACAAATGTATAGTTGTTACTACATTACTATTTGGTATTGCTGTTTACCAGCTAAATTTTAAATAGAATTTTCCCATCCTATCATGGAACTGTTAAATTTATCTAATTGGGTTTCTAGATTTAACCTTCACATATTCTAACTTCAATAAGTCATTCTACATCATATCACATAAGTATCAGTACTGATAAAATGAATTTGCGAAAAAAAATTGGAAAGTATTGATAATGAAATAAATAGATTTACAGTAATATAAAATGTGAAATAAAAAAAATAATTAAAAAAAAAAAATCATTGTATATATTTATGGAGATATAAATTTTAAAGGTAAATATGGGGCATTGAGAATAGAAAAAATATTAGAAAAACATTTTATAATAAATGTTTTTACAAAATGTTTTTACTTATTTTTAAACTAAAACACACAAAATAATGATTTCTTCAACCACAATTCGTTTTTTTTATATTTAATTTAAAATAAGTGTGCATAGGGAGTCCAGAAATTAATCAAGTCATCCCAATTTAATTAATTTCTGGATTCCCTTTCCACATACATTTTTATTTCAAGTTAAATATAAAACCCCCATTTGTGGTTGGAAAATAACCATTATGTGCACTTTAGTCCAAACTAAATAAATATTCATTATAAAATATTTTTCAATTTTTAGCATTAAAGTTGAAAGTAAAATCATATATATTAAATAAAGATCGTTAAGATATTTTCTAATATTTTTTTATAAAATATATATAGTATTTAACAGCGTATAGAATACACTCCCTTTTTTTATACACATTATTAAGAAAAAAAAAAAATTCTACATTTTTTCATGAATATCCATAGTAAATTACTGTACTAATTTCAGTTATTTATGCCTACAAAAAATGTAACTAAGGAACCCTGTAATTAGGTACCTATTAATCATCCTCAAAATCCAGAAATTCATCTCCAGAGCTAAACATTTTAAAGACTGTCTCTTTTCTTAATTGTATGTTATTTCCTTGTGGATAGATTTATATTTTTTAGAGAACTATTCAAAACAAAGCAAAACTTTCCATATAGTAGTGCCATCTTGTGCTAACAAGAGCAATCATTGGATGCCAGAAGGCTTGTGCATAAAATCCCTATCTAGTGCCTACTTATCCAATATCCAGACTAGTTTCTGACTTGTGGCCTTCATCAGTGAGGAGCCTTGGATCTGAAAGCACTGCACCTAGATCTTAGGATCTAATGCAACCCTCCAGCACCCACCTTTTAAATCTATTTAACTACAAAACTATGAGAAATGAAATTGAAAACACAATTAATATTTTCAATCCAAGCTCAATCGCTTATATAGTCATATGGGTCTGAACTCAATTCAGCACCCATACATTTTAGTGTCTTTGGCTCTTTTACAACCATAGCCACCACTATCATATTAGGCAGAATTGGTGTTAAACCACTAAACATCACATGATCACTATCTCATACTAGCACATAATTGTTATTAAACAATTCAAATTATGCACAAGCCTTCTGGCATCCATTGATTGCTCTTGTTAGCACAAGATGGCACTACTATATGGAGAGTTTTTCTTTGTTTTGAATTGTTTAATAACAATTATGTGCTAGTATAAGATAGTGATCATGTGATTTTTTAGAGAACTTTATATATATATATATTTTAATCATTTAATTTTTAAATAATTTTTTGAAAATTGAGAAGTTATTTTGAATGTTTTGCTCTGATATTGATATCATTACGAGAGGATTAGTACGATTGTTGAGTAGCTATATATAGCTTACATGTATGGTTATATACATGTGTATTTGTAAATATTTTTTTTGTTTTGCGGGAGAAAATACAATAGAATACTTATATACTTATGTTAATATAAACCAGAAGTTTTAGAGTGAAATTTTAATTCATAATTTTGATTACTGCTGCACAAGACACACCCCACATTTTAGACATATTTTAAGGGGGGAGGGGAAATGTCCTATATGTCAGCAAATATGATACATATCACCCTCTTGTGCACATTATTGAAAACCTATTGAAGTGATATCAATGTATTTTAAATTTATCAAAATATTTGAAATTTCATCTGTCAACTCTTTGGATTTAAGAAACTAGGGAAACTACCTAAAATATTTTAATATGTTGCATTGGCAGTAATTTTTAACAAATGTACAAAATTTGAATAAATTCTATTAAACCTCAATTTTAAAATTTTATCCAAATAAACCTTGAAAGCAGAGATTAAAAATGAAGATGTTAATAAAATTATATATGGTAATTTTGGATATTGAAAGCCTTGTGATGATGTAGAAAATATGGTACGAGAAATCCAAGACTATGCTAACATTTACTGAAAATTATCATTAGGTTATGTGTAAAAATGTTAATTATCAGTTGAGCACACTAAATATATATGACATTTAAAATAATTTTGATAATTGTGATTACTATTATTTGTATTTTTTTTTTTTTAAAAAAAAGAGGAACTAATTAATGTTTGTGTTTTAAAAAACACCTATTAACTCTAACAAGTAACCTGAATATCTACATATAACATATTTGCTACATGCATTCGACTCCCCATTTCATCCTGATATATTTGTCTTAATAAAGTTTGTAAAATAAGTAAAATGTAAATACTATATTTACATTCCTCAATAATAAATATGATTATTAATTTCCTATGTAATTGTATTCCTGTAGTCATAATTTTAAAAGATCAGATTCTGGACTTAAGAATGTGTGGGCTACACAATGCTTATCAAGAGTATATCATTCATCCTTTTTCACCAATCTTAAGTTTATTTCAATACCAACCCATAAAAATCTAGCAATCCTTATGACAGTCTTTAATTTTTCTGTCAAGAAAAAAACTAACTAATATTATGGTGAATTGCCGAACATTTCTTTTAGAGAATATATTTTACAACCCATTCAAACTTTAACAATCAATGTAGTGCATAAATTATTAAGACCTTTGACATATTTTAGCTTTAGTGCAATTAAAATTACAGTCACAGAACTTTTTTGAATCCCTTTAAGATCCTAATTTTACATTATTAACCCATTATTTTTAGCTATTCCCCCATTCGTAAAATGACTTGCCACATTTCAATTGATTTTGATATTCATTAACAAATCTTAACTTAATTTAGCATAAGAATTGTTTTTCTTCTTTAATAAATCCTCCTTTATCATAAATAGTTATAATTTATGCATACATTTCTCTTATTAACCATTATTAGCTTTTATTTTTATTATTTAAAGACTAACACTGCCATAGGTAGTTTTATTGTAAATATGATTTTTTTTTTTTTGGCAGAGATATGAAAATGTTAGAAATATAAAGGGGGAGGGGGCAATTTATGGAAGGAAATATATTAGTCATTAAAAATCTCAAAATAAAATGAATAATAAAAATGATTTTATTTATGCAAAGGGGAATTTTAAGTAAAATTATTAATTTTCATAGACTAATAGATTTGAAGTGAAAGATTATTTCGGAAAGAGGTGGAAATTCTAATTTTAACCTGAAGAAAAATGTTAGATGTGGAGGTGAGTCAGAATACTTTAGAAGGCAGCATATTCAAAGTTAACTAGTCATTACAGAATAGAATATGTTCCATTCAAAAAGCTTGTATAAAATACAATGGACAATAATTTTTTGGGATCATTATCGGAATTGGCTTTAAGGTTGCTATATATATATATTTTTTTTTTTGCCAAATGTTTGGAGTATAATTTTGTCAATTAGGCTTTGGCTTTAAGTCCTAAGTTTTTAAGAAATTCTACATATATGTGATCTGCTCCAGGAGTCAGTATTGGTTTAAACAATGAAAGCCAAATTCAGGTTCAGCAATATCTAGCTTTTATTAGATTGATACTAGAGAAACAGGCACTGTAAAAGAAAAGCTTACAATTTTGCTCTAATAACACTTTTTCTCATTCTATAGTTTCAATTTGTAACTGGAAATCTCATTAACAGTAACAATAGTAGTTAAATACTTTTATAACCACCAAACTTGCAAAAAAAAGTAATCAGGACTTATAATCAGATCTTGTAAAGTTTTGCTTCTCTATGGTTTCTCTCCACTTTTCTGTCATGTGCCAATGATTTTACAAGTTTGACAATAATTTTCTGATCTGCAATAGATAAAAATTTGCTATAAGGAATATTACATGACCACCACTTCTAGCTTGCTGTGTGTGGCAATACGTATAGTGAGTTTTGCCTGTTTTATAAGAAATGTTGTTTTTATTTCAATCTGGAATGAATTATTTTAATATCCACAAGAATTACTCATGGATAACTATTACTGTTTGTTTATCATAACAAGAGGGAATTGGAAGATTCTAATAATATTCTGTTCCAAGATATCCAGAATATCGATTCCAATTTTTCATCATCATTTTCAACCATTATCAATCCACTCCAGGACAAAGATCTCTTCTATGTTGAATCTATTAAGAACATTACAATCTTGAAATATGCATTTTGTTAATCAAAATTTAAAGCAATTCTGCCGTACCTTTATTTTGATGCATCCATGTACATATCTAATTATCTTTCCTTAAATTCCGAGAACAAAGTACATTTAAACTGTAGGAATGTGAATTCCCAGAGTGAGTAGATTTTGCTTACGTTGGTTATGGAGAGAATGATTAAATTATTCATAGTTCAGCAAATAATAGTGAACCAATGTTTGATCACAACATGTCTATCCGAACAAAATATTCCTCCTTATTTGGCATTGTAAAATACCTATCCATTCTAATAGTTGACAACCTGCTTATTCCTAAAGAATTCTGTGAAAACTTTGTATACTTAAAAATTACCTATCCAAATGGTGATTGCAATATCATTTGAAATATCTTACAATAGAAGTTTCTTTATAAAATGAATTGAAACAAAAGGAGACAACCATATTTAGAATGCATTATATCAAGAATCAATGTAAATCCAGGAATTTTAAAATGTGGATTAGAAGAATGGTGACTTTCCAGGAATAGTTAAATCAACATTATGCTGAAAAATTCATTTGTAAAGGATCTCCATTTTTGATTTTCCCATACCCTCAATTTTAAGTGAAAGTAATTTGCTGCTGCTGTGAACGAATATCTTTAGTCAGACATAATAAGAAAGATTTCCAAAATAAATTAAAAACTGAGGCTAACTTTAGTGATCTAATCTCACCTTTTGATTGCATTGCAGAAAAATCATTAATATATTTGATATTCTCCAAAAGAAAAACTCAAATGACACTGATGATAATCATAGTAGATCCAAAATTTTATAGAATGGTTTATCATATGGTCCAGTTTTCTCATCTACTTTATTTAACCTAGTCATCAGTAATCCGAAATAAAATCAGGAATTTCACCTATGCTAATAACATTACTTTTCTGAAGCAAAAAATTCTGTCAATAAAGATATGTAAATAGAAATCTTTCCCAAGATTGGTATCTCATCCCTAATCCAAAAGACCCTGTGGTTTATTTTTGCCCTGATATCAGGACCTGATCTAAATAATCTGAAAATAACATATAACAGATTGAACCATAATCCTATCCCAAATTATTTAGGAATAACCTTGAAGTGAAATCTTTTTTTTCTCATTTATCAAAAGTTGGATCTAGAAATGCAAATACCTTATGGACAGTTTTCTTAGCATAAGCATATTCTATACTAATAAATATATACTGCACCTCTGTTTGGAGAAAAATTTTCCTCTGCAACTTTCTGGATACTCAAACATCACCTTGAAGAATATTACACACTTCAGTTTTTCCCTTTGAAGATGCTTTCTGTTCGTTTACACCTACCAAATATTAAAAGCTGGTTGCAGAAATTGTATAAAAATCTTTTAAAAACATTCAACTTATTAGTAACTCAAGACATAAATTCACTACTTAAAACTCAACTCTTATCAAGGTCATCCTTTTGGATGTTCAATCAAGAATCTACAATCAAAAAATTATGATATAAAACATAAATTTCCCAAATTCAACTGTAGTCAAGTAGATTTCATCTTCATAAACCCAGCTGGAATCTCAACAAGAGTTTTAGGACAACTCATAGTCATTGCACTAATCAGCATAAATTAAATTTAATAGCCATTGATCTATGTACATGTAAACATAAACAAACTGAACTACAATTAATAACCTTCGAATTTATGATGGGAGAAGCGAGTCTTGCTAACGTCATTATTGAATCTATCTCCTGGTTAAAATCTTCACAGGTTCCTTTGTGATGTTTTAAGCTTTTTTTAAAAAAAATCCATATTCTAAATAAATAAAAAAGATCCAATTTTTTACAAGACATTCTGAGTAAACATGGAGAAAATAGTAAATGCAAACAAGTGGATAAGAAATTTTTCATTGTGAATTCCGAATTTAAAATATGACAAATGGAAAATAAAGCAGGCTGAAAATGCTCATTAAGAACATTACAAATATTTGTGAAAGGAGCAATAAGTCCAGATATAGCAATGTTGTTTGAGGATAGTAACACTGGGTTTACACAAAAGATTTGAAATGTAATTGTTAGGGATATAAAATAATAGTTGAATAAATTTATTAAAATTTTTGAATTAGTGACAAATGTAAGATTGAGAGGGTTACATTTTAATTTGATGGTAAATAAATGAAATGTAATTAAAAGAATGCACATCGAAGTAAATTAAAAAAAAAAAGAATAGCTAATCACTCAAGAAGCATGAAGTGGAACGATTACAAGGGATAAGAATTTCTGTAGTTTTAATTAAACTTAAGATGGAATTAAATAATATTTACCAATAGTCAAAGAAAGAAATTAATTGATAAGAAATAAAATTTATGGGATTGAAAATTCATTTAACCAAATAATGCAGTTTTGTAGATAATTTTTTAATTAGTATATTTACTATAAACATTCTATAAAACTATACTTCTTGGCTAAATAATTTTCAAAGTTTGTACTGTAATTGTATAATAGATTTTTGGAATTTCATGAGTGCATAAAAATACAAATTTATATTATTTCAAAAACTTATTTTTTCTTTAAATAAATTATTTTCAAGATCAATATATTTTATTTCTTATTATTTTTAAAGTCTATAAATTTTGTTTATTATCAATTAAATTTTTTATATGGATAGTATACAACTTAAATAGCAACAAATTTCTCGAGTTTTACTATGGAGAATAATATAAGCCTTTTAATACATATAATTATTACACAGAAGCTAAACTCTCTATACAGTAGCATCACCAGTACAGACCAGAGTATTTAATGGTTGCAAGAAGGTTTGTGCATCAAATCCCTATCTAGTGCCTAGACATCCAATATCCCCAGACTAATTTGCAGTTTGTAGCTTTCATCACTGAGGAGCCTTGCACCTAAATGTTAGAATCTAATGCAACGTTCCAACAGCAACCGTTTTAGAGTCCAAAATAGAAACACTAATGTTTTCAATTCAAACTCATTAGCTTGTATAGATCTGAACTCAGTTCAGCATCCATACTTTTTGGTGTCTTTGGTTCTTTAATAACCACAGTCAGCATAACCCTATTGTGCAGGATTGGTTTTAAACCACCAAACATCACATGGTCACCATTTCTTATGCTTGCACAAGCTGTTTACAGAGGCTAAAATCTACATACAGTGATGAGTAGGCACTAGATAGGAATTTGTTGCACAAACCTTACATCCATTGATTATTCTGGCTTGCATTGGCGGCACTACTGCATAAGGAGTTTAGCCTGTGTAAACAGCTTGTGCAAACAAGAAATGGTGATCATGTGACAATTATTGTGAGCTACTTTGATGAAACAAAATTTATATTTAAAAATGATTAATAACAAAAGTATATTTTGAAAAAGTTTTTACCTTTTGTAGTAGTAAAATCCTCAATAAATATGTGGTTTTCATTTTTAGAGATATTATCAACTGGTAATTTAAAGACTATTTCCTCTCTTGATAAATTCAACTCATAAGATACATTTCTAGCCACATTTGGAGAAGAGTCTGAATTTAATTTGGTATCATCATCACAATCAAATAATTTTTGCAGTTCTAAAATTGTTCTGGAAATATTTTGCAAATTGGTTAATGCCTTATTCTTTTTTACTTTATTTGATTTTGAATTTTCTTTATTTTCTATATTGTTTTTAAAGTTAGAAGTAAATTTTTTATCATGTTTATTGCAAATACTTGGTGCCTGAAAATTCAGTTTTAAATTCTTTCTAAGAATTACAGTTTTTTTGCTGCGCTCTTCTGGCTTACAAGAAAAAAATTTTGAAACTGATTTAGAAGCATTGATTTTATTACTTTGATCAACTGTGACTGCAAGTACTTTTTTAGGAAGCTTACGATTTAGAGTTTTAGGAATAAGCTTGTGTTTAGATGGCACACGCTTGGAGAATGACTTGAAAGATTTTTTTGAAGGAGGTGCTTTGGCTATAGGATGTGACAATTTTATTGGATTTTTGATGTCATTCAAAATTTTTCTCTCAAATGGGCTAAGATAAAGTGTTTTTTTACTGTAAAAAGATTTTGTACCTATTATTTCCATTTTCTAAAAATGCTGTAAAAAAAAACCAGTCCTAAATTAAAAAAAAAAAAAAGTATCAATATTTATCTACCAATTCTATACATATACAATATATTGATTTTAAGATTATATATATTATGTAGTCTATGAAAACATAAAAAAGACTATCAATGTCTTGCAAATAACTTTTACTAGAAGGTAATCCTTCTTAAAATAAAGCAGAAAAATGTAGGTTTAGTTTTATTAAAACTATAGTGATAATAAACTTATGGAATATAATTTTACAAAATATTACTGAACTAAAAAATTTATATTATTCAAAGACGGCTGATCAAGTCTTATTAATGACATTTTAGTTACAACTTACTTTTAGAGATCAGAGCAGCAGACGGGTTATCACTTTATCATATTATAACACTTTATGACATTTTTATAATCTTTCTGGCAGAGAGCTTACACAAAGATAACTCTTAAACAGTTTAAATTAAAACTTCTCATATATATTATAATGACGCACATTAAACATATTTCAAGCATAATAATATACTATCTACTAAAAATCATTCAATATTGTAAGACGTGAATTCTTATCGTTAATCAAAAAATGAAACAGTCGAGCATAGTAATATTAAAAGCTACCCATTTAATTCTGGAAAAAAACATGCTAATAAGTAATCAATGAAAAATAAGATCAAATGAATGACAAATATGGTAACTGATGTATAAATCACAATGATCGTTATACTAATTCTTCAGTGACCTAATTTTGAATTCACTGGGACGTTAGTGAGACAAAGTATTATAATGCCTACGGACAAACGAAAATGTTTTATAAAAAAATATCTTTATGTTCATGGAATAAATATATATTAAAAAATAAAATAAATCTATAGGTATACCAAATCTATATATAAATTACTTCGGAATATCTAGAGTTTTACCTTACAAAAATCATCCTTTTTAATTAATTAGGTTATCTCCAGTACTAGTTTTAATTTTAACTTTGATTGGTTACATTGTTTCGTTACAATTATCTCTTACATTTTAATTAGTTTATTTCTAATGCTAATTACAAATGTTTTTAATATAAATTTGTTTATAGTGCATAAATTAATCGGATATACTAATTTATTCCCTATATCAATATGTGGCAGTAATTATAATTATACAATATCTATTTATTGAAAGAAAATTTATACTAACATATTTTGAAAATACTGTACATATTATAATGTAGTGTAATATTTATTAATAAATACCAAAATGCTTTAAAATATTTTTGCGATTTCATTAAATAGAGTAACGTTTATGTAACATATTAAGAAGTTCATTATTAAATTTAAGTATATGGGATAAACCAAATAAATAAATTTAAACACGATTGGCATTTGATTTTAATAAATTTAATTTACTAAGCATAATTCAATGAACGAACGACATATAATAAGTGCTTACAAAATTCAGCGACTAAAAGTGAAAACATACACTAACTCCGTCCAATACCATGTCAGGTGCACAACTAATCTCAAGTCATAATTCGTTTCAAATATTTCAATTTCCCGCGATAAATCTGGCGCGGAAAAGTATCGCACATAATTATTTTAAATTCAAATTATTTCATTACATTTTTATTCTAATAAAAAAAAATGTTAAAAATATATATATAATAATATTTTTAAAATAAAAGAAATAATTAAAATATTGGAGAACTTTATTATTGTCAATATTTGCCTCGGAGTGCTTTGTTATTTATAAATACAGTACTGTACTATATATATATTTTTGGCTACTTTATCTAGAATTATTGCCGAAATAAAAATCCATATTGAAAATTACTATTTGTTTTGTTGGGTTTTATTTAATAATTCTATGTTTTATGTAAAATAAATTTAGAACCTCTAATCTTTATATTAGCACAAAGATTTATAAGCTGAAGGAATATAACGTGTAGCGAGTGGACTATTAACTATTTAGTTATCGTATAATTTTTTTCTTCGTTATCGTAACTATTAACAAAATATAGTAATGGAATCGAGAAATTCCAATCAGGAGTTAAATTAAATCCTTTATTTCTACAACTTTACAGTTATTAATTATGTTGATCTTGGTTTATCGTTGACTGTTAAATTCAGAGGAGCGCAAAAAAATCGCAATTAATGAATCGCCATCCTATTCCCATCATTACTTTCTTGATTTTTGGGAATTGGAGTCAGAAATGTTATGTGTGTATAATTAAAGGATAAAAATGTTGTTGTACAAACTTACAATCTCGCTCTCATAGCTAGAGTAAGAGGTCTGATGACAATAGACAGGGCTCTATAACAACTTAATTGACTGAAAAAAGAGAGAAATATAAAAGTCTCAGAAATAGTATCTTGCCTTTGAATTCTATTCTTCAAGGCAGCAGCGATTCTTGTTCCAGGCATTATGTATTTATTTTACAGTTGGTAGAATAATAGATTAAATGTGTAACTTCATAATAAATATAAAGATCTGAAGGCAAAAATTCACTGACTAACAAGAAAAATTTAAATAATTAAAACTGCAAAGAAGATATAAGCATGAATATAGTCATTCTAGATCTTTTTTGATGCATTGAAATGAGCATATGGACCAGAGAAGTAGTATCACAATCCTCCCAGCGTTGGCATCCTTTTATATGATGACAATATTTTGAAAGATTGAAGGAATATTTGGGTCAACTTTTGAATAATAATACAAAATTATTTTCCATGATACATCCATTTTGTTTACTCATTTAGATTTGGACAAAAATAATTGCTTAATAAAATCAAAACACCTTTGTAATCTTAAAAATGGAAAGTCTGCAGGTCTGATGAAATACCTGGACCAATTTTAAAATGTAGTGGTGATCGTTAGCTTCAAAAATGATTGGAGTTTTTTAGGTAGGAATATATGGACTCTGAAAATTACCACCTGATCTTAAGAATGTTTTTATGATTTTAATTTTTAAAAGTAGGGAATAGACAAGATTGCAGTAATTATCATGGAATATCATTATTATTCACTATAGCAAATTATTTTTAAGAATTTTGTTGAATAGATTGCTTCCAGTTATAGGTGAATGGTTATCAGAGACACAATATCAAAAAGCATTATAGACATGGTATTTGTTGCCAGGCAAATGGAATAAAAATATCAGGTATAAAGGAGTGATTTATATATTGCTTTTATTGACTTTGCCAAGATATTTGATTTAGTTAATAGAACAGGTCTATGGTATTGTTTGAAATCAGTTAGTTGTCTATACAGCTACATGATGGGATAAGAAGAAGCATTATTACTACAAGTGCAAAATCTGAGGCATTTGAAATAAAAAATTGATGCTCATAATTTTAAATTTTTATGACTGTGGTCTTTGGAATTGTTTATATGTGGCTTAATCAAACAGGGATCAAGGTAAGATATAGATTTGACAATGAAATTTTAAATTGAATAAATTAAAAATGAAAACAACTTCTTGATTCTGCATTTATAATATGCTAGTAGTTGTGCTATATTTGCCAGTTCAAAAAATGATTTATAGAATATATTTAATGTTTTGAATGCACCATAGTTTATTAATTAATGTTCAAAAAACTCAAGTTTTTTATCTGTCATTGATGGAAGAAACATTCTTAGCTTTTTTCTTGGGTTATTTATCAACTTGAGAATGTAAGCCACTTTAAATATTCTTTTAGCTTTATACGTAGAAAGGTGGATTTAGATGTTAAAGTGCAAACAGAATATTTCATCACGGGAATAACTATTGCAACTATATTAACTATATATAGACTTGTTTTTTTGAACTTAATTTATTGTATGGAAATGAAGCCTGGACACCCAAAAGTGCAATATAAGACATTAGAAAACCCTCCTTTAAGGATAGTCCATAGAATTTTAAAAATACAATAGCAAGATCAATAAAATTAATCAATATAATTCTTCAACTTGCTGGATGTGCTACTATAGAATATACTATTGTAAAATCACATTTTCATTAGATTGAATATATAAAATAAATAAACAACACAAGACTTCCTAAAAGGTTGTTTTATGGTGCACTTGAGCATGATTTTCATGGGAGAGATAGACTCCATCTATGGTATAAGGATTATCTCAAACATATTCTAATGAAATGCCATGACAATTGTTTCCTTTGAGAAGATATAGCAGAAAATAGAAATTCATTGGAGAGCTAAAGTTTTTAGAAGGAAAAGTTTTCTCTGAAAAAATTAAAAAATATGAAGTAAATAAAAAATTGCATCAGCATGTTTTATATGAGGACATATTTGCATTTCACAGATTGATTTGTGTCATTACAAAATTCATTTTCTTGAGTATTTTTTTCCTCCTTTCTTTCATTCTTTTGAATTAAAATGGACATACTCTTTTAAGAGTTAGTATTATTTATACGAAGTGAAATTAATTTTTTATTACTGTTATCTCCTGGAGGCATTAACTCACTATCAGTGGGGAGAACATTGTAACTTTATATGTCTAATACAATTTGGGATGAATTTATTCAATGTTAAATAATAAAATAGAAAAGGGAACTAAGAATAAATATCAATTAGAAATCTCTAAAGTCTATAAATAAGCTTCTGCTTGTGTGTATTAATTTCTACACATTCACAGTAAATAATTATAATCCATTGTCTTATATTTTAAATGAAGAAAGTTTTTCAAGCACCAATTCTGGTATGATTGCAATATGTATTGTAACCTACTGTGCAAATGGAGAGAGTGCACTTTCGCACACAAAAGATAAAGAAGACTAGCGGGAGTTATTTGTTCTATCCTTATTACTATTAATAATAAACAATTACTATCTGATTTGCGTAGTTATGTCTGATTCTAGTTATACTAGTATCAGTAATATCTCTAAGTATTTTCATAAACCTTAATAATATAATCTCAGGGTATTCTTACAACTCTATACAAAATGTGCAACTGTGTATATAATGGAATAACTCATAATAAAACTTAATGTATTTTATATTTAATAAGGCTAGCAAGTTATTTCTCTCAAGTTACATTTGTTTGAATCAAACGCTAGGTTTCTTAATAAAATGTAACAATTATTATTCTGAAAAATTATTAATCTCAACAATTTTAAACTGATCTATTCTTGATGTGATTGAAATAGCAAAGGGATCTCAGCTAGTTCAATATTAAAAATGGAAATGGTGCTGGTAAATTAACTAAGGAATATTACTTCTTAAATAAAATGTAATTGTGACCATATTTATTTATAAGATTTGTAGATGATGATGATATTTCAAATTACGACAAACAAGCATTTAGTAACAATTTATTAAATATAAAATTAGTAATAAAATATTAAAACGTAATAATGATAACAAGAAGTTCTCTGAAAAGATTGCAAATCATATTGCACTGTTAGACCCAATAAATACTTTCTATTTGAGTTATAAATACCTGCGTGTTATCAAAAACATGATGCAACAATAAAACTTCATTGGAGGTTATATAGTGTTTATCCAAAACCTAAGCATTAGATATAGATAAAGTACAGAAATGTTTTATTATATCCTTAAGTGCATCAATAATAATAATCGTAATAACAACATCTTGTTATAGGTAACAGACTTATTGCTTAACCCTCTCATGAATAAATAAAGCATTTACCCAATTTATATTATTTTTAAAATATATAACTTTAATGAGATCTGATCACAGGTGTTGGTGGTATGACATAAGATACCGGTCAAGCTCATATTAAGGCTAAAACTTAAACACAATATGTTACGAGGAAAATTCAATATACTATATATTCTTTGTTAACTCATATACGCAAGTATCTCTTGGGAAAGATAATCTTATAATTATTTAACCATCTATTCTAGATATCTTCTATTATAGAAAATATGAGGTTGATTTAAAGGATCAATAAAACATATGAGAGATTAACTCTTAATTTGGATTTAGCATATTTTACCTTAGTTTAAGGTTTAACTCAATTGATCTCCAATACATAATAGAATTACAAAGATTTATACCCATTTCACTGATATATACAATGTATTACCTGTATCTTCTTTATAGTATTTTAACCTTGGAAAACTTTTATTAAACCATAATAATAACTTTAAAAATCTTAAAATAATTAAATTATCTAATTATAGGATAGACAAAAATTCTAATCCACAGTCATTAAACAAATGTCCAGAAAATTTTATCCAGATTTATTTTAATTATTCCAATATTACTTGACGTTTCTGTAAAGTGATAAATTCACAAGGATGCATTTAATATACTTAATCCAGATAAAGATATAATTAAATGTGGAGGCTGAGATTTTATAGCAGAAATTCATTAATATTGAGTTTCCTTTAAACATCACATCATCACTATCTCCCATGCTTGCTCATAATTGTTAAAATAGGCTATATGGAGAGAGATTTGCCTATTTTAATATTGAGTTTCCAAAGCATTTAACAAATCAATAATTATTTATCCATATGCCTGCATGTACTGATATAATAATTAATCCATTTAAAGAAGTAGCTCTTGTAAATTATAAAATCTTTGCGTATTTATGAAGGTACAATACCAATGAATATAAATCCATTATCTTTTCGATAACAGTGGTTACTGTAGTATCACACAAATATTAATCCATTAGTTAAATTAGCTTCACAATAATATCCAAAGTTTTGTGTAACTTTTTACCACTATAATACGCAGAGATTCATTGATCCATTGTCTCAAGTCAATTTTATATTATTCAACTAAAATTCAGATCCTTTTCACAAATGTGAGAGCAATCCATTCATCCATAAACTCAAATTCATTTTATAAAACTCGTTTATTGTTTAGATAATTTTTACAAATATAAAATGAAATGTGTTAATCCATGAATTTCTATGAATTTTACACTATTCAGTGGAAGTTTTAGATTGATGAAGCAAATATAATTCCAAGTAAAAATCTTTAAAAAAGAAATAATTATTGCAGGGTAATCACAAGCTGTAGCATTCCATAAGTAATTTTTAAAAGTTCACAGTTGAATCAAAATATTAAAATTTTATTTCTTTAAATGCATTACTGAATGATAAACTTAATACTATAGTTTTTCTATTTTAGGCCAACATAGTTGTTGGTAAGGATAACAAAATGGCTAATTTTAGATTTAAATCTGATGCATTTTTTCAACACACTGTAATTAAAGAAGGCTAAAGAAATCTTTATAGGTGGTTGTATTTAAAAGTTACTTCCATATAATTTGCGTCCATAACTTTTTGTGCACAATACTTCATTTTTGTATTTGTATGGGAAAATTTGTTTCTGGTTGCTATGGAAACAAGCAGATGAGATGTGAAAGTTTCAAAAGTTTAGAGTGCCAAATTTGAGACAGAAATACTTAAATGAGAACTAAATATTATTTTGAAAATTAAAACAACATACTATATCAGAATAAAAATAAAATACACAATTGTTCATTTTACAATAAATGATTTACAATATAAAAAAATTAAAGTAAAAGATTTCTATTTTATTTACTTTTAAAGGTCTTATTTTTAATAATAATAAATCTATTTTATTTAACACTTAAGAATAAATTAATTTAAGCATTTTATGATTACATGTTTTCAAATTGACTACATTTTAATACACAAATTTTCATGCATGCACACAGTCATGTTTAATCATAATGTTAATTTTTTTTTATTATTATTGAGTATATTATTAGTGGTCCAGTTATCAAACTAAAAATTACTATTGTATTAATATTTTTAAATACTTTTTTTTATTGTAGCTAGTATAGTATTTTTTATCCTGTGTATTATCCTTCTAAAATTGTTTTTATCTGAGTGTTTATTTTTCATTGAATATTATCTGCATTAAAAAAAAAAAAAAAATTGAAATGCATATTTTTGAAATGTTATATTTGATCAAGTATGTATGGAAGACATCTTGGATACTTTTAGTAATTTACTCTAATGGGTAGTAGTATATGAGAATATATTAATATTATTTCTAATCTTATTATTTACCACAATACCAATAATAAACATCAATATTTGTTTTATTGGATAAACCAATAAAAATTTTTAGAGTTTATAGTTATGATTATTGATTTAGACATTAAAATATAGTGTTGCAGTACATATATGTTCCAATGAACCTAAAATACAATAGTTACCATATTAATAATATGCAGTTTATTAATATTCAAAACATATGCATAATTATCGCTATTCACTGTGCACATATAAATAAGTTAGTGGATTTTTTAAAATAAGAGTGCATTTTTTTCATAATAATATCTTGCAATTTCTAATATGCATTTAAATGTATGATTGGCATGATTAAATAATAAACTTTATTTATATTTATATATATTCTATAAACTCGTAGACATATCCATTCCTCTCCCCTATTCTAGAAATACTATTATTCATACACATAATTCTCTAATTTTGCAGGTTTTCTGTGTATATATGCTCATCTAGGAAAAAGTCTCTCTTGCTGAGTTTTAATCTCTTTTTGTAGGATGCTTGATGTAACACTATTTTTCACTGGCTCAATTGTTTGATCCCTGGTTGAACTGTTGATTACAGTTTGATCTATTCCATAGCTTGGTCCTCCAACTTTGCAATAAAATTTTCATCATTATTTGTTGGTTTAATTCTATCTACATCTGGAATCCCATTTTAATGATGCCATAAATGATTTATGTCTCCAAAATATTTTACTGTTATCTAACTCTATTAATTTTATTTGTCTAGGTGAAATTTCTCAATATTTCTCCTGGTAGCCATTTATTTTTTAAATTATAATGTAACCAAATTCTTTCTCCAAACTTTAAAATTTTCACAATTCACTGAGTCATTTAAATTTTCATTTGTAGTTAGCAATAATTTTGAAAAATAGGTGTGGAACTTTTTCTGCATTAACAATTTGGCTGATGTTTTATTATGTGAAATACATGACCAATGTGCTTTCTAGGTTTATACAACAGTTCATAATCATATATATTGCTATCACATTTATCCAGCATAGCATATGTTAACTTGTATGTTCTGGAATTTTTATTATTATTATAGAATATTTTCCATGGTAAATGATGATCAGTACAAATGTGAATTTTCTGTCCATAAATGTATTGATGGAATTTTTTTATTGTGAAAAGTTTCCTTAACAAGTTGACTATAATTTTTTTTAGAGCTGATAAGATTCTCAAGACATAAGCTATAGGATGTTCTTCAAATCAATGATGGGAAATCATTGCACTAATTTCACATCTCAATGTATCATATTTATTACATCCAGGTCACAATGTATGAGTTTCTTTGATGTAACTACATCTTTAGATTTCTGGAAGGTAATATCTTAAATTCTTCAATCATTTCTATCATTGACCCTTTTTTAATAATTTTTATAAAGGGAATAACATATGAGACTTTCCTTTTTGAAAGCTCTCAAAAAAAATGTTCACTGTGCCCAAAAATGTCTGCAAATTTTTTACATTCTTAAGTCAATCAGCATTTTTTTATTGCTTTTATATTATCAGGGTTATTAAAGGAGATTTGAATCCAGACTTTCAAGTTCCCTACAGCCATCCACTCTATCCAATTTAACTGATACACATGACCACATACATGTGAAAAGGATAAATGATCTCCAATATACATATTTCATGCTGAATCAACTCTCATCAGTTGGTACAGATCATCTCCCACATATAATTATACCAGTGCTCGGTTTATATTAAAATATCAAATCTACACACTTTAATGGACAGCTTCAATCCTCTCCAACTCTTCAGCCATCCATATCACTGAAATCAGATAGATGGGAATGGTCAAAGGCCTTGATGATGCCAATATTATAGTTGTACCCATGTTCACTTTAAATTAATTTGATCCCTCATAAGTAGGACCTTAATAAGTCAATTTAAATATACAGAAGAGGAATAGGCAGAGTACAGCCTGAATATGTAATACTGAAATACAAATATAATGTATATACTTAACCTAGATGTAATTAATGGGGATTTGAACCCAGACTTTCAAGTTCCCTACAGGCATCATTAAGGGCTTTGAGCATTCCATTACCAGATTTTCAGTGATATGGATGGCTGAAGATTTGGAAATTGGAGAGGATTGAAGCTTGTCCATTAAAGTGTGTAGATTTGCTATCTTAATATAAACCAAGCTCTGAATACAGATGTGTGGAAGATGATGATTCAGACCAACTAATAAATGCTGTTTCAGGAGGGAATATATATATTGGAGATCAGTTATATTTTTCACATGTATGTGGTCATGTGTATCAATTATATTGAGATAGAGTGGATGACTGTAGGGAGCTGGAAAGTTTGGATTCAAATCCCTTTTATTTACATCTAGGTAAAGTATATATATTATATGTGTATTTCCATGTTATCAGGTTAGGATATTTTCCATTTTTATTGATTACGTGGCCTAAAAATTTTATCCAAAGTCAATCAGATATGCTTAGCTTCATTTCTATTTTCCCCAATTTGGCCCAGATTATCTATGTGTATTGCCAATTCACATGCAGAGTAATTTAATGTAGTCAAATAACTGAGTTACCATTAACTATGGGTTTCTTACATACATTTGTATTGTAATGGGCACACATGCCATTATATTATTTTTTTTTTAAAAAAAAAAAGAGTTAAAATAAAAATGTTTGCAAATAAAAGTTATTAAATAGAAGTTAGAATTAAAAATTGAAAACTAAAAGCTTGCAAAAACATATATATAAAAATCGCACAGATGGAAAATTATTAAAAGAAAACTTTATAAAAAAAAAAAGTATTTTAAAACTCAATTTTAATGTAAAAACTTAAAGATTTAAAGATAAAGAATGTACAATAATTAAATTGTCTATTGTGTTAAAACTCAAAATGGAAATGATTGTTGATTTTAATTAATCCAAAGTAAATGAGCCCTTGGGGCAAATTTATAATTGAAGGTCAGATAAGAGATATAAAAAAAATTAAAAAAGATTGCGTTACCGCTTGTGGAAGGTCAACTAACACTCGGATCCTAATGAAAACTACTGGAACAGAAACCATGGTCAGTGAATCTGAAGGATTAATATAAAAAGAAAAATATTTAAATTAAGAACAGTTCCAGTATGATTTTTGAGAAGGAGGGTGAAAAGACACACTTTTCACCCTCTTACTAATTTCAAATGAAGTGATTGTTGAAATATGAATGGCACTATTGTAGACCCTGACTAATATGGGTCCTACAATAAAATAATTCCAGGATCGAACCAGCTAAGGCAGCCTCTGTCTTTCTAACTACAGTATGAACAACAGATCGGTCTTCTCTGAAATTTTGAATAATAAAAACTTTGCAGGAATTGGCTCAAGGAACCAGAAGCTCCTCTAATGTAAAGTATAAACTATGAACTCTACTAATAAACTTTTACTAAATGAACTTGATCAACATGAAAGGTTAAATCAATTATTAATATTTTAAATGTAATCATAAAACAGTCATTTTTATTAATTTATTTTTTATAATTAATAAGTATAATTGCTAGTTAAATTAAATGATGTTATATATTGTGTATATGTATGCGTGCACTTCCACACTTGGCATCTCAGTAAATATGACACCTTATGTTGAGTGTCTTCATGTATTTACCTATGCCTTTCCTATAAGTTCATTATTTGTAATTGTGACACCTCATGCTGAGTGTCTTAAGGAACTCAAGAAGAGTATAACCCTTTTATGCATTCAATTAATAATTGAACTAGAATAATTCGTGGTGGACGGTTCTGCTGAATAAATGTATACATGTACATGCTCATTTAGTTTTTAAAATATTAAAGTTATAATTGTTAAATAAATTAAGTGATGTCATGTGTTATGTATATGTGTATGTGTGTACCTCCACACTCTGCATCTATCTGTAAATATGACACTTTATGTTGAGTGTCTTGATGTATTTACCTAAGCCTCCCCTATAACTTCATTATTTGTGAATATGACACCTCATGATGAGTGTCTTGAGGAACTCAAGAAGTGTATAACCTTTTTATATATTCCAAGTAATAATAATTGAATTAGAATAATTCTTGGTGGATGGTTGTACTGCATATATGTATACATGTGCATGCTAATTTTTAAAATATTAAAACTTAAAATTTAAAACTGGATGGAAATGGCTGCATGGATTCATAGGTTTTATGTGCACAGTCTATGTAGCATACTTACATCTATTAAAAAATTAAAATGTATAAATAAGAATCTCCATCTGTGTGAACTAAAATTTAAATTTAAATATAATAACTGTACAAATTAAATTAAAGTAATAATGTTTATTCCTCCAGTTCAACTTTACATATGTATGATAATAAATGTTTTTTGCGTAATATTACTGGCAGTAGTTCCCCCCCCCCATTTTTTATCTTTTCATTCTTAAATATATACATTAAGAATATTAGATTATAAATCTCAGCTACTCCTAGAGCTAATAACATGGGCTAACAGTCAAATATAAAATAAAATTGGATCTTAACAATAAGTATCTGCCTATTATATAAATTTTCCAGGTTCGAATGGCCTTGTGGCATCCTTGTATGGCAGATACGGTCAGACCAAAATACACCCCAACCATTATAAATGGTACCCAACATGGGGCAAAGTATAATAAACCATGAGTACATTGATAATTAAGCCAGTAATATTTTTTTGAAAGGAACTTTTTTTGTCTATATTTAAATAGTTATAAAAGTGAATCCTGTATATACACTACCAGAAAAGAAAGTGTGCATATGTATAAATAGATGCAAGGAATATAATGTAATAATTTTCTGTTAAAAAAAAGAAAAAAGAATAGGTTAATTAAAATATTAAATGATTTAAAAGTAGGACAAAAGAAACTTGTAAGGGAGATGTAAGTTTAGCTGGTAATAAGGAAGCAACAGTCAACAAAATTTTTTTATCATTATATTTGTGTGTAATTATTAACCAAGCTTTTAAAAGATTTTAAGTTAGTCAATTTGTGAAACATGATTACTAACTCTAAGTAAAATAATTTTTTTTGTTTTTTTTTTTTAAAGGAAGTTTACTGATATGTAATGGGCACACATGCTGTTTTTTTTTTTAAAAAAAAAGAGTTAAAATGTAAATGTTCGCAAATAAAAGTTATTAAATAAAAGTTAGAATTAAAAATTGAAAACTAAAAGCTTGCAAAAACATATATATATATAAATCGCACAGATGGAAAATTATTAAAAGATAACTTTATGAAAAAAAAAGTATTTTAATACTTAATTTTAATGTAAAAACTTACAAGATGTAAAGATAAATAATGTACAATCATTAAATTGTCCATTGTGTTAAAACTCAAAATGGAAATGATTGTTGGTTTTAATTAATCCAAAATAAATGAGTCCTTGAGGCAAATTTATAATTAAAGGTCAGATAAGAGATATAAAAAATATTTAAAAAAGATTGCATTACTGCTTGTGGAAAGTCAACTAACACTCAGACCCTAATGAAAACCATGGTCAGTGCCCAAAAGATTCAGTATAAAAAGAAAAATATTTAAATTAAAAAGTCCCAGCTTGATTTTTGAGGAGGAGGGTGAAAAGACACACTTTTCACCCTCTTACTAATTTTTAATGAAGTGACTGTTGAAATATGAATGACCCTATTGTAGACCCTGAATCATATGGGTCCTACAATAAAATAGTTCCAGGATCAAACCAGGTAAGGCAGCCTCTGAATTAATTACTACAGTATGAACTACAGACTAGTCTTCTCTGAAATTTTGAATAATAAAGACTTCGCAGGAATTGGCACAAGGAACTGGGAGCTCCTCTAATGTAAAGTATAAACTATGAACTCTAATTATTATAAACTTTTATTAAATGAACTTTTAATCATTTATTAACAATTAAGGTCTAACCAAGTTTAAGTCATGAATTCTTATCTGACCAACATGAAAGGTTAAATCAATTATTAATATTTATCGTAAAACAGTCATTTTTATTAATTTATTTCTTATAATTAATAAGTATAATTGCTAGTTAAATTAAATGATGTTATGTATTATGTATATATATATTGTAACGATATATAAATATGTCGTTACATTTATTTAAAATAAAAACTTAAAAGTTCACAAATAAAAGTAAAAAACTAAACGCTAAAATTAAAATATTGTTAAACGTATATACATTCGCACAGATGCTAAACTTTAAAAAATATTTTTTTCATAAACAACAAAAAAAAAAGTATTTGAACGTATTTTTTTTAATAAAAAAATACAAGATTGAAATATAAAAATATTTTAATAAAAAAATAACGTAAGTTAAAATAAAAACAGGTATTAATTAATTCCTGTAATCTATAAATGGAAATGATTGTTTATTAATTATCTAAAAGCTGTTTAATTAAAAAGTCAGATGAAAAGTTAGATAAGAGAAGAAAGAGATTTTAGATTGACCAATGGAAGCAAATAAAGGCCCGGACCATAACGAAAAAACAGAACAGTGACATTTTTGTTCATGGAATCCATAGGAGGACTATAAAAAGAAAAAAATATTGAGTTCCAGTCAGTTTTTTCCAACTTGATTTTGGTGAGTCTGGCGACAAGACGCCCTTGTCGTCCTCACTCACTTATTTTAAAAATGCAAAGACTGTGATACCAGAACAGAACCAGCTAAATGCTACCTCCAAAATATCAGACCGGTCTTCCAGGAAAGTCTCCATGGGAATTGCCAACGGGAACAAGGACTCTTCTACCGTAAGCAATCGAACTGAACAATTGTTAAAATCATAATATTAATTAAGAACTTTAAAGATTGATAAGTTAATTTAAATTTTATAAAAAGAACTTTTCTCTGACTTATGTGTCAACTCAATTGATAATGTGTAATTTTATATATGTTTGCGTTTGATAAAAAAATCATTTCCATTTATTATTATTTGTATTAATATTTATTGTTTAAATTTTAAATGAGGAAATTTAAGGTTGGGTATAGACGTTGTATAGATTCGTTAGCGGTTGATTATGTTGTGGTTTTCACAGTCGATTAGAATATATAAGTCAACGATATCACTGCGGTGTCTTATGATGAACACCAAAGGGTCTCCTGTATTCCCTCAGCAATTGACGTTATCGATTGACTTTGTATTTTGATCGGTTGTGTTTAATTTGGAATGTTTTTGACCGTGGAATCTGTGCAGCTGATCTGTACTCAACCATTTTAAAACAAATTTTATAAAATGCATTTGTGCGAACGTATTTAAATGTTAAATTTAAGTCGGGGGTGAATGGCTATATAGTTTTGTAAAGTTATATTAAGGGAGGGTAATCTTAGGTTATTCATTTCGTAGTTGAATTGGTTCAATGGATTGGATATATTTGTATAATTAGTAGATGTAGTATGAGGTCCGCTATGGGCAGGATTATAGATATACGCCACACACCCTCTGTTTGCCTATGGATGGGTTTGTAAGTCGGCAGAAGACCGCAGTCCATTCCTATGGAGTTTTTTGTTTATTCTACTTGCCAACAGATGTCACATTCCTGTTGGTGGAGAGTCAATGTCTTCTCTATTTCTACTTATTGTTCAGATGTACGTTTCCTGACAGTATAGTATTTTGTGTTGTCGTATCATGCTACATTGAATACATGAATGTATCAGATGGATTGGCGCCAGTTTGGTTGCGAAATTTGTTGCCTAAGGTTAAATCAGGGAAGAATATTTTCTTTTCAAATGCAGATCTATGTAGTCTATTCATACTTGACCATCTAAATGAAATATTAAAACTCATTGAAATTTATGTAAATGTACAATTAAAGAGTAATATAAAAAATCTAAAAATGTTAAACTTATTCCTCAAAATTTAAATGTTATTTTATATGTGCATAAATAAATATTTTTATGTGTTAATTTCTGGCAGTGGCTTTTATTCTTTTATATTTAAGATATAAAAATTTATAGATTTTTATCTCAGCATCTCCGTTGAGCTAGTGACTTGGGCTAACGATCGGAATATTTAAATAAAGTGGAATCTTAACAGCACGTATCTGCCTACTTTATAAATTTTTCTAGGATCAAATGCCTAGATGGCGCCCTGGTAGTTGCAGATATTGTTTTTGCGGTTAGATTCGATCTGCACTTTCATTTCGATCGGTATAATTGGCGCCCAATGTGGGGCCAATTATAACGATCGAAATGAAAGTGAAGATCGAATCTAACCACAAAAACAATATCTGCAACTACCAAGGCGCCATCTAGGCATTTGAGCCTAGAAAAATTTATAAAGTAGGCAGATACGCGCTGTTAAGATTCCACTTTATTTAAATATTCCGATCGTTAGCCCAAGTCACTAGCTCAGCAGAGACGCAGAGATAAAAATCTATAAATTTTATATCTTAAATATAAAAGAATAAAAGCCACTGCCAGAAATTAACACATAAAAATATTTATTTACGCACATATAAAATAACATTTAAATTTTGAGGAATAAGTTTAACATTTTAGATTTTTATATTAACTTTTAATTTTACATTTAACTAAGTTTCAATGAGTTTAATATTTTATTTAGATAGTCAAGTATGAATAAACTACATAGATCTGCATTTGAAAAGAAAATATTCTTCCCTGATTTAACCTTAGGCAACAAATTTTGCAACCAAACTGGCGCCAATCCATCTGATACATTCATGTATTCAATGTAGCATGATACGACAACACAAAATACTATACTGTCAGGAAACGTACATCTGAACAATAAGTAGAAATAGAGAAGACATTGACTCTCCACCAACAGGAATGTGACATCTGTTGGCAAGTAGAACAATAAACAAAAAACTCCATAGGAATGGACTGCGGTCTTCTGCCGACTTACAAACCCATCCATAGGCAAACAGAGGGTGTGTGGCATATATCTATAATCCTGCCCATAGCGGACCTCATACTACATCTACTAATTACACAAATATATCCAATCCATTGAACCAATTCAACTACGAAATGAATAACCTAAGATTACCCTCCCTTAATATAACTTTACAAAACTATATAGCCATTCACGCCCGACTTAAATTTAACATTTAAATATGTTCGCACAAATGAATTTTATAAAATTTGTTTTAAAATGTTGAGTACAGATCAGATGCACAGATTCCACGGTCAAAAACATTCCAAATTAAACACAACCGATCAAAATACAAAGTCATCGATAAACGTCACTTGCATAGGGAATATACAAATCCCATTAGCATTCATCGTAAGATGCTTGCAGTGATATCGTTGACATATATTCTAATCGAATGTGAAAACCACAACATTATCAACCGCTAACGAATCTATGCAATGTCTATACCCAACCTTAAATTTCCTCATTTAAAATTTAAACAATAAATATTAATACAAATAAATAATAAATGGAAATGATTTTTTTTATCAAACGCAAACATATATAAAATTACACATTACCAATTGAGTTGACACATAAGTCAGAGAAAAGTTCTTTTTATAAAATTTAAATTAACTTATCAATCTTTAAAGTTCTTAATTAATATTATGATTTTAACAATTGTTCAGTTCTATTGCTTACGGTAGAAGAGTCCCTGTTCCCGTTGGCAATTCCCACGGAGACTTTCCTGGAAGACCGGTCTGATATTTTGGAGGTAGCATTAGCTGGTTCTGTTCTGGTATCACAGTCTTTGCATTTTTAAAATAAGTGAGTGAGGACAACAAGGGCGTCTTGTCGCCAGACTCACCAAAATCAAGTTGGAAAAAAACTGACTGGAACTCAATATTTTTCTTTTTATAGTCCTCCTATGGATTCCATGAACAAAAACGTCACTGTTCTGTTTTTTCGTTATGGTCCGGGCCTTTATTTGCTTCCATTGGTCAAGCTAAAATCTCTTTCTTCTCTTATCTAACTTTTCATCTGACTTTTTAATTAAACAGCTTTTACATAATTAATAAACAATCATTTCCATTTATAGATTACAGGAATTAATTAATACCTGTTTTTATTTTAACTTACGTTATTTTTTTATTAAAATATTTTTATATTTCAATCTTGTATTTTTTTATTAAAAAAAATACGATCAAATACTTTTTTTTTTTTTTATGAAAAAAATATTTTTAAAGTTTAGCATCTGTGCGAATATATACGTTTAACAAACATTTTAATTTTAGCGTTTAGTTTTTTTTCTTTTTAATACACTTATTTTTATATGCGAACTTAAAAGTTTTTATTTCAATTTAATGTAACGACATATTTATATATCGTTACAATATATATATATATATGTGCACACCTCCACATGGCATGTTGGTAAATATGACACCTTATGTTGAGTGTCTTCATGTATTTACCTAAGCCTCCCCTATAAGTTCATTATTTGTGAATGTGATATCTCATGCTGAGTGTCTTAAGGAACTCAAGAAGAGTATAACCCTTTTATGCATTCAATTAATAATAATTGAACTAGAATAATTGTGGTGGATGGTTGTGTTGCATGTATGTATACATGTACATGCTCATTTAGTTTTTAAAATATTAAAGTTATAATTGTTAACTAAATTAAGTGATGTCATGTGTTATGTATATGTGTATGCGTGTACCTCCACACTCTGTAAATATTTCACCTTATGTTGAGTGTCTTGATGTATTTACCTAAGCCTCCCCTATAAGTTCATTATTTGTGAATGTGACACCTCATGATGAGTGTCTTAAGGAACTCAAGAAGAATATAACCTTTTTTTACATTCTAAGTAATAATAATTGAACTAGAATAATTCATGGTGGATGGTTGTGCTGCATATATGTATACATATGCACGCTCATTTGGTTTTTAAAATATTAAAGCTTAAAATTTAAAACTGGATGTAAATGGCTGCATGGGTTCATAGGTTTTATGTGTGCAATCTATGTAGCGTATTTATGTCTATTAAAAAATTAAAATGTATAAATAAGAATCTCCATCTGTGTGAACTAAAATTTAAATTTAAATATAATTACTGTAAAAATTAAATTAAAGTAATAATGTTTATTCCTACAGTTTGACTTTACATGTGTGATAATAAATGTTTTTTTGTTTTTTTTTGGCATAATATTACTGGCAGTAGTTTATTTATTTTTTTCATTTTTTATCTTTTTATTCTTAAATATATACATTAAGAATATTAGATTATAAATCTCAGCTACTCCTAGAGCTAGTGACATGGGCTAATGGTCAAATATAAAATAAAACTGGATCTTAACAATAAGTATCTGCCTATTATATAAATTTTCCAGGTTTGAATGGCCTGGTGGCGCCCTTGTACAGCAGATACGGTAAGACCAAAATACACCCCGACCGTTATAGTATATTTTGTATACCCAACAATTCCATAATCATATCTAAACTTATTTGCATTTCTTTTCATAAAATATTTATGTTGTATGTAATTTTTTAAAGTGAATATACTAATAAAGAGTTACAATTATATGTGTATGTTTGTACATCAATTACAAAAAGTTAATAAACTTTATTTACATGCACACAGAGACTTCTCTCACTCTAGAAATAATCTGAAAAGTTCCAAAAATAGTCTTGCAATTTTTAAGGTATCTGACGAACTCAATTAGGTCTTGAGGATATGATGATTCTTCATTCTGATCAGTTTTTTTTCTGGCTGTTTTGTGATGATAGATTCATTGGTTATACTGCTCAATTGTCAGATTGAGTACTTACTTTCAGAAAGATCTGATTTCTCTATTTGACTATTAAGGTGTGTTTTTAATTTTGGGTTGTTTAGGAGGTATCAGACATTCATTTTAATTATAAATCTTTTTTTTTTATTGGCTAATTCTCTGTGGATACTATCTGTTTCTTATATCTCACTCTAGTAAAATCATAAATAATTGATGTGTGTCCTTAAATCTTCACCATTTGGATTACTTTAATTTTTTAAGCCAATGCTTTTATTATCATTCTATGAAGTCCTGTTTTAAAAAAAAAATGTCTTTAATCCAAACTTGCTTGCGAACTAAAATTTCTGAGATCTAAATTGTTTTCACCAGTTACATTATTAGCTGGTAATAATTTGGATAGGTGTGTGCAGAAGTTTTGACACATTAATAATTCTGTTGATGTCTTCATTGTCAATGTACATTATGTAAAATGTTGAAAAAACATTGCATCTATTAATACTCCATTTATATCCTGGTATACCTTTTAGGCAACATCAATTTAAGATGTTGAACAGCCTATTAGGCTAGACCATTGAATTGAGGATAGTATGGTGATGACAAAACTTATTCCCTTATTAGCTAAAAATCCTTAAACATCTGAAACACAAAACTAGTTTCTTTGTCAATTACAATGTTTTCCAGATATTCCTGTTAGGTTAGACCCTTGCAAAGATTTCTTTTAATAACTTGATAGTATATTCTGCATTGGTACTCCAATTATTGGAATATGAATCTGTATCAATTTAAAAAATGTAGCACTTCATTGATTCAGCATAGTCCAAGTGTAGTTTTTTCCATGGTTCTCTAGACTTTGATCAGGATTCCAATTTTTGGAGACAAGCTAGCAATAGATTGACATTCTGAACAATTCTTCATCATCTGTCCTATTACCCTGGCTCTTATTAGACCACCATACATATGTCTTTACTAATGCTTTCATCCATACTATTCCTGGATGCCCTTTATGTAGTAAATTAAGCACTAAACTTTTTGATGGTATGAATACGTAGTTGGACATTTGAATGTAATTATTGTATGTAGTTAAACTTTTATGTCCATTTTAAATAGGCCTTGCTACATAATTTGGTCAACTTTTTGACCATCTGTACTTTATCGAATTTTGCAAAGTTTTATATTCAAGCTCATTTCTAGTCTAAATAGCAACCTTTGAATTTTCCACTTCTTAAAATTTTTATCACTTTTACCGGATTTCTCCTCGTGATTTGCAATACCATTATAAAACATCTTTATTCTTTCTCTCTATTCAAATTCTAAGCAGTCTAAACCAATTTTTACCCAGTAAAGGGCATAAGTATCTCTTAATTATATACTATGGTAGAAATTTAACTTTGGAACTTATTTTAACAGATGCAATTACTTTGCCAAATAAGTCTATATTATTTTCACTTATGTCTGTGAGTTTTGTATCTGTTTTCTTGAGCATTAACCTCATTTTATTTTTTTTTATCATTAATTTTAGACCAGTGTTTCTGATAAACCAGCACCACTATTCACTTCCATAGTAGTTTTTTTTGCTCATAGATAATAACATTTGATAGAATAATATCATTTTCTGCATCATTAATCTTTTTAATATCAATTTTTCTTCTTATATTCCCCATGATTTAAAGTCTAACTTGATTTAGTGTTTATAATTCTGTTTTTATTTGGCAAACTCAAGATAAATATTCTATTAAATTATATAACTTACACTTTTCTCTTCTAAATTTGCAATACTTCTTCACATGGGCTTTTCTCCCTCAGCAGTAACAGCTTGAAATATTATTTAAGCTCCTGTAGCTCCAACTACCAGCTTTTGTTTTAATTAACAACTTTTGGTTTATTAACAACTTGTGGTGTCTTATGCACTTTATGAAGTTGCTTGAAATTCTGAAGCATTCTCCAGCATTACTTTCTGTGTAATACATTTTGCAAATAAAGTTCAATTCACTTAATAAAGTTTCTCTACAACTGTGATCTGTCATTTCATTAATAATTGATCCATTAGCATATTATCTAACTTGGAATTAAAATTATATTCTTTTGTAAGTGTTCTTAATGCAATATAATTTGATATCTCTCACAAAGGGATTGCTTTCTATTCTTATATCTTAGGCACGCCATCCATTTAATTGTTAATAGTTGAAAATACATGTTTAACTTGTCTTTTAACTCCTCATGTGATTTTGGGGTCACTAGTTGTTTTGACTCTTGCAATACATATTTATCAAACAACAACAAAGGTGTAACTATTTTAACTTTGTCATCTTCGATTTTGATAATAAACATTATACTGCTTGATATGTTTGCCATGAACTTTCCAGGCCAAAATACTACTCATATCAAATTTGTGGATAGGGTTATTTAATAATGCCATTTTAAATGTTTACACAGATTATTCAATTATCAAAATGTTCCATTCCACATGCCTGCACATGTTTTGATATACCTTGTAACTGTGTCATTCTGTTATTGTTTGTATAAATTCTTATATAAAAAAAGCTATCTAGTGCATCATTCTGCTGTATCCCATGGGTATTTTTTCAAAAACCAGTCGAGTTGCATCAATAACTTCATTTAAAAAAAACACAAGACAAATTAAACACAAGTTAATTCATTTTCCAATAAATATATATAAATAAAATAATTAAAACCAATTAGAAATACTCCATGATCTCTCAAGTCCATTTTAAACTATAGTACAAATTACTTATTCACACACACAGTCATTTGTCATAGTTCGTATAACTGCATTGGCATTAACTACATTTCTTATACACAGATACTTGTATATGCGATGATTCTATAATACTCTTTTATTATATAGTTGTCACTCTATTGACAATTGCATATACAGTATATTCAATATATCAGTGCATTTATATCAGCCTTCCTGCATAATCTAAATTCATTTGCACCTAGTATCTTTTATTATTATTCATAGGTATTCAATCAAGTTACATTTAAATTTTTTCTAGAGTGAATATACTAGTGAAGATTTACAATTATACAAGTACTGTCTGTAGATAATTTCAAAAATTTAGTAAACTTTATTAATATTTTAATTATATACAAGCACAGGCAGTTCAACACTATTCTAATTTTTAATTAGTTTTTTTTACCCCAAAATTTCTAATTAGTTAGTTTTTTAATTTGCTTTATAATGTTCTTTTTAGAACATATTTTTGAAGACATAATTTTATAAAAATTGATAATAAAAAAAAAGTTAAAAATATACACATATAGTGAAGCAGTCTGTGTGTATGCACACATAAAATCAACCTAGGGTGATAGATATAATAGGTAATTCTTCACCCTCATTATTAAAAAAAACAATATGTATAAGCATATGTGTGTATGGTTGAATTATAGTACGCATATATATTGTTAACATTGAAATGCATTTTGTTTATATATTTAAAATGGGAAATACATTTTCTGTATATTTTTCTAAAAAAATAGAATAAGATGAGTCATTTGGTAATTAAAACATTTTATTCACAGTGTTGATAAACATTTAGCTAAAGTCAGAATTCTGTAAGTCTTTGGTAGAACTTTGTAAAAACACATTTCCATAAAGATGCAAATGGCTTCTTGTCTTTAAGAGCAGTTAAGTTCTCTGACATGATCGTGATAATAGGATTTGTTAGATGGTTTGAATTAAGAATTAGTCAACCTAAGTCTATTTTCTTTTCTGACAAAGGTAAATTCTAAACAGGAAAAAAATAATCTGGGGAATTAAAAAGGTACCTAAAAGCTTGTAAATTAATGCAATATTCGGTGGTTTGCTGGGAAAGTTTGGTTTTGGTAGTCAAATAAATACAGGGTAATTTTTTTTTTCAGAACTACTGAGTGTAAGAGACTTCGTGCTAATTTCATGTATTACAATGACTCATGAGTAGTTACAGAGTTAGTCTTACCCTGTCGGATGATCTCCGGTGGAAGAGAATTCATCTTTGGTGTGGAGAGAACCATTCCATGATGCTGCTGCACAAAAATGGGAGAATGTTCCAGCTTTGAACCCAATCCTTTCCTGGTGTCCAGTAAACTAAGAATCTGCCCAGAACTAAGTCTCAAACTGTAAGAAGATAGTTGCACCATCCTGCCTCATCAAAGTCACCATCCATAAACACCTACCAACGCAAGTATGAACTCAACCTTTGAAGGTAAAATATTTAAAGTGCATTTTATAGAGCTCTATAATATAATATATAAATTTAAACCCCTCAAACTCATAACTACTCTGTAATAAAATCTTTATTCCAAAGAGAAATGTAATTTAGAAACATTAATCAATATATAATTGTCATAACGTCTATTAGCAAATCGATCTATATCAGAATTTAATTTTTTATTGTAAAGGGTACAAAATTCTTTAAACTTTATAGCATCAATTTTTTTATAGTTTCTTTTTGAAGTATGTCATGTCACTTTTCTTTAGTTATGAATATATATATATTATTGTTTTTAATATCTACATTGTGGTTGATATGTCAAACTCAGCAAGTTGTCAAGTGTTGGTGGCCTAGAGGTTAGCATAGTTGCCTTCCAAGCAGCTGGTCTGGGTTCACTTCCCAGTCAATGTATTTGATATATGAAAAAAAAACCTCAGCAAGTATTGGAGGAATGATATTTTAATATTTAATTAAAATTAAGACATAAATTGTGTTTGCTTTGTCTCCAATCTTTAAGATTGGGAGAAATAATTATTTTAGAACTTTTAAGTAACAAGTGCTAGCTTGAGTTTCATAAATCATTCAGCCAAATCCTTGTTAGTTAAAAATTTGTCATTTGTTTGTTTAATAACAAAAAAAGGGAAAGCAGATATTTTAGCTAAAACTCACCATCTCCTTACATATATGGTCATGTTAGACACAAAACAATACCTTATTAATAAATTTTAAGAATAAATGAGGACAGAAATCATTATTTAAATCAACATCCATTTAGGTTATATTTGGTCAAAATTCTGTATGGGCATTAAATTAAATATATATGTGTGCTTACTCATGTATTAAAAGAAATAATCTTTTTTTTTTTTTAAAAAAAAAGTAAAATGGGCAGTGTTATTTATTATGAAAGTATGTGTTCATCTCGCTATATCTAATGATGCATACATCTAGAGAAAAGTGCTCTGTCTCAGCAGGCATATCTTGTTGCCTCCTTAAGACTTGATATGCTATTTTATATTTAAGCTTTACATTTAAACACATAGGCAATTGATGTCCTATGGGAGATGGTTTTCCCAATTTACACATCATTGCTTGCTCTTTAGATTTACAATACAGGTTTAAGTAACTATCCAAGTTTGAGTTGGTACCTTTTGGTAAATATAGTAGTGTTGCTTGGTATATTGATCTGTGTCTATATACTTTTGATATTAATGAAGATATGTCAAGTAATACTTATCCAGACTTCCAAGCAGGCGTCTTTCCGATACTTGGACCAGCCACTTTGGAGCGGATAAATAGGTAATCTATCACTATGAGAATTTGTAGCCCAAAGCCTTTAGTTTTCTGCATGTACCATGCCAGTGAGGGCGAACATGTATTCTTACGAATGTGTATTTTTCTTATTACCTGAAAATTTGGACTGGCTTAGCAAGCCAAACTCCTATGATGATCTGTAGCACAGAGCTCAACTCCTGATACTTGTACAATGTAATTTTATTAATCAAGCCTGTTGGTAGTGCTGTGTAGGAGGGATAACCATGTCCCTAGAATAATAATTAATAATAAAGTGAGCTATAATTCAGCTTTGTTCCATAACTCCTGCTGGGACTAAAAAAAAAAAATCAAAGATACTTAACTTTCCTTATGTATATAAGTACTCACATCCATTTGTTATATATATTTTGCCCTCTAACTTAATTTATTATATAACCAGGTATTGAATCTATCCTTAACAATTGTTATTCATTTTATAGTGGCATATTTTTGATGAAATTGTATATCCAAATATTGTTATTATGGTATTATCCAACTATTGTTATTATGGTAATACAGCATCTATTGAGCTACACCATCCGATGGCACTGTTGCTAGTGAAAAACAAATAGATATAATGTTACCAGGCTGTTTTTCAAATTTTGCTGATTTATGTTTTTAATTTTTGGATTTATTTGATTTTTTTACTTTTTTTTTGTTTGTTGTTTGTTATTGTTTTTTTGTAACCGTTTTGATGTATATTTTTCTTAAAAATCAAAAAATGGTTTTTTTTTTTTTTTTTGGCTTTTAAAAATATTCCGTCTTTTTTTTTTTTTTTTTAAAGAAAAAAATTTTTTTTTATATAACCAAGTCTTTTTTGATTGTTTTTAAAGAAACTTTTTTTTGTTTGTTTTGTTTATTGAGAAACAAGGCTTTCTCGACAGACCTCTCTAAGACCTGTGGTCATATTCCTTACGGCGTTTTGACACCTTTCCAAGTCAGTTGTAATATGCTTCACTTTAAGATGATCCCATCTTCAGGAATCAATTAGCCATACCACTTGGGAAAAAGCGATTCCCAGGCAGCCCTCAAAGCCCACCCCATGAGCGAATAGAACCCCTTCGTCGCCATTGTCGCATTGGACATTCCATTCCAGATGTTTGGCAATGCCTTAATTTCATTAAACCACCACAAAAGACAGTTTTTTTTTCTGGCTGTGTCAAATATTTTTTTTGGGGGGTTGGGGTTGAAGGAAAGCCAGTGCATCTGCTTCTGTAGCAGGTCAATCTCAAAACTACAACGCCGAACAGTCATCTGCCATTTAACTGTTTTTATCTCGAAAAAGTCTCGGAATGGTCGTCTGCCATAGAACTGTTTTTATCTCGAAAGTCTCGGAAAGTGCGCGACTTGATCGTGAACTTTGCTGAATCGTGATTTACACTCCTCATTTTGTGAATTCTGACCCCTGACAACGAAAGGAGGGGGGGTTGACAATTTGTTACAATTTTTACCAACTCACATCAATTACAATACATTGATGCAAAAAAAAAAAAATCCGTTCAATATACTTTTCGTCATTACAAGTACAGAAACCGTCATATCATACATTGTACAATAGTCAAGAGTAATGTCTATGGAGAGTCATATACTCATCGCTAATAATGTTCAACATGCTAGAGATGTTGGGTAAGGGTGCACTTCAACATCTTAGTGTTTGAACAGTTTATAGGCTGTAAGATCTATGAGCAGCCTTGTGAACAGCATATTTATGTGCTTTAGC
Source organism: Epiperipatus broadwayi (assembly GCA_028023455.1). NCBI lineage: Eukaryota > Metazoa > Onychophora > Udeonychophora > Euonychophora > Peripatidae > Epiperipatus > Epiperipatus broadwayi. The sequence continues at coordinate 2,639,260 of JAQFVV010012397.1, read as the reverse complement.
ATAGAAACAGTGCCAATGATTGATGTGGCTCAGTAGATGCTGTATTACCATTATTATTAACATATAGTTCACTAGTAATGTATCATACTGATATCCAAATATTATTAACAGTGTTAACATTTAGTTCACTTGTAATGTGTTATACTGATTTCCCAGATATTATTGTCAGTGATAACATAGTTCATTTGTAGTATACTACTGACATCCAAATATTATTATCATTGTTAACATATAGTTCATTTGTAATGCTTTTATATGTATTATACTGATATCCAAATATTGTTATTGTTAAAGTATAGTTCCCTTATAATGTATCGTGTGGCTTTCTAAATATTGTTACCATTATTAACATACAGTTCATTTGTAATGCTCTTACACATGTGTCATACTGATATCCAAATATTGTTATCGTTGTTAACCATACCTCATTGAAGTTGTTATTAATAAAATCATAGGTATGTTTATACATTTGTTAGTGTCTTTCCATGATTTACCACATCCACTCAACTATATCACATCTAATTAAGTGATCTATGAATCTGCTCATATCCCCTGAAGTATATTAAAATGATCTTATGGGCATTGTCAAAGTATTAGCTTCTTATGAGAGCTAGTTAGTATATGATCAAATTAATTTAGTAACTAATTCATGATTGAGGCTGAGATTGAATAATTAGAGTCTTTGTTCCACCCTGACCACTGGGACCAAAGGGAATTGATTAGTAGCATTAGAAGTGTTGATCAGATAGTGGAGATTTTGGAGCACTGGCAAATAGGTTAAAGCCTAGTACTGTTCAGTGACTTTTTCTGGGTCTCTGAATCTGCTTGGCTGAACACACGATTCTAACTGTTACAATAGTTTCCTTATTAATATTTAATTAATTTAAAAAGAATTTGCACAATTATTTTCTACTGTAATTTGTTCCAAATTTAAGTATAATTAAATCCTATTTTAATAAAGAACATATAAAATGAAAAACAAATACCAATCAAAATTCAAACTAAATAAATTTTTCATAAGATAATGTCTAAAATGATGCCATTCTCAGATATTCTATTTATGGAGCCTCTATACATATTGCAAACTATACTAAATTAACTAATTGCTAAGTTCCATCTTTTCCATTAAAAAGTCAATAGAAAAAAATGTTTTAAAACATTAAAATAATATAATTTATTTTAAAAATAAATATTCTTAAAAAAAATAAATTACTGATGACAACAAATACATTTCAGTAATAAATTAATAATAATTGATGGCAATAAATCCATAAGAAAATTCAATCCAAACAGATATTGTGTATAAAAAATGTTAAACCTATAAAGCAGGGAAAGTTATTTATGTTTAATGAAAAAAATACAAAGGCAAAAATGTTCATGTAAAAGAAGTTAATAAAATGGGGATGATTGTTATATAATTTTTACATTTGACTATATGACTTTTCATTTGAAATCATTAATAGTGGTGGAAAATGTGTTATCCATATCCCTGTGTTACAGAATTGATTGCAAAAAAGAAAAAAAAATCCAGCATTACCGTTTTACTTTTTGAATCCAACTTTTTGAATCCATTCGTTTTTCACAACTATTGTTCTATTTCTTTTGCTTTGATGTTTTTAATTTTTTGTTTAATTTTTGTAATGTGGGAATTTCTATATTCTGTTTTTTATTTTGTACTTCATATATCACACAAACTTAAAAAATTATTCTATTTAAAAATATCAACTTTATTTATATGTAGAAATTATAAATATCAATTTGGTAATTTTTAATAATAGCTAAACATAATATGCATATACATATTCTTCAACTGTAATTTTCAGAAATTTTCATAATCATTCCATTATTGGATTGAGGAAATATATATATAATATAAAAAGCTTACTTACCTTGTTTTTGTAATTTGAAAATTAATACTAACTATAAATATTTTTAATTTATAATATTTATTAAAAGGCAGAAGCAAGAATTCTAAATTTTAAAGATTACAGTCACACATGACAAGAATATTATTTTTACCATTATTCAAATTAGATAAGACATTATAAAGTTAAAGCAAGTGAAGCATAGTTAGATGATTTCTAAATTTATTAAATATTACCACAGCTATTTTAAAAGAAGGGATCTAGAAATATAGATAAATAATTTCACTTATAATTAAACTATAGTACTAATTATATTTTTAAATAATTTTTAAGAAAAAATTCTGTGATATAAATTGATGATTAACCTAGATTATTTTTATGTTATTTGTGATTGTCTGATTTTCAGAATGGCATGGTTCTTGTTCTTGAAGAGTTTTAATGTGGCATGATCTTTGTTCTTGAAATTTTTTATTGAAAGGGTATCTTTGTTCTTGAATAGTTTCAATGTTGCAGGACTCATATTTATGATGAGTTTCACATGGCATGACTATTGTTTTTGAAGAATCCTATATATTTTTCAGGAAAGTTGATCAAAAAAAATGAAAGTAATTCCATAAAAACAGATAAAAGATTGTACTCTTCTGTAAATATTTGTAATTAACAAAAATTAATTGAAGATTCAAATAAGGTAACTATTGTTCTTTTTATTGGCATGACAATATAGCAAAAGTTTGTAAATGAATGTCAATTTTTAATTTGGAGAAATTCAAGGACAACAAAAATAGATTGAATTTATTCTGTTTAAATCTTTGGTTGGCATCTAAGAAAATTTCAATGTTGGTAATATACTTAAACATCCAATATTATTTGAAAATATATATTCTCTCTTAAATTAATGTTATAAATATTTAAATGAACATTTAATGCTTTTGTTTTCCATTTCATTTCATTAATTATAAATTATTTCTCTTTTGTAATAGTTTTCAGTCATAATTAGACAATTTAAAAATATCCATTCTTTTAAAAGTATATTACAATATGAAACAGTGCATGTAATATTAACAAATCAGTGTATAATTGATAAGAAATACTTAAATAATTCAATTTAACTTTCCAAAATTCACATGGATTACATTTAAACCAAACAAATTATGTTTTTAATCTAAGATCCTATCATATATAAAATCCCTAAATATTTGTCTGAAATGTTATCACATGATATTTAAGTTAAATATTTATTTGAGGGTGTATTTGTCAAGGAAAACAATAATCTGTGTCACCATTAAAAAACTGTAATTTTTTACAAAGCATTTTATGCAACAGAAGCAATTTGTTAAAGCAACCAATTAAAAAAAAATATTACAAAAATGATGGCCTTTCCATAGACTGGGTACATTTCTGGATTCTAAAAAAATATGGTATTGAAATAAAACTTTTTTTTAAAGGAAAAATACCTTTGAAAACAATCAGGACATGTGCTTTTAACTATAGTACAAAATAAATTGCAAAGAAAATGTGATTGCAGTACATAAATTCATGTTTGAAATGTGGTATTCAGTGAGGGGGAAAAAATAGATGCTATTGTTCAGTATTTACATTTAGTTTTGTTTAGCCTATATTTGAATAATATAGTTTGATATTGCTTAGTTCACAGTTCCTCAATAATATCAACTATGATTAAAAAATTTTAAAACAACCAATTAAAAAAAGCTATACAAAAATGTCAAGCTTTCTATAGGCTGGCTACATATGCTGGTATGTATTATTATTAATGAAAGAAAATTGCATTTAAATTATAAGTAATAAAATTTGCCATGGAATAAAGTTATGCAAAAATGCTAAAAAAAACCAATGCATTATTTATAAGCACATTGCATCATTGTAATATGATGAATTTAATAATACTTGTATATATTATGAATCCATGTGAAAAAAATTGAAAATATGTAAATTCAAAAAAAATGTTTGATTTAAAATAAACTTGTAAAAATTTCCTTGTATATATTTAGTGATGGTATCAATAATAAATGATCAAAATTTTCAAATCATTGTTTTAAATACTATTATTAATTGACAAGTTTAATGGAAGATTAGTAAAAGTTATTAATACATTTCTGTAAAATAATGTCAAAGTTGTGAATACAAAAACTTTGAACCTTGTCAAGTAAATTATAGTAATTTCCTATCTACATATATACTGAACAAATGATGAAGATATATGTAAGAGATTGTGATCTGGCTAACTAATAAGTGCTGGATCAACATTGAATGTGCATCTTTGGAATCATTTATTTTTTTCATATATATTTCATCATGTGTTTCAGGATATTGTAATGAAATGGATATTTGATATATATATATATATGTACTTAAAAATATACTATGAGCTATGTATATCTTATTAACTTGAACAAAAAGGGGGGGGGGAGTGAACTGGATATTTTAAAAAATGCATCAGTCTGTGAGAGAGGTTGGTCTTCTGGACTGATGCATGATAGTGATAAGATTGAACTAAGGTGAAAGATGCCCTGAGATAAATATAACTGTTGAAAGAATATAAAAAAAGTAGTTGCTGGATGAATGTATGAAAATCAATATTTCTGAGTGACAAAGTCCTAATTAGTGTGAAGATTTGTTAATGCCATGTGGTTTCAATGATTGCTCACACAAAAATGTTTCTAGAATAAAGTGGTTTGAGGCAAAATTATTATTTTAAAAGTAATATTTGCCAGTCCTTTGTGAAAAAATTATAAAAGTGTGATTAAAATTATAATATGTGATCTTGTTTTAGCATATATCATACCTATAAGATGGAATCGTAATAACAACACAGTAACAATTTTCTCCATGCAGGATTTTGATGCACTAATCTTATAGTATCTATTGGTTACTATGGCTTCCACTAGATGGCAATATTGTATGGAGAAAGTTCTTACTGTGTTAAGAGATTGTGCAAGCATAAGAAGTGAATAAATAAAATGTATGGATTTAAAGACATAAGGTGTACAAACTTTGAAAAATATTTATATTGCCAAAAACTGTAAAAATTTTAAAAATAATTTTTTTATTAATATATTTATTATAAGATTTATTATTTGCTAAATATTACTTTATCCACTAAGGATAAATATTTAATTTTGGTTATAAACATTCTATGGAACCAGAAATCTATTATTACCAATTTAAGCATAATTCAAAGCTCAGCAGCAGTCCCCTTTATCCAGAATTCAAAAAAATTTTAAATTTAAAAATTAGAAATGATAAAAATACATTTTCTATATAATTTAAATTGCTTCTATGTTTGTTCATGTTTTAAACATTTATATATGGTGTGTTAATATACCTACATTTATGCATGTTAAAAACATTATGGCTTGTTAATGTCTCCAAATTTTCATATACACAAAGAAGTTTGCAAAGAATGTCATAAAAATAAGAGACAGTTATAGTTAACTTTTTTTTTTTTTTTTTTAAAAAGTATTCATTTTGAAAAGGCTTTAAAATAAATTAATTGAACATATTTATAGATTACATATTTATATTTTTATACAAACTGGATTTATATATATGAAGGGCCCAAGTTACATATTAGCATATGTCTTGCTTACAACTTGAGACCCAATGTCATGCTTACAACTAATGCTTCAATAAATATGTACGTAATATTTGTTAAATTGTTTTATGACTTTTTTAGCTAAAGGTAGAATTTGTATGTGAAACACTCCCTAGTTTACATTAAAAAAAAACACACACACATGGTTATAAATATAGTATCTCTATCAGTAGTTTATATCATTAAAAAAGATTTCTCCAAGTCTGACCATTATCTCTAAATTATTCAACCATTTGTCTGTATTCTGCCTAATGTGACAAAGCATTAATTTTAACTAGGTAAAATTTTCCTTGTATAGATAGAGTATGCATTATTTTTAAGATTTGATGGTTGTAGCCTTGAGACAGTTTTTTTGTAGTAATTGCATCATCTGTTCTTCATTATAACTTTTTTTAATCTTAAACTTTTAATCTTAATTTAATGTTGGTAACCATACATATCAATGTGTCACTGCCCTAATATAGATTATTTCTAGACAATCTTCATAAATTAATTACAGAACTCTATATTAACTATTTGTACAATAAAAACTCATTATAAAGGGAATGAAAAAATCTACATATTCTCATTTGCATAAATACATTATTTTTCCACTATCTATTAACCTTTCCCCCAAAACATTAAAAAATAAATTTGTATAAAAAAACACCTTTATATTAGTTTTTATAGACAAAAGCATATATGAGTATATATAATATTTTTAATATTAAAGAGGTGAAAATAAATAAAGGATCAAGGATATTTTATAAACAGGACATTAGTATGAGTGTATTTTTCCTTTTTGATAAGTTATCAATTCTCAGGCTGCTACAATTGGTATAGTCCATCCCAATTTTTATACTGATGTCAACACTTTCTTTTCTCACATGATCACCTTTTCTTATGTTTGCTCATAACTGTTATTAAAACAGACACTAGAGAATAATTTTATGCACAAGCATTCTGTCATCCATTGATTACTCTAGTGTGCACTGAGTAGCACTACTGTATGGAGAGTTTTACCTGTTACTTTCTTTTCTGTTATATTCTATAAAGTCACAACTATATTTTTTCCCTGACACAAGATAATTGTCTCAATTTGGTTGCAAATTATGATACATCTTCTTGACAAAACAATAATGTATCTGTTTAAAATGTTTGTGAAATCTTGAATGATTATAATTTTTTTGATCAGATATAAACCACTATCTAAAGGTTTGAACCAAACTCAATCAATTATAGAAGCTATATTGAGTTTTACTAATAATAATTCCAATAGATTTTTTTTTTATTTTAACATGCATATACATTGGCTGACTCATAAATCAAAATAGAATTTTCTTAATCTTAGTTTTTATTCATTTTTTAGTATTATGTAATCCTATGTCTTTAATGAAGTACTTGATTCATCAATCTTAATCTCTGTTGTCAAAAATGTAGCTTTACATTGTATAATCAGCTCAATTACTTTTTGCTCTGTTTATTGACACTGATTAACATGAACTTTGATTCCTATATATTCTTTTTTGAATTTGTTTACCTTTCTGAGAAATCATATTAATTTTTTTTCTTTCCTATAACAGGTTTTACACAAATGTTTTTGACGTGACATATTGCACAGGATTTAAGTGACCAGTTTTAAATTGACCCACATGGAAACTTTGTTAGTTGCAATATGTTGTGATTTTTGACTATTTGTGTTGCTTTTGATGATAATTTTTTTATGAATGATAGGTGATTTAAGATTTTTAAACTCACATTCTTCCTCAACTACTGATTCATATGTTAAGTCTTTCTTAATGAGATTATTGTTTGATAGATCAAAGTTGGTCATAAATTGTTGCTGGAGATAATTATCCACATAACAGCTATTACATTAAAGTCTCATCCAAGAAACACATGCATTTTTTAGTGATCATGCAGTGTTATAATGGGACTTTTTTCTTCTTGATTTAATGTCTAGTGAAAAAGCAAATAAAAATTGCGAAGATCCAGGAATGAAATAGTTAGTTAATACTTTGACTCACTATGTCATAGAATTTCTCTAGGTATTGGGATTTACAATTTCTATTAGTATTTCATGATTGGAGAGGGGAGGGGAATCATTCTCATTTAAATTATACTTCCATTTTGGATATATATTGTGAGAATATTCTTGAATAATATAAATGTTTAATATAATGATGATAATGAAATAAGTATTAGTTAAAATAGATAGGATTAGAAGTAAAATATTTTTTTTTTTAAATCTGTAATAGTTGAAGAATAAACTGCATATAAGATTATCAATAAATTTATTATGTTTTATTGGTTTAGTGAAAACAATGTAATCAAAGGATTAAAGTTTAATTGGCAAATTGTCAGCTCTTTTGTTTGTTATTTCAAAAAATAATGTAAAATAAAAAATATACTTGAAAAATACGTATTGAAAAACAGTGTAATTAAAAAATAAAACCTAAAGGAATATGATATCTGAAAACATATATTAAAAGACAGATTATCAAACTTGTTTTTGTTTGGAAAACGATGCGTTATTGCATTCATAAAAAATTATGAAATTACAGATTAAGTTATTTTAAACTGTTTAGTAGTTTTGTAATAAGAGAAAAATAATGATAAGCCATGATATAAAAAGGCAAGAATGAACTGAGGAGATTGCCGCATACTTTCTCAGACTTATTTAATTTACAAATTATTTATCAACAAATTAGAGATAAATAAATCAATTATTGAGAAGCAAGCTTAAATTATCCTGAATGTATATACCCAACTTTATTTTGGCTTCATGTAATGCATTCATTTTATTTAAGGTAAAACGAAAACTGGAACTTTATTAACCAGTGCTGAAAGAAAACTTAGTTTTATGCTGTAAGGACAACTTCGGAAAAGTGTTGTTGCTGAAGGATATATAGGACTGTCTTTTATGAATGCCAATTAAAAATTGGTGCTAAACATATCAGGAGTTTTATCAGTTTAGAAGATATTGCTGTTAATGTTAGCTGGGCAACAGTAATATTTTCTGATGATCATAGATCATTGACACAAATACATCTTTACCATATGCAAAGAGATCTAATAATGAGATTATGGACTAAGAGATCTGAACTGACTGGACATTTTTATTTGTTTGAGCTGGGGTCATTAACAAATACATATCATGGTGCCACTAGGAACCCAGTTTAAATCTTCATCGCTTAAATGATCATTCCATCAACCCCGAGCAGTAGCTTGGGATATAAGAATCTCAACAATTACATTGCATTTCTTAACTACTTAATCATCTGAATAAAATAGAGAACTAACAAGAATGAGTATTAAACATAAACTACCATTTAAAATTCAACAGCATTTATTCTAGATAGTAACAATAATATAATGCATTAATATTGTAACAATCTGGGAACTACAATTTAATGCCACATGACTGGCTGTGCCAGATGTAATAATCTGTGTAATTCCTCCAGGTTGGGAAAGGGAAAAAGTAGCATCTAACTACAGTCAGATTTTCGGTTTTTGGGTAGGATGCTGGTGATAATGTGATGAAATGCATAATCAATGATTGCATCTACCTTAATTGACTATCTCTACACTTATTTGATAATATCAGATACAATTTAGTTTAGTTCATTCACCTCTCATCCCTTTCCGGTACCGTTATGACCTAATATTTGAACCCAGGGAGAATTTGCAACCTGTAGCAACTTTCACACCTTTATATAGGTTACAACTAGCATTTTTAATACTTAATTTATTGTAAAACTATTATATAAAAATGAAATAGGTGTGTGCGCATATTATGTTTAATAATTGACTGTTGAATGCAATGATAACCCAATAAATCAGAGACTGGAATAATGTAAACTATTTAACATTTATTAACAATGATAAAATATACTAAAAATAAGATATTTTGACAATAATAATAATAAAAATAATATATATATATATGTCAAATATGAATCTCTACTATTCTCTCAGTTACTAATTTTATAGTTCCATCCTCTTTACCCAATGGTAGAAATCCATTATAGCACTCATTACTTACAAGTTCATGCAGAATACAAAAAATAAAATAAAACATTAATAGTTTAAAATGATTGTGACTCTAACTAAGTTAAATATCCATTATCTCATTCATAATATTGTGATTTATTCCTGCTGAAAACGATCTATTTGATTAAGTCCTCCAACCTAAGTTTAAATACATATGATAGATAAAGGAATTTATAGAAGATAATTAGTCATTCACACTGAAATAACATAAAACAATTGTTAATCAACAATATATAACATATAACTTGAACTCTGTAATCTACCAAGTGTTGTAATTTAATCTGAATAAAATAGGTGAAAATCTTACCTCTATAATATATATATAGATAACTAGATACCAAGCTTCTCTAGAAATTCCATGGGCTGGTCTAAATTTTACTTACAAAAAAAAAACTAAGTTACCCCCCCCCTTCTTTTCTACTAACACTAGAAATGAAATCTTCCACAGCATAAACTGTGAAGTTCACGCTTCTGAATATGAAAATAAAACAACAAATAAAAGAAAAACTAAAGAAAATTTACAATATTAATCACTTGATGAAAATTAATGGTTGAAACAAAGTTTATTTAATCATCCTGGTAATAGTTCATGATGTTTTGGTGTGGAAATTTCCAATAAGCAGTTCAGCTCTTCATATCATTTTTCTCTGGCAAAGGATTCATCATCCAGCAATGTCTCCTGGCATCATTTAAAATGTAAGCACATCTATTCTTAGCAGGTCTATCTCTTAATTTCTCCTGTGTACAGTTCTTGGACAATAGGCATCTTCTTGGGTGTAATGATAAAGTAGAAAAAATGGAAGTTTTACCAATCATGTTAAGGAAAAAAGTGGTCAACACCACAGCACCACTGTTTACCCCATATGCATCTCAAAATAATATTATATAACTATTTGGAATCATAAATCACATTTTTATATTGAAGAATTTTTATATATGCTAGATAAATTATTCTATATTTTTCTTTAACTATTAGCAGTATCTGTGTTCTTTTTCTGACGAGATTTACAAATACCAAAACTCTTCCACTCACAATCAGAAAATAATCTGGTTATTACGAAAATTTCATAAATTCTACGTAATTTCACTTTATAACTCTTACTGCTAAATCTGATAAAGTTTTATACTACAGTACTTGATTAAAAACTCTTTTTGAACAATGGACTCCATTTTGCAGCATTCGAAATTTTAATTCAATTGATGATAGTTCATTATATATTTTCAAAAAGACAGATTTTAAATTGATTTTGCTTTTATACTACCTGTGAATTACATCTTGGTACATTAAAAGTTTAATTTACTTTTAGACTGATGTAGCTGCTTATTGTTATGTTTATTTCATTAATAAAAAATAAAATAGTAAAATCATAGTTTTATTCTCATACTTAGTTTCCTAGCTACTTAACTTGACATCAGATCATCTTCAAGTTACCTAATTTCAAATTGTGTCACACTTTATTGTTCAGTTTCGAACGTATAACACAATATATTAATGCTTGTTTATTAGCATATATAAATAATTCTTTTCTATACTGCTTTGGCATACTAAATGACTCACTATAAAAAAAACAATCTATGATGACTTCTTTGACTAAATGCTAGTATAAATAAACACGTGTTGTACATATATATATGCTAATAATAATGAAATAACATTCCCAAGAGTAGTACAAGTTTTAAGATGGATTTAATTTAATAAATGGGCTAATCTTGGCTGGAATGATTGAGTTGTAAGCTATCCCTTACAATATATTTTCCCTCAAATAATGGATTCTGCCAAAATGGAGAACATAACCATTGATAAGACATTTGAGATTATTTCTGCAAGGTAATGAGTTATAATAATTTTCTTCACAATTTCTATTTATTAATATTTCTTTTATGATCCCATGCCTGATTGATATTTTAATGATATACAATAAAAATAATTTATAATTGACTAAAATTGTATAATATATATATATATATGTTATCCTGAACAGAGAAGTATATGTATATATAATATATTTCAGAGTAAACTGGATTAATATTAATATAATTAGCAAATACATAAATAAATGTTAGTTTATAAATACATTAATAAAATTTAGTCATGTGATGTATATACAACATGGTTTTATTTATCCAGGCTATTTATAAATGATTATCACTGTTTATCTTTAGTTTATTTATTACCAAATTCATTACTTCCTTTATTTTGCTGTAATATATAAATACAATTTATCCTCTCTACTTTGAAGACTTTTAGCACAAACCTTTTATTGTACATATATGTATACATAATCTTATTTGACTGTCCTGTAGTCTTCTTCAGAGCTTTTGAGATTTGTTTCAGAAACAAATGCCAAAAGCTTTGAAGAAGACTGCAAGACAGTTGTAACATAAGATTGTGTATGCATATATGTAGCAAAAGGTTTTTGCTAAAAGTGTTCAAAATAGAGTGGGTAAATTGCATTTATATAAGTTTACTTATTGTTGGCTTGCATACAAATTATTTCAGTCTATTTACTAATCCAATTATTTAAGCGATAAGAATTTAAATTGAGGATATTTGATGCTTGTGGCATGACAAAAGACAGATTATCCAGGTAAATTCATCATAATCTATCTTTTTAATAGAACAGATGATCTTAAGAACATAGAGAAATAATGTAGAACAGGTTGCTGAATGTGATGGACATAGTTTACAAAGTTATCAAAGAACACCATCTGATAATTCAAGAAAGCAAGCTTACATCAGTATATTTGAAGTTCAAATGAAAAATAATTTCACTAAATAAAAAAAAAAGGAGGTCTTGTAATAAGTCAGAATTAAATAAAGTAGCAAAAAGGACAAGGAATGGGACTCTGGTTAATAATAGCCTCAAAAAGGAAATCCAATCTTCATTCCCTGTAGTCAATAGTAGTAATATTTCCTCTAAAGAAATTGTCAAAAGTAAATGTATCTTGATAGATTGTTTCTCACTTAGAGGCTCATGAAAAAAACTGAGGAATAGTTACCAAATAATACCAAATCATAAATTGAATTTAAGATATACCTGGGAAATTAGGTACTCCAGTATGCGAATAGTGCCCAAAAATTAAAATAGTATTCAAAGGTGTTGCTATGAAAGTCTTGATGGACTTGGGCAGGCAAATTTCAAAAGCATCAGTTTCTTCATATGAAACTCTAAATCAAACTTTTATTTTTAAAAATCCTTCAAATAACACTGGAAAACAGATGCAAAATGATACTGATCACAAAGCAGGTATGAGATCAATTGCAAATTAATAAAGAAAGTTACCATTGAATATTTTTGATTTTAAAATGATTCATCCATTGGGATCTGATTTTTTTGCATAAAACTAGTTGTATGCTGAATTACATAGAAGATTGGGTCAGATATAACAGGGAGATAATAAAGTTTTGTCTCTATATCTATATTATTCCATCATAATCTGTTGTTTGAATAAGATGTTACTTCATAAAATTAGTGAATATAAGCTGGTAAGAGATAAATGGCATGTAAAGTTGAAGTCTATTCTACAAAGATTTCAGACTATCTGCTCAGACATTCCTGGTGTCATTAAAGGACTTAATCATAGAATCCAGATAGTATAGAATAGCCATATTAGACAAAATTCCATGCAGGCTTCATCAATATAAAAGTAGAAAACAGCTCAAGCAAATGGTGTATTATGTCTAAGTACTCCTCCTCATATTGTAATTCATCATGATGGTAAAAAAAAGAGATGAAACTATAAAGTTGTACTTGAACATAAGACAACTGACCAAAATTATGATACCTACCATAATATTTTTGACTGATATGTTTAGATCAAGTTCTTTCACCAGAAATTAAGCATATTATAACATGATCTATTGTTGACATCATCAATAGACATGGATGAACATATATAGATCTTGAAATAATTTTGGAACATATTATCTCACTCCAATAAGATTCAATTGATTAACCCCCTCCCCCCCAAAAAATAAACAAAACAGTTCTAATCATGTCAAATATTTTTTATAACAAATTCTATAAGAAATTTGTATGCAATATGGAGCCATTGCTGTGACTATTAAGAATGTACTATGAAAATGGACTTCAATATGAGACAAAGTTTTTGAGAATATTAAAACAGGCTTTCCAGAGTAAATAATGTTCACTTTTCCTGATTTTGAAAAACCCTTCATTGTTCAAATGGATAGCAGTGGTAACACATTGGGAATCACATTTTTCCAAATCCAGGAGAACAGACAAATTTGAGTCGCTATTTTATAAGCAATTTTGAAATTAATTATACTATCAGAGAGAAAGAGACTCAACATATTACATGGGTTTCAAAAGCCTTGAATTTCTGAATCACAGTTATCAAACTAATAGCTGTTTGGTTTTTTGGATGTTTTTTACAGGAATTCAGCTATACAATAAAATACTGTAAAAAATCCAAAAATATTATGGCAAACATCATTAGTCACAATCTATCTTATCAATTCCACAATATCTTAATGCTGAAGATCTAGTTGTAAGTTTAGGACTAACTTTATTGATGAAAGATTTGGAATAATTTTCTTTTAAACAACGATTGGACAAGCATGAAGTATATTATCCATTGAAAAAGTAAAAAGAAAGATGATTTGTTTGGCTGGACAGATAGTTAAACTGAATGATGTAATATATAGAACATCTTATTGACTTATCAAGTTTTGAAAATAGTGGTTTTAGTACAGTAGATCATATCCAGGTATTGAGAGAAGTTATAGAAAGGACAAATGAATATGAGTTGCCATTATGCTTAGGATTTGTAGATTATGAAAAGGCATTTGATTCTATAAACATTTCTTCAGTGATTAAAGCATTAGATCATCAAGGTATAGATCCAGGATATTGTCATATTTTAAAGAATATTTATAAAAATGCAACAGCAACAATTAGATTACATAATGACACTGGGAAAGTCAACATTGAGAAAGGTGTAAGACAAGGTGACTCCATATCTCCAAAACTTTTTACAGCAGTGCTACATGAAGTATTTTGTGGATTAAAATGGGAAACTAAAGGAGTGAAAGTAAATGGTGATTATTTAAGTCATTTAGATTTCGCAGATGATGTAGTTGTTTTTGCAAATAATGCTTCAGATCTGCAGGAAATGTTGCAGGAATTATCAGGTGAAAGTAGACTAAAGATAAATGTTAAAAAGACTAAAGTAATGTTTAATCGATTTGCTCAAAATATGAAAATAAAGATTGATTATGATGAATTAGAAGAAGTTAACAGTTACAAATACCTTGGTCAGATTATTAAGACAGATGGAAACATAATGGAGGAAATTAATCATAGAATTAAACTTGGTTGCAGTGCTTTTGGTAGAAATAACTTGATACTAAAAGGAAATATGCCTATGTGTTTGAAAAGGAAAGTTTTTAACAAATGTGTTTTACCAGTTCTTACTTATGGATCTGAGACTTGGACACCTAATAGAAGAGCAATTCAGAGACTTCAGACCACTCAAAGAAGTATGGAGAGATGTATGTTGGGAGTAACAAGAAGAGATTGTAAACGCAATGTATGGGTAAGAGAACAAACAGGTGTTACTGACCTCATTGAAAAAATTAAAAGATTGAAGTGGAGTTGGGCTGGTCATATTGTTAGAAGAAATGATAATAGATGGACAATTGAAATTTTAAACTGGATTCCAAGAGATTGTAAAAGACCCAGAAAGAGACCACATGTAAGATGGATGGATGAAATAAGAAAGTGTTCAGGGGTGATGTGGAGAAGAGAAGCTAAAGATCAGAGAAGATGGATTAAACTTGAAGAGACCTTCATCCTGCAGTGGATTGATAATGGTTGATAATGATGATGATGACTGGTATAAAGTGAAAGATTTAGTTTTGGTGTATCAAATTCACAATAGAAATAAGGAGTGAAAAGTGATGATTCCATCAGATATGGGCCACTCATTAAATACATTCACTGATTGTGTAGGCATTATATGTCCACAAGAGTAAAGATGATAATGAATTAGTTTTATTGTTTGTGCATGTATGGTAACATCCTATCAGTTTTAAATAACTATGGTGCATGTCAGTGAACTAAACCTGCAAACCAAAGCTACTTACATCCTTTGTAACATTTCTCACAAAGCGAGAGAAATTATGGCTATTGAGTTTGATGACCCTTTGCCTTCACTCAGAAAAATGAAATACCTAATCATAGTGTACAATTTGTTTCTTTTTAATGGCCTATCCAGTGCCCCAAGTCACAACCCACTATACCATCAAAATTCTCAAAGACCAGCATTTCCCAATAGTCAGAAGATTACCATTTCAGACCATAAGATCCCATTTATATCAGTTAAATGGAATATATGGGTTAAGAAATAATATATTAGACACATCCTAACTTCTATTAGAAATCCTCAGTCAAATCCTTATGAATGCTTTATGTGAGAACTAGGACATTTGTTTTGAATATATTTGATTTCTAATCATCAAGGTTTACATACAACAGATGATTAACTACAATAAATTGGTTGATGAATGAATCCACTGCTTCAAACCTGTTCATTTGCATTGACAAATACAGCTAGAGGTTTTTTAAAGTTGTACTTCCAATGATTAAAGAGAAAGTTATAGACATAGAATTAGAGTGGATCAGGACCTTCAATAAATTAATGCAGATATATAAAAAAACAACAACAGTATTTCAAATGGATGACCATGTATTAGTAAAAACTTCCCATGTGACTAACCCAGAGAAATTCATATATAATAAATTTTGTATTAATGCCGATTTGTTATATTGGTTAACAGGTTGATAATGCATTCTGGATTGAAACTGGACAAGAAACTATAATGCAAGGATATCAAAATCTTTCAATAAAGAGTGAGTCTAAATAAACAAACGTATTAGATCTCATAGTATACAACATATGTGCTATGCATATACATATAGGGGTATACCTGCTCAGTATACAGCAAAGATTTCAGGCAAAAGTGAATTATTAAAAAAACATTATTCAATAATTATATCAAAATTAATTATATTTTTGTTTAAATATTACTTATATTTTATACATTTGTCTTAAACAAATTATTTATAATCACTTATTTGTTATTATTCCTTAAGATCTTATTTTATTCTGATCCTATTTCTAACAAGTTGTTTAACACAAACAAGAAAACACTTGCAAAAGTTTAATATTTACAAGATAATGAGTATTTGAATCTTTTTTAAACTCACCCTTGCTTTAAATATATATATATGAGTGCTGCAGTTTTTAACTTGATTCTTAAGTTATTGATTCTTTTTTTGTAAATTTAACACAATATATATACATCAAACCACACACTAATTTTTTTTATCAATATTATAAAAAATATATACTTAATTTTGATTTTTACTATTTCAAGAGGAAAAGGAAAAGTAACTTTCCAGATTTCAAAATTTAATAAAAGAAAATGGGAAGAAGAAAGAGAAATGCTTCCACAATTACTCAGAATTTAATTAAACAAGTAATGAAGATTGATTCAATTCCAGTTCTTGATTGAAGTAAGGATATTTTTGATACACTCAATCAATTGAAAAAGAATTCCAGTGAAGGTAGTAAACATGCTGAAGAAAGTGTTGCTCATCTAGAATCCAAAAACAATGCAGAAGAACTAATAAGTAAAAATACTGAAGATATTTTTGCTAATTAAGAATATGAAGAATCTACTGAAGGCAACAATAAGTGAATTTAATTTTAATGATCCTGGACTTTGGATAAAAACCTTTTCTCATATAAAAGACAACCCATTTTAGAAACAGATCCTAAACAAATTAAAGATTTTAATTTTCCACACAATTCTTCTGGACAAAGTTTTTTACATACATATCATAATAGGCATTTTAAAAATGCTGAAGAATACAAGTAGAAATTCATTAATTTATTGAGTTTCAAAAAACACAGTTTATTGCTTTAACTGCAAACTTTTCAAATTTTACAATTTGAATATAATAAATTTATTCAGGGACTTAATGATTGGAAATATTGTGCAACATATCTAAACCATCATAAGAAAAATTTAAATCATTTGAACAATTACAAAAAATGGACAGCTAATTACATCCTTAAAAAATAAAACTTGTATTGGTCATTTGCAACAGTTTTAGATAATGAAAGGAAATATTGATATGAAGTTATGAAAATAATAATTTTTGTAGTTCAATTTTTAGGCAAACAAAATCTAACAACTCTTTAGGGTAAAAATAATTAATTTTATGATCACAACAATAATCAAAATGATAGAAAACTTTGATCCTTTTATATCGGAACATGCAAAATATGTTGCTAATGGTCCAGCATTTAAAAATATGTCCTCCTATTTAGGAGATAAATTCAAAATGGAATAATTTATTGGCATCAAATATTAAAAATAATATTAACACTCCTAAATTTAAAATTAAATGCTTCATTGGAATCAATTATTAAAAATAATATTAACCTATCTCAACAAAACAAATATTTTTCAATTATTTTAGATTGTACTCTGAACTTATCACATACAGAACAAATGAGTGTGTGATAGTCAGATTAATTCATTTCAATTTGAGATATAAAAGTTTTGAAATACATTAACATTTTTTAGCATTCTATCCAATTTTAGATGCTAAAGAGGTTGGATTAAAAATATTTCTTACTGTTTTATTGAAAAAATTAAATTTATACATAAATAATTTAAGAGATTAGGGCTAAAATAATGATTCTAATTTGCACTGCAAAAATATAAGTTTACAATAAAAAAATTTAGATTTAAATAAGCATGCATTTTATGTTCCATATTTCAATCATAGATCAAACTTAATAGTTAATTGAATTGTGAATATCAATCATGAAACTATTAGTTTCTTTAATATAGTGCAAAAGTTATATATTTTTTTTTTCTATTTTGTTTACTGATGGAATATTTTTAACAACTCATGAAACTGATTTAATCTTAAAGCCATTATCTGAAATATGATAGTTGAGCAGAATTAATCCATAAAATCTATTTATAAATATTTCGCTAAGAGTATGTATGATACTTTATTTCATTGGTTTTTGTGACTATGCCCCCATTTTTTCTGAAAAAAATGTTGCACTTTCCTAACTTGTAGAATATTTTAATTTTATAAATATTGTCACATTTACAATTTCATTTCAATAGATTATAAAATAATAACCCTATTTAGTATAGATCTTACAACAAAACAATTTAATTTTATGATGGAATAATTTTTCATACAATCAAACAAAAAAAAAAAAAATCAAAACAAAAGAACATTGATTAAAATTATGAAATTTAGTGTGATGGATGAATCTGTTTATTAAAACCAAATTTGTCAAATCTGGGTATCATTGAAGATAAGGTTACTTTCAATTCTTCTTTAATCACTAAATGAGATCAATGTTTTGTTTTAAAGCAGCAACAGTAGAAAAGTCAATTTCACATAAGTAAGATTTTACAAATGGTAATAAAATGTTAAAGCTTTCTTATTTATATAGCAAACTGTTTCTTCACTTATAGCCAGAAAGTATCAATATTTTCTTGTTTAAACATCTGTTTTAATGTGCTGTCACAAAATAAGTCAATCATTTCTTGTTATAATGTCGAAAGGATATCAGGTGTTTTAATCACAAATGAGTTTCTTATTATATTTTGACATATCAAGAGCTTTAAAATAAAATGTGAATTGTTTCTGTAGATTGGTCAAATGATTATTAATAAAATAAATTTATTTTCTTCTATTTCATTTACAGGACAAAGGTTTTTGAAATTGGGAAACATATCTAAAGTTTTTTTCTTTCAAATTAACCATCCACAGCTCCAATTTCTTCTTAAATACAATAATTTTATATTTCTGCATCAAAGCATGTGATTGAAGTCCTTGCATTTATTTATTTAAAATACTAAGTTTTTCAAAAATATCCATTAAATAAGTAAGCTTTAGAAGGAATTTTGTGTCATAAAACAATTTTGCTTATCTCTATTATTATTAACCAGAAATTTGGTGATTTCTTATTTTAGTACTCTTTAAGTATATTGAACCAAGAAAACCAACATGTTTCATAATAATATAAAAGTGCTCTGTATTTTTGTAGTCTTTCTCTTAAGAAGCTGTTTTTAATAAAGTTTACAACTTTTACAATAATTTCAAATACTGTTAGCAAATCTTCACTCATTTTCTGAAGGGATTGATTGTCTTTGTATCATACAATGTGTCCAAATTGCACAAGGAACTACTTATTGAACTGGAGTTTGTAGACTAGCATTTCATCCTAAAATAAATTGGGCTCCATCTGTACATATCCTAACACAATTCTCTCAAAGAATGCCATTTTTATTTAAAAAAATATCAATCACATTGAAATTTTTTGCTGTGGTACTGTTTTCATTAGGTTTACAAAATAATAAACCTTCTTTAATATCAGTTTCTATAGTGTATCTTACATATGAAATCAAAAGAGTATCTTTAACTAAATATGTTGTTTCATCCAATTACAAAGCATAGATCTAACAATTTTGGTTTTTCTATTAATTGATTATGAAGATCTTCAGATATATTAAAAATTCTTATTTTTTACCATATCTGCAAGTGAAAATTTTCAAAGTTGGTTAATACATGATTCATCACTACCATGTCAATAGCTTCAGGTGGTAACCAAAGTTTCTGCTATTAAATGTGGTTTTTACATTTAGAAATTCTATAAGAAGCTTCATACAATGCAAGCAATGTTTTGATGTTATAAGCATGACTTTTGGAAATGTATTTTGTTGTTTATTCAAAACATCTAATTTTCTTTGGAAAAATTCTCTTGGCTTGCCAATGTGGTCTGCATATAGTTTTTCAAGTGATATTTTAATTTATTAGCTTTCATGCTTTCTTCGCCTAAAATATTCATATAGATCAAATACATTGGTCTTTCTTGTTCATTAATAACAGTACTTATAAATAAAACAGGCAAAAAACTCCATACAGTAGTGCCACTCAATGCAAGCCAGAGTAATCAATGGATGCCAGAAGGCTTGTGCACATAATCCCTATTTAGTGCCTACTCAACCAATATTTCCAGACTAGTTTCTAGCTTGTGGCTTTCGTCAGTAAAGTTCAGACCTATATAAGCTAATATGCTTGGATTGAAAATATTGTTTTCAATTTTATTCTCATAGTTTTGTAGTTAAGTAGAGATAAAATAGGCTACTGGAGGGTTGCATTGGATCCTAAGATCTAGGAGCAGTGCTCTCAGAGCCAAGGCTCCTCACTGATGAAAGCCACATGCTAGAGACTAGTCTGGAGATATTGGATGAGTAGGCACTAGTGTAGGGATTTTGTACAAAGCCTTCTGGCATCCATTTATTACTCTGACTTGCACTGGGTGGCACTACTGTATGGGCGTTTTGCCTGTTTTAATAACAGTTATGAACAAGCATAAGAAATGGTGATCATATGATGTTTAGTACTTGTAGATCTTAATGTTAAGTATAGTGGATCATATTTTCAAGATTTAACATTACTATTTTTTAGAACTGTATTTACATTGGTTAAACAACTTTTTCTAGCATCAATTTCAAGTTCTTAATTTGCTTTTCATTTGAATGCAGTTACATATTTATTCATCTAAAAAAGGTAAGCATTATTTTAAAACAAAAAATATTCTCAGTTTTTGAATTTATCTCAGTAATTGTTAAGAGTACCATGTAATATAAAAAACACTTTATGCATAAAACTATAAAAATATTCATGACACAATATTTATCTCACTCATGTCATTAACAGAATGAGAGCTTCTGAGGACTTTTGCATTGTTGGATCATTTTCTTAGAAAACGATCACTCGTGTTGTTAGTAGGAATGGGGCATAGTTTATTAAGCATTGATAAGTAATTTTCTTTTGACACTGATTTGAAATTGTATGTTTGTTAAGAGTTATGCCCCCCCCCCCTTGCAACATTCTCACGCCCTTTAGCTCACTGGAAAAGTTTTACTAGAAATTTGTTATAATGCTTCAAAAGTGAATGACAGGCAAAATATATAGGTGAAAAAATTTCTACATTTACATTTATTTTTTGTATTCCAGTTTGATATGATATTTTAAATAAAGTGAAGTTTGCCAGCAAAATGCTGCAGTCTTCATCTATGAATTTCCTACTTCCTTTAGATGCAATGAATGATTTAAATCAATTTTTAAATAATTATAGATTAGATAAAACTTTACAAAAACCTATAAAAGGCCGAAAATTGAATGCAGCAAAAAATTTGACTCAGAATCTGAACTCTGTAATAACATACTATGACCATGTAAAACAACATCACAATTTGATTACAAACATGGAAATATAGATCTTGAAATGTCATTTAAAGTAAATTTGTTTCTCTGCATAATATATCAAACATTAGAATCTTTTCAGGATTTATTTTTATTAAAAGAATACATAAATTTATTTCAGTTTTTGTATTTGTTAAGTATTTCAAAAGATATTTCTTATTTTGTTGTAAAAAGTTATAACAAAAATAAATTTTACACTGTCAAACATTTATTTTTAAATGTAAAAAGTATATATCTATATATAAGATCACAATTACCTCAAATTCACAACCCAAACAGACTAACCAAAGAAAATAAACTTTAAAATACATTAAATACCATACACCTTTAATATTAAAAGAACTTTTAAGTAATTTAATTGCTTCAGAATTGTACATTTTAAATAATTAAGATTCTGTAATTCCTCTTTTTATTTCATTTCTTTCAAAAAGACAATCTTAGCAGACCTGAGACATTTATTTCTAACCCTGCTTTTATGTACCTTTATCCTTTCATTTAAGCTCAAACTACTCTGACCTTTATATACTGTCTTACAAAAACAAGGGATGTACTCTACTCCAGGAATAGTCTTTCTATCCAAAATTTCCTTTGTATTATTTAAAGTAATATATATTAAGGCTACAACCTTAAAACTATGCACCTGAAAAAATGACAGTAGGGACCTCTGCAAATCTTTAACACAAGATTTATTTAAAATACAAGAGCGGCAACTCTTATCTAAACCTACTTCTCTAAATAAGTAGAAGAATCTAAAGCATTTTGACTTGAGAGCATAAGGCTATTCAATACCACACTAATTAAGTCCACAAATTCTATAACACATTAACACTCGCGAAATCTTTCGATTTATGAGTCAATGTTGAGATCTTATGCTTAGAAATCCATTAATATTATATAAAGTTGTAATAATTATATTTATAAAGTGCATACTTGTTACTTTAAAGTGATATATATTAAGGCTACAACCTTAAAACTATGCACTTGAAAAAACAATAGTAGGGACCTCTGCAAATCTTTAACACAAGATTTATTTAATAAGTAGGAGAAGCATTTTGACTTGAGAGTGTAAGGCTATTCAATACCTCACTAATTAAGTACACAAATTCTATAACACATTAACATTTGCAAAATCTTTCGATTTACGAGTCAGTGTTGAGATCTTATGCTTAGAAATCCATTAATATTATATAAAGTTGTAATAATTATATTTATAAAGTGCATACTCGTTACTTTAAAGTAATATTATTTAATAAATTATTCAAAGTATATTTATTCAAACAACTTAATCACAGTTTATCCAAAGCTTTACAATTATTCTTTGGATTCTTTTGTCATTATCGGTATCTGTAACATCTGTGGAATGATCCTTTTCTAAATTTAAAATTATTAAAACTCCACAATGATACAAAACCAGCTTTCAAACTTCCTCATTATATCAATAGAGCCAGATGATATATATATTTTTAAAAAATTTTCATTAATGAAAACTAAAAAAAGTTCATTTCAAATGATTTTTCTTTCCACTTAAATATGATTTACCTACTATTTTACTCAATAATGTTTAATATGTTCCTATTTTATCTACTTATAAAGTTAAACCACTAAACATCACATGATCCCCATTTCTTATGCTTGCTCTCATAACTGTTATTATAACAGGCAAAACTCTCCATGCAGTAGTGCCACTCAGTGCAAGCCAGAGTAATCAATGAATGCCAGAAGGCTTGTGCATAATATCCCTATCTAGTGCCTACTCATCCAATATCCCCAGAACAGTTTCTGGCTTGTGGTTTTCGTCAGTGAGGAACCTTGGATCTGAGGGCACTGCATCTAGATCTTCTCCAGCACCCATTGATTACTCTGGCTTGCACTGAGTGGCACTACTGTATGGAGAGTTTGGCCTGTTTTTTTACTTATAAAGTTCATCTATTTTTTATTTATACTTATACAAAGTACCAATGATTAAGAGATTTTCTTGCCAAATAAAAGTTTAATTTTGTACCAAAAAATATTTTTTATGCTTTTATTAAACTATAAATTATTTTATTTTTTCCCCAATTATTTTTGTTTTTGTATTCTTCATATACATCTCGTTTTTTATACATTTTTTTTTTTTGTAATTTTTGCTTTTTATTTAGTAAACATATAATTAATATATTTCATATTTACTTATCGATATATTTTTATAAAGTGATTTTTTATTGGGGGAAGATGTATACGGGTGTCACCTAAAGTTTTGCACACAAGCGCAGGACACTACTGGTGTGTCCTGTACACAGATTTAAACTTTATTAGTCTTTAATGACAAATTACTAAAAGGCAAAATATAATGGGAACACTCAAACTCAAAAATGGAATTTACATAATGTAATTGGTTAAAGGGGATTTGAGCACAGACTTTTAATTACATCTTAAAGTTCAGTATTTACAATATATTAGTATTGATTTATTATAATATAATTAAGATAAATAAATATTTAAAAATGATTAGAAATGGAAATGACTACTATCATTTCATTGTCTCATCATATAGAATCAAATATTAAATGTTTCAAACTCATTCCAAGTTCTGCATTTCAAGCTGCCCTATATCTAAATAAAGACTTAAACTAATATATTTCATAGAGTAAAAAAACTTGGATAGTTGACAGAAAAAAAAGAAATTGAATTATTAAAAACTATTTTAAATGCTAACTAGTATATTTAATTAAGATATATCTGTTCAGTATTCCTTGGACTTTGTAAATGTTGATTTAAAGAAGGATGTGTGTATAAATAAGAAATTACACATTTTATAGTAAAGTTGTGAAATATGAATATTTCAGTAATAAATATAAAGGAGTAAAAATAAACGTGTAGATCAATACTTTCTTTTCTCCAGGAGAAAATAGTTTTTTTTTTATCTATATAAAATTGGAAAAACATTTTAATGTATTTAAAAATTCTGTACAGATAACTATAATTACAGTATATTATTTGCCAATGCTTTGAGTTTGGAACATTCTTTGAAGCAAATTATTTGATAAATATTTAAAATGAATTTATTAAAAGATAATTAAATGTGTGATAATATATTGGACTATTTCCATCATCTATCATTAAATGTTGAATGTATAGAAAATTTTAAACTTTTTAAACACAAACTTGTTAGTAATAACATACAGATATACAACACAGGTTAATAATTACACAATGTTTCAAGTGGTATTATTCTCCATTCTTTTTCAAGTGCTGCTGGCCTGATCAGTAACAATATTAGCATAGGAGTTAAACTTACACCTTTAGATTCTTTAATATTGAATTTTAAGGTAAATACTCTAACCAACTGAGCTATTTTGGCAATAGTTAGTTGGTTAGAGCATTGCCCTAAAATTATTTAAAGAATCTAAAGGTGTAAGTATGACTCTTATACTAATATTGTCACTGGTCAGGCCAGCAACACTAATAAAAGTGAAGAATACTACTATTTGAAATGTTGTGTAATTACTATCATGTGCTGTTTATTTATGTTATTACTAACAAGTTGTTTGTATTTGAAAAGTTTTAATTTTTCTATGCATTCAACATTTAATGATAGATGATGGAAATAGTCCAACATATTATCACATATAATATACCAATATCACAAACCTTCAGGCAAATAATAATTAAATATATTCAGTGAAAAAGTATATAAATCAATTAAGTGTAATTAATGTTTTTTCTAAACACATTTGTAATACATTTAAAGATCAGCCTTTCAAGCTATTGTGCATGCGCTTTTTTTTTTTTAAAGAATGTTAATACTAAATGAATACTTTCACTCCCAACATGAGATATAGTATTTATGAAAGAATAAAATGAATCCATTTATTCTTTCCAACCCAAATGCTTATATATGGGCAAATCTTAAGTACTGGAAATGAAAGCGTGAGGATAAACCACTCACTTTAAATTACTGTTTACAATATCTGAATGAATGATGTCGACGAAATTATCTGGAATTTACTATCTTAAATGAAACTTAAACATATGTAAATAAGTATTTATTTTATATATTTGTTTTTTACATTTGTTGAATTAAAATATTTAATTAATGTGATCATAAAACAAACACTGGAATTAAGCACAATGATGGGAAGGTATGTTCTTATTAGAGGAAGATAAAGAGGAGACCAACACTGAGAAATAGAAGAGAATATTCAGGAAGAGAAAAATCTCGGTCAAGAATTATTAATCCATGATAAGATATACTTGTAGCTGCTATCTTTCTCAAGTGCAAAGCATCCTCACTAATATTTGCCTGAAGTCTAGAGAATTATAAAAGTACTTTCAGTGCTATTGAATATATATTGATTTAGTAAAGTATTTCTCTAAACAAAGCAAATAAGTCACTAGTCAGAAGTTTGAATCTGTAATTTTTCCAATTATGAACCTTCCAGACTACCAGAATAAAAGAATGATGGGATAAAACATCACTTTTTCCTGTCCATGAAGAACATGTGCTAATCACCTATTATTTTAATTGTATATAAGAGAAGTGATTGAAAATGAAATGATACATAGAATTAAATTTATACCTAGTCATAAACTTTTAATAGTAAGCATACTATTTTACCATTTTATAAATAAGACTAAGGTAAGATTTTCATTGATCTGAAAATAAGATGCTATTTCTTTTTATTATTTCATTTGTTTAAATGATATCAGCAATGCAAATGTAGATTTATAATTTCACTAACAATTATTATTTGTAAGATATTTTTCTTTTATTTTTATCCATGTATATGCAATGAAAATAAAATAGATCAAAAATTAATGGCAATAAAATCTTTTCTTTTGTCTGAAGTAGATGCACCAAAACCATTTATGATAAAATACAAATGCTTGAAAATATCCTAGTGTATGCAATGTAAATAAATGTTTTTTGTTTTGTTAGAAAATATAATTCTCAGTGATGTCTGGTCTCATTCCAAATACCATATAACAGAAATCTGATACAGTCCTGAAAAAATATGTTCTGGACTAGATAATGCAGAATCCTAATAGAAAATTGATATTGTGTTACCAGAGGGTAGTATATTTGGAGGTATTCATTCCAAAAAAAAAAAAAATGATGTCCAGAGTACATGCTATTAAACCCCAATCATAAAATTAGAGATGTCATAATAGTACAGTAAAATCCTTTTGGACAAGAGAGGTGTTTAACATTCTAGGAATAGAGTTGCTGGATGGTGATCAGAAAATATTACTATTATCTGGTAAAATCATCATTAATAGCATCAATTTAGTGTATCATTGGTTGTATAATACAACTACTGTTGTCTGTATTGCATTAACTTGTTGATCAATGATAAATAACAAAGTTGCTTTTTGGACTAGTATATTTTTCATCTTCAATTTTCATATGTACATATTTTTTTACTTTATTATAGAAATAGAATTTCTACAAGATTTTTATTCTGAAAAAGAATGATTTCTATCCTAGAATTAAATCAAAAAATTGGAATGATTGTGGCAAAATTTTCTGTGCTTAATACTTTGTTGCATCTCATCAATGGCTTATCTACATTCCTGTATTTGCTGATCCATAAATAATATTTCCTGTAGTAGGAATTTACATAATTAATTTCTCTAAAAATTGAGGCTTGTGTAAATAATTTCCAACCATACTACCTTGCTATTTGCCTAGAACTTCTCCAAATGATATCTAGAGTGATTAATATTAATTGGAATAGATTTCCACTATAGATACATATATATTCTGATTCTTAAAGATTGTCCAGTTAGTTATAATAATAATAATTAAATGGTTTGGTTGCTCAAGAGTTCATAAGAAGTTTAAATACAGAAATAATAGAACTGAGCCACGACCCATGGATCTGGAACTCAAGGTTCTTAGATTATCATCCATCTTTGTCACTTCCATGCTTGAACTTATTAATTCTAGAGCAACAAGCATATTTGATTATTATTGTTATTATAATTAAATGGAGAATCTTTGAGAATTGGAAAAAAAAGAGTTAATCTCACATTTTTTTTATTAGACTGGTTTGGTGCAGTCGATAGATTGTCAGATTCTGAAACTCAAGATTCTTAGATCGTGGTTTAGCTCTGTCATTTTCATGTTTGAATTTCTTAAGCAATGAAAACCCTTTCGATATACAGTATATATGTAGAGAGAGTTAGAAAGATATTGATGCCATGTAAATATATTATATTTTGCGACAGCTATCTTTTTTAAGAAAAAAAAAATTTTTTTAACTTCAACTTAGTTCCAGTATAACAAGTATTTCCACAATTTCTTTTTTTTTTCTGAATAGAAAATGTTATCTGCAATAGAATGATAACAGAAAGTTGGAGAGATTATGTCAGGAAATTCTTTTTTGTGTTTAATACACAGTTGCATCACAGAATCTTCCAAATTAAACTGTTCTGTATTTTTTTAGGCTGTACTAGAAATTAGGAACAATAAAATGTAACTGTGAGATTATGTATTTTGAGAAACTAAATGAAAATTTAATTGAATGAAATATATTTTATATAAGACAGAATTACTATAACGAGGATAAATGGATACTGAAGCAGCAACAATTACAAGTAAAAAAAAAAAAAAGAAAGTATAATTTTATATCATTTTGAATAAAATTACAGTCAATGTCTTTGAATTTTCAAGCTTTGTAGAGGAGAGTAATATTTCAGTAGAGTTCTCAGAATGTTTCTTCCTGGATTTTGATTATCCTGTATTTTTATACTTTACATTCATCCATCAAGAGAATACTAGAA
The DNA here is from genome assembly GCA_028023455.1 of Epiperipatus broadwayi. NCBI lineage: Eukaryota > Metazoa > Onychophora > Udeonychophora > Euonychophora > Peripatidae > Epiperipatus > Epiperipatus broadwayi. The sequence goes on along the minus strand of JAQFVV010012397.1, from coordinate 2,610,647 downwards.
TTTTGTTTATAAGTACTTGATCCCACTTGTAGGTTGCTTCCCACTATGATCATCATCAAATCATACCAGTCAGTACATTGGTCAGACTAAGCAAGTGTTGCATAGATATGTATTTTAATTATATTACACCTAATTTTAAACTTTATTTATCAAAAGTCATGTTTATGGTAATTATTAATATATTTAAAATAAGTGGACATTAATTCTTATAAAGATTGAAAAGGAGTAAATGTATACCCCAGTCATATGATAAACTTTCAGTCACTAATTGATCAATTCACATATTTCAAATGCCAACACTTATGCATAGTGACATTTATATTAAAAATAAAAAAAATCCAAAGTTTTGAAGTTGCAAGTTATCAGAAATTTTCTATTTAAGAAACTCAAAATGGATTGTTTTCGTAAACATTGCAATGTTTATATGTGTTAACCACTATAATAATTAGTGTATTTTTCACTTCAAAAATAAACTTTATTCACAATAAAAGGCATAATACAACGGATACAAAATGTGGAGCACCATTTGGGTACATATATATAGCACTCCATGGGTTATAAGGTTACATATAATAACTCGGAAATATTTACAAAGGAAAATATACAATTATAATAACATAATCAGAGTGAAACAGATTGTATGGTGAACGTCTTCGATAACCTCACAAAAGATTGATCAGTAAATACAATAGAATTACATTGTTGGGTTACAGAAATGACAAAAATGGTGAGCTTCAGTAGCAGGTTTTGTTCACGTATGCTACTCGAACATTAACAATTTAATAGCTTTAAACTCAGATAGATATTCAATATTTCTTTTCATAACAATGACTTGCAATTCATTAGATATTCTTTGTCTTAGAATTTTACAAAAAAATTTTTAAACTAGGCAAAACTCTCCATATGTATTTGTGTACTTCGATTTCTGGCTTATAATAAATTTAAATTAACTAAAAAAGCTAATGCCTAGATCTCCATAAAAAATATATCAAGAATAACTTTTTTTTTATCCTTTTTATTTCAAAAGAATTCATATTTTTTTTTGGATTAAAATAGACATCTAAGTACAGCGTGCAAGAGATATATATTTGATCTTAATCGTTTGTAATTAATCTTGAATGAGTCTTAAAAATTAAAATGAATCAAAATCTTACGTTAATCAAATGAATAATTATTACTATTAAAGCAAATTACAAAATGAATTTGTAATTTGCTTTAATTAAATTATTTTAAAATACCTATTCGGAATATGTAAATTAACAATTTAATAGCTTTAAATTCAGATAGATATTCAATATTTCTTTTCATAACAATGACTTGCAATTCATTAGATATTCTGTGTCTTAGAATTTTACAAAAAAAAATTTTAAACTAGGCAAAACTCTCCATACGTATTTGTGTACTTCAATTTCTGGCTTATAATAACAAATTTAAATTAACTAAAAAAGCTAATGCCTAGATCTCCATACAAAATATATCAAGAATAACTTTTTTTTATCCTTTTTATTTCAAAAGAATTCATAATTTTTTTTTGGATTAAAATAGACATCTAAGTACAGCGTCCAAGAGATATATATTTGATCTTAATCGTTTGTAATTAAACTTGAATGAGTCTTAAAAATTAAAATGAATCAAAATCTTACATTAATCAAATGTATAATTATTACTATTAAAGCAAATTACAAAATGAATTTGTAATTTGCTTTAATTAAATTATTTTAAAATACCTATTCGGAATATGTAAATTAAATTTTGTAGTCAGATAGCACATAATGCACGAGGCTTAAGGTAGGATTTTTACGTAATAGCAAGCTTTTGCGTGTTTGTGATTGGTTTATGATCGTGAAAACCTCCATTCTCGCGAAAGATTCCGATTAACATTTCCTTTTTAACGCCTAGATTTATCATGGGATAGCATTATTTCTGCAAGTTGCTAATTGCAAATTAAAAATGGTATTTTATTTCACGAGCAATGGTAAAATAACTTATTTAAAAACTTAATTTTGCTACAATTTATACCAATTTAATTACGCGTATGTGTAATGTATAGGCTTAAAGAAGTCCAATATTTATTATTGTCAATTATCTTTCGACTCATGAAAAAATGAAACATTTTAATTACTAGCAAAATAGCGGCATTTTTATTTTTCAATTAGATAATAATTATAAATTCAGGGCATAGTGTACTTAGTTTTGTTAAATTAGAAATTTTAAATATCTTTATAATACGTTTTATTATTATTTTAATATGGTTCCAAAGCTATGTTTATCACATGATTTAAACTATTTCAATCAAATATATGGTTTTCATTTTTATGACTGCTGCTTGATATTTTATGTTTTAATATTATAGTGAAGTAGATTTCAATTATTGTTTATCCGTCTGCTTATGTCCTTCACAACAGTTTTTTTTATTATTAAATATTTCCCAGATTTCTAATTAATTTTATGCCCAGTACTGTTATATTATTTCTTATTACCATTTTGAAGATTATCAGAGTATATAAATATACAGAATATTAAGCCTTGATTTATACTTAAAAGCACATATTGTAAGTTTCAAATCAGTGCCCTTTTCAATTTCCTTTTTTTTTTTTTTTTAACTAAGAATAAAAAAAATACTCTTGCATTACTAATTTCTCCATTAATCTATCTTTTTTTATTCATATTTTTCAACTTTATTTTCACTTTGATGTAATTATATTTCAAAGCGTCCAGTCTGTCTTTCACACTACCATTAGTGTTAATATATTACATGTACATCAAGTTATTTTTCAGACTAAATAAGCATTTTATATTTAGGCTACTCTTAGCAGTTTACAAAATTTCACTTTTTTAAAAGTAAAATTTCTATTTATTGTATCCATTCAAAACAGATTTTCAGATGTTTCCTTTTAAATGTATTTGCAGTATAAATTCTTTCTCAAAGTAAATGCGCATTTGCTTGTGTTGTATAATATAATAAAAGTTTTACAATAATCAACATTGTAAAAATAAATTTTGCATTTAAACTATAATAAAAATTTGTTAATTAACTTCACCATATAGATATAAAATGAACTTCAATGTAAAAGTGCTTTCTCTGTTACTGTCCAAATTATTGATGCATATACAATTTTTCTAAATTTATATAGCATAATTTAAAATTTTAGTGCAAGTATATTCACCAAGTTTATAATTATATTTTTGATATGTATAAATAACTCATTAGAAAATTCAATTGTCCCCATCAATACATAACTGTTTGTGGGCCTATTGGAATGATTTAAAATAATGTATGTTATTTGCTAGTACAGGGGTCCCCAACCCTATGCCCGCAGACCATTTTATGTGTGCCCGCTGCTACCGAACAGGATAAAAAATTATTTATCTGATACAAATAAATTTAATTTTTAAAATTTCTTATAAATTATTGTATTATATTGTAATCAAATTGTAGGGCATACTATACTTTTACAGCATAAAAATATAAATGTTAATTATATATTAAAATTTTATTTTTGAAATAAATATTTTTTTGTACATTATGTGTATTATTAACTATATCCAACTATAAATTTACATTGAAAAAATAAATGGTGCCCACCACCTGATTAAAAAAATAAATGGTGCCCGCCACCTGGCCGGTATTAAAGAATGTGCTCTTAAATGCAAAAAGGTTGGGGACCACTGTGCTAGTACAACAATTGTGAAAGTTGGTAGAGCTTTTATTACTTTTTAATAATATTATATATGACTTATGATTGGTGTGCTTGTTTTAGAAATATATATTTTAATTGATTTTAAAGATATAAAAAAATATATTTTCTAACACTTCTTAATAGTAGTGTGTAGTTAATGTGTTTGTAATGCATTTTAATTTTTTTTTATTACACTATGTAAATGATGAAGGGATTCATTAAACTTTTATAAAATATTTCAGATGTCTCTTTAACACAAACAATTATGAGTTTTCTCAATTCTTATATGAGTATTTATTATAAAGATAGGAACAAGTACTTTATCTAAATAGTAAATTAATTTGAATATTACAAGAACAGTTATTTCTTTACTGAATTTAAAAAAACTTAAAAATTATGAATATTTTTCTCACTACATATTTTTTTACATCAAATTTCAGACAAAATAGATTTGATTAATGTATTCTGATATTTTCATTTATAATGAAGCTATGAAATTTATAATTTACTATTAAAATCTTTGATCATAAAATGAGCACATTTAGAGAATATTTAATGTAAAATTATGAAACTTCTATCTGTTTACTAATAAGAAGTCTATTTTGCAAGAGAAATCTCTTTAACAATGCCAGCTTCTCTGTGTTAGAAGAAGAAATATTTCATTAGGTACCAGTATTTAATTTGAATTCACCAGAATGTTCTATTTTATCCCCAATAACTCAACAAAATAATCTTTAATTTTTCTTAGTATTTGAAAATTATAGTTATTTCATTTTAGAAATGAAATTAAATAATGCAGTGTATATGGTTCTCTTTAAGCTGCTTGTTTGCTTCTTATGACCCTCATTTTTATCATTGATTTAATTTACAAAGGTTGGGTTTTTGGGTTATAATTATGCTTGATAACAAAAGAAAAGGTTATTTGTATGAAGCTTTAAACAACTCAATTTCTTAATAAAATAATTTAGTTGAAAAACAAAGTTGGAATGAAATTTAGATCAGGTATTTCCTTTCATCATCGAGAGTATGTTCTATGGACATTTCCAGACAGTAGTCATGTAGCAGTTCATTTCTTGAGCCTGTTCTCTTCATTGCCTAGATCTTTCCATATCTCTTTCCAATGCTTGCATCGTATAGTATGGTCAACCTTGTCTGTTCTTTATTTTGTTTTCCATTCATTATTCCCTCCAAAATATATTTCATTAAACTTTTTCTTCCTTCTTAATATATTGCCAATCAAATTTCTCTTTCTATCTAATTTCCTCAATCAATTTTTTTTTCATATACTTTTTCCAAAACTGCTTCATTTATCATTTTATTCATCCCAATTTAAGTTTTTCCTTTCTTCTTCATGACCATCCCCCAAAGGCTTAGAATCTGTTCCTATTTTTTTTTTATTCATTGATTAATTCACCCCATATATAGCATTTAATTAATCTTTTCCTTAATTTTCTCTTTAAAGACCCACAAAATATTTTATTTTTTTTAAATAAATTTCTCCTTTACTAATGCTAGTCTTTTTTTAAACTTTGTCTATGTTTATTATATCCTCACTCATCTAACTTCCCACATATCTAAATCCATTAATCTGTTGAACTATATTATCATGGATTTCAACTTGTAGTTTTTAAAATTCCTCCCTATCCATAAACACTTGGTTTTTTTGATATTAATCTTCATTCTATATTCTGCACATCCTTCCTCCAATTTATTCACCATATTCTGAAGACTCCTTTCATCCTCAGTTATATGTTCCATATTATCTGTACATTTTATTTCTTCATATTCCAAATATAATGTCTTTTAAATAAATATTAAAAAGCACAGGTAACACACAGCACTCTTATCTAATTTTTTTTTCTATATGCATTTTTTCAATCTCATTATTCTCCAGTCTGATTCTTATTCTTTGCTCAATATACACATTACAAATCTAAGATGGTCATAAGTTTATTCCAGATTACTCTATCAAATGCTTTTCCAAATTCACAAGACATAGACCAATTTTGTTATCTTTTTCAATATATCTCTTTGTAGTTGTTCTAACAACACTAATAACATCTCTTGTATTTTTTCCTTTCTGAAAACCAAACTGTTTTTCTCCACTATAATAATAATCTATCTTCCCATAAATTCTTTGAATTAAAATCCTCTATAATATTTTTGAAGCATGGAATAACAAACTTAGTGCCCTGTACTCTTCACATCTAACAACTTTATTCTTTTTAGAAATTGGAATCACTATAGTCCTCAAAAAAAATCTTCAGGCCAAACTCTAAATTCATGGGTCCATATATTTCTACAAAATTCCAGTCATGCTAAAGCTAAAAGATATAACACTATTAATTTGGTTTTCAAAATAATCCATCCATTAATAAAGATCACATAAATCTCTTCGGCTATGAATATGAGGTTAAAAGACCTCGAAAGTGCTAAGCCTGATATTTAATTTTGGTAGTTGTAACTTCACCAACGAGCGTTTGAAGCATAGTCTAATTACTATATATCAAATTGCATACTCCCAATTATTTTCCTTAATAGTATTTTCTCCCATTTCTTTCAAATATTCTACAGGTATTTTATCAAATCCAGCAGTCATATCATTTTTCATTTCTTCATCTCTTAATATGCCCATGCCTTTATCAGCTACTTCAACATTTTCAAGTTCATAATTAATTGCATCATTCTCTTTTCTAAGTAGATATTTAATATATTCTTTCCATCTTTTCAGTATATCATAACTATCAAGTAATCTCTTTCCATTCTTATCAGCTATTTCACTTATTAACTATTTTTTCTCCAAGTGACTATTTCTAAATCTATCAATTACCAAATCACATCTTTTCATCTTTTGAAGCACTTTTATCTCTTTATATTCTTTTACCAACCATTTTTCTTTTGCTAAATCTGTTTCTTTTCTTAATTTTTTTATATGTTCTTTGCCCTTCCTTGGTATTGATGTTCTTTCATCTTCTCTGTACTTTCATCTTTTTCAGCATATCTTCCATTATCCAAAATCATTTAGCTTTCTTTAACCAAATAATTCCTATTTCAGTTTTTGCTGTTTTTAATATTCCCTCTTTAATCTTACAACAATGTTTATCAGAATTATTCATATATTCATCATCTTTATTATTTCTCATTATTATATTTTCATATAGGAAACAAAATCTTTGTTCATTACCAAATCTTTCTCCATTTCTCTCAATTTATCTAAGTCCTATCTTATATATGTTTTCTCCTTTTTTATTCTTTTTTTAAACTCAGTTTTAATTTAACTATAACTATATCATGATCAGAGTCAGCACCAGGCAAGGCATGCAAACCCTTAAGAGCATTCTTATATTTATCCTGTACCAATATATAGTCTATCTGATATTGTTCACTCTCACCTGGAGCTTTCCATATATACAATCTTCTTGGATGATTTTTAAACCAAATGTTTGCAACCATAAACTTATTCTTCTCACAAAATTCCACAAGCTGCTTACCTCTTTCATTTCTTTATTCAATACCATAATTCCCAATAATTTTTCATTCCTTAATTTTCCCCACAACAGTATTCCAATCACCCAATAGCAGTATATATGCATTTTTACCCTCTCATTATTTCCTCCATCTTTTCATATTGCTCATCAATTTCTATATTATCAGGACTGGTAGTTGGCGTATAAATTTGTATGAATACTAAATTCCTAGACTTTCAGTTGTCATCATCATAAGTCTATTTATTAACACAATCTCCCTTTGCCATACTATTTCACATTTTTTTTTATAATAGCAGCACTAACTCAGCACTCGTTCACTATCAGAATAAAATAATATTTCCACTATTTACTTCTCATCCCTCCCACCTCACATCAGTCTTAATCCTATGACATCAATATTATTTATTTTCATTTTCCTTTAAAAATTTTCAATTTTCCCACACTTCTCAATGATATTACATTCCAATCTTATTCAATTTTGTGGACATATTCATCATAAAAATGGAAATTAAATTATAAGATAAAGTGTTTATTATTACCATGCTTAATATACTAGCCATTTCCCATAAAATGATTTCTTCTCAATGATATTACATTCCAATCTTATTCAATTTTGTGGACATATTCATTATAAAAATGGAAATTAAATTATAAGATAAAGTGTTTATTATTATCATGCTTAATATACTAGCCATTTCCCATAAAATGATTTCATGAATGTTTTTCCTCCTCACCATTGTCATCTATAATGATCTGCCCTTATTTGAAAAAATGCTGCTGCTGACCCAGTGTATCCAATAGGATGTTGACTTATTTTATGGAGGTCAATGCTCGCATTATACTGTCATAGAAATGATAGCATTTTATAAGAATAGGCACCCCATTCTCTCCTTTATCACTTTCTGATAGTGAATGTTTTATTGTTAGCAATTTCTTATTTGTATTTACTAATTCTTATTTGCAGCTAACCTACATATCTGAAGGGCATTCTCCTATACTCTGGGTGGCATGGGATCCATGCCTTGAAATCTGATCCAACCTAGATATTTTTATATGAATAATAATAATAATAATAATAAAATCTTCCCATAGTTTACAAGAAATAATTTCAAAAATACTTGTTATAAATGTTTATGTATTATATCTTATAGAAACTTTTCATATATATATATAAACATTCAGCAGCCACTTGAAAATGTAAATGACAACTTTAGCTCCAAGAAAAAAAAATACTCTAGGGATAAATTTTATATAGAGGTAAAACTCTCCATACAGTAGTGGTATTCAGTGCAAGTCAGAGTAATCAGTGTATGAAAAAAAAAATACTCTAAGGATAAATTTTATATAGAGGTAAAACTCTCCTTCAGTAGTGCCATTCAGTGCAAGTCAGAGCGATCAACATATGCAGTACGGTTTGTGTATAAATTCGCTATTTTAGCAACATCCCCAGGCTAGTTTTAACTTGCGGCTTTCATCAATGAGGAGCCTTGAATCTGAGAGCACTGCACCTAAATCTTAAGATCTTATGCAACCTCCCAGCAGTCACCTTTTACCTTTTTAGCTAACTATAAAGCTTTGAGTCCATAATGAAAACACAATAATGTTTTCTATTCAAGCTCATTAGCTTGTATAGTTGTATAGATCTGAATTCAGTTCAGTATCCATACTTTTTGGTGTCTGGTTTTTTAATAATCACAATCACCATAATCCTATTGGGCAAGATTTTTATTAACCACTAAATATCTCATAATCACTATTTATGCTTGTACAAGCTTTTTACATGGAGGCAAAACTATATAGCAGTGCCACTCAGTACAAGCTAGACTAATGAATGGATGCAGTAAGGTTTGTGCATAAAATCCCTATCTAGTATCTACTCATCAATATCTCCCGACTAGTTTCTAGCTTGTGGTTTTCATCATTGAGGAGCATTGGGTCTGAGAGTACTGCACCCAGATCTTAGGATCTAATGTAACCCTCCAGCAGCCACCTTTTATCTTTTTAGCTAACTATAAAGCTGTGGGTCCAAAACGAAAACAATAATATTACTGTGTTTTTATTTTGGATTTAAAGTTTTATAGTTAGCTAAGAAGGTAAAAGGCAGCTACTGGAAGGTTTCACTAGATCTTAAGATCTAGACGCAGTGCTCTCAGATCGATGGCTCCTCACTGATGAAAGCCACAAGCTAGAAACTGGTGTGGAAATATTGGATGAGTCGGCACTAGACAGGGATTTTATGCGCAAACCTTTCTGCATCCATTGATTATTCTGGCTTGCACTGAGTGCCACTACTATAAGGTGAGTTTTGCTTCTGTGTAAACAGCATTTCGAAAGTATAAAGAATGGTGATCATGTGAAGTTTAGTGGTTTAATGCCAATCCTGCCCAATAGGATTATGGTGTCTGTGGTTATTAAAGAACCAAAGACACCAAAAAGTATAGGTGCTGAACTGAATTTAGATTTATATGATATAAGCTAATGAGCTTGAATTGAAAACATTATATTTTGATTTTGGATTCAAAGCTTTATAGTTAGCTAAAAAGGTAAAAAGTGGCTGCAGGAGGGTTGATTCGATCCTAAGATCTAGGTGCGGTGCTCTCAAATTCAAAGTTCCTCACTGATTAAAACCACAAGCTAGACACTATTCTAAGGATATTGAATGAGTAGGCACTAGATTGAGATTTTATGCACAAACTTTCCTGCATACATTGATTACTCTGGCTTGTACTGAGTGGCGCTACTGTATTCAGAGTGTTGTCTCTATGTAAACAGCTTGGTAAGCATTAAGAATGGTGATCATGTGATGTTTAATGGGATAAATTTTGTGATGATTATATAAACCAATCTGTGAATCACAAATATGTCCACATATAGAACATACTAGTTCATTTTTTTCTTCATTTGATATTTTGCAATACTGTCTTTTAATTTCTAACAAAAATGTTTAATTTTGAAATACTTCATCTAACTAATTGTAGTTGTCCATAATCTGCCATATTTTTCCAATGGAAACAATTATCAACCCTTTTTTAGAATTTGAGATAAGCCCTTAATGTAAATGGGTCTAACTTTCTCACAAAAACTAGACTTGAGTTCATTGTTCTTTCAAAAAATCGTATATTGTTCATTCATATTACATATTCAATCCATCAAAAGCTTAATTTTATACTAATGTTTTCTATAATAGCACATCCGACAAATAGAACGTATTGATTGGTTTTACAATTTTTTTAAAATGTTGTGGAACATCCTTAAAAATATTTTTTCTAATGTCTTTATATTATATCAAGAAAGTATTGAACGCTCACAATAAATTAAGTAAAATAACAACTATATTCAGTTAAGTTAGTTGCAGTAATTACTTAATTGTGATAAAATAAACCTATTTTTTAACTTGCTGAAAGGGTTAACAGCACATTGGAATTTGGGTTGTACTTCAACATTCTAGATCACTCTTTCTACTTGTAGAATATTCTCAAATTGATAACTAACCAAGTTAAAAGTTGCTAAAGATTTTTTTTTAATCTCTTGTTGATAAAAAACTAGTGTTTCGAACATTGATTATTAAATCAAAGTCTTTATATATTGCATTCAAAACATTTAAATGCATTCTGAAGTTCACCTTTTGAACTGACAAAAATAACACAATAATCTGCATACTATAAATCCTGAATAGAAGAAGAGGTTTAAACAATATTTCACTATCATATCTGCAATGCATCTTAATCCCTGTTTCATTAAGCCATCTATAAACATTTATAAATACAACTGTCATCAAAATCAGTATTGGAGCAACTACATATCCTGTTTAATATGTTATATTTTCAAATGCCACCATTTTTTTACTTGTAATATTTTTTTTCTTTCCATCATGTAGAGTCTGTATAATAAACTGGTAGAGTCTGTATAATAAACTGGTACCTAATCACTCAATTTCACACAATGCCATAGATCTGTTCAATTAATTGAATCAAATGCATTCACTAAATCAATAAAAACACTTGTTTCCCAGACTTTTTTTGCTTTTGCCTGCTTGATTCTCTAAAACCACATTAAATATTTGATAATAATTTTTCTATGAGTGGATGCAACATAGTCCACAATATCCTGAAAGTACATTTTCTGTGGTGGTGTAAGGATGACCCACAATCGAATCTAGATTAGCCTATAAATATCCATAGTAACAAATTAAAACCATTTGAACTTAAGCTAGGCATTAAGTGTTTGAATACACAATTGTTAAATGTCTTATAATATAACCATGCCCATGTGCGCACATACCTGACTAGGGTTTGTATAAACTTTAGATAGTGTCTCGATGAACTAGTTTATTAATTATAATTGTAAAAAAAGGAAAAAAGTATTTGGTGAAATCTTTTATATGTATATATATATATATGTAAACCTAGACTAACAATAAGATTTTGCAAATATATAGAACATCACGACTTATGACTTTTAACGCGGTAAGCATAGTAATGACCTGATGTGGTGATGATGATGATGATGATGATGATGATGATGATGATGATGATGATGATGATGATGATGATGATGATGATGATGAGATGATGATGATGATGATGATGATGATGATGATGATGATGATGATGATAGGAAATCAATTAACTTGTACACTATGCAACAGAAGTTAATGGTAATATAAAAACAAACACCATTCTTTTTCTTTTCTCTATTATTTTTTAAAAGTTATGATAACTATGCTCTATTAATATAACAAGATAGAAAAAAAAAATGGACGATTTATTCTTGAGATTTAATTTGAATCATATAATTTTAATTTCGCCAAAATTAAAATGAACTTGTAATCAAATTCTGAAATAGAAAGGATTGCTTATTCGTAGTAATTTATGAAGGAATTGAATTAATTTATTTTGAATCGATAGTCAAAAATAACAGACTGCGTCATTATTTGAAACAAACAAAAAAAAAAGAAGAAATAACACGTCGTTGATATATATATATAAGTTATGAGATAAAAATGTTCTTTGCTTTATTCACTAAATCTTAATAACTAGCTGAAGGAAATTAATTTTTTTAAATATATACAAGTTATTAAATGATGTGTTCCTGCTAAATGAATCACCATAAGATCAAAGTGCTATTCTTCTAGCCAGTGAAATGTGATCGATACCCTGAGAAACATCCAGCATCCCACCTGTGATGTCTGAATGGATTCAGAAAAGGCCGGAGACCACAAGTGATAGACTGAATTTGTAAGGGACACTTATCGCCACACTCACAACTTAATCAAGATTATTGAAGATATGAGCTTTCTTTTATTTTTATTTCATGTTTTCATTTGTAAAACTATTATTATTTTTTTGCACTTGGGAATTTTAATGTATCTAGTTCAGGAATAGTCCCTGGTGTTTAAAGTAACATACAGAAAGGAGGGGAAGGTTGCTAAGTTGAACAAAGCTATTTTTTTTTGTAAATAAAATCTAGGTCAGCTTCCCTCATAGTGACTTGACATCGGACTATTGCTGTCATGTAATATGGGAGGTAAGAGTTTATATACTATTTCTTATTAATTGCAGACCTTCGATTACCAATTATTATATTTGCATTATTCTGTTTGAATGACTAACCTCCTAATGAATGATTCTTTATTATCAATCACTTAGGTAGGGGGCCCAGGTGGATGAAATATCAATCATCTACAACTGAAACTGGATAACCAGATTATTGCATTATATGTATATACTCGTATAATTTAATGAATTAGTTAGCTAGCTTCGCGCTTAATTTAATCGTGATTTTTCTTTATGCTTTATCTCATTTAATTTGCTTGGTAAATATTGAATGTTGAGTTATGCAACTTTACTATGGGAAAGGTTGGAACATTAAGTACATTTAAACAAGATATGATAGAATTGCATGTTTAATACATGTAATTATATATATTTTTTTATTACCATTGTTAAAAGATTTTAAATTTCACTTGTTGTTAATGAAAGATGTTAATTTTGAGTTTTTAAAAAAAAAAGAAAATTTCATTTGGGTTTGGTTTATCAAAAATCATTCATGTCCCATCCATCGACTTATTTGGTTATATACATACATATATACCCATACACACTTTCAATATCCATATACACTTTTCAATATGTATATGATGATTCAATAATGGGGTTAATTGAATAGAAGCCATTAGAAACCTATGTAGAGGTTAGATAATTGTCATCCTAAGTAAGATTCATTCATCCTCAAAGAGATTCAAAAGCAAATTTCTTTTTGGGTTTGAATTCTGTGGTGTAATGGGACTTGGAAGAGAAATGTAGTCTGGATGAACCAGCCTAAATTATGCCTGAATATAATTGACAGTTAGAGCTAGCCCATTGAGACAGGCCCAATTATTGGTTAGGTACTTCATCAGATCATTCTCTGCAACCTACCTGAAGACCCTAGGCCTGACTATAATGAGATGCGCTCCCTCTCTTTTGGTAGTGTGAAGTTGGGTCCATTACAATGTGGCACAGCCAACTTTGAGGCTTGAAGTAATGGATCTTGTTACATTTTGGCATCCATAAATAATAGTTTCTAAGAAGGTCCAACCAATGGACTGGTGAACAAAAAAAAAAAAATTTTTTTTTTTTGAAATATAATCTTTTCTAAAATTTACAATCCTTTGAATTTACTGGTGTGACAATCGAATGGCACATCAACTACAAAATATTAACTTCAATAGAAACATTGGATACAAGTTAACTGATGGGTATGAATTAATAAACTGAGACCGTAACTTAATAAATAGTCAATAAAATTGATTAAGATAGGTGAGTCAAAATGTGTAAAAGGGACAGGGTAATAATAATAATAATAAAAAAAAAATCACGTATACAGAAACGAAAGCATTAAATGCTAAAAGTAATCAAATATCAATGTGGAATGGCAAGAAGTAGCAAGAGATTCTATGACATGCAACTATATGTAATCTTAAAGAAGGGAATAATCTTAATAATTATTTTTTTTTTATGTTACTTAGGAATGGCAAACAAATATGGAAGTAGAATGTGTTGAAGAGCTACAGAGTGCTTGTGACAGTGAAACAGGAGGTGATTTTACCAGTAATGAAGAAGGGCCTTTGTATAGACATACCGGGGGTCTATCTCTGGAATGAACATTCTCCACAGGAGTGGGAAGAGAGATCATTAGCTTCTCAATTTCAAGAGATCCTACCAATCAAATGACTCAAGCACCCAGAATCTAAATAGTGCAGATTACAGGAGAGGTGATGGTGATGGAACAGATATTTGTGCTGATCATGGATGTGAAAATGAATGGTTTGGAGACAAGAATGAAAGCTGACAAACGGTTTGGAGACAAGAATGAAGGCTAACGTAAATGGTTTGGAGACAAGAATGAAGTTTGACATAAACAGTTTGGAGACAAGAATGAAATAGTAAGATGGAAGAGAGTATGAATTGTTTAAGAGAAAATTTGAAAGGAGACATAGATGGAGTGGAGACACGAATGAAGAAGGAAATTAAATATGTTGAAAATAAACTGAGAATATTGTACCATTATCTCAAAACTAGAAAATATGCAAAAATGTAATACAGAACTAAAGCAAGGGATGGAAGGGATAAGGAAAGAAGTGGATGAAAGGATGTACAATGTACGAAGCGATTCACAGAATTTAGGGATAGCATTACCAGCCAGCTAGACACCAAATACAAAGAGGTGTGTCCAACCCACAAAACTTTCAGAGAAGAAGTGCATGAAAACCAAGGGAAGCACCAGGATGAAGTTCAGAAAGAACTACAGATCATCCATGGAAAATTGGAAATGCCTTTCTACTAGATAAAACATGGAGAGAGAAACGCTTGATAAGGCTGTGGAGATGCTAAACTATCTCCTAAATCAATTTGGGAACAAGTTGGACATAGTTGAAACTAACACAAAGACTGCTTTGGAGAAACTCGTAGAGAACACATCTGAGACACGGGATCAAGTTAATAGAATAGAAGCCATCAGCCAAAGGTTCTTGAAGATAAGAGTCCCAATTATGCCCAAGAATGTCAACTGATGGAGCGCGGCACGCAAGGACTCAAGAATAGGAGGGGTGGGATTGTAGTCAAAAGATATGGATAACGCTTAAAGATTCCCAGAAAGTAAATAATCCTTATGAAGAATCGACTTTGCCATCCCATATGATGCCTGATATCAAAGATTGCATCCACAATTTTAACTTGAATTTGCCCAAATGCTTATGAAGTTAACACTGATAACCATGTAATGAACCCACAAATGAATGCCCTGGAGATGATCAAAATTCACGGTTCTATAGCACAAATCACTGCTATCATTCAGTTTGTTAAGTTAAAGACATTTAAAGAAGTTGCCAATGAATCTCCGATAGAGCAACTCCGAAGTCTCAACCTTTATTTTTCAGCTAATAGAAACTTATAGGCTGAAAAGTGGGATAATTGCCTATAGTCATCTCCAGGTAGATGCACTAATATGGTGGGAGTAATTATTTCAGACCCCATTGGAACTGGGATAAGCAAGAAGCTATACTATGCCAGCTGTGTCAGAAATATAAGTCAGCATCTGTAGAGATACTGACTTAATTCTTTAGACACTAGGTCATGAAATTACGTACCTTAAATACCTACCACCTCTGCAAGAGTGAAGTTATCAGGATTGTTAAAAAGAATTTACCATTAAAGATAGAGCAGTCCCTTTTGTGCACAAGAGCTAAGAACATCGAACAGGTAACATTATTAACTAGTTTAGACATAACACCAACATATCTATTAGAGCACCTGAAAAGAGGAAGGAGAAAGCGACTGTTAATGCCGTGTTCTACCGGAAGAGAAAGAACAATAATGATTCTAACCACTGGAAAGGGAAATCCTACAAAGCAATTCCACATATATCTACTCACCCAAAAGGAACCAACCTAACAATGGAAAAATACAGATGAGTCCTCCTAATAGTCCAAGGAAGTGCCCAAAATCAGGGTGTCACTAATTATACACCCAAGACTCAACAGAAACTAAACTAGAAAGGTACTTGAGGTTAAGTTCCTCACCTCTAAGAAACCATAGTGACCCTGAGTAATATGAATCAAACTCCCATTCGAGAGATTACTAATATAATGATCATGGGAGGATAAAGTGCCTAACTTTGCTTTGCAGATCTACTCCATTATAGAGGTTTTGTTTGAGGGTTTACTGGTTAAAGCACTGTTAGATTCTGGTAGCAGATTTCAGTCATATCAGTCAAATTTTATCAGAAGATTTTGATTAAAAATCCCCATATCAAAACCTTACCACTGAAATCTATTCAGATTACCATGGCTTATAGTGGGAAAGCTAAACTAGCACAAAGGCAATCTGGGTTGAAATGAAAAACAGCCGAACAATCCTCTATCATGTGTTCCTGATATTGAATGGCTTGATCCATGACATCATTCTTGGGGCAGACTTCCTACACTATTTTTCATTTCTCTGACAAAATAGTATGGAGTAACGATGAGGTCTTGGAGATGACATTGCTTCCAAGATATGGTCTATCTGAAGTTGACTGTTATATCAAGAATCCGAGAAGCACTCATAGATAACAAGCTCGAAGAGTCCAACTTGCTTGGGAGAGGGAGTTATAGTGAAACTGCAATCTGTGATTTATGAATTCAGCCCAATTTTTTCAGATATCAAGAGTGACAGATGGATTCCAGCTAAGAATTAGATTAGTACATGACCAACCATTTCAATCCAGGTTACACCCTATTCCATATCAGTATCGACAAGAAATATCTAAACAAATTAATAAAATGCTGGATTGGGGAATCATTTCCAAATACTCTTTGCCTTACTGTAACCCATTTGTAGGTGTGAAGAAGAAATATGGATCGATGAGATTTTGTTTGGATGGTAGAGAATTAAACAAAATTACTGTCCCTATTTCACTACTGATATACGAATTATTCGTGAGATTGGAAACTAACCTCCAGTTATTGGCAGATTGAGCTCCATCCAGATGATTGCCAAAACACTACCTTCTGATATGAGGGATTGATCTGAGAATGTTGTGACCAATATGCTTAGTTGAAACCCATGTAGGTTAGAACAGAACCACTTATCGGTAGAGAATGCCTATATTATGAATGTCAACTTAATGACTGATAGTAGTATAGAGAACGATTTGGAAAATCTACCCGAATTGCAATTTAAAGATCTAATTTGAACCCAATCATGAATCTTTGAAAGAAGAGGAAGTTTTGAATATATCTAAAGATCTAAGGTAGATAACAAGGTCTTATTGTATAAAGTTGATGCAAATGCAGTAGGAAAGCCTAAAACCATTTTAACAGACCATGCCTTTTCCTATCCAAAGAATGGAAAAAATACAGATAAGATATGCTCACCTTCATTAGGAATCCACAGTCGAACTGTTTGTTCAGGACTTATCTAAAGGATGAGCACAGGGGATGGGTAAGGCAGGCATACACTTCAACCAATCTATCCATTTATTATTTGTCAAGTGCCAACCTTTAATTAGATATCCCCAGTATGACATGGAGAAAAATATTCAAATGGCACATCAGCAGTTGCTGGATAAGGCTCAAAAAAGAAACGGACAAGGAAAGGGGTAAATACAATTTCAAAATTGGAGACAAAGTTTTTGTGAAAACGCCTCAACCAAGTAAGCCAGAACTGACCGAGATATAGAAGCTGATCCATGCAAAATGATGGACAGTCCTTATAGAAATCCAGTAAGCCTCAAAAGGAGCCGGACAAAAGGTTACGAGTTCAGATATGTTCTTCTGTAACAGAGACATAGAGCCGGTCGAGTTTGAGCCATGCAACCATCATATAAAAAAAATGAGTCCCATATAGAGATCTCACTATTGCATGATACAAGTCATAAAGTCTCTTTAACAAATTTAATCAATGTAGACTTATGAAAATGCTCAGATGCCAGCTGAGATTTATTAGCAAAAGACTACCAATATATTAAGGTTTTAGTTTATTTTTTTGTTGTGTATTTAAAAGTGATTTAAAGTATTAATAAGACATAAATATTATATTTTTTTCCTCAGGCAAAATACAATATCATAGAAGATAGTTATGAATTACATGACCCATCAGCTAAATTTTTAAGGATGCATCAAATATATTTGTTATATATTTGTATGATTTTATCTTCGACTGTTTGATATATATAATTATATATATAAAAATTCTATATAATTTCACATTTAAATGCTAACATTGCTTATGTATATATATTTTCAGTTGTTTCTCCTCCTGCAACTATATTTATGGGAGTTGATAAACATGAGAGTAAGTTTGTGTATTTTATGCCTATTTTATTTGTGTGTGTTTTAAGAGATTGTTGAAACATTGTGCTTATGTGAATGTAGTTTATCCATTGTGAACATTTTATTCCAATAATTTTTTGCATATTTTTATTGAAATTTTATTGTAGAAAAATAGTAATAATTAAAGTATTCTACAGCTAGCAAAATCTGAAGACAACTAATAAATTAAAAGCATTTCTGATTAATAAAATATAAAGTATTTATAAAAGATATTGGAATATGTGCTTCATAATGGTTAATGAAAATAAATATTAAAAAAATATGGTGGATAATAGAAGCATATCATATTAATGTATGTAATTGTAGATGAAGATCTGATAAAATGGGGATTTCCTGAAGATGTGTGGTTTCATGTGGACAAAGTATCATCTGCACATGTGTACTTAAGGTTGCAACCTGTGCGTATATTTTATTTATAAAATAATAGAAAATTTAAACTTTATATAATTAAATTTGTGTTTAGAATATTTTAAGTTGCAGACATTATTAATCAGTTCGATTTTAATGTATTTAAATTTTTTTTATAAAAATTTGTCTTATGCTTATTAGTTTTTTAATGTTTAACTATATTAGAAGTGTGGTAAGGTAATTTATAAATGTCCTGCATATATATATATTTATAAACCACTTACTGAACTGTTATTTTCTAATCTATTGAAAAGTGGAAAAATTGAGAAAGTGAACACCATCGTTGAGATAAACCTTCACCAAGTTGATTAGATTTATAAATATCTTAATATTTTTTTCTTTCATTAGAAATAAATTTTAATTAAATGCAAAACATTCTAATTATGGTTTGGAAGATGAAAAACACAAGTAAACAGACAAAAAGCAGACATATTTCTATTCTACTATATAATTACAAAATAATATTTACATATGCATTAAGTTTTTATCTCTGCAAGATGGCAACTATTAAAGGCTTTGATGCTTATGATGGAAATATTGAATATATATATATGTGTATGTATATATATTATCAAAAGTCATATTTAGTCATCCAGGCAATATATATATATTGGTTAAAACATTTTAGGTATTACAGTTGATAAGAACTATGATTTCTCACACTTGCATTTAATTGTTGTTCTCAAAGGCATATCTTTTTTTGCATATTGTTTTATATTTTTAACTCACTCTAACCATGGCTTGTATTTACAATCATTCTTTCTTATTCATATATATTTGTATTATATGAATGTAATTGCTTTTATTTGATTTTTTCATAATTATTCTAGTTTTACTTCAAAAATATTTTTTATTTTAATGATATAAGGGTTCATTAAAATTTATAATGATCTTAGAATAAATTGTGTTAAGAGAAATGACAGTTATTGACAACATTTATTCATTGTTATTGCTTGATCATAGTACTCATTGTTATTGCTTTATCATAGTACTATTGCCTAATTATTATATTTTCCTTCTATTAGAAAAGATATCACCATCATCTTCAACTATTATCAACCCACTGCAGGATGAAGGTCTCTCCAACTTCAATCCATCTTCTCCAATCTTTAGCTTCTCTTCTCCACATATCCCTGCACACTTTCTTATTTCATCCATCCATCTCACATGTGGTCTCTTTCTGGGTCTTTTACAATCTCTTGGAATCCAGTTTAAGATTTCAATTGTCCATCTATTATCATCTCTTCTAGCAATATGTCAAACTCCAGTCTTTAATTTTTTCAGTGAGGTCTGTAACACCTGTTTGTTCTCTTATCTATATATTGTGTTTTTGATCTCTTCTTGTTACTCCCAACATGCATCTATCCATACTTCTTTGAGTGGTTTGAAGTCTCTGTATTGCTCTTCTATTAAGTGTCCAAGTCTCTGATCCGTAAGTAAGAACTGGTAAACTACATTTATTAAAAACTTTCCTTTTCAAACACATAGGCATATTTCCTTTTAGTATCAAGTTATTTCTACCAAAAGCACTCCGACCTAGTTTAATTCTATGATTAATTTTATCCATTTATGTTTTCATCTGTGTTAATAATCTGACCAAAGTATTTGTAACTGTTAACTTCTTCTAACTCATCATAATTAATCTTTATTTTCATATTGTGAGAAAATCCATTAAACATTACTTTAGTCTTTTTAACATTTATCTTCAGTCCTACTTTCATCTGATAACTCCTGCAACATTTCTTGCAGCTCTAATGCATTATTTGCAAAAACAACTACATCATATTAGACTTAAATAATTTCCATTTACTTTCACTCCTTTAGGTTTCCATTTTAATCCACAAAATACTTCCTGCAGCACTGCTGTAAAACGTTTTGGAGATATGGAGTCACCCTGTCTTACACCCATCTCAGTGTTGACTTTCCTAGTATCATTATGTAATCTAATTTTTGCTGTTGCATTTTTATAAATATTCTTTAAAATATAACAATATCCGGGGTCTATATCTTGATGATCCAATGCTTTAAAGAAATGTTTATAGAATCAAATGCCTTTTCATAATTACAAATCCAAAGCATAATGGCAACTAATACTCATTTGTCCTTTCAATAACTTCTTTCAATACCTGGATATGATCTACTGTACTAAAACCATTTTTAAATTGAGCTTGTTTTCTTGGTTGGTGGAAATCCAGTGTTTTCTGTAGATGAGTTGTAATTATCTTGGTAAAATTTTTGTATAAAACTGATAAAAGGCCGATAGGTCTGTAATTTCTAATATCTTCTTTATCACCTTTTTAAAAT
Source organism: Epiperipatus broadwayi (assembly GCA_028023455.1). Taxonomy (NCBI): domain Eukaryota; kingdom Metazoa; phylum Onychophora; class Udeonychophora; order Euonychophora; family Peripatidae; genus Epiperipatus; species Epiperipatus broadwayi. The sequence goes on along the minus strand of JAQFVV010012397.1, from coordinate 2,589,414 downwards.
ATTAATACTGCATTCTTCCAATCATCTGGTACATCTTTATCATTTATACATTTGGTATATAACTTTGCTAAAAAAATTTCTATTTTTTTCACCTGCTTTTTTAATATATCAATTATAATTCCATCATTACCTGGAACCTTTCCTTTCTTATTGCATGTCTCACTTCTTTGTTTAAAATTCTGGGCAATTCATAAGATATAATAGATATAGGAGGTACTTGTTCTTTATTACTATATAATTCATGATAGAAGTCTTCTACCATTTCATGATGTCATCTCTCTTTAGTAATAATTCCATCTTTTATTCTCTTAACAGCTTTCCTTGCTAGTTCACATTTGAGATATTCATTCTTTTTTAATGCATCATATTTGTATATCTTGTTCTTCATAAATTCTCTAGTCTCTGTAGAAATTTTATTTGTCAATTGCTGCTTTTTTCTACCAACTATCTTTGTTGCAGTTTTTAAAAGTGTATCGGTTATTTTCTTGTTAATTTCATTCAAATCTGAATCATGTTCAAAATCTACTGATACTTGAAACCGATTTGTAAGTTCTAATTTAAATTCATTAGAATGTTTCTGAAGATTAGGAATATCAACTGTAAATATTGTTTTTTTTTAATAATTTTTGTCACTCTAGTTTTGCATTAACACATATCTTACATCTTACTAATTGATGATCACTTCCTGTGTTAAATTTATTAAGAATATTACAATCTTGACATAAGTATTTTCTGTTAGTCAAAATATAATCCAGTTCTGCTGTACCTTCATTTTGATGCTTCCATGTCCATTTCCTTTTAACATTCATAATATAAAGTTTTTCTTTTTCTGCAAACTCCACAAGTCTATGTCCTCTCTCATTTCTATTACCATAACCAAAATTACCTACAGCACTTTCATCTTTCATTTGTTTACCAATTCTAGCATTAAAGTCTCCCATAACAATTTTAAAATGTTGTTTACCCTGATCAAAAGCCTTTTGTATATCCATATAAAAATCTTCCACTACTTTCTCACTATGAGAACTTGTTGGGGCATAAACCTAAATTATCTGCATTTGGTATCTGCTATTAAATTGTATAATTAATCTTGCCACTCTATTCAATACACCATCAATTGCAATATTAATAATTTACAATAGTTACTAACATTCAACATATATTTATGTCTTTCTGATATTATTATGTTACATGTTTTTATATCTAAATTTTATTTATAAGACTTGTGCTCATATGTTTATTGTGAAAGAAGAGAAGGGAATACTAGAAGAAATAATGAATCATTAAAATTTAAATAATTTAAATCAATAAAAAAATAACTATCCAAATCATAATTTTCATAAATTATATTTATTAATAAAAATCAAAACATTTTAATGAACGTAGAATATTAAAACAAAAATAAACACCAAAGCTTTGTAGAAGTTTTGTTAATTTAGGATAAAAGTATTCTAAATATTAAATATCTTCCTGCGAACTTAACTAAGTTTAATATATTTCATATTTTGCTGTTATTGTTTAATACAATAGGATTAGATAGACGCTTTCATTCATCTTTCTTTCATTTTTATTTAACAAATAATACTACTGTTAATATAATATTAATAGCATTTATAGGATTGTATATCATGAAGATATCCACAATAAAATAACAGATCATTAACTTTAACAAATCTTTCTTTTAATATTAACACTATATATTTCAAATTTTATTTATTTATGTTTTATTCTCTCATATATTTACTATTAGAATTCATTCAATCTTTTTATTTTGGGTATATCTTTATGTTCTTTATATGTGTCACTCACTATTCTGGAACATGTGCAATTAAATTATTGTACTCCATGAATTCCCAAATACTATTTTATAGTCTCTTTTTTTTTTTGGTTAAAAGATATAAATTTAAAGATTTATAATATATAAATGGAGTTTTTTCCAAAACAAATGTCCATCTTAGAGAGCACATAGATCAGATCTTTAAATTTCAATAAAAAAAATAAACACATACAAACTCAGTATACAGTTAAATATCTCTGAATGTTTGAAGTGAATTTTTAAAGTAAATATATCTAATGTCTAAGAATCTAAAACTTTTTTGTATAATCTTTCAATGTGAGAAGTCAAATAAAATAAAAGGTTGTCAATAATAATTTTTTTTCATATGATGTTTTCAAATTTATTGAAAATTGATAATAATATATAAGGCAAATGGACAATAATTTAATTAAACAAAGCTTTTAAATTTTATATTGCATTTCTAATATAGTAGTTTATTTTTCTGTTTGAGATGTGTACAATAATAAAATTGGAATCTTGACACTGTAGACAGTAGAAGAAATGAATGTTTCCATGGTTATTTCTAACGAAATTGAGAAATTTTGCTACAGCCTTAATAAAGGAATTTTTTTCCCTTTTCAAATTCTCAGTTTCTATATACAGAAAAACTCTTTTTAGATTAAAAGCTTCACCCTTTTTAGAGTTTGTTGTAAATAATTAACAACTTATTTTAATTGTTGGCATAAAACAATTTTTAAAAAATATCAGAGATTTTTAAAATATTTTATTAGTATTGTTAAAAGATATTATCACTAACCTGTTAGTTATTTATTTATGCATACATATTTGAATTTAAAATAATATGTGCATTAGGAATAATAATTCACTCTATTAATTTATTCCAAAGCCACTTAATTGTAAGTTTGAATAATTATTATTCTTACTGCTGATGCTGAATGTAAGTTGGGAGAATTATGAGATGCTTTATTTGATAAAATAATATTAATAAACAATTACAATAAAAAAAACAAATCTTTACATATTCATATTTTAATTTAATATAAAATAATTAGGTAACAGTTTAAGTGCTGTAATATAAGGCAAAAAACATTAAGGAAACAGTTCATCCCATAGTTTAGTGCTCAATTTAATTTTATAGATGATTTCAATAAGACCATTGTGAACTTCCTTGATTTTTAAGATTTCTCCAACTATTTCTTTACTGCTGGAGTCTAAATGATTATTCCTATTTGTGTTTATTATACTGTTACATACATGGCATCTCATTGAGAGTGAAAATAGCAATGAGGTATTTTATAGCTTATCCATACTTATTAAATTTTTTTTTGTGTGTTATTGTTGCCAGTTTGATAAGGTAGTCTTATGATAATCATGTTGACCCTATGAAAATGTTGTTTCATCTTGAACTTTTCTTTTCCTTATTGGCAATCTTTTGATCTGCTGACACAAGTTTTGTTACTTTATGAACTCTCAAATTATCTTCCTTGATGATTAATTAACATTTTGAATAATTGTATGTCCTTTCCATATCTTTCATTTTTAATTTCCTGAGAATCCAAGCTACCTCTTGGGGAGCACAACAAATCATCTTTATTAGATATAATTTTACAGGATGTCTTTTGTGAACAATATCTCAAACATTTATAATGATCATATGTGGTGTTTATACACTGCTTTTCAAAATATAGATAATAATGTGGAACATGCATTTTCTTTTGTTTTACAATGACTTGATTTGTTAAGCTATTTGTTGAAAAATTTAGTAAGGAATCAAATTTGTACAGATTTTAAATAACTTACACTGTAACAGAAAGTCTGATTTTATAATTTAAAGATAATGGTACCTGCATATCTGTTATTGATTTTATAAAAGGCATATTAGATTAACAATGTAAAGATTGTCTGTAGATCTTCTGCTTTTGGTTACTGATTATTGTTTTGTATTTTAAATGCTATGTACTTATGGCTTTTTAAATAGAATTTTATATATATTTTGTTTTGTTTTTTTGATTCAAATAATAGTTTTCGTATACATAATAATTTGCATGATTTGCCTAATCTATTTTTCAGAAGTTTTCATTTTTTTTGTCTTTTAATTGTTTTGATTATTAGGGTCAGACTCTTGATGACATTTCTCAAGAACTTCTTGAAGACTGTGCACAGCTAGTAAAAGCTAATAGCATAATGGGTAAAAACAGCTTTTTATTTTATTTGTTAGTTTCATACAATATGAAAAAAAATATTATATTTATGTTTTAAGGGCTTTGTGATAATAGTTAGCCCATCCATCTGCCATGTTTATAACCTGGGGTTTGAATGTAAGATGAATAATATTTATAAATATTCCAGATTCCAAATAAGATTTTATACCTCTTTCAGATACTGTCCTATTTGCTAACTCAACCAGCCATCCAATGCTATTGGTGAATTGATAACTAACTATTCTTATCAAGAGTAAATGAAAATAGAAACTATTAAAATGCTTAAATTCTGTCAGTTGGCAAGTTAATTAATAATGTCTTTATTTTTATTGTTCTTGCAATGTTTCAATGTTGTATTATCTAATTACAAATACTGTGTGTGTGTATATATATATATATATATATATATATATATATATTCAAAGTGCTATATAAGGTTCATAAAATCTATTTAATTGAAATGTATCTTAAGAGCCATTAGCATTTTATTTTATTTTTTATTGTATGCAACTATGTATATGTAAACTTTAATTGTAATTTCTAGAAATATATGCTCATGATGCAGATATAAAAAAAATTGAGATTATCATAAAGAACATTATAAATATATTCAAGCTTAATTAAATTTAAACTTTATAATCTAAAATTTATATTAAGTAATCAGAAATTCAAAAATAATTGATAGATATTTATGTATTTATTCAATGATGATTCCGTGAATATATGCTAAAAATGCATTTTAATATTTACAAATAAGAGTGTGTAACATTTGAAAAGCTTGGTTTAACTGAAGAGATTTGGTTGAACAGAATGCATCTTAGGAGCCATTAGTATATTTGTTGGGTGTTTTGTTCCATTATTGCAACCTATGCTTGAAATATAAGAATGAGCTTTTGTCATAATTTCTAAAAATATAAGAATGAGTTATGCATAAGAAGAAGTGAAAGACTAAATGAAATTTTCTAATATCTTTATATTACATTGATAGTGTCCAAGATTTGTTTCATTAATATGTTATAGAAATTTCCAATCACAGTGGTGAAGGTTTAAACATTTTTCTTTTTTGCTTTTATTTTCTTCAATAATAATTATATACCTGTTTATTGACACTTTATAATTAGCTGAACTGCTTATGGATTAATTGCCTTTGACTGAAGTCTGAAACAATTTTCAAATTTTAACCAACCTGGATTAAATTTATGTCAAATACTTTGCAAGCAAATGTATTATTATATCAAGAAGTTTTTAATCTATCTATATATATAAAATCCATACTTTGTCTGTATATATATATGTTAGTCCATAATACTTTACTTTAGCACCCTCTGAATTTTTTTTATTTAGAGAGTGCTCCAGTAAATAATCTTATTATATATAGTTGTTCATAACACTGTCAAATTCACATATCAAATATAACAAGTATATTTAAAAATTTTAATTTTAATTTAACTTTATTAATACATTTTCATTTAATTGTCAAATTCCCTCCACTCACAACTTTGATTCCATCCATTTCAGATAAATACAATAATGATTATCACTAATCATTTTCAAAACTAGAGATTATCTTTAGCACAGATATAAATTTTAAACCTCAGTTAAAGATTAATATATCTGATTTTTTTATTTTACACACACACGGAGTTATTCATCTTTTTCTTTTCCATGTGTAATATCTTTATAGATATAATAAACACCTCCATACTTCCCCATTTTTTTTAAATTCACATAAATAAAGATATAATAAAAGACAAATGACTCCCAAGATGCATTTCGTGCTGAACCAGCACTCATGAGTTGGCCCAGGTCACTATCTCTCATATATATCTTTATTATATGAAGAGTACAGTACTTATCTAGAATAAATTGTTACATTTTTATTTACAATTGTCAAACTCCCTCCACTCACAACTTTGACACCATCCATTTCAGATAAATACAATAATGATTATCACTAATCATTTTCGAAACTAGAGATTATCTCTAGCACAGATATAAACTTTAAACCTCAGTTAAAGATTAATGTATCTGATTTTTTTATCCTTGCTGGGTACATGTCTGAAGTATACCAAAAAGACCAGATTGTTCCAAACGTTTTTTTTTTATTACAATTTTTCAATTGTGTATTTCTCATATTTATTTATATAATATTAAAATATTTTGCTTAATTTACTTTAATTCTTAAAAAAAATTTGTAGCAACCAATTAAAAAAACTATTACATAAAAGATGACCTTTCAGGCCGGGTACATTTCTCATATTTAAAATTTTTTTTTTATTCAGAAGGCACCCCAATTAATAATCTTATTATGTAGAATTGTCCATAACATTATCAAATTCATATATCAAATATAACAGGTATATTTATAAATTTTATTTTTAATTTAGTTTTATTAATACTTTTCCGGGAACATTTCTGATGTGTACCAAACAGGCTGAAAATGACGGCCCTTCCATAGGTCAGTTGCTTTCTGGTATACATATAATTTCTGAGGCTTTATTAAAAATTTTAAAAGTTAATAATTTAATGTCTCAAAAATGTTAAATAATTCTTTTGAAATATGGTTTTAAAGATAAATAAATAAATAAAAAAAACTTTAAGAATGATAAAAGTAAGCAAAAAATTTGACAACCCTTTTCAAAAAAAGAATTCAAATTGATATAAAGTGCTTATTAAAAATGATAACACTGAATATTAAGATACTAAAATAAATTGTGTTAAAAAAGTATAAATATCCACCAACAACTTCAAATGTAATTGGTACTCTGTTGTTTGATTACCATGATTCCCCTTCTGGTAGAGAATTTAATGTAATTCCAAACTTTTAAGTTATAAATTTAATTTTAAATGATGTTAACATGATATCAATATGTTTCAATATACGTAAATCACAAAAATGCTAAAAAAAAATTTCATCATGAAAATATTGATTCTTTTTTTAAAAACTATAAACAGTTCATAAATTGTAGTAGTTTTTATGATTATGTATATCTAATGATAACATTTATTGTTGTTGATGATAGTTTGTCATTATCCAGCATCAATATTTGGAGCTACATCATAGATTTTAATGAATCTTTTACATATTAATAAATATCTATATTTATTTATTATAAACATATTGCATAATAGCAGAAAAAATTTAAATATATATTGTAGTTTGATAAATGAATTAAATATAATGATGGTAAATTAATAGTTTAATTTTAATGATGTAAAAGAATCATTTATGTTATAGCTTGTAATTTAGTAGAATAAGTTGTGTTAGGAAGATAGTGAACATTGAAAAACTTCTAATGATGCTATAAGCATTAATATTTAGTCGCAAATGTCTTGTTGCATGACAATTATATTTTGCCTTTCAGCAGAAAAGTTAATATATGTAAAATTCATAAAAATTCTCATAGGCGTTTGCTTAACAAAATGGTAAAAGCAATTTATTTTCATAGAGATTCTGTCAATGAAATAAAGTATTTGATATCTATATTTTACTTAGATCTATCATTGTATTTTTTTTATTTTAAAATGATTATATCCTATAAAGAAGAAAAATATTAATTTATACGTTTGTTTGGAGCTACAATGTCAGTTAGATCTTATTCTAAGTTTCCCTAGCATACATTATACTTCGCATATAATAGCTCATGTTTTATTGATAAGCCTTGATTATAATAGAGCACATATTGTTTACTGAACTATAAGTTTTCAGCATGCACATAAATATATAACATAGCCACTTTTCTATGAGTATAGTATAGTTATATAAATTGAGATTATAATACAAAGCAAAAGCATATTTACTTATATATTTATCCTATGTGTGTTCATGCATTTGCATTCACTCAAAAAATAAAAAAAACTTGTATATTTTTATTTTTTAAAAATAAAATGAAAGTGAAGTATCAGATTTTTATCACAATTGGAAACATGCTCTGAACAATGTTCTTTTTTTTTAAAAGCTTTTTTTTTTCCTATGGAAAATGTAGCAACAGTTTTTTTTTTTTGTAAGCAGACTATGACTTTTCTAGATGTTTTAATTCCATATCAACTTTGGAATTTAAACATTCACATGTACTTACCATTACCCACTTTAAATTCTCGATAAAACTCTAGACTTTTTGAAGCAATACAAAAGTGTTTTACATTTCTTTTTTCCTGCCAGTACTAAATTGATAACTCTCATTATTTTACAAATTTTCTTGAATTTATTAAATTTTTTAGCTTGAAACGTCCATAAACTGTAGGATATCTTCTATAAAAAAAATTTTCATACCACTATGAATAAATTTTTTCATATTATCTTACATTTATTTGTTATAACAATATTCATATTTGTGAATATTCTGTTCCAAGATTAAGAACTGTTTCAGATAGTAAAGCCATAGTTCAACCCAGCTAGCCATCTAATTTGGGCCAGAAATAGTTGTCTAAGAATTTTCAGATGGAGGTAAAAATAAGGAAGGAATATTGCAAGAAAAAATTTTACCAACAAAAAACATTTGTGAAAAGGTTCTACAGAGACTTTTGGCTTGAAATTTGCTATCTAAGATGATTATATTATTATTATTATTTCAAACTTAGTAAATACACATATAAACTATTGATCATATGCTTAGTCCCTCTTTAGAATATTATTATCATGATACTTCAGCAAATCCAAGATCTACCAGTAATAAATCTTGTTTTTTCTATTATTAAGTCTAATATTATAAACTTGATACTGACTAATAAGATTTCATCATTCCTGAAGATCTCTGGCTGGAACATACATTTGCATATTCCTAACATAAATTAATATTTTAAAGAAATTATTCTTTTTGTTATGTAAAATATTAAGGATTTTAAAACTTCTCACTCGATAATTTAATATACAAAATTAACAAAGCGTATGACACCCTTGAACGAGAAGCTATAAAGATACACAGAAATTACTATACTGCAGCTCACAGTACCGCTATGAATATGAGGCAAAAGGCCTCGAAAGCACTTAGCGTATAGTAATTTCTGTGTATCTTTATAGCTTCTCGTTCAAGTGTGTCATACACTTTGTTAATTTTTGTTATGTAATAAATACAGCATACTATGTTAATGTTAATCTTAATTGGATTAAAAAAAAAAACCTTCTTGTAACATTATACAATACAGATGAAATACTAAACATTCAATCACATTAACTGAATTATTATTACATGTCTTAAATTGAAATTTACACAAAGCAGATTCATCTCTCATATTTATTTTTTATTTTCCAGATTCATAATGAATTTCACAAAATTACAAAAGAAGTTCTTTTTCATAATCTTTAATCATGCTATGCGAATTGTTGTATAGGTATATGATGATCTTAAGAAATATAGCTATATTAGAAATGATATTTTAAACTAATCAGAAATTTCTGAAGAAAAACCGATTACTTTCCAACAACTCAGCAAATGATTTATTTACTCTCAGAGGTTTTTGGTACTGTCATTTAATTGTTTGATCAAAAATAGGCAGTTACTAAGACCAACTATGGTACTTCTAAAGAATTGTATGAGAAACCTTAGTTCATATTTCATATGTAATTGTACATTAGTATGACAGATATTAATGCCACTATATACATCTTTATTGTTTCCTAATATATAATCATATTATTAAATAAGTTTAGAGAATCACCATCGAATTTATTGTTTAGCAAGACACTTAAAAAAAAAGAAGTTACGTCAAGAACATTATTTTGGCTGTTATTGAGCATAATCTTTTACTACTTGTGAAGTGCTTAAGCTAGCTTTTTAAAATATATGCAGTCATATTTTAATAATTTTATTTTAAAAATTAGCATTGGAAAGTTTATTTGCAATGAAATGACACGTTTGCAGGAAATTACACAAAATATATTATAAAATTAAATATTTTTTAAATGTAGCATATATATATATATATATCATTATGATGAATGTAGTACTATCTTTAAAATTTATATAGCTGTATATTTATTTCACTTTCAGGTAATAAGATGAACAATATTGATGTTGTGTATACAATGTGGTCCAATTTGAAAAAAACAAATAACATGGATGTGGGTCAAGTAGGCTTTCATAAACAAAAAGAGGTTTATATATATTATATATATACATTTGTATTATATGTAAATAATTCAAGTGTTTTTGTTTTGTGTATATGCATGTGGCCTGTCTGTATGTGTATATTGCAGTTAAATTTTGAAAAAAAAAAAAATCAATTATGGTAATGTTTCATGTACCAACAAAATATCTTATAACTTTCTGTATTTACATTTAACAAAACCACTTCAAAGAAAATCATGTGATGATTTATTATTAAATCATTTTAGCCAAAGCTGAATAGCGCCTACAGTTAAAGGAAAAATGAAATTTTCACAATATGTAGTTATTGGTCTAGTATCATATCTATGTAACTATATAAACAAGTTGACTTGTATTCAAAAGTTTAGAAGCTTTTTGAATTTTAAGCTATTAGTCTGATAAAGTAAAATAGTTAAAGGTATTTACTGCATATATAGGTGCTGATGAAGACTAGAGAAAATAGAAAGTAGTTTGGAATGTGGATATAATAGTATTATTATTTATTGCTAATGAGAATGAATTACTGATTTTAAAAGCATTGTTTTATATTTTTATATATTGAAACTTTATTATTATTAAAATAGTATATTATTTTGTTATATGACTTGAGTATGTATCTGTTGAAGAATGATCCCAAATCTTATTAAAAATAACAACTTTTTGAAATGATATTTTATGCTACAATTTTGTAAAAATTTATACAATAATAAAATATTTCCTGCTTTTTTTTTATTTTTATTTTTTGTCATTTATAATAATGGTAATTATAACGTAATCGGGCTTGGCCACTTGATGGCGTTGTTGGCAGTCAAAAACAATACAATACAATGTTCGGGGCCGTGTTATATTTTTAAATTGAATCGCTGTTTTTTTTTTTTTGGTTATTAATCTATTGATTGCTATAACTTTTTTTTCATGCCTTTTTATTAAAAAAGTTGTTTAATTTTAATTTTGTATTTAGTAAATGACAACCTTTTTTTTATTTTTAAATCGCTGTTTTTGGACAAAGATGCTACTCTGCAATGTCTATTTAGCTATGTCTTTCACTTAATTATTGGTAAACGACAACCTTTTTTTTATTTTTAAATCGCTGTTTTTGGACAAAGCTGCTACTCTGCGATGTCTATTTAGCGATTTCTTTCGCTTAATTATTGCTTTCTACATATCAAAACAACTGCGTAGGTTTAGGGTTAGTTTTAGGGTTAGTGTTCTGTTGTTTGTAATGCTAAAATAAAAGATATCAAAATCGTAACTGTAGTCGGACAAAAGAAAGAAACTCAAACTTTTTTAAACAACAACAAACACATATAAATGTCTTATTTACTTATTAAACATGTTTATGTGCTTTCTATGAAATTTACAAAAAATCGTGTATATTTTTATTGGACAGCAGAAATACTCAGCTTCTGTTGTCGGGCAACTGCGGAAAAAGTTGATCGCCATCCATTTTATCAATTACATGATATTTCACGTGAAAATGAGATTTCGCACGCGATATCAGCCGAATTCTTTTTTACCTATCCTCGGCAAGCTTTTACATCTTACACATTCTCTAAACAAGGGTGTAGCCGTTTAGAAAATTACTATAAATTCATGTTTATTAAATAAATTATAAATACAAATATTGTGTAACGTATATTGTAAAAATTTGACTAATCCAACTAAACACACATATATATCAAACTGTAAACAAAAGATAAGTGTGTGGATTCACAATAACTGTCGCGAAGCAGAAATAGGCTGTATTATTTCTGCATTACGCATCATAAATGGCCTTCTAATGGCTAAGACAAACATAGATGTTTTCTATAGCCGTAAGTCAGGCCTTGTAAACGGCATTTGTTAGGTGTTTTGGCTAGCCAGAACGCCATCAAGTGGCCAAGCCCGATTACGTTATAAGTACCATAATAATAATTAAATCAGATGCAAATTGCATGTTTGACATAAAAAATGCATTCAGACTAATGAAATTGGATTTCGATTTAAGAAAAAATTCTTTTAAAAGAAAGTTTCCAATTCATTTTTATGTATTTCTCAACTATGTATTTGTAAAGGTCAATCTCTAAATCATGTTTATAACTTCTTAATTTTTTTAAAGTAAAAATCCAATTTTAAAAAAATTCTGTAACTATTGAACTTCTTTGTGTGTTTATTAACAGGTTAATAATAAAAATGAATAATATCCCAAAATATTTAACAACAATGCTTTTGATTTGATTCTGGGAAGAGATTACCCAATTGATATAAACACACACACACACACATATATATGTGATGATATATGTATATACTATTTCAATTTAATATGCAGTAAGTTGTAAGAATTAGAACCATATTGAAAAATACTAATTTTATTGAGTGGGTCTTTATTTTTAGTTTATACTCTTTACTTATATATATTTTTATCATGAATTAAACAAATATTGTTAAAACTATTTTCATTCTAATTTGTTATTTTTCAAAATATAAATACATGTATTTTGACAAAAAAAAAAATTGAAATGTTTTAAGTGATTATGATGCTATAGCAGTTTTAAATAATATGTCTATAATTGATAAATAAAAGTAATTTTTTTGTAAAATAAAAAAACAATAACATAATAGTTTAAAAAAATATTAGCATATTTGTAAAAGTAATTTCAACACTAGACATTTTCCATCTTTTTTTTATTATTTAATATTAATATTTTATGTTTAACTTTTAAGGTATTTATAGTATTCTAAAATTATTATTATATTTTATTTGAACATTATTACATCAGTGTGAATCATAGTTTGGAAAAGTTTATTTTTATATCATACTATATATAATGATTGTTGTTTTAAGTTGAATTTTCATTTAAGCTTCTGTAGAACAATATAAAGTGCAGGAAGTTTTAATTCAAAATGAGCATAATAAGTATTACAAATCTCTTCTAAATATTAGAAATCTTTCCTTTTGTAATTAGAGAAAAAACAACTTCTGTTTTTTCAAAATGGCTGTGATACAATGGTAACAAATAAGATTATTTTGAATTATAGATGTCATATGGACATTGACATTTTTTATTTTTAAAAAATTACTGTAAATGATAGTTTTTGAAGAAGTGTTATACATATTACTTTCAAATAAAAACTTTATTTTAAAAAAAAATGCATTTAATGACTGATCATATTGAATAATTTTTATGTAAAATTCATAAATTTATAAAATAATTAACATATGAAATGAAATACATTTTATATTTTTGAAATTATAAATTAATATGAGTAATGCTTAAAGATTGTTCATCTGGCTCTGAAATAGAATAGATTAATGATGAGCAACAGTTTTTGGTTTAATTCTTGACATTTATGGACAAAACCTTAGTCTCTGTATTAGAATAGAATTCTCATGCTACAACAGCCATGATTATCTTAGCAATAATTTCATTTATGAATAGAACTACTTAGGCTGGACATATCTGAAGATTAAGAATTTAATTGTAAATGTAAAAGTTACTGATTTTAAAATTAATGGCTGTTTGGAATTTAGCACAACCAGTGAGAAGATGTCTCATTTGTTAATAGATTAAGAGCTGATAATTTTTGAAAAATTAACTCCAATAGACAGTCTATGTGTTTAATTTATAATTTATCTCTGTGTTTTCCCATTTCATGAGTTCAGCAGGTACTATAATTTAATTCCATAAATATCCATTCCATATCAAGATTCTTAATCATGTGATGTGTTCTACTTGCTTAAATATCCAAGAATCATTTCATAGTCTAGTCTTCCCATTTATTTGATCATATTAACATTATGAGATGGTATATAATACTATTATAGATTGATGGCAGAAGAAGAACAGTAGCAGTAAGATGGATTCCATCATCATAATAATTATGCTATTGAGTAATCAGATGATAAGTCATTCTGAAGAAATGCTGTTGATGTGATTGGAATTGCTGACTTGATGGTATCTGGTAATGTTAATAATAATCCACTAATCACATAGAGTGATCCACTGATAACTTATTGCATTATATATTATATCAGTGCAATTTATTTCGTGACTACAAATATATATGTAGATTAAAGTGTTTTTTTTTAATCTATATGTCATAGATTTTTATGATGCTTATGCTCTCAAATTATTTCTAATTTTCACAATTTGATTCATTATAAACATTTTTTGTAAGTATAACATACAAGTTTCAAAAAAATATTCTAATCTTGTTGTCTTTAAATATTATTTTGTAATTGATATATTTCTTGTGAGCTTTTTTTTTTTTATTAAAAACAAGGTTACCGGATATAGTGGTTAATATTTTAATGTTAATGGCTTAATAATAATTCAAGATATAAATGATAGGCATCATATTTTTCTAATTTTGATAAAAATTTGAACTCTAAAAAGCATATTTTACATATCATTTTAAGAATTCTATAAATTATGATTCATATGAAATAAAGAAAAAATTCTAAAAAATAATAATTATTTAACTATTAGATAAGTAAAAACAAAACAGAATAACAACATACATTGCATTTTTTACAAATCAAGATTTATATATATTTTTCAGGTTCGTTCAGTTTTTGTGGAATCAAGAATTAATGAAATTGTTAATCGTTTAAATAAAACTAAGCAAGAAAGACAAGTTGATTTAAAAAATGAAAGAGAAGACAGAGATAGAGAAGAACGAGAAGAAAAGAAGAAAGAAATAAAAGAACAAAAAGAAAAAGAGAAACAAGAAATAAAAGAGAAAAAGGAAATGGCAGCTCTTAGGTATGTACATCGTTTATTTAAATATACGAGTATATATAACTTTCAAATAAAGTCAAATAATTGAAATTTCTATAGATCAGTAAAACAATATTAAAAGTCTAGTATTATGAAACGAATACAATCTAACGTAATAAAATGTATTACTTTCTTTTGCAATCTTTATTTTAATTTTTTAACTGTTTCAGTTGATTTGCAATTTTCATTATAGATCTGTAAATATTTTATTTCTATTATATCAGTGTCAATCATAATACATTTTAACTTAATATTATAAATTTAAAATGATAATTGTAATACACAAATTTTCTAATATACAAATAAAATAAATGACATACCTAAAATCCTATATTTAATAAAAAAATAAATCTTAATTATTGCACATTTAAATATAGCTGTTTTTTAAAATTATGTTATTTAACTTCTCTAATATAACCACTAATTATAATATGTAATTTAATGCATTTCTTTATAAAATAATATCTAATATTAATATATTCTTAAATGACTATTTTTTTCTTTTTAAAATAAACAAAACTGTAAACAAACCTCTATTATTTAAAGACATTATTGCTATAATACAATTTTAAGAAACAATTATGTTTAAATGTATAGTTATTAGTCTTAATTATGTATTTAAATATAGTTTAAGGTATGAGATTTGTTATGTGAGTGTGTTGAAAAATATGTTTATTTACAATTATTATCATTTTGAATATATAATAATACAAAAGTTAAAATGTATTATGATCAATATTGACATATCATTAAATGTAATGTGATAAAAAATGTAAAATACTTGCAAATTTTTGATGACTGCAAATCAACTGATGAAACATAAAATTAAAATAAAAATTGCTTTAAAGTGTGCAAAATTACTAGCATATGAAATTTAGTAATTTAGAAAGTGAAGAAATTAATTCATTTATAAGTATTATACACTTATAAACTGTTAACAGATTTTCTAGATTAGAATCTTTAATTGTGATCTTGCTTGAGGCATTTCAATCATTATTGAATTATTTGAAACTCAACTGAAATAGGAATTTTATTGAATAAATGATTATACACTTGGGAGGCCTTATTAAGGATTTTCTTTCTTGCCACTTCTTATAATTTTAGTAGGATCTAGTACAAAAGGTGGTTTAAAAAAGGCATAGCCTTTAAAATTTGGTAAAATTGCCACAATTATGGATTATATATTTAATTAATCAAAATTGTCTTAATATAGATAATTTATGTTAATGAAGGAGAGCAGTAATAAGACTTTTTTCTTTTTCTAAATCTATATATAAGTATATGGATTTTTCTTAATAAAATTCATCTTCCAGTGAAATAAAGGATATTTGAACATATGATTAAGTTTTTTAAAAAAGTCAATTCATTGTGCATAATGAAAGTTTAATTATATTAAAAATTGTTTTATGCAATGATATTTTTATCCATTTTATCACATTTAAATGTTCAGAGAATTTTTATGTTTCTTCATTATATTTAAAAATTTGAAAGAAAATTTTATTAATTATTATTGGATATTATTGTATCAATACTAAAATTAAATTGGATTTTTTTTTAGGTGACTTTAAAAAGCACAGGTTGTTAGAAGTGATAAATTATTGAAAATAATGGTAGTTGTCTTTTAAAATTGAATAGTCTATTATTATTTGAATTTTTATGCCATACATGGATTGATTATCATGGGCACTTTGTTTAGATAGAAAAATTATTTTAAAAAGATTTGTATGGATCCGAATCAAAAACATGTCTTATGGATTGTCTTATGGTTAGGAATATTACATGAGAATTTATGGTATAGCTTGCTGAATAGATCATAGATTAGTATACATCAAGGTTAAAATTAATAACATAAAAATTAAGTTCTATTCCAAACATATTGGTAAAAAAATTGATGTCTCATTCTTTAGAAGTATCTGCTATGTTTCTACAGAAATGGCATTTTTTTAAAGAAGTATGTTGTGAATACAAGTAGATCTGTACTTAGATTTACTAAAAACAAAAACTGTAATGAGTGCTCTGACAGTTATTGTATTATTAGTTGCTTGACTAAAGGGAAAAGTCGCATTTATGCTAGTCTGAATAATAAAATGAATTACAAATAATGTAGCGATTTAAAGACAGAAGTTCATTTACTCACCAAAAAAAAAAAAAATTAAGAAAGATTGCAGGATTAAACTATAAACATCAAATTTTTTTTATTTAAAGACAAAGTAATATATATTTTATCTTATAGACTATTTGAATAGGGATAACTAGATTAATGAAATTAAACCATTTTTAGTAATCTTTAAAATAGAGAAATATTAAAATCTGATGGAGGTATGTTTTTTTCAAAACTGGTGGAATTTTTTAAGATTGCGCTGATCTATAGACCAATATAAGCATTTTTAAAATCAGTTGGCACAGTTTCATATATCTATAATTGCCTAAAAAATATGAACAATTCTGATTCCTGTATGACATCAATATATTATATATAGAGCTCGCAAAATAAGCTCTTAACAAGCTTTGACAATATCCCCAATCCCAGACCGGTTTCTGCTACTGGCATCATCAGTGAGGTGCTAAGATATTCAAGCATATCTGAACTAAGTTCAGTTTCATATAGCTATTTAAGTTGGATAGCTGGATTGAAAGACATATGGATGTCTGAAAATTTCAGATTTTCTACTTAATAGTTATATATTAGATAATGTGCTGGGTTTGTCCTAGTATTTTTAATCTAATGCTTGAATATCCTAGCACCTCACTGATGATGCCAGTAGCAAATACAGGTCTGGGGTTGGGGATATTCTCAAAGCTTGTTAAGAGCTTATTTTGCAAGTTCTATATATAACATTTGTAAATACAAGCTTATTAAATTAGGTCATGTGACATCTGACTTGATTTTTTTGTAGTCATCAATATATTTAGAATTTCTCCAGGTATCCTATCACAATTTGCAGATTATCTGAATATCTTTTTCCACATCTAAAGGATTAAATAGGATGATTGTATTTTTAAGTGCTGTCACATGGATTTTTGTTTAAATATTATAGTCATATAAAAAATAATCCATGAATTTAGTAGAATGATAATATTTTTTAAATCCATGTTGTTTTCTTTGCATCAAAAAAAAAAAAAAAAAATGAAGTGACCACAGTCAGTATTATAATTGTATCACTTATACAGTTTCAATCCATTAGACATATTTAAAATTTCTTTGTCCAATTGTTGAACATTTTTTCTTTAAATCCTATAATTTTTTATGAATCTCCATGTTCAATTTATTATTCTGCCAAGTAGACAATGCCAGTTTTTTTTTTATTCAAGTCACTACTAATAGGATTATTGTCAGAGAGTCAGCCAGAATTTTTCTTTTTAAATGAAACCAAGAACATACTAACTTGTATCCACAACACACTTTTCAAAAGAATTCTGTGCTCCACTAACATGAGAAACTTGGAAATCCAAATTGGCAATTGAAATGCTTATTTAGAAATTGAGTAGTTGCTTCTAAAGAATGAACATCAAATTTTCTGTTAATTTGTTTTTAGAATAGAAATTATTTTTTAAGGCACTTACCATTTTAACCCTGAAATGCACTAATCTGATCATCCCATAACCTGTGCTAACTGTAAGATAATTCATAAAATGCCATTGTTTGAACAAAAACAAAGTCTTTGTCTTAGTCCATTCAAATGTTATGCAAAAATTTAATGGAAAGAAATAACCATACGATTTCACAGATTTAATATCTCTAATAACTTTACATCATGTTTTATTATTTATACTAGCAATATTAAAGTTAAAAAAAAATTTTTGGTATTTTAATGATATTTATGTAATAACACTGTCAAAAAATAAAATTTTTGCTTTGTGAACTATTTAGATCAAATGTTGAAGCATGAGCATTAAAAAAGTAACTTAAAAATGTTCCGTTGTGCAAAATATGTTTGGATAATTATTCCTAGATTATTCATTAAATTTATTGTATGGGGTGGGTCATAGACTTTTTTTTTGATATAACATAAAGCATTTGAAAACTGTATTAGTAAATACCCTTACTTTTTTTCAATAAAGGTTTTCATTTGCCTTTCATTAATACATTGAGAAATATCTGAGAATAGTAAGTATAATATTAGACTTCATAATAAAATCCAACAATATGGTGTTCATTCATTTTATGATTTATTCTTCCAAAAAAAAAAATATATCCATATACTTGTTCAAATAAATATAATTTGTTTACAAGATAAACCTCATTAAGGATAACTATATCAATATTAAATCTTAATATTTCCTTAGTTATAATTCTGTCCTCTGTGCAGATCTGATAAAGTTCATATTAAGTCAAGTTTACACATTTTATTCCAGTTTCTCCCATCTATAGTTTATTTTTTTTACATCATTCAACAAACTTTCATATTGTCCAATTCACATGTGGTTTCTTTTTGAGCTTTTATAGTCTCTTAGAATTCTGTTTCAGACTTCAGCTGTCCTGTACCTTTAATTTCTCATCCATGTATTTTTTTCGATTTGATCCCTCCTTGTTACTCCTAACATACATCTCTTCATATTTTATTATGTCATCTGAAGTCTTTATATTGCTCTTCTGTTAAGCATTCAAGTCTTGGATCCGTGGTAAAATACAGTTATTAAAAATCTTTTTAAATATTTAAACATATTTCTTTTGAATAATATTTCTACCAAAAGTATTTTGTCTAAATTTAATTTTTTAATTAATTTCATCCTTTATGCTTATATCTCTTTTAATAATTTGATCAAGATATTTATAATTATTAACTCTCTTCTAATTCATGATTATCGATCTTTATTTTCTTCCATTAAAGTCATTGAACATTACTGTTGTATGGCATTTATCTTTAGTCCTATTTTCTTGTTTTCATCTGATAATTCTTGTAACATTTCTTGAAGCACTGAAGCATTATTTGCAGAAATAACTATATCGTCTATAAAATGTAGATAATTAAAAAATCTCCAGTATTTTTGTTTTCTTAGTCTCCCATTTTAATTAATCTTCAAAATACTAAAAACTGCAAATTTTGCTGAAGAAGCCACAACTGCAATGAAAGTTTACCAAACTCAAAATGACGTAGTCTCAGAATCCGTTGCCAAAACCATAAACTGCTAACAGGATAAATGAATCAAAGATATGTAACCAAATGTATGTAACCAATTGTATCTAACCATAAAAAAAAAAGATTTGGAGATGTAGAATCAACCTGTCAATACCCCCTTATCAATGTTAATCTGTACAAAATATGTCTAGGGTAATTATTTCTGGAGTAGTCATTAAATTAATTGTTATTTTATTAAATTTATTGTATAAAGTGAATTATGGACTTTCTATACTCATAACATAAATATATCTATTATTTTATGGAATTATAACATTAGCTTGCTGGATGTGATGAGATAAAATCTTCAGTTGTAAGGCATACGTTTATTACATTAATGGGATATATAAAGTGTAACAGACTTAGTGTTTTACAATGTGATCGATCATTAATAATAATTGAATGTTTTATTGTTTGGGAGTTTATGAGAGGTAATGGAAATAACAATTGAGCAGTAATCTATAGATTTTGATCTTTATAATCTGTTACTCTATGACTGCATTAATTACAAAGAACTGCTTGAACAGTATTTCCTGCTAGACACTGACCTCATTTCTGATGTAAAGATTATGTTGAAGACATTTAATTTCACATTGGTAGCTTGATAGTACAAAAGAGAATATAAGATGGTTGCTAGAGGAAATATGCACTAGATCCAAAAAATCATGGTGCACTAGATCCAAAACTAATCACATAAACCATAAGCTAGGATTAATCTAGGGATATGGATAGGATATCAATGGATAGAGATTTATTGAGCATTATTATTCTTATTGATTACTCAGGCTTACATTCAGTAATAAAACTGGAGTAGGAGAAATAGAATTTGCTATTGAAAAGATAATATTGGTTTTATAATTTTCTGGCCAAAATGTATAAATGCCTGTATTTATTAAAAAACTGAGAACATCAAAATATATAATTACTGAATTGCTGTCAGACTGATGTAACCAACCATATATAAGCAGGTTGGTTTAATTTTACAACATTAAGATATTTTTGAAGCTTCATTGTAATAAAAAAAAAAGCTTACTGCTGGAGAAAATATGCATTAGATTCAAAAAAATTCAAGTGAATTAGATACAGTTCCAAACTTCTCCTAATGAGTGACAAGCTAGAAACAAATTTAGAATTATAGATAATATAGTAGTGGCTAGGGATTAAGATATTAGCAACTATTGATTATTCAAATTTATAGTAGGTGATAGAAATATTTGATATTGAAAAGCATTGTCTAAGTTAGACTCGTGATGTTTATTGGTTTTAGTGTCAATATATGGGATATCGGCTCTCTAATTAAAATCATCAATTGAATGCTGATATATATATTCAGGAGAGAGAATCCATGTCATTATATCATTATCTCGTGTAATCACACACATACACAAACATCTAATTTGATGTAATTAGGCAGAAAAGTCCATTTACCATCTATAGGAAATTTCACTTTCATAAATAATCTGCTCTCTCAAATACAAAAGATTAAATGATCATTGTATTAAATTTTAAATACAAAAATATTTAACTGCCCATTGCTTTTTGCTATTTTTTTTATACCTCTTTAAAATTTTTAGTTAAGTTCACGTTCTATTACATTCTGTTCCACATTCAAATAAGAAAGATGATGAGTTTAGTAAATTTATAGTCATAAAACATGATACAACATGTAATGGAATAAAATATAACCAACTTAATGGCTGTATGGCTTCTAATCTGTTAGGTTTGTTGTAGTACTTCCATCTCTAAAATATAATCTGCTACATGGAATTTCAAGTTCACATGTTAAACAAATTATTGTTGTTATTAGTGATTTTTTTTTTTAATATTCCAAAATGAGATCTAATCAACACATACCTATTTAGAGGCAAATGATCATATCTTTTTATTTGTTATAGTATTTATTAGTAGCTAATTGTAAATTAGTGGTTTCATAACTCCATTAAGATAAAAAAAACCTTGACTTATTATGCATATAATTAAAGAATGGAAATATGTTGACACAAACACACATTCCCATTATTACAGCTAATACAGAAGAGGTTCATCACAACAATCAGGTTCTGCTCTCTAAGCTTAGGTAATTGAAATCAAAGTTCAAAAAAATTCAAACTTTAAGTTTCTTTTTATTATATACATGTAAATGTCACCACTGATAGTCAAATTTCAATTTAAAAATTTTTTTGTCCGTAATATTGTGTTCTTTATAAAATTTAAAATATTCATTCTTAAACAAAATTGAAATAGATAATTAAAAATAAGAAATAGACAATTAAAAATAAATAAAAATTTATTAATTACATAAAACCAGACTTTCATTTCTTATTAGAACTTTGTCAAGATATATCCTCTTTTATAATCACATGACCAACTACTCTATAACAACTCTATCCAATGAGTGTTATTTATATTATACTATAATAAACATAATTAGTAAAATACATAAACATACATAAAAAATGAATAAACTTATTATTCTTTTTTTTTCAAATTTACAAAATTTAATTTAAAAATTTCTAACAATGACCCCCCCCCCCCCAATTGTACCAGACCTTTAAACATATTTACCCACTTGTTTAAATTTTCTTAAATATACAAAGTTTAATATTTTCTTCCTTTTTAATTTTTAAAATCTTTTATTATCTCAATATTTTTTTCACAATTCGTTTTATAATCAGTATCCGAAAAAGGAAGATATGACACTGTTTTTATATTTTTGCTATTAATTCCCCTATCATTTTCAGTGGCATTCTTTCTTGTCTGACCTATATATATCATATTACAATAATCTGAATTTTATAAATTAACCCTACTCTATTTTTAATATGTTTATTGTAGAATAATACCGATTGAGTGGAGTTGTTTTATAATCATGTGATTATAAAAAAGGAAACATTTTGATAAGATTCCAACAAGGAATGAAAATCTGGTTTGATGTACTTAATAAATTTTTATTTATTTTTAGTTGTCTGTTTTAATTTTGTTTAAGAATGATTATTTTAAATTACACATAAATATTTATGTATTGTAATGGTAAGAACAGTAGAGCTGCTTTAACCTAACCTAGAGATATAGATAGAGGGGTTCGGAGATCACCTATTTCTCCAGATCACCACCAAGTGACTTACTCCCTTAATCTCATGAGAATTAATTCTTTTAATGTTGCTCGATGGTCAGGTAGAGATGAGACTCAAACGGGGAATTTTAACATGTGATGATCGGGTTTACATATATAAGAAAAAAAACCCCCAATATCTACAAAATGGCTATAATCATGAATTAGAGTTTATTATTTACATAAAATAACAATTAATGATTGAAGAAGATGGGTTACAAATGATAGATATAGAAAAAATCAAATGATCCTTTGTAACATAAATCAGTAATTATAAAAATATTAATATGCACTGTCAACAATCGGGTTATTATCCTTTAAGAGAGAGACAATAATGAAATTATTCTATGGTGCCATTTCAGGACAGAATTAATCGGTTAAACTAGTTAAATACACTCTAGGCTGAATTTGAATACAGCCTTCTTTAAGATTTAAATTTTAACTATCAAGATTCTCAATGAATATTTTCAGATTTATAAAATAATACATTGATCATATTTAGAAAGGACTTTAGTAGAACGATAAACATCATGGTCCTTGGCGATTAAATATATGAGTTGGAAGATGGGTCTCGAAATACGATGGTTTCATTTAATGCTAACTTAGTTCTGGATAGCTACTCCGTGTCTAAACCATGGTTAGAGAAAGGAATCTGTTCACCATAGTGTGATCCGGGTTCAGGAATGAAATTTTAATCGCTTGTGTCCATTTTTTTCGTGAAGGTTTCACGAGATCCAATCTATCAGCCAATTGTGATCCCGCTGAAGTGCATTGGCTAATGAAGTTATGAAGAAAAGGGAACGATGAGTATGTGCCGAGAAACCCGTGGATCACCAAGCAATACAATATATAAGAACATGTGATCAAAAAACCTTAAATTTAAAACCTTGTTATGTTACCATATATATATAACTGTATAATCGTGAATATTACTACACTGAGAAAATCCTCTATAAATAATTATTTACTTTCCTTTTCCAGAGCTAACAAATGCGCTCTTAAAGTGATTTTACACAAGCAGCTATACTTATGATTGAATTATTTATTGTTAATTATCATTATTTAACTAGTTTTATTAAAGATATTACAGAAATTAACTTATATAACGATTATACTATATTCTCTCTAACACATAAAATAATTACTAATGCTTAATTTAAATTATGTTTATTATAAAAACATACATATATATTAATGTTCCCTTAGATTGATATAAATGCGTATAAAGCATAATATGAGCAAGGATATTTCTTTTTTTAAAACACAAATCGAACATTTTAAGAACATAGATGCATGTCTTTTATTTTAATTATAAATTTAAAATGACAATGTTGCTTTCTGTTTTTTTCTCTCTGTTCTAATAATAACATAAAAAAAAAACTCTAATGGTAAAATAAACACTGCAGGAGGAAAGTGGACAGAGTAGTTTTATCCAAAGAAATTTTATAATAATTTAAAAGTATTCCCGTATTTATTATAGCGGGTAAAACAAATAGAGACCAATTAAAGTTTATACCTTTAGCTACCATCCACTTTCTCCTCTCTCTATATATATTCCATGTTATATAAAAGAAAACTTATTGTTTCTTTGTTAAAAAAAATACATAACAGAAATTATGTACATCCGGGGTATACTGACGATTTGCT
Organism: Epiperipatus broadwayi; assembly: GCA_028023455.1. Lineage (NCBI taxonomy): Eukaryota > Metazoa > Onychophora > Udeonychophora > Euonychophora > Peripatidae > Epiperipatus > Epiperipatus broadwayi. Next base: position 2,564,687 of record JAQFVV010012397.1, on the reverse strand, counting down.
AATGTATAACTATTTACATATGAAACAATAAAATTACAGGTCACCCTATACATGTTAACAATCTCTCTAAGGTGTAATTTATGGATACACTTAAACATTATAGGATGATACAATTTATGAATATAAAAATTTAATTAAGATGGTGTAGATAGATTTTAAAGTATGAAAGTTTAAATCACAAGGCTATAAAATATAAATCTATATAATACCATGCAAATAATTACAAATATAAAGTTACTGCTAATTTAAAAGGTGGGTGGCAATACAGCAGGTTGATCTGGCAATGAGAAACAATCCATCTTGAATGGATATTACGGCATAGCTCTAACTTCTGACGGCTATGGCAGCTTTTCCTTAGGCTTCCATGTCTATGATACACTTGGCATAAGTCATCTGATATCAGGTAGCAGGCATTAGTCAGGCATTCTCCTTGGGTTCTTCAGCTGGATTACATCATTCTTATTCTGGTCCGAGGAAGGATGGGAGAGTGGAGACAAGGGCTCTACTCACGCATATTTAGTGCAAAGTACATTTCTAGATTTCTTACAAAATGAAAAAGATGGCAATTCAAAATACAGGGCAACAATAATAATCTTTTTCAAGAGAGCTTCAGCAAGAGAGATTTTTTTTAAAAACAAAAGAAAACTTCTCTATTTATACCTTTTTTTAACATCCTTTTACATTCCATTATACTAATTAATGACTACCAATGCCTCCATTGTTTTGTTTCCTTTGATATCCTGCATTTTGTTTGTATTGTTATACAAACAATTTACATTTTTAACTAATTTTTGTTTCAACATATTTTTATTTTTTTAGATTACATTTCTATCTTGATGGATTTTTGTACATTAGCAATTTACATTTTTATTTGCTGATTGCAATATTTTTTATTTCTACAAATAAAAGAATAATTTAGAACTTGCTGTCTTTTCCCCAATTGCATATTTAAACATTTCATTTACAATTTATTCAATGCTATATATGTCTCTATCTATAATCATTGGTTTTAAAGCACATTCACTGTGGTTGGATTTATGATCTTTTCACAGTGAATAGTGAAGCCAGCATATATATGACTGTATATATGTACAGCTTCAGTATATATGGAAATGCACATTAATGTAAAAGGAAAACATTAAAAAAATTATTAATACTAAAAGTAATATAATTTTTCTCCTAATCATCTAAATGAGCATATTCACAATTTTTAAATTCAATAATTTCATGGTTTCACATACTCTGAAAATATGCCTTTCCACTTTAAAATTAAAATTTAAAATTCTTCTTCCAAAATATTATAAAGTTGGGCATATTTTTTTAGTCAATGAAAAGTATGCTGATAGAGAAGATTATTATCAAAAATCAATAAATCATTTTTTTATAGAGGTTAATAATATTCTGGAATTTTCTTCTTGAATGCAAAATAAGTAATCGAATGTCATTTTAAAACAAAATTGGAAAGTCTCTATTGCCATTCTATAACAGTTAAACCATCATCAATAAGGTCATCTATGTATATCAAGTGGAAGTCATCCAACAAAGGAAACATCATAAAAACGTTTTGAATCTCAAAAACCAATATGTTTTATATATGCACTGCCACTCACCCATAAATTGCCATCCATATCAATAAAATATTATTGACCAACATAACCACATGAATATTATTAAACTGCTTTGAATCACATGCTACCTGCAAACATTTATTGGAAAAGATTTATACATCTGTATTTAACTGATATAAAAAAATTATTTAATTGAATCATAATAAAATTTTGCTTCAGTAATCCCATTCTAGATTTGATCATTATAGGCCCACAGATATGCCATTCTGTTAAGTCACCCCTTTTATATTTACAAAGTATAGAAGTGTTATCATAACTATTGACCCATGGCATATATAACTAAGAATAGTGTTCTAATTAAAGCCACTTTCACTTAAATGTTTATCTAAAATTTACTGCTGTGATCTAAATTCCAAATAATTTTCCCAATATAAGCATTTTAAAAATTTTGTTATCAGACTACCATTAACTATATTTAATTAGTTAATGAATTTTATCATCAAATGAATCATATTGATTATTGATATTGTCAATTTTCTTAGACAATAAAAAATGCTTTTTACTATCTTCACTTAAAATCTGATTTTGTCCATTAAAACATCTTTAATTTTGAAAACATTCTCTGAATAACCATTAGTTTCTTCCTAATAATGATTTTAAATTGAATATCCAACTCTTAAGTTCCTTTGATTTCCTATGTGATATTATTGGTTTATAAGACATTGTACAAACACACCCCTTTTTATCTATAAGTCATCATTGATAACATCTAATCTTAACAGTCCACTGACTAGTAGATGACATTTTAGAAACATATCCACTGCTTTTGAAATACGTAATTTTTCTTTTGAAAGATTTATATATAATTGGATGAAATTTGCTTGCAAGTATATTTATTCACTTAATCTGTGTAGCTTTCTACAAATAATTAGATTATGCTGATTTAATAAACAAATGTTCATTTGTTATGCAATTTTATTGCCTCAATTAAAGGGGAAAAAATAAAGCCTTAATTTTTCGACTAATGTTGAAAATGTTCCAGAATATATTTAGATGTGCAAATATCACAGAGAAATTGGGATATTCATGATTATACTACTATTATCAAAAACTGCTGAAATATCTTTCTTTGATATCTCTTGGCTGAGAATTATTATTTCATACGAAACTCATTTTTTGAATGTCCGTCTATTACTTGCTGATACTTAAAAAGGTCATTTCTCTTACAATCAAATTTTTCATATTAAATCTTAACAGGAGTTATAAGAAGTTCATATCCCTTTTTCTAAGCTATTTTCTAGTAAAAAGAATACAAATTTCTTTTTTCCAATACTCATATCAGCAATATTTGTAGGCATTTTGTTACTATAATTCATATTAATAATAAAAGTGTTCATTTCTTCTATTTCAGTGTGATTAGTATTAATTTAGAATTGTTCTTAATTGCAGAAACTCTTAAGAATGATAGATTTCTTGGCTTTACATGTTCTTTTTCCACCCATTTTTGACTTTTAAATTAAAAAGAATAATTTTTTTTTTTTTTTCAATTCTCATATCAGTAATATTTGTAGGCATTTTGTTACCAGAATTCATTATAGTATTAATAATAAAAGTGCTCATATCTTCTAATTCTATTTTAGTGTGATTAGCATTAATTTATAATTGTTCTTAATTGCAGAAACTCTTCTTAAGAATGAGATTTATTGGCTTTATATTTTCTTTTTCCACTCATTTTTAACTTATAATCATTTGCTTATAAAATCTATACTACAAAATTACAACAATATAATCGATTGAAATGGAAGTAACTATTCCCACTAAGTTATATGATATTAAAAGACAGAATGATACCACTCTAAACTGCTGTTATATAAGCTTAGTTTTTGCCATAGTTTGGAAATTATAGGGTGAATTTTGTCTATTGATTTTAATTTATGTATAGACTAAACGGTCTGAAATCACCATTAATGTATTCAGAGGATGAAGAATGAGTCTTACTTTTAGCAACTCTGAATATTGGATGAAATATTAGTTTTGATAAATGTAATAATAAAAAATCATAATTTTTGAATATCTGTGATTGAAATGGAAGTAACAATATGATTTTAAAAAAAAATTATTTTATATGAATAATTAGGACCATTGAATAGTCACTATGTAACTATACTTTATCTTATTAGAAAATAGTACTGGGTTATCTTCAGAAAATGCATCATCATATTTGTAAAATTTGTCTTTATACTGTTAAGTCATCAACATCATTGTAAAGAGTCAGATGGAAAATAGAATAATGGCAAGCAAAGGGTAATTGGTTATTATAATTTACAGTACTTTATTCATTCACACTTAGTAGAGCAAGATAAGCTATTTATGAATATGAATAGCAATTGAATTAGCTCTCTTACTATATTATCATCAATCACAGAAAGACAAGGATGGCATATTGGTTTTTCTGTCATTATATATATATTTTTTTCTGTCAATCAGAGTTATTATAAATATTAGGAAATCAGATGTTAATTTTCAGTTTATTATTTGCCTTATAACAGGAATTTTTTTGTTGTCATTGGTTTCATCAGTTGAATGCTTTCTACTGTAACCTGTAACTGATTAACACATAAATTAGTTACATTTTTTTGATAGTGTAATTTTCAAAGATGTTTAAATATTCATATATCCTAATTAAACATATGTTGCAATTCAAAACATGAAACAACTAACTTAATATAAATCTTAATTAAAATACACCTAACTAATAATAGAAGTAGCAGTCTCCCAGTCATCTTCAGTTTTAAATATGCTGTAACAATACTGACATGTTATGGTAACATTAACTTTTTACACTGTTATATAAGGTAGAAAGTATTTATATAAGTAATATATACTCAGCCAAATAAATTGTGAAATATAAAACTGCTAGAAAAAAATATTGTAATCAGATTCATGGTAAATACAGGATAATTAACATAAACTATTCTAGTTATTTAATTTTCACTCATAAAATATTGAGATGATTATGTGTTTCATGACATATATAACAACATAGTAGTGTGTGAACATGTATATATAAAGTTGTAAGGAAAAGTAGAAATAAACACAGACAAAAAAAAAAATTGTAGATATTTACTGTTACATTGGAATAACAATTAAGGATTAAATAATTTTGAATTTAAAAAAATTATTATAAATTAAATATTTAAAAAGGTTTAATTAATATTTTATTAATTCTGATTTTGAAATTAAAACAAGCCTGTTTTTATGTTACAAAAGATATATTAGTAATTATAAAATTCCATTATCTATTTTGATCAGATTATTTTTTAAAAATTAAAGCTTGTATAACATTTTTTGATAAAAATTCTATAAAGTTGTTTTTGAAAGGATTAAATTGAATTGAAAAGAATCATCAACTTTTTTTAATCAAGATAAAGAAAACTTATTTTTAATTATTGTTTCACCTTGACTATAAAAAGGTTGAAAAAAAAAATTAGGAAGAGTTACAGAGTTTTACAATAATAGAGTTACTATGAAGATATAACTGAAGGCAAGATAGTATATCCAGCCACTGCTAATTCACAATGGCAGTTTGGATTCATGTGGAAGTAAAATGCCTGCTTTTCTGTGTTCTTCATAGCCCGTATCATGTACTAGACAGTATGCCTGAAGAGATGATTGAATGTCACAGTTACCTGGATTATACCTTTTCCAGTGACAATGAAGCCAGTCTATGTGACCAGATTACCAAGAGCTTACCATGCTATATATGCTGTTCTATCAATATGCAATGTAGCACAGATACAAGTACTGTGTCGTGTATATAAAGTACTTGTAGATATTGCTTGGTTTTTAAAAGTAAATATTTTTTGACTAAGTTATTCAACTAAAACTAGAATAATGAAAGAAAACTTTCTTTAGTAAAAATGACAGTTGTAATTTTTAAATTACATTTTTAAAAAAAAAACAAAAAAACTATTCAATAAAAAGTAAGATGTGTTTTCAGTATATTTTATTAAAAAAGGAAAACTCCAAAAATCTTTCTAGGTCAGAAAACAAAAGAACTTGTTGGAATATTTTTAAAGATATTTATAATTAATCAAGGCAAAAGAACTTTCCAAACTGAATCTCACGATAATTTTCCTTTTTTTTAAAAAAAAAAATACTTTTTTTAACCATTAGAAATAATGACCGAATTAATAACTTTGATTTTATACTATTTTTTTTATATATATACCCCCATACATGTGAATTTTATGTGTATTTTCAACATGGAATTAATTGAGAAAAATATATTTTTAATAAGTTTATTATTTTGGCAAATTAAAAATATGTGAAAACAGTCATTATTCATGTATGATTAAAATGTGATAGCTTATTTTTTTATTATATGACAATTCCCATATATTACAGCACATCTGTGTTCTAATGTAGATGAGTGTCATGTAAACATATTTGTTAAAATCAATCGTACTTTATAAAATATTAAATGAATTATTGAATTTTATCATTAGTTTATCACAATTCTGATATTTTTTTTATGTAGGCACATCTGTGTGCTGATATACACTTGTATTATGTAAACCTATTGGGACACATATGAGAATTATAATGTAATAGTGGATTTCTTTTTGATATTAATCAAAATCAAAAGGCTTAATTTATATGGATAGCTATATTCTACCAACCTTAATTTCAGTTTAATTGTTATTAATAAATTTATATTCATGGTTTAAATTATTCCAGTGAATTCATTTAATCCTAAAATATTATAAATTATTATATGTGGTATTATATCTCTTGCTCACAGCAAGTTATAAACCTTTTGTTTTTTGAGCTGGGTTCATGCATATCAGTCTGTTATATTAAAGGGGTGTGTGTTTAGTATTATGGACATTTAGTTGATCATGATTTCTTTACATCCCTAATGCTGTATGGCACAAAGAGATATCCTTTAAAGTTCATGCATTACATTTCATTTTAATTATTTATTTAGAAATTAAACTTATAGTTGGTCAGTACATTAATGGTACTAAGTGGCCAGAGCACTGATGATGATCAGCATGTTTTAGTATCCCAACAATATTGTTAGATATTCTGATAGATTAACACTTAAGTTTGTGCATCCAAATTATTGTTTAAATAATGTACCTCAAGTTGGCTAGGGCTAAATAATTAGCCTGGTCTATAATAGACCCATTTCGAATCTACTCACAAGATTGACCAATTTATTTTTATTGTTGGTCATTCATGATGTTGAATGATTATTGATTTTGTGTAATTTTAGTGAACTTATAGTTGTTTACTTACAGTTAGTTGCTCTCTCGTGCTCATTTCTTTGATATTTGATTTTATATTTTGTTTATTTGGGGTTGGTGATGGTTTCCCATCTCCTCATAATTCAGTTCTAATGTGATGTAATGTTACAAATGGCTACCCAATTGTGGGACATTGTAACCTCAGATTCTCTCTTATTAACCCATAACTGTGTACTGTTACAATATATGCAACTAAATAGATTAGGAAGTATAAAACTGCTAGGAAAAAAAAGGATTATACTGTAATCAAATTCTTAATGAATACTGTATAAAACTAATGTAAACTATTCTAGACATTTTATCTTCATTTAACAACCATGCTTGTTCAAATTGAATACAACCCATTATGTGAATTATTCCAATAATCCATCTGCTTTATTTATATTAATGGATTGATAAAAAAATCAAGTCAGATGACCTAATTTTAATAAAGCTCCTATTTACAAATGTTATATATAGAGTAAGTTAAAAACAAACTCTTATGAAGCTTCAAAAATACCCTCAACCTCAGACCGCGGTTTCTGCCTCTAGCGTCATCAGTGAGGTGCTAGGGAATAAAAATACTAGAACTAGTCCAGCATTTTATCGATGCCTAACTATTGAGAAGAAAATCTGAAACTTTCAGACATTTAAATGTCCAAAAATCCAGCTATCTAACTCAAATAGCAGTATGGGACTGAAGTAAGTTCAGATACACCATATATTAATAGCTCTAGCAATATAAAATCGCCAAAGCATTAATAGCAAAAAACTAAAATTAAATTGATAAAAAAATCAAGTCAGATGACCTAATTTTAATAAAGCTCCTATTTACAAATGTTATATATAGAGTAAGTTAAAAACAAACTCTTATGAAGCTTCAAAAATACCCTCAACCTCAGACCACGGTTTCTGCCTCTAGCATCATCAGTGAGGTGCTAGGGAATAAAAATACTAGAACTAGTCCAGCATTTTATCGATGCCTAACTATTGAGAAGAAAATCTGAAACTTTCAGACATTTAAATGTCCAAAAATCCAGCTATCTAACTCAAATAGCAGTATGGGACTGAAGTAAGTTCAGATACACCATATATTAATAGCTCTAGCAATATAAAATTGCCAAAGCATTAATAGCAAAAAACTAAAATTAAATTGATAAAAAAATCAAGTCAAATGACCTAATTTTAATAAAGCTCCTATTTACAAATGTTATATATAGAGTAAGTTAAAAACAAACTCTTATGAAGCTTCAAAAATACCCACAACCTCAGACCGTGGTTTCTGCCTCTAGCATCATCAGTGAGGTGCTAGGGAATAAAAATACTAGAACTAGTCCAGCATTTTATCGATGCCTAACTATTGAGAAGAAAATCTGAAACTTTCAGACATTTAAATGTCCAAAAATCCAGCTATCTAACTCAAATAGCAGTATGGGACTGAAGTAAGTTCAGATACACCATATTTAGTTTTTTGCTATTAATGCTTTGGCGATTTTATATTGCTAGAGCTATTAATATATGGTGTATCTGAACTTACTTCAGTCCCATACTGCTATTTGAGTTAGATAGCTGGATTTTTGGACATTTAAATGTCTGAAAGTTTCAGATTTTTTTCTCAATAGTTAGGCATTGATAAAATGCTGGACTAGTTCTAGTATTTTTATTCCCTAGCACCTCACTGATGATGCTAGAGGCAGAAACCGCGGTCTGAGGTTGAGGGTATTTTTGAAGCTTCATAAGAGTTTGTTTTTAACTTACTCTATATATAACATTTGTAAATAGGAGCTTTATTAAAATTAGATCATCTGACTTGATTTTTTTATCAATTTAATTTTAGTTTTTTGCTATTAATGCTTTGGCAATTTTATATTGCTAGAGCTATTAATATATGGTGTATCTGAACTTACTTCAGTCCCCTACTGCTATTTGAGTTAGATAGCTGGATTTTTGGACATTTAAATGTCTGAAAGTTTCAGATTTTCTTCTCAATAGTTAGGCATTGATAAAATGCTGGACTAGTTCTAGTATTTTTATTCCCTAGCACCTCACTGATGACGCTCGAGGCAGAAACCACGGTCTGATGTTGAGGGTATTTTTGAAGCTTCATAAGAGTTTGTTTTTAACTTACTCTATATATTATATTAATGGAATATTTGTGATGTGACTTTGTTATATATTTATATGGTAGCGAATATAGATTTATTTAAGTCATATATTTATATGCTAGAAAATGTAGATTTATTTTTTTTATTTATTGCAGAAGTTATGAATCACTTATGAGAGAAGATAAAATGACTTCTAATAAGGTAAGAATCTACATGAATGTGTGTGTGTATAGATAAAATAGCCCACTACAAGATAAAGGCCTCTTCAGCATTCTCTCACAGAAGATCAGTGATGAGTAAGATATGTTTTATCAAGTTTCCTAATTTCTAGCAGATAAAGGCTTAGTTTTCCCTCCCTGTTTACTCCCTAAGAATAGCTAAATACCCATTTACTGATTTATCTTGGATTGTTGGCTGGATTGATTGAGTTTGTTTGGAACCTGAAAAAATTTAAACAATTTAATAATGTTCTTAATGTAATACAATTTTTCAGTAATTTGTATTGGTAAATTTTATTGACTTTTGTTAATTTCAATCTTTTTCGTTTAACATAGTTATTTTATCATGAATTCAAAATTATGTGCAGCGTGTTCACTATATTAACATTCACTAGAAAAAATTATTTTGAAAAAAATTGAAGTCAAATTCAAATCTAAGCAGAAATATTTATAAATTTGAATAATGTTTTAGTTAATAGTGTTGGTGATCAGAGCATATGTATTTAAATCTAGATAATTTTTTTCAATTAACTGAAGATTTCCAAACAATTAGATTTTTTTTTTCAGCTTGTCTACCTATCACGAAGTCAGTCAACCAGCTATTAGTTAGTAAATGGTAATCTAATTTCAGGATGTTTTTTTTACAATAGCTGAAAATTTCCAAGCAAATGGGATTTTTTTTTAGATTGCCGACTTGGCCATCCAGTTATTAATTGATTAATGACAATCTAGTTTTTCTTATGTATGATAAAACAAGGCAGAAAACAGATCAAACAATATTTGATTAGAATGATAATTCTTCTAGAGATATGTGCAAGAGGTCTTTATACGGCATTATACTGTAATGGGCACACATGCTGTTACATTATTCTAATAAATAAAATTAGAAATTAAAAAGTTGGCAAATAAAAATTTGTTTTTAAAAATTAAAAGTCATCTAAACCCATATATATATAAAATCGTACAGATCGAAAATTATTAAAAGAAAACTTTATTTTAAAAAAGGTATTTTAGAATTAAATTTTCAGAAAAACTGATTTAAAGATAAAAAAATATCTTTAAGAATGTACAAAATTTAATTAATTCTATTGTAAATATTAATTCTTATTAAGCGCAATGTCAGGCTAAAACCTTAGTACATGCGCCTTGAGTGCTTAATTTTAGCAAGAGAGACCTACAAATCATAATGCAAGATTGGACTTTATAAAGATAAGAGGGACCCCTCTTATCTCTCAATCTATTTTTTTAATTATATAGGCAAATCTAAAGCATTTTGATTTGGGAGCATGAAGCTAATAAATTCTTCACTGATTAAGTCCACTATTTCTGTTGAACATTAACATTCATGTAAAAAAGCAAAAAATGGAAATGATTATTTTTAATTAGTCAAAGTAAACTAGCCTTTGGGCATCTCAAAATTTATAATTAAAGGTCAGATAGGAGATAAAAACAATAAAAACAGAATATCCAATAAAAAATCCCTCAGGAAATGGACCACAGTGAAAGAATCATCATCATAACATCATGTTCAGTTAATCTGTAATTTTAATATAAAAAAGAAAAGATTGGAAATAAAATATGAGGTATGTTATATGTGTTAGTCCCGGGAGAGTTGAAAGAGAATGGATTGAAAAGACACACTTTCAATCCCTTAAGTTTTTCCAAAGAAAAGAAAAATGAAGTATTGTTTTCCTACATTGTGGACACCGGGGTCCTGCAATAAGATCTTGCAAAGAGATATACCAGCTAGAGCAAAGGACCTCCAGATGAATACCAATGGAACAGCTAACAGCATACCGGTTCTCCCTAGGATGTCGTGGGAATTAGAAACGACATGGGATCCAAATTACAAGCAACTAGAAAGTATGGACTTTTTCTTTTTAAAACCGTAAGAACTCTATATAACTAATGAACTTTAACTATAAAGCTTTTCCAGTATTTAAATATAAATATGAATTTCTATCTGACCAACTAAATCATTTCCATTAATTTTTTTTTGTCTTTTGAGTGTTTATTTTTTTTATTTATTAAGCTAAAAACTTTAAATCATGTTAAATTTAAGTTGGTTGGGGATGGCTGCATAGATCGTAAAGTTATGTTAGTTTAATTAAAGGGAGGGTTATTCTTAGATTATTTGTTTCGCAGTTAAATTGGGTTAATGATTTGGATGTATTGGTGTAATTAGTAAATGCAGCATGAAGATCCTCTCTGTGCAGGATCACATTATACGCCGCACTTGGGCAAAATAGTCCCATTTTTTACTGACCATCGGAAGCAGACAATATTCTCTGCTCCTTGGATCACCCCTTTAGCCTATGGAATGGGATCATAAGTCGGCAAAAATGACCACAATCCCTTCCTATGGAGTTTTTTTTATGGTTCTTCTCACCAGAACAGACTAAGTATTCCTGTACTAGATGAGAGACATTTTTTCTAGATAACCATGCTGTTCATATGTACCTTCCTGACAGTACAGTATTGTGCTGTTGTATTCATGTTGCATTGAATACATTGATATATCAGAAGATTGGCATTAGTTTGCCTGCAAACTTTTGGCCTGGGGTTAAATAAGGGATATAGAATATTTTCTTTTTCGAATGCAGTCTATGTAGTCTATCTATACTCGACACTAATAAAAAATTAATCCATCTGTGCGAACTTCTAAAATAAAAAATTAAAATGTAAATTAAATTAAGTTCTAAAGTAAAAGTTATACTAAAATAAATAATTCTTTATATATGTGCAAAATAATCTAGCAGTGGCTTATTTTATTTTTTTAATCTTATATATTATCTCTGCTGCTCCACAAGCTAGTGACTGGGGCATTTCGGTTTTATTTATAAAATAAAAAATGGATCTTAACAGTAAGTATCTGTCTACTATATACATTTTCCAGGTTCGAATGACCTGGTGGCGCCCTTGTACAGCAGATACGCCCCGACGATTATAATACTATTTAAGGCCATTATTATAAAAAACTTCCAAGGAGATAAGAATTTAATCTTTCTCTAATTTCACCACAGTTTAATTTGATACAATCAAATTTCTTTTGGAGATAATTCATAATCTTAAATATAAGAGCCTTCCTTGTTTGTTTTGTAGCTGTTTAGTCTTCACATAAGCATTTAATTTTTTTAGAGACAATTCAAAATCTTCCGTATTCACTTTCATTCTTTTCCTTAAAAAATTATTACTTTGGTCATTAATTTAGTAGTAACAAAAAAAATAAAGGAAGCATTAAAACTTTTTTTCTCTGGTAAAAGCAATTTCTGCATTGGTAAAATGTAAAATTCTAAAATTATTGGAACCAATTGTTTCTTGTTGAATTTTCTCTTTTGTACATATATTGTCAGATGCTGTACTGATATGGTGCACAATTGGTGAATAGTGAAATGTCATGTTACTATGGTGCAATGATAGAGTGGCAGATTCTAAAACAGAAAACTCATGGCCCATGATTCAGCTGCTATTTGTTTGAATTTTTTGAGTAATAAATCATTCGATTATTATGTACTTCAAATGTGAGGGTCAAATGAAAATATCCAATAAGCAGTACTTAACTAAATAAATGAAAATATCCAAAAGGCAGTACTTAACTAAATATCTACTGTACTGGTTTATAGAATACGATGTTGGTTTGTCAAAGACTAGATAGTTTTTGATAGTCTTTATTTTTTGTCACTGTTGTCTCTTTTTTAAACCTTACTATCTAGCCAGTTAATGCAGGAGTTGATCACCAAGCCTCTTCATTACAATTAATCTCATCTGCACTAACAGAAAATGGGATTATGTGTCTGTGATCAGGTGCCAGATAATGGAATGACTTTTGGATATGAAAGCTAACTCTAAATAACAAATAAACAGTACCTGACCAAGAAAACTTCCTACTACTTTCTAGAATAGGATATTGATTGTTTATGATACAAATAAACATTTCTGTTTTCCTCTTTTCCTTCTTCAGTTAATTTAAGATAGTGTTAGGCTTATACTAACTGTAATAGTGGGATTGTGTGTTTGTTCAAGTATATTTTCATCCTTTAGCATTTCTGATCCAATTTTTTTTTTTAGCTCAATCTTTTGAGAATTAAAAAAAACAATGATGGGGCAAGTTTGGTAGGCTGACACTCATTAGTTATAATCTTTTCTCAAGACAGTATAATTTCTAATGAATTAGTTTGAAATTGGATTTTAGGCAGGAGATTCAGCTGGCAAAAATTCTGTTTAGACTGCCTTATTCAAAAATCTCTTGCCTACCATATAAGTAGCCTAGAACAAATAGTTTCTCTCACATGTCTGGCCATGCTGTCATATCTGATAGATTACCCATTAAATTGAGAGAAATAATAAATAGTGATGAAATAAAAGACAGTGATAGTATTAAAGATAAGTATTATGAATCTAATTTTTTTCTAAATATACAAATATATGAACTTTACTTGATGCAAACTCTTTTAAGACTAAAATGGAAGACAGCACTGATAGCTAAAGAGCTGTCAACATTTGTTTTGTGATATAGTTGCTTCCTAGTGAAATTAGTTTCTCAGAGAAATGAAGTTATGACCACAAGTTTTAGTGTTGGATTTTCTGTAAATTCCAATTCAGTATGTTCTATTCTTAGAATTCTCGTTTTATCAATGAAAGACTAATGATGTTAAACTTGTCTTGTTCAGTAATACCAGTGCTCATTTTGTTAATGCTATGCTTCAACATTAGATTAAGAGAAGTCAGGAGGGAAAGCTCTTACTTTTTATTGGATAGCATTATTATAGCAATGCAATTAAAAGGTCAAATTTTCCTCCTTGGTCACATTAATAAGTGTGTTAGTTCCGGCAATAGACTTTATTCAAATGAACTATTGCTATAAAATTCAGCAAGTGGAGTGACTTTTACAAATACTTTGTTTAGGGGGGAAAATGACTATAAAGAAACATGGATGCAGCCACATTCAAACAATGACATAATAGTTTACATAATTAGTAATCAGAATGAAAGAGAAATTTATAAGCACAGAATGTTGGACAGATTATAATTATACTTCAAAATTAAAATGTTAGTTGTGTTAAAAAATAGGTTTTATTCTAATCATATTCATAAGAAAATTTTATCTACATTCTTTAGAAGTATTTCAATGACTATTAAATACTAAAATTGCTAATTTGATCTTCAGGACTGTCTTATAATTGAGACTTTGAATTCTCTTAAAAAGAGTATTATGGATACAGTATAGTAAATCTATTCTTGCGTTCACTGAACAGAATCATGACTAGGTTTCTGACAATGATCTTATTATTAATCATTTGATTAAATGAAAACAATGTAGCATTTTTTGCCTATTAGAATAATAAATGTGGAGTTTCATAATATAGAAATTTTAAGACAGATCTTTTTTTCATGTGAAAACAACATATGGATGTGAGAAACAATCAATTTTATTAAATCCATCAGTAGTATTCTTTTATATGACAATGATAATTTGAATAGGTAGAAGTATTTTGGGTACAAATCTATTCGACTATCTACTTTGCATTTTCTCTGTTTCTTTAAAATGCTTTGATGTCATGAAAGAATACTGGTATGATTGTTCGATCAATTGGAAGTTTTTGGAAGAGACTTATTGTAATACTATCATATAATGTATAAATTCAAAGTGAACTCTAAATACCTCATTACTTTTCATTGACAGGTCTTTTTTGGGGCAAACTTTTAGTATTATTTGTCCTTTTAATTTCTTCTTTGGTTTTAAGAAAATAGAGATGGGGGTGGGGATTGATTTGGATTTCTCATCATTGTAATACTACCTAATATTGACTTACAAAATTAATTGATGTATAACTTCAAACAAAATCTCTTTTAGTATTTGTAATTGACAGAATTTTTTTGGAATTTTTATTCTTTGTCTTTAAAACTTTTTAATTTTTGCTTTTTAAAAAGTGAGGGGGGGGGGTGAATTGTAAAAGTATTGTCAAAATTTGATGAAAACAATAATTATTAGTTCCATTCAATACAAAGTACAAATCACACCAACAATCCAAATAAAAATGAATTGGATGGTGAATTAACCCTGCCAAAAAAAGAGGGGCTTAAAAAATGAAACTTATTCTTCAACTGGACTGCCTACAGAATAGTTGTTTGGTTTTTGACTGCACAAAAATAAAAGACATTGTCACTTTTGTTTTGAGCCAAGAAATTTATTTGCAGCGTGCCTTCTCTCTTACCTTACTCTTCTTCATCACAAAAGACCCGAAGTCTGTAAATGAATTTACTTTGATCTTTTTTTTTTAAATTAAAAACTAAATAAAACAATTTAAATGAACACTTCCAAGTCTAATTTTAAAAACATTTAAACAATATGATCAATGAAGAATACAACATTTATTTTCAAATTAATTTCTGAAGCTAAAGAAAAAAAAGTTATTTTTTTATTTGCTTTTTTAAAAAGGTAGGAGGAAGGGAATACGGTTGATCGTATTGTTGACTTAAGAAAACAATGACCGTCAGTTACATTCAATACAAATAAAACAGTCCAAATAAAAATGAGCTGGCTGGCTTTGAAACAACAAATTAAAAGAAAGTTAAAATGAAACTATTTTATTCCCACCACCAATAGTTTTCTTTTTCTTCACAAAAAAAAAAGCATTGCTTTGTATGGACCAAGTAATTTGGAAGCTTGAATGAACAATGCAAAATGGCTCTAAACTTCCCCTTAGTTTCATAGACAAGCCAAGGTCTATATGAAGAATGAAAGAAAGTATATTTTGACTTTTTAAAAACTAAAAAAAAACATTTAAATGGATAACCCCAAAGATAATGTTTTAATTTCTTTTTCAAATAAAAATATTTTAAGAAATATCAATGCAAAACACAAAATTTATTTTTAAATTAATTTCTAAAAACTATTTATTGAAATGTGTGGCAGGAAAATATTTTCTTTTTGTCTATTAATTAGTTTTCGGTCATATTTTTTTAAATATTTATGAATGAAAATTTTGGGAATATAAAGTACATTAAATTTTCAATTTGTTGATTAGTTATCCCAGAATTATTTCATAATATAGATGCAGTGTTTTAAAGGAACAGAGGAAATGGAATGTAGATAACAGAGTAGATCGGTACCATATTTTGACCATGTAAGAATCAAAATGATAACTTTTAATAGTGTATCCATTTATCTACTCATTTAGATTTGGATAAAGATATGCAGCAAACAGTTCTTATTAATGAAAGCAATATATGGATTTGAGAAACAGTTAAGTATTACAATGTTCTTAAATCCATCAGTGGTATTTTTTATATGATAATGATATTTTGAACAGTCAGGAGTATTTCATTATTTTTTGATTCCTGGTAAATAAGAATTGAACAGATTTAATCGTATATCCATTTTATCTACTCATTTAGATTTTTGGTAAAGCTATGCAGCTTAGTGAAATCAAAACCATTCTTAATAATTTTAAAATTAAAAAATCTGGAAGTCCTATGGTAGTGTAAGTTTCAAAAATATTGTAATTTTTTAAGTAAGTATAAACAAAAATGAAGTAATTATTATGGAGTATCATTATCATCCACTATAGCCAAGATATTTTTAAGAATCTTGTTGAATAAATTGCTTTCAGTTATGGATGAATGATTATCAGATACTCAGTATAGTTTTAGAGGATCAAAATGCATAAGATAGTTTTTATTGTCAGACAAAGTATTGGGAACAAAATGATTTATATATTGCTTTTATTGATTTCATCAAAGCATTTAACTGAATGAATTGAACAGATCTATGGTATTTATTCATCAAAGCTTATTCATATTATACAGCTGCTACATGGTGGATTGATAGGAAATGTCATTACTACAGATAGAAAATCAGGCATTTGAAATGAAAACTTATGTTCAACAAGGATATACACTTGCTCTAATATTGGTTTTTATGACAAGTCTTTGGAAATTTACACATACCTTAATGAAATGGATCAAAAGGCAATACATTGAGCAAAAACAGTAATTTCATCTTGGATTTACAATATGACAATGATTGTGCTAGTTTTGTCAGTTCAAAAAGTAATCTACAGAATATACTTACCAACATATAAAGACATGGATTTAGTAATTAATGTTATTCATACTCTTTATTAGCCAATGATGGAGGACAAAACCCACAACTTTTAACTTAAGTGGTTATTAACTTGGGAATGTAAACCAATTTAAATATATTGTTTTATAAGTAGAAAAGTGTATATAGATGTGAGATGGAGCACAGACTCTAGTGTATTACTGCTGTTTTTAATAAATTAAAAAATAAAGTATATTATCACAGGGAAATAACTACTGCAATTAAATTAGTTTATTATAGAACTGTTATTTTACTTAATTTATTGTACGGAAGTATGTCTTGGATATCCTATCAATGCAACATAAAGGTATTAGAAAAGTTTCATTTAAGGATGCTTCAAATTTTTTTAAAAATATAATGGCAAGATCATAAGAATCAATATGTTCTTCAATTTTCTAAATATGATACTATAGAACCTACCATTGTAAAATCACATCTTCATTGGATTGGATATGTAAAACGAATGAATAATACAAGATTTCCTAAAAGGGTGTTTTATGGGAACTTGAGTATGGTTTTCATAGATTGTCCCCACATACCATATAATTATTATTTCAAAGATATTCTGAAGAAATGCAACATCGATAGTTTCTACTGCGAAGATATAGCAAAAAATTTATTGGAGAATTACATTTAGATATAGTGTTGAAAGATTTGAGAAAGTAATGTTTTCTGCAGATGCTAAAAGGCATCATTACAAAATATCAAACAAAAAATGAAACAGCAATGTCTCTATGTGGAACATAATTGATTTATAGATTGGTTTGTATAGTCATACTTCTTTACAAGTAGCAGCTACTATATTGATAAAGCAAGAGTTATTAATAAAAATAAGTATTTTAATTTATGTATAAATATAAATACATGGAATGTGCAAATTTTACTCGATATGAACAAAAAAAAAAAGAGATTTAGGGTGTAGCTCTTGAGACTAGAGCTGTCAAGATTTAAGATCGATATTTCTATTCTAAATGAAATGCATCTTCCAGAAGAAGAAAGCTTAATTGCATAGATAGATGCTTCATATTTTTTTAGAAGAATTAATTGAATGAAGAAAGACTGTATGAGATCAGATTTAGTTGGTTTCATTCTTAAATGGAACTGAAAATCTAATATATTGAAAATATTATCTATACCTATTTTATCAATACCATACATTGAGTTCAGAGATTGCTTTTTTTTTGGAAACATTAATGTAAGTGGTTAACAGAAATAGTAAATTGTGGTTTAAAGTCATTGGAGATATGTTATTGGTTCTGTGAACTCATAGTCTGCTATTATTGAACTTTTATATATCATATAAATTGACTATTACAAATACTTTGTTTAGATAGAAAAATCATTATAAAAGAAACTGGATTACTCCATATTTAAAATAAAGGTATGGCACTCTGAGGATTATTTTATATTTAGCAGAGTCAGAATTAAAAAAAAGTTAATATTACATGAGCACTCACATATAGTGATTTGTTGGATAAATCATAGAGCAATATGTTTCAAGCTTAAAATAATAGCAGTATTAAAAAACTAAATCTTATTCCAAACATTTTAGTGGAAATTTATGTTTGTTTTAGAATTTAATAATATTGCTAAATTTCAGCTGCTATTAAAACAATGAAATTGCTAGTTTGGATTTTTAAGCATGTTATATTATAGAGTTGTGGAATGAATTTTTGTAAGGAGTGCTTTGTGAACAGAAGTAATTTTGTTTTTGGGTTCATTAAAAAGAAGAATCCTAAGTGATTCTACAACGTTTATATTAATGACTTCATTAAAAAAAAAAGAACTTGCTTTCTCTGCTTAATAATATAATATATATGGAACCTTATAAGCAATACAGAGATTTAAGGCAGAAGTTCAGTAATTGATGAAAGATTTCTAGGACAATGATTAAATTATTAATAATTTCATTAAAAAAAATCCCAGTTGTATTTTCTACGTGATAAAATAATAAATGTGGAGCTTTATAATAGAAATTTAAAAAATTGAAGTTCGACAATTGATAAGAAGGCTTTAAAATATTTAATAAGTTAAAATTGCAAAAGAGATAATTATTATCATGATCAAGCTGGATCCTTTTTTGATTCATTGATACTTGTGTCATCCACAAATTTAATGGGGTATATATTAAATATATAGATGACACTATTTTATATGATAATCATATTTTGAACAGGTAGATTTTGATTACCTTATTAATAATGATATAGCTATTCTATTTATCCAGCAAAGTTTGGATAAAGATAACAAGCTTAGTAATATCAAAACAATTTTGCAATTTTAAAAATAGAAAAGCTGCAGGTCCTGATGAAATTGATATCTATAAATTTTAAAATATGGTAGTGATGGATTAGTTTAAAAAAATTTTGAGAAATTGTGGATCAATGAACTGCTCCAATTTTTAAAAATAAAGGGATTAAAAAAAATCCACAGTAATTATTGTGAAATATCATTGTTATCCAAAACAAAAGTATTTTTAAGAATTTTATGTATGAATATGCTTATTGTTTCCTACATTGGGTTGTATAGTTATTACAAAATTTATCAACTTTTTATTTTTTTGAAGTTTGAATGATCATACACTTTTATGAAATGCTGCATATGTGTATAATTTATGTGTATGTACACAAACATTTACACACAAAATTTAAATAAATAGAAAAATGAAGTTATGACAATTTATTTAAAATTAATTAGAAACTTACTTTTGAAAATGAAACTTACCTAACCAGATAATTATTACATGAGAAATATACATATATATTTCACCCTAATATTAAATGTTTGTGAATGATATTTGATCAAAAGAATCAACAAAAATACTGTAGAAATAATATTGCATTTTCTTTGGTGCCTGTGATACGGTTTACTCATAATGTTTGCAGTTTCAGCATAAAAACATTGGTAATATCTCAGAATGAATTCAGATTTAAACAGTAGTTTAATAAATCCAAATTTCTTTCAATCAGCATAAATCTATTGTCAAGAAATAACATTTATTCAGTAACTTTTTCAATTATGACTTTATATATCATTTGACTATGTTATAAGATTCCTTACAAGGTTCATTATCATAAAATTCCAGAAATCTTGTTGGTAACTAAGAGGATATTCAAGAGAATTGAAATCTCTTTCATAAAATGCAATTTTGTATTAATATCATATTAATGAGTTTCCATACTAGTCCCCATTCAATAAGCCAGAAAATCATTTAAGAATCCCATTTAATCAGAGAAAATGTTGAATATCTTCTTTGGCCCATCATTTTTAATTGGTGAATAAGTTAATGAAGATATGGAAGTAGTTCCAAAATCTTTTAGAAAAAATGTATGTGTAATATTAACATTCTAAAAATCAAGGAAATATTTGAAAAATTATTGTTAAAAATGAAGATTTAGATGTAGGAATGTGAAATGAAATATGGAAGGAAAAAGAATAGTACAAATGCTGAAAGGACATAGCAATGAAATATTTATATTGGAAATAATACTGAATCCAGTATGTATGACTTAAAAAAATAATTATATATCTATTTTACTAGTAGACACCTTAAGTTGTAAAACCAATTTTAAAACAGGTCATTTCTACATATATAAGCAAAAAAATTTAAATAATCTATTCCACAGAGTAAAGCTCCCCATAAAGAAGCAGTAAAGAAGAAGGCATTACATGTTTTTAGTTACCTGGTGTAAAGATTATAGTTTTTTCTTCCTCGTTTTGCTCTATTTAAGAATAGTTAGATATTTACTTGCAAATTTCAAGTTTTTCACAGTCCTGATTTAAACCCCAAATCATAGGCATGATAGACAGGTGCACTACTGTTATTGAATTCTTCTTACATACACAACACTATAAAGTTTATAGATTAAAAATTTCATTATATTAAATATAATTGAATAATATATCTAATTAAAAAAAAAAAATTAAAGAAAACTGATTTTTTTTATATACAGTATATAACTTTATTATATACATGTGATT
Source organism: Epiperipatus broadwayi (assembly GCA_028023455.1). NCBI lineage: Eukaryota > Metazoa > Onychophora > Udeonychophora > Euonychophora > Peripatidae > Epiperipatus > Epiperipatus broadwayi. The sequence continues at coordinate 2,543,420 of JAQFVV010012397.1, read as the reverse complement.
CACTTTAAATTTGTTTCATTGATTCCTTCTTAATATTTTTATATTACAGGATGATGGAAATGATTCTGATGACTTCATGTAATTCCTCCGTTCATAATAGATTTTAAACTCAATAACCATGAAGACCAAGTTTTACTTTGGACAAATATTTTTCATTTTGTGTATATTTTAAATTTTTTAATAAAACTCAAAAGAGTTGCTCTTATTTCTTTAACAAATTTTTTAGTTTAAATTTTGATTAATAATCAAAGAAATTTAATGTTTTTTTTTTTTTTTTAAATATTTATTATGAAGTTCACTGTATATAAGTACAATAGTATTATTCTAATAAAACTTAGCAAACTGTTTATGAGTCTGAGAATATGAAGTAGAAAATAGTGAACTTTTGCTGTACAAATTTTGTTGAAGAATTGAGTAATTTAATCAAAAAGTCTACTAAATGTCTAGTGTTTAAATTTTAAGATTAGCAAATAAGTTATAAAATGAAAATATTTGACATTGCCAATACATTTGAAATTTTCAACAATTTTGAGTATCACAAAATGTATTCAAGTTTTTATTTTTGGAAAATATTAAAACAGAAAGAATCATTTGTAATGTCAAATAAGGTTTTTAAATATTCAAGGCATATATAATTTTTTGAGCATTTTTATTGATCTGATCCTAAACAATAGATTTTGTCAAATAAATATTTATCATTTTTAGTCTTAAAAATTAGCAATATCATAAAGCATGGCATTTGCTGAATTATATTCCCACAATGTAATTGAATTTAATTACTAAAGTTATTGTTAATTAAATGTAATTGATTTCATTCTGAGAATGAGTTAATATTTAATTTCTCAAGATCAAATTTTTTTTTTTCATGGAAATAATGTCAGTTTCTCTTTATTACATGTGTGTAATTTAAATTAATACATTAAAGTTGATTATGTGAAATTCAAGCATTAAAATTATCAGTTATAAATCACATCTTTTTTTGTTCTAGTGAAAGTTTTATGATTGTTATCACTACTATGCAACCACTGCCTAGCTTGGAAGACCCTATTTGCAGTCTTAAGTTTCTGTTATTACTTCATTTTGTTTCTTTGAAGAATGAAATTTTCTTCTTTGTACTGAGACGATGTTACATGGGGAGTGACTCTTTAAAATAAATATTCTTTAAAAAGAGACCTATAAACCTTTATAAATATCATGTAATCATTTAAGCATGATAATGATAATACTCTAGTTAGAACATTTCATAATTTTAATGTTATAGATAATGAAAATAAAATTCTATAATAACACTTTCTCCATATTTATTATATTTTTTTTTCATTATTAATAATACTGCTTTAAAAATTAAAACATTTTTATTTAAGAAATAATCCAAAACAAATAAACACTATATCTTTACATAAAAAAAGAAAATATATAAATTGTTAACAACTGTTTTTCTAAAACAATTTGTAAGAAGAATTGTATAAAATTATTATAAAAATATGATCTATTTAATAAGTATTGCTTCTGTAATCAGTATATACATACATATATTACTTTTGAATAATTAAATAAATATTTTTTTTCCCCCTTCAAGAGAAAAGTAACAGCTTATGAAATGTGAAGCATCTTTGATTAACAACCTTTAAGGGGAGAACAAAATATAAACAATCTTTTATTATATTAATGGCATAATTATCATAAATTCATTATTAGTGCACTTTAAGGCAAACAAGCTCACAACATAATAGCAGACTTATAATATTTTTGAGTCAATTTGAATTACAATAAAAAATTTAAATACATAAAATATATATATAACTTTGAATGAATAAGGCAAAATAAATCACACTAGCAATAAATTAAAAAAATCAAAGCCCATATTAGAATAAATCTTCATATTATTTTTGCTTTGATTTTCAAAGTATATATGTTTGAGTTGGATGTTTCTCTGTTCATTTTTTCTTCTTTAATTCTTCAAATCGTTTTGTTAGATCATCAAAATCTACTTCTGGGCCATCTTCAGATTTTGAAAAACTTGTAGCTGGTACTGATGGTAAATTGGGTAACTCCAGAGTTGCTTTTAAATCATCTTTGCATGTTGGAGGTATTGCAACAGGAGGTGCAGATGGTAATTGAGGTGGACCTGGTAGCTTTGAAGTATTGTTATATGAGGGTAAATTCGGCAAAGAACTTTGAGGATATGGATTTGGTGGAACTGCCCAACCAGGGCCAGGAGCAGGAGGGAGATTGGGATAAAGTTCACGTCCAGGAACAGCACCCTAGAAAATAAAATAATCTTTATGTATGTAATGAAACAAAAATAAGAAAATTGAATGTGTAAGTTTAAACTATCTATTATGCCTCATCTAACAATTAAATAATTAATGATATATAATATTAAAAAAATTAAAATTTTTGATAATTTGCAAAATGAAATTTCTAATAACAAATTTCAATGGCAGCAAGGTGAAGGTTGAATTAGCTTTGAATAACCTACTACAAAGTAAAGGCCTCTCTAACATCCTTCAAAAAAGAACAATGAAGATATTACCAGCTAGAGCTAACCACCAAGTTCTGAGTTTTAAATTTTTTTTTTCATTTTATCTTTTAGCTAGAATACTAGATATTCATATGTTGACTAACAATTGAATAAGGTTGGATGAATTGACTATAAACAGGCTACTTAAAGAAAAATTCTAAAGTGGCTTGAGAATTCCCAGGTATCTGAAAAATTTTCTAAGATGTATCTTGATTAGAAAGACTTAGATCATGAGATATCCTAATCACTATTAAAGTGTTTCATTTCAATAAAAAGAAATAATTGCAGTGAAGAATATATCTACATATGTCATACAGTAAGGTTTCATATATGAGTCACAAATAACTCCAAAAATAGTTGGCCAAGGAAACAATCTGCTGGAAAATGAAATACAAACTTGCCATCCAGAAAAAGTAACAAGATGTATTGTAAAATTTTATTCATTTATTGATGATCTGTTAACGTGGCAATATGGCAATGATTAGCTATCATAACCAATGATATCTTATTCAAAAATAAATAGTAAAATAGGCAATTGTAATTCACAGATTAAATAGCAACTAAATCAGCATTTAATCCAATTATTTCCAGATTCAAACTCAATAATGCTCATTGTCCAAGATAAAACTTGTGATTTACTGCTAATATAATTAGTGCTATTATTGTTACCATGAATTTATGTTATCCTCAGAATTCAAGAATTCTCAGTCAATATTATTTATCATAAGGCTCAGCCTTAGCTCTGACAATATTTGGGTTATTGTATAACTTATTCACTTTCACAACAATGAAAATTTACTACTGGAACATGTGAATGTTTTCTATTGCCTGACAGCAAATTACCAATCTGTCTAGATTAACATCTGCCTGAATGCATCAATCCTAAACAATTGCTGATACTATTATTGCAAAGACATCCATCTGCCAGACATCATAAGATTACAAGGTCTGAATTATGTTGTAAATATTTTATATATATTGTACCTATAAAAACCTCCATTCAATTGGAGATATGGTTGGACTATTTTTCATTTCTAGATATACTAAAACACTATAATGTGTTTTTTCTATACTGTGAAAGATAGCTTATTAGATTTTCTTAAATCTTGTTTTATTATACACAATACTGCATTTCATATGTGATTGTTTACCAACTTAATATCTGTCATTAAGTCATTTTGGAAAGAATGTTTTCTATGATGTTTCAGAAAAAAATTGATTAGATTAAAGGAAAAGACTACACCCCCCTTACTCAAAAATTCCCTATTAATGCTTTTTTTTTTATATGATTCATGTTCCAACCTTTTAACAAATAGATACAACTATTTTTCTTACTATAAATACTTACATAAGAATATAAAATTATAGCTATTTTGTTTTATAGTTATGTCTAACAAATAAAACCAATTATTTTTCTTAATATAAATACCTAAGAAGATGCCTAAATATTACTAGTCACTATAACATAAATAATCATGAGATAAAAAAAAAAAAAGAAATGAATTTTATTTAATAAATATAAAAACAAAAATTTACTTATTACTTTTATTCTATTTACTATTTCACTAGATTACATTCAATTTTGACTTCCATATAATAATTACAAATTAATTATAATTTATGCTGATAATTAACAAATATTGATTTGAAAATTTTTCCTAATGGCATCCTGAAATGATGACAGCAACAACAAAAAAATTTTGAATATATAGCTGTAAATTTTCTTAAATAGACAAGTTTAGAAGAACTTAAGCTATTTTTGTCTGAAGGTTTGTAATGATAGCATTTTATTACTGATTATTTATTGGACTATTTCTCTCATCTAATATTAAGAGCTGAATGACTTTAAGAAAATTTAAACTTTATAAATATATTCAACTATTAGTAATAGTACACAGGCTATTATTTAACCCAACGTTTCGAGTGGTATTATTCTCCTTCAGGTGTTCTGTTGCTAGTCTGACCTGTGACAGTACTAGCATGGGAATCGAACCTAGACCTTTAGATTCTTAAATATTAAGATAACACTTTAACCATCTGAACTATTCTGCCAAAGGTAAGTCTATAGAAATTTCATATACTAATCTGTGAGGGTTCTTCTGATTTCTCCATTTTTTTTCTAAAGAAGGTTAATTAATGGCTTCCAGGCATTATGTATAATCACATTGGTTTGACTTATGGGGTTAGAAAAGAGAAAATAGACATATCAAAATAGCAGACCATGCATGTACCAATGAACATATATATATTCAAGTAAACATCACATGATCACCATTCTTTATGCTTACACATATATTCGATTGGGAAATATAAAAACATTAAATAAAGAAGAAAAAGTACAAAGAAGGAAATTCAAAGAAGCTGATCACATGACTTTGGCAAATAATCTCATAATATAATCCGGCGTGATTGTACATAATGTTTAGAAGCCACTAATTAACCTTGCTCTTAAGAAAAAAATAATAAGAAGGACTGTCGGAGATAAGCATTTGAAATTTCTACCAATTGTTGCTTTTGGCAGAATAGCTCAGTTGGTTAGAGCATTATCGTAAAATTCAACATTCAAGAATGTAAAAGTTCAGGTTTGATTCCCATGCTACAATTGTCACTAGTTAGGTTAGCAACATCTGAAAAAGAGAGGAGAATAATACAGCTAACCTGTGTACTATTACTAACAGTTGAATGTATTTAGAAAGTTTAAATTTTTCTAAAGACATTCAGTTCTTAATATTAGATGATGAAAATAGTCCAACAAATAATTAATATTGAACCATTTTAATTTAAATTATTAAATAAAGAAAGACAAAAAAGTGGGTCACCTAGTGGCTCTAGGAATACAATGTTAATTTCAGGTCCCCTATATTAGGTGGATTTAAATAAGGAGAAGGAGGCTTCACTATAATATTTTGAAGCCAAAATGAGGATAAGATCTTTACCATTAAATATTGTTAACAAAATGAAAACTTTTAGTTTTCTAATAGCAACAAGGTTTTAACTAACATCGTTGTAAAAACAAAGATGGCAGAGAACATTTCAAGACAAGTGCAAAATAGAGGGGAAAATATGAGTCAAGAAAACAGCAGTATACATAAACAACTGATGGAAGAAGAGAATCCAGTTAACAAAGAAATCACAGATGATTTGGACTATATGTCACCCAAAATATCACAAGGGAAAGAGGAAGTGAATGTCGTTGAAGACTTTGAAAAATTGAAAATAACGTTATCTAGAAAGCTAAACCAATTAGTAATAACAAAACTAAAATTAAATTTGAAACTAATGAGAGAAGTAATTCAAATAAATTATTTAATATTAATAACCAAGAATTCAAGTATGAAGAGGCATTACAATCAAAAATGAAAATCTATGCAAATGCAGTAAAAACTGGAGGGAATAGAAGTATGGGATAAACAACGTTATGCAAGAGGCTTATGATAATAATATATTGGATTTAACGGATGAGGAAGATGAACAATCAACCATTTACCAAAATCACTCAATGAATAACTTTTAATAAGGATTGAGAAATTTAAGGAATAAAGGCGAACAATTTTTTTTATCAAGAACATAACCACAGACAAATTCATCTGACATGCCAGATGCTACACTCCAGCTAGAAATATTTTTGTAACATTGATGGAGTTTTGTCATAATATTTTGCGGGCATGGGTCTGCACTCCTCTTTTCTTCCTCAGGGGTTGATGGGGGCCTGGTTTATGGGTGCGGGCTATTGACGATCATTGCTGCTACTCGGAAAACCTGCCGGGAGGGTACAGGGTCAATGTTTCAGTGCTATTTCCGCTCTGATAGGCTGCTACACCCCCTTGATGGGTTGTTTTTGAGCAGTGCAGATCTGTGCTCGTTACTTGTTCATTTTCCCCCAGTTGGCATTCCAATTTTGGGCAGGTAGACTGAAAGTGGTCCCTGCCCATTTGGACTGTTGAATTGGGTGACAGAAGTACCTGGAATGGACTCGGCATGGCTCGGCTGCCATCAAGGATTTAATGTCTAATGGCATTTGACCTCGATGCCTGTTGTGGTGGTTGGCGCAATGCTGGAAGTCCGCCTATTCAGCTGAAGCATTTGGGTCTTCGCTTTGGGGCCCCAGGGATGGAAATCATTGGACGATGGATGACTTCTTGGTGATTGGGCTATGTAGATCCATGTCCAGATACACTTTAAACAACATTATAGCAACCCCTTTATAGATATAATTGTTGGTGAGGATATGTACCTTTTGTAAACCTGGTTAATAATTGTTTTACCTTTGTAACATTGAATTTTTTGTAATCTTTTAACTAATAAAGGTTACTTTTGAAACTAAGAAAAACAGAAAACTCAATTTTTTTAACCTAAAGTGCTTCATTTAAAATTTATTCTCTTGCCAATATAGGAAATCTGTATCCATAGTTTTTTGTTTGTATGATAAGCTATCTCTTTCCATAGAAGAACAAAATAATTGCATCAGCAGGAGTTTCTAATCAAGGGCACAGTTTGATTTCTAGCTCGACTTTAGGTTCAATATCATTTGTATAGAAGAATATCATCTACTTCATAGTCATGATATCTTTCAGTTACAGATTTTATTTGTCTTTCTTATAAATTTATAAATTAATAAGATTTTTTTTTTTTTGCCACATCAATCTTTTAAATTCCTCTCCAGATACTTCTTTTTATTCTCACTTCAATCAATTAGTTACATTTATACTGTATAAAACTCTGAAAGCTTTCATTTGGGATTAGACTAGTTATAGGTATTGGTTTGAAACTGCCAACAAGCTAATAATCATACCTATAAGCATCATTTTAGGTTGTCATACAATAACACAGTTATATTGTGATAGGGTGCAAAAGCTGTCAAAAGATTGAACAGTGTCAACCAAGAAAGATATTTAGGATTTTTTTCTCCAGTCCATTAAAATTCCAGCAAACTATAACATTAATTCTCACATCCTCTTTAAACGAATCTATATGGTTATACATTTTTCCAGAAACACATCAAAATAAAGTTAAATAATGAGCCATACCCATAAATAATTTTCAACTGTTAACATCTATTAGCTAATTTACAGTAATTTATTTAGATGCATATCTGAATGCTCCTAGTAAAACTGGATTTAAAAATAAATATATGAAAGACTATTAACAACAACAGTTTTTAAATACTCTTACATTAAATTGTCTATTGAATAAATAAAATGAAAATTGCTTGTATGAAAGTTCTGAAGATCAAAAGTTTATTTAATAAAAACATACTTTAGAAATTTGCTGCTAATTTGCTTAGTTTTTTAATGTTTATACATTGTTAGAATTAATGTAATAAAATATAATTCATACAATAAAAAAACTGATTGCATATTTTTCTCTCACAAAAACTACAGTCCTGATTATATAAATTTTTTAAAAAAAAAGTAAAACATTTCAAAATATTACTTAAATATATAATACTTAACCTAATACTAAAAAAATAATCATCTTACCTGCCCTGCATAATATGGTGGAGGAGAATTCTGCATAGGAAAAGGAATACCTCCACTTGGACCTCCACCAAAATTATTGTTGTTATTATTTTTACCCAAATCAATAAGCATTCCTTCTGCAAGATATACTTCATCCTGATTCACACATGGGTCAGGTTCAAAAGGCACATTATGACTTTTTGCAATTTCAACCATATAACGTTCTACTAACACACGGGGAGGTGCTTTTGGACTGAGTTTATGCATCAATTTTTCATTTACAGACCTAAGAGAATTACAACAAGCTGCTTCAGCAAATATTTTCCCATATTTAAGTGTCAGTTGATCAGCAATAATTTTGAGTTCAGCAACATCTGTTTGCATACGTGGAGCTACCCAAATAAGACTGCTAACAGTCTCTTGAAGTCCTTCATCAAGTGTCCTTTAAAAGAAAACAATTATAATTTAATACAAACTGCTTAAAAACAAATACAATCACAATTCATTTTAATGATTAATCATAAACAGTAAATATTTATCCATAAAATAATTTAATCAAAAACTGGATGGTACTGAAACCCCAAATTTTAATAATATTTGAGACAATTAGTATGGAGCATTTTTTCTAAAAAATATATTTAAATTTTTGATAGCTAATGTTTCAATTAGAATAAAAAAATACCAGTTTTTATTGAATTATTTTGTTTTCTAAAATTATAATTTATAATGAAATGGTTTTTTTCTTGCTAATATAGTGTAAAATCTATCAGTTTTACAATCTATATAGAACTTAACCATTGAGCAAAAGAAAAGCCCATCAATAAAAAATAAAATGTTTCCATTTATTTTTGATTTCATGGCTAAGAGTGTATTAAATAAAATCAACAAGATAAAAATAATTTATTTATCAAAACAATATGAATTATTTAATAAATATATTGATAACCAACATGCAAATCAATTTCAAATGTCTGTATTTATTCTTGAACTTGCAAGTCATATTAAATATTAACTTATTTTTATTTCACACATATTTTGTGCATGGATTATCTTTTACTTTCAAAATTTTATTTAATACTCATTAAACAAAGATATAAATTTAAGAAGAAATGAGGATATTTCTTATGGATTGTCATTTTGTTATATTTTCTTATTGGTGTATTTTGTTGTTAAATTAACATTGTGTTGGTATCATAGAAAAATAAATAAATTTATTGCAAAATTAATAACTTTCTTGATTTTATTAAATGACATTTTATTTGTTATTGGTTAATTTTTCTCTTGCTCTGTGGCAAGTACTGCGTAGTTCCAATCAGATCGATTGTACACTATATTAGCATCATTTTTTAAATTTAAAAAAAAAATACATTTTGGAATATAATGAAAGTTGATTCTAAAAAAAAACTGTCTACTATTACAATATCAAAACTGTTAAAACACTGCTATATTTAGATAGTCCGATTTGAATGACTTAAAATTTTTTAAATTATTTTTTTCCAATGAATCCTGGATGTCTTGTTCATGATAAAATATTAAAAAACCATTAAAGAATGAATAATACTGTAACCAACCTCAGATTTGGAATGAAATTCAAATGCTTCTCATATAGTGATTTTTTTTATTATTGCAAAAGTTTTTTAACCACTATTCTTAGGATCATACTTCAAGAGTTGGAAAATGCAGTAATGAGATCTGATAAATGGAACACGGTCTGGTGAACAGATTCAGTTTGATAAAGTGAAATATATATTTTGACAGCAATGCAGGATGTCAAATGTAGTGATTTCTATTTTCATTCTAGCTTATAGAACTACTGAGTAATTAAATGGATTGTGGCTAGCACTATAAATAGAGTGATTATTGTTTTCTGACTAAATGACCTAAGGGAGTTACTGCTATTTTTCCCATTTTATAGATGAAATGATTTGAAAGTTTCACAGTATAGTTTTGAATTTAGTTTGTTGTTTAGCTGTAGGTCTTAAACTAATTTAGCAACTATATAATCTCATAAAAAAATTCCAGGCAACTTTGACAAAAGAAATGATAAATAAAATGAAGAGAGACTATTTTTCTTTAATACATTGACATAAACCTAAGAAGACATGATATTAAAGAGCTCTCAGCATAAACTAATGACATATAACAAATCAAGAAATGAAAAGAAAAAGACTAGTTGATATTTTTTTTGGAAAAAAAAAAAATAATTTGAATCAAACCAAGCAATAATAATTATACTGATTGCTTTAAGTAGTTTTAAACTACAATTTCTAAACTTAGATTACTGAAATAATAATAGATGTATAAATACATAAATTATCCCATACTTACAATATATCTGAAATTCATTAGCTGATAAATTACAATTGATGAAAAAAGTAAAAATAAACCATGAACCTAATACAGATTTACAATATAACATTTTTCTCAATAGAGATGAAAGCTGTGTCATATTAAAATTATTTTTGTTTATATCAGCTATCATCAAACGATTATATTGAAAACTTTTTAGCTAAGAAAAGTTAAATATCCATTTAAAAAACTATTGGATATCAAAGTAGATTGGCTACTATAATAAATACTTCAATACCAAATGATCAAATATACAAAACAATGAGATAATACATTTATTATTTGAGATGCACAACATTTCGGTAATAGAGATAAAAAAAATTTGGATGTGATATGACACACAAAATTTGTATAAGTGCTAATCATATTTAAAGTTTTCTTAATTTTATGTAATTTTTAAGTCAGTTCAATTCCGCTTGCTATCAATTTCATGATAACATTGAAAGAAGAAAAAAAAGTCTATTTCTGAAAAATTAATATGAGAAATCCTATCAATTTTTTTTCCTTCCATTAGCACTTTTCATTTTTAATTGTAATGAGAATTAAATATACATTACCATAAAATTGATGCTGTAATATCACCCCTATTACAAAAATAATAAAACTGATTTAGAAATATCAAGTACATCTGCCCATCTAGGCATATGCAGAAATAAGGTTAAAAATGAATAATTATTTGGAAAATAATAAAATTACTTCAGAAAGTTTTTGATGAAGAAATGAATGCAAAAAGCAAAAGGATGCTTTGCCAATTTAGTTATTCCAGAAGTAGGTAAATAATTCTTGAAAGAAATTTGGAAAAAAAAAAAAGCTCAGCATATTCTTAACTGCAAAAATAATAGAATATTAGTTGGATATTTAGAAAAGAATTTAAAAAAAAAGTGATGATAATATATAAAAAAAATTATAATGACACGAAGATCTTATAAAAATTTAGATATAGTCATAAAATTGGGACACTATAATAAATTATTACCATCAATTAATGATAGCTCAATCACAGTTCCATATAGACATGAGTTCTTGTAGAAAATTTAAATATACTCAAAATTTACATATGAGGATATAAATAAAACTAAAAATATTACATTTCTTTTATATGATTCAATGAAAAAAGAGAAAATTCATTCATTAAAAAAACTAAGATGATTTTAAAACATTAAAAAAAGAAAATGCAATTTTTATATTTATATAAGATATCTTTATCATAATACATATAAAGAAGTATATAGACAAGTGGTAACAAGATGACAAATAATACATCATGCAATAACAGATAAATTTGAATTACTGGTCTGATAAAAGTGATGGTATATGGGCCAGAGAAAGATTAAACAAAAAACATTTTGATGATGAAAGGCAAGAGAGTTCTTCAAAACTTTAGGATGTTTGAAAATTAAAGCTATTGGTTTGATATAATAAGAGTAATAGATGATTTCAAAATGGTTATATGCAGAACTGCTCCAACAGATCAATAATAAAGTAAAATTCCTGTAGTCAAATAAAAATAAAAAGTGGGTTAGTCATTAAGTATTTATATATATATTTCAAATAGTCATAGGTATCTTGGCTTATTATTGAGATCAAGATTTAGTGTTTGATCTATAAAGTAATAATCTGAAAACACTATCAGAGCAAACACAAACATTTTGTGTAGTTTCCAACAACTAAAATTTAGAAAAAATAACCTAGATAACTTTAAAAAGAATGCACACACTATGAAGTACAGTAGATAATCATTATCCTGATTAAAGAAAATATTTTTTTAAAAAAATTTAACTGTCAAAATATAATAATAATGTAATTCTGGTACAGTAAATTCTGAAGATCATACTGCTCAGTTCCTTTAGTCTTGTATATTCAATATACTCATATTCCTGACTTTTCTCATTTTTTGAAAATTATTTTGTTTTATCTCCATGTCAATATTTTTTCAGCACCTAGTTGCTTTTTAATAAAAGAAAGCGAAACAATTCCTCCCCCCCCCTCAAGTCTTTATTTGAGACTTTTCTAAATAAGATTTTCTAATAAATAAATATCTCAGTTATATTTCTTAAAACATTCCGAAAATCAAATATTAATCCATATTATTTCATTATAGTTAGATTTTTTTGTGAAGGATAAGATAAAACAATCCAAATAAAACCAGTTTGATGTCTAATGAATGAAAAACTTATTGATCAAAGAATATACGGAAAGAATGTCATAGAATCTTCAGTCATTCCTGCGATAATACTTATGAACTTCTGAGAGAAAAAAAAACATTAATTATTTTTAATCCTTTTCATCTTCATTAGAATAGTTGTGATTCTTTCATATACAACATTTATAATCAATTATATCAAACAAAAACATTTCTTTAATTAAAATTTAATATTTATTGCAAAAAAAATATCTCACCAAACACCATCTTTTCCCTCATAAAATTTCGTTTTGTCAAGCTAATTCACTAATGACTTTCATGTGAGAATCTATTTTAGAATTTGTGACAAGAATATAAGAGAATCAGATAAACCAATTCAAAGAAAAAAATTAGTGAAGAAGACATATTTCTTCTCCCAGAATCCATGCTTTTCATAGGTACCAAAAGCAATTTAGAGCATGTTATACCTTACTTAAATATTATTTTTTTTTTGTTTTCAGGCTAATTATGTATTATAAATAGCAATATATAAATAACTATTTAAAAAAGGAAAAACTTTATCTGCTAGTAATAGTAAAAAAAAAATCTTCAGCAAATTTTAACTTGAATGATTATCAACAGAAAGGGGAATTTAGGTGTTGAGATCCAATATAAGACTCCAAATGTACTGCTACCTTTAACAAATAAAAAAAGTTTATTTCATCACAGTGATGTAATTATTATAAGTAAAATAATTATATGTAGAGTTATTTTATTTAATTTATAGCATAGAAGTGAGACCTTCTATATATATAATATGAAAAAAAAATTCATTTAAGGACACTATAGTCTACTATTGTAAACTTACACCTTCAATGGATTGGATATGTTAAATGAATGAAGAAAACATGATTTTCTAAGAAAACATTTAATGGTGAACTTGGGCGCAGTTTTAATGGGAAAAGCAGACCCCATTTACATTATAAGATTATCTCAAAGTTATTACAAAGAAGTGCCATGTTAATTGCTTTCATTGGGAAAAAATAGTTGAGCAGAGACATGAGAAATCTACCACTGACAAAGTGTTCAGGTATTCTTTTCAATAAAAAAAATTAAAAGACACTCTTAAAATATCAAATAAACAGAATAATGAATCAGCATGATTATTTATATGTGGATTTTTCTTGGAATGGCATAATTATATGAATGGCGCTGCTGATATAAATAATTGTACAAAAGATGGGATGATTGTGTTAAGAGGATTGTTGAGTGTTGTAGTAGTAAGGAATGGGATAAAAGAATAGATTTATTAATAAAGAATACAGAATTAGAGAGATGGAAAAATAGTATGAAGAGTAAAAAGAGTTTAAATATATATAGAAATAAACAGAATATTAGGTGTGAGTTAATATATGATAATAGTAAGGAAAGTAGTTTATTAGTTAAGGCTTGAACGGGATCTAGCTACAAGAGAATATATATGTAAATGGAAAAAAATGGGTGATTTATTTTGTAAATTATGTAAGGAAGGAATAGAAAATATTAGGCATTTGTTAATTGAATGTAAATGCTTGAAAACAGAAAGGGTACATATAATGAAGTTATGGAAGAATAAATATGAAAAAAGTGATTATACAGAAAGTGAATTATTGGTTTTTATGCTGAGTTTGGGAAAAGATAAAGGGGATTCAGATATAAAGGTTATAGAGTTGACAAAGATTATGTTGTGGAAATGGGATGGAGTGGAATATGGAAAAATTTAGAGTGGTGAATGGAAAATAAAGTGGCTAACATGTTTATCTGGGCATAATTGCTGAGATATTCTTGATTTCGTTTAAGGAGAAGCCACAATATATCACGTCACATCAAATAAATTTTTTTGTGTATCTGATATCATAATGACCAATTTTTAAAAGTTCTATAATTAATTAACTTCTAAATTAAAACATATGATATAACAAAGATAAACAATTTGTGAGCTACATAGAGCATATATTAATATACACCAAAGTTGAAAACATTTGTTAAAATGAAAAGAAATACTGTGATATAATTAAAATAATAACAGGCTGCAAATAATGAAAATTTTGATAAGAATATGAAATCCTTATATTACAATAAAAAAAGAAAACACTTATATGAGCTTCAAAATTATAAATAAAACAAAATTAATGTTATGTATTTACATCTCTTTTCAGTAATAAACTTATTAATTTTGAGAAGGGATTAATTATAAGTAAATACAATATTTTTAAAATATCTTGCAATGCCCACTAGTAATGAAAGAAGTATGCTTGTTTTTATTTATATCACCCCAATTGATGAAAATGCTTGCTTTCATAAAAATCTGTTTACAAAAATAAAAAAGCATGAATCAAATTTCATCTATAAAGTTCTTTGTTATTGTCAACATACTAAATTATCTAGTTATCAAAATCTTATCAAATTTAACCGATATAATCATTGAAATTCTTATTAAATTGACTTGAAAATTACAATTCTTTTCTCAAGATGCAATTGTGAAGATATCTTCTTTATGCAATACCATTTACTATGGAAGATCTATGTAAAAACAGATTAATAGACTTTTTTTAAAAAATAATACATAGTATAAGCCATCATAAACAAAGCAAACCTTCAACTTAAAAATAGTTAGAAAAATCTTTAAAAACTATACTCCATCTATTAATGCACTTTCCACAATGCTTTAATTTCTTATGACAATTTGGATTGCCTAGCAATCTTCTTTAGATCTCAAAAAAAAAACTCTCACAGAAAATTAAATAAAACATTGTGATTTTTAAAGATTTAATCAAAATAATGAAATATGTTCTTCAGGCTTGATCTATATTGTATTAAAATAGACTAGATATCAAATAAATTATATTTGTGTATTAAAATGTCACAAGAAAGCTTTTCATCAAATACTGAAGAATTTGATGAACAAGCACATTATCTGCCAGTAGATTTTTGTTTTTTCTTAAAGTTTTAAAGAAAGTCATGTTGGTTACTACATACATTCATGTATTATGGTCATGATATAAAATACAAACCTGAAATTAGAAAATTTCAGATAACTGAGAATTTCTAAAGCAAATTGAGAATTTTTTCAGACAGCTGGATCATACCCAAACTAGAGCCATCCAATATTAACTGATAAATGATTATGAACATTTAGCTAGAGAATAATTGGATTAATAAAATGTCAATGTGCTGGGCAACTACTTATATCATCCTTATTTCATCTTCTATGATTTGATAAACTATAGGATACTATAAAAAATCCTTAGCTTACAGATTTTTTTTACTATAATAATAGTTTTCATTTTGTTTCTAACTTCAGATTACAAGTTTCACAGATTAATCTCTGACATATGTCAACTTATTCAAAATAGGGAAATTTTAATGACTGCACCATTTCATGGTAAAAATTTTGTGACTATGAATTTTAACTGGATATGTTTTTGAAAATAAATTAAAATATGATTTCTATGATGGAATACAACAATTTATTTAACTAATTAAAAGAAGTGTTTACAGAATAGCTTAGCGAAAAATATTGTATTAGAGAATGAACGATTCAGTATATTAGATTAGAATGAGCTAAAAAAAATAATGAAGTATTAGTAAGGCTTGTTGATCAACATTGGTGCCTGAGGCAATTATTTTACGATTAGTGAAAAGGTTTATTTAAAATGATCTATTGAATAAAGTAATGAATCTGAAAAAATATATATTTCAATTAGGTGCTTGAGTCAATGATTTTGTTGCCTCATCAATGAGCTACCAAGATGAATAGTAGGAATGAAGAAATTAAAGAAATAATTGGAACAACTTAGAATATTTAAATATTTTGAATATTATAGTAAGTTATAATATATTGGACATAACTGTATACTGAATTAGATAAGAAATAGGTTAAACAGATATTTAATAATAAGAAAGTATGTAAACTACAAATTATTTGAAAATTAATTTTTATTCAAAATATATATTTGGGTGTATGAAACTGAAACATGAACAGCGAAAATGAGTAAATTTTGATATTTATGACAGTACAATGTAAACGAATAGAGTTAGGATATTTATGATCAAATGGAAAAATAAAAAGTAAACAAAAGAAAAAGATAGGGTAAAATAAGATCATTATTTAACTATTGAATATATATTTTTTAAAATTATAAAATTGGCATAGATATATAGTGTGAAATGATAAAAAATCCAGAAATTATGATAATTAGTGGAGGTAAAAATAGTTAACATGCTTATTTGCTTAATTGACGACAAATCAGCTGAGAAGATGGAAAAACAGATAGATTAGATTTGCCATGGGGTAATTTGTCAGCCCAAAGGCAGATTGTTGCAACTAAGCATTCGAACACTACGATCAATTGATAAATAAATAATCTATATTTCAAGAAATATCCATTTCTAAAACAAAAAATTAACTCAATATTTACATGTATTCATTTAAAAAAGTTTGAAAAATAATTTTCTAAACAAAATAAATTACAGATAAATTTAATTTTGGACCTACTTCATTTGTTGGACTAATCCGAATCTTGCTAATAACTGATCACAATACATTTCAACTAATTCCATAGCTTCTACCATATAATCTTCTCTTACTATATGCTCCACTCTTATTCTCGCTCTTTCTTCTTTGCCATTTGCTATATAGTCAGCAATTTCTTTACGGGCCTTGAGAGCTAATTCAGTTTTCTTTTTTTCTAATAATTTGAGACGATTAATGGCTAATCGCAAATTTGTTTTAAGTTTTTGATAGCTAGGACCGCTACTGAACATAGTGAAATAACACAATTTTTGATATAATAAATAGCACAATTTCCGGAAAATGGTAGATTGCTGGTCATGGGGTATGACTAGTAAGCTTATCTATTACGTCACTTATTCCGATTGGGAGACAAAACACATGTCAAAGGTTTATTTACAAAGTTAGTCCTAATATTAAAACTATTCTTCTCCAATATATTTATTCTCCAATTTTTATTTTTTGACAATTTTTTTGATCAATTATTTTAACATTATTCCGAAACTAATGTTTCATCATAATCTGTTCAATTATTGAAATAAAAATATTTAAAAGTTAAATTGTATTTATTTTATTACGGAATATTAATTTTATAAAATCACCAAACAATGTCAAGTTATAGGTGTGCCCGAACAAAGAGCATAAAAAATAGAATACTCAAAAAAG
Source organism: Epiperipatus broadwayi (assembly GCA_028023455.1). Lineage (NCBI taxonomy): Eukaryota > Metazoa > Onychophora > Udeonychophora > Euonychophora > Peripatidae > Epiperipatus > Epiperipatus broadwayi. The sequence continues at coordinate 2,525,748 of JAQFVV010012397.1, read as the reverse complement.
TGCTGCCACTTATTAGGAAACTCGTAAATATTAGAGCGATAAATGTGTAAATACAAATTACTTTTTGCTAATGATTAAAAATGAATTACACACTCATAATTCCCCCCCCCCCGTAATAAACATTATAATAAATAAATTCTTGTTCCTGCTTTTTTAATTAATTATAAAACTACTGTATTGTACATTTACACGTAAAGCATTTCAGTATTGAACTTGAAAAGTTAAAAAAAAAAATAGTAAAACAATTTTCTTAAAGATGTCGCGACTGTTCTAATGCAAAAAGTTAAATATAAAATGAAAAATTCTTTATTAGAAAATTTAAAATGTTATTATTAATTTTTTTTAACATGCTTAATGAAATATTAAAAGTTTGTACGTGAATGTTTTTGTTAATCCTTCAATATATTAAGAAGTTAAAATAAAATTATCGATTAATCTACTGTATTTGAGATTAAAACATGGCAGCAAGAATAAAAATTCCTCGGGTTATTCAAAATTGTATAAAGTCTAGGTAAATAATGTTAATATTATGCTTCTCATTTAGCTTTAAGTTTCCTAAAAAGTAATATTTTTTCTTTAGCTTTTTAAACTATTATTTTTTGTAAAGATTATAACATTTTAAATTAATCTTAGAATAACAATTATATCGGCTTCTAGCGATCATATAAATAGTATTTTTCCAGAATGTTATTATTATTGTCTAATTTTCACGGCTGCTCAAAAGTGCATTTATTATTATTATTATGACAAAGTAAACTTTCAAACATTATGAATGTTTCTTTTGTAGTAGATTATCTAATAATTTTATTATAATAGGACGATTTCAACATAAACATGCTCACGTGCATAATTTAAGCACTACTCTAGATCTAAATCTGATTAAGTATCCTATTGTTAATTTTTTTCTGACTGTTAAATTCTCAAAAGTCTTCTCTCCAGTATCGTAGTTACAAAAGCATCAGTTCTTCTATTTTTCATTGTTCACTTTTAACACCCATAGAAAACCATAGTTGACTCCATTTTAAACAATTCTGATCTTTGTTTTTAAAGCTAAGTCTCGGTGTCCCTACACCGAAAATCTCCTTATATTTTATTGCAACTACACGGTATTAGTTTGCAATGAATTTCTGGACAGCGGAGCATATTGAATTATGTTCCAATGAGTCAAAACTGCCTCTTTAATGCTATTATTATCAATCTTGAAATCCGCTGCTACTATCATTGTAATCTTTGTTTTGTTTTTTTCATATTTATCCATAATCTTTTTTTTTCTTTCTATTTTTTAATAGAATCTTGAAGTGTTCAACATGACGTTATCAGTAAATCCAAGATTTTACGTTTTTCTACAAATCTATATTTACATGTCTTCTTCCATTCATATTTCCCTCATTACATATTCAATATACAAGTGGAATAGACAGATAATATAATAATAGTGCAAAAACTTTAGTAAATTAATAAATTAAAATTGTAAGTAACAGTGAATAATTATTTACAATTAATTATTGTAATAAAATATACAAAATTTATACAAGCATTTTTACCGTACAATTACCTATGCCCTGAGGCTTGCTAACAAACAACAATATAGACCGAGATGGCCTTTAATTTTGCCTAGATCCCTCCTTTGCACCTTCAGCGGGGATTCACTGGGTAAGAAAGCCAGACCAGGCCCTTCTTAGTAGAGTGCCCAATCTTTAGTAGCAAATACTTTTTATAGGTAGTTTCCCTTCCAGTCTGTGAACATTAGGATCCAGTGGACACTCCACTCTATTGGTCATTTATATTTATTCCTATGCTTATTGGTTTGCAGTGCTGCATGCTCAATCCGGTTTAAATCATGCTCGATCTAAGCAAGTCTATAGAAAACGTGTGCACGTATTTTAATTTGCGCAGCACACAACACTATCCCCCACTACTCCTGAGAAATGCCTGCTTTTCTGGAGTCGCATATTCTTTTAATAGTCTATTTCTCCATTTAATAGTAATCATAGAATTAGTTTTTTGGCTTGCCTTATCATTTAGTACTCTACTATTATTGTTCACTTTCCAAGTGTTCTTTAATAAACAACACAATTTCCATGCGGCAAATATCTTGATACTTAGTTATTACGAATGACATTAGACAAGCAGTTCATCAATAATAAAAAGTAACACAATTTCCATGCGGCAAATATCTTGTAACTTAATTATTACGAATGGCATTAGACAAACAGTTCATCAATAATAATAAAATATATATGTATAGTCAAAATTTAAATGTGTAGATCTTTTATAAAAATAAATCATAATGGATGCTTACACTGAAAGTTAGTTTTAAGAATGCCATTCTAATGATGGTTTATTACCAATTATCAACTAGTCACATATATAATCTTATAGATAGGCAGGTGAGCGACGTTTACAACGAAGTCTGGTTTCTTCCTGTTCGTCAGTCTCATTCAATCTGGGATGCTGTATCATGACTTCATTTGAAACTTCCTCTGCTTTATCACCTAACTCTATGAGGTCTTCTGCACCGTCTTTATTAACTATGTTATGATTTTCAATTGTATCTTTATCTCGAGTTTCCATATTATAGTCGAAGTTTACTTTGGTCCAGTTTTTTTGGACATGATTTATATGTCGACGGTAGCTTGCCCCTGATTTGGTTTGTATTTCAACGATTTGATCTGAAATAATTCTTGGTTATTATACCATCTGTCCATGTTTTGCGTAATGTATCGCATACTCATACATTATCCCCTGCAGCATAAGTATTTTTCTTGATTGCTGGTGGTTTTCCATGGTCAGGCATTAGAATGGACAGCTTGTTATGAGATTTTCTGCCCATCAGTATTTCAGCTGGTGATTTCCCATTGGATGTAGTTGGTGTAATATGTTGGTGCAGCATTGCAATGTTTAATGCCTCAGATAGCTTGATTTTATTTAGTCTATTTAATACTAGTTTCAAATGCTGGACGGCCTTTTCCACGATCCCATTGGATTCCAGGTGATATGGAGAACGGATGTGATTTATTCCCCATTCTTCCACAAACGACTTGAATTCGTCGAAAGTAAAAGCAAGTCTCATTGTCTAAAAACAAAATTTCCGTTGATCCCTGGTGAGAGATTATTTCGCTTAGAATACGAATAGTTTCTGCTGAACTAGTATTTTTGGCTATCTTGTATTTCTGCCCATTTTGAGCCAGCATCTATCAATACTAAAATTAATTTACCGTTTATTGGTCCAGCAGGGTTTATATGGACCCGGCTCCAAGGTTTATCAGTTTTGGGCCATGATATAAATTTCTTTTGAGGTGCGTTTATGGTTGCTTGGCAAGATTTACATTTTTTAATGACCTTTTCTATTTCTGTACCCATGCCTTGCCAATACACATAACTGTGGGTTAGTGCTTTTGCGCGAACGACCCATGGATGCCCTTGATGTAACATTTCTAATATTTTTGAACGTCCGACAGGGGGAACCAATACTTTATTTGCCATTACTATGTATCTCTTTAATGTTGATAATTGTCGGCGCATATTCCATAAAGGCTTATATAAATAGTGAGGTCGTTTGCTGCGCCATCCTTTCCTAATCCAGTTTACGAGTATCTGGGATCTGTCTGTTTCTTGAGTCCACCTGGCTATAGTGTTGCTAGTTATAATTTCTGGCTTCCAATGGTCTAAGTAATTTATGTCTATTTCAGTGTCCATTTTCTCTGTTACATCTTGTATGCGTGATAGGGCATCCGCATGCTGTATTTGATTCCCTTTTTGATATACTAATTCATAATTATATGAAGATAGCAAATTATACCAGCGAATCATTCTTGAGCTCAAATGGTCAGTGCGGCTTTTTTATTGGTGAATATTCTCAACAATGGACAGTCGTCTGTTATTATTTTAACTGATTGCTGTAAATGTATTGGTGGAATTTTCGAACCATTGATATAACAACCAATGCCTTATTATCTAGTTGGCTGTAATTATTTTCGACTTTTGACAACATTCTAGACATGTATGCTATTGGGCATTCGCTATTCTGCGACGGATGACTGAGTACCGCCCCAATTTCGTATTCGAATGCGTCCATTGTTAATATTACATCGAGGTTACTGCTGTAATGTACTAACAATTGGTTTGACATAAGCAGTGCTTTCGTTTTCTGAAAAGTGCTCTCTTAATGTACTAACAATTGGTTTGACATAAGCAGTGCTTTCGTTTTCTGAAAAGTGCTCTCTTGCGGTTCCTTCTAACACCATCATTGATTTTTGCGAAGTAACTCATACAAAGGCATGGTTATGTGTGCCTTCCCCTTCAGAAAATTTTTGAAAATATTAACCAATCCCAAAAAAGCCTGCAGTTCCTTGATGTTTGTGGGGGGGTAGCGCATTTATGATAGCTCTAATTTTACCCGGATCGGGTCTTATTCCTGTGCTTGATATAATGTGTCCTAAAAACTTTATTTCTTTAGCACACCAAATATACTTTTGCATGTTTAGTTTTACACCAAACTTTTCTAGCCTTTCGCAAACCTTGTCTAATCTAATTTGTAATGCCGCTTTGGAGTCCGCTGTTATCAATATGTCATCAAAATACAGTGTTGCTCCCTCCAATCCTTCCAACAGCGTGTCTATTTTAGCTTGAAAAGCATTTGGCGCGATTTTTATGCCGAAAGGTAGATGATTATAATTATACAATTCCTTGTGTGGTTGTATGGTAAGGAGCACCGCTGTTTCCTTTGTCATCGGAATCCGATGAAAAGCGGCATTCAAATCCAACTTTGTGAAGTAGTTTGCGCCTTCCAATTCAGCTAATATCTCTCACACATTTGGGACAGGATATGGGTTTTGGCCATATTTTTGTTTACAGTTAGCCTGTAATCCCCGCTTATTCGGATTTGTCCATTTTGTTTCGTTATGACAACTATAGGAGTAGCCTATTCTAAGTCTTCGACCGGAGTTAATACGCATTTCTTTACTATATTTTCTATAGCTTCATCTTGTGATTTCATAGCAAAAGGTATTTTTCTAGGCTTGCAGTGAACTGCTTTTGTGCCTTCATGAAGTTCAATTTCCACAGCTATAGTATTGATTCGTCCCTGCTCTTCAGCAAACAGTTTAGGGAATTTAAGCTTTACTTCCCTTTCTATGTTAATTTTGTTTACCATACATATTTTAATGCCTAACAGGATAAACATAAAAGAAATAAAGATAGCTTTACCGTCTAATGTTATTGGTTACTCAATCTTGCAATATGTGGCTTTAGACTACTGTAATAAAAGATTTTATTATTTCTAATGCAGGTTCTTGACTATTTATTGATTATTTTCAAAATTTGTATTGCATATATAGACAATTTATCAAAAAGTTGGAAATCCTTGAATTACTTATCTTTTTTGCAAATAAATAAATTCTAAACCATAAACAATTCTTTTATATACTCATTCTCCTTCAACATTGTATTTTATCTTTTAGTTTCCACTGTTTTTCTAATATATTTTTCATAATTATATTGAAAATCATTACTTTATCAGTTTTAACTAATCATATTAATTTGTAGTTTGCTAAATTTGGAATTAAAAAATAAACATATTAAATACAATTATTAAATATTAATTGCAATAGCACAATAATATTATTGTGATTCTAGTTTTGCATGGAGCAGAGAGTTTTCTTATTAGAGAGGGAAAATGTTCAAGGAAAAATGGCTAAGATAACTTAAATAAATATTGAAAAGTCTAGGTGAAAAAATATCACATTGAATTGGATAGATTCATAAGGAAGTAATGAGTTATATTGTAAAGGAAAGGATACAATGAGAAATGGATTGATAGATCATTTTTAGGAATAGCTGTGAACATTTGAAGAATAAAGAAAGAGGAAGAGAAGTTTGATAGAACTTGTGATGAATATATATATATGTGTGTAATAATATTATGATTCGATGTTTGTATTTTTAAAGCAATATACGTAATTATATAACTGAATATTTGTAAATACAGTAACTGAATAATTAAAAAATTTTATCCACTTAAGAGTGCTTTCGATTATCCCAGTAATCTGTGTCAACTAAAGCTTTGAAATGCTAACTTTCCCACAATTCCGTGATCTTAACGTTTGCTGCTTGCCTGTTAATTAAGTCGAGTTTATATTTGTATATTAGCATAGCCTCCTTTATTTTTCTTTTATTGTTATTTTTTTCAATTTGCAATATTTTTACACTGTTAACATTGAAGTCAAAACCATAAATACATGATTTATTATGGTCATAAAAAACAGATGCTGAAATATTATTATCTACTATGCAATTTTGTTTCGATTTCTGAATATGTTTTAATAATAGCAAATGTTCTTTAGTTCTTTTTTCCAACGTACATCTAGATTCACCTATATATTTACTGCCACACCTACATATCCATTTATAAATGACACAATTTTTATTTATAAATGAGGTTTTATCTTTGGAGTTATTTATTAATTTGTTTAATGTAGGTGTGTAAAATGCAACATCACATATATCTTTATAAATTTTCGTCATAAACTTTACTTGATAATTTGAAATATATGGGATTGATATCCATATTTTTTTATTAGCAGGAGAACCAATATTATTAAAATTTTTATTTTTATATTTTGTATTAAAATCTCTAATAACATTATATATGTGATTATAACTATAGCCAACATTTAATAATTCATTTGAATATATTTCAATATTTTTGCTTTTATCTGATGAATATTTGCAAAGACTATTATTTATAAATAAGAAGGACTTCAAACCTGCCATTTTGTGTGACATTGGCACTTTTGATTTATATGGAATATAACCTCTTTTTACTATTGGTTTAATGGCCATACAGTAATCCAGCATGCCTTGATTCCTAGTTATTTTATGATCGAACAATTTTAACAGTGTAAAAATATTGCAAATTGAAAAAAATAACAATAAAAGAAAAATAAAGGAGGCTATGCTAATATACAAATATAAACATGACTTAATTAACAGGCAAGCAGCAAACGTTAAGATCGCGGAATTGTGGGAAAGTTAGCATTTCAAAGCTTTAGTTGACATAGATTACTGGAATAATCGAAAGCGCTTCTAAGTGGATAAAATTTTTTAATTATTTAGTTACTGTATTTACAAATATTCAGTTATATAATTACGTATATATATATATATATATATTTAAGTACTAATTCTTTTTCTCATTTATATAATCTAACACTTCATTATTTTTCATAATCCACTGATAATTATAATAGATTTAAATATTTTATATTACATCATGCTATATTTTATCAAATGTATTTTAAAGACAATTATTTTTTCTTTTAAAGAATATTGAAAAGATCTTATACTTGGTTACATGCCTGGAGACATTTGTCATCATCTCCATCAAGTGATGATGATAATAATAAAAATACTAATGGACAACAGCTATTTTCTATTCTGAAAGGTATGGATGTAGTTTCAGGTGAAAGCAAACGTTCTCAGATGGGAGAAGTATCTTTGTCATCAAAAGATCTATCCGACAGGTAAATTGTTGGTTTTATCTATTTGGTAGACTCTAATTTATACATGATAATTATTTTTTACTATTATTATTATTATTAATTGATATGATTATTAGTAGATTAATTAATTTCTAACATCAATTATTTTACATTGTTGTTAGAAATTGCTGGTATATTTATCAGAGTACTATAGTATTTTTTTAAAACAAAAACAAACTTTACAAAATTCAGCAGGACTGAAGCAGAAATCTTTTAGAATTTTTATGACCATTTTTTAAAATCTGATTAAAAAAAAAAAATTCTATTGAGGCAATTGTGTTCTTTTCTATATGTAAAAGACAAGATATGCTTTCCCAGTTTCATAGAATTGAAAAGTTAGTTTTGTTATTGTATTCATATATATCTATTGACCTTAAAGAATTTATATCTAATTCTTTTCAAGCTTTGTTTAACTAACTGAGTTATGATTGATAATGTGATAAATGATTTTATTGCTGAAAATAATGTTTTAAAAATTTATTTTAATATTATTATTTATTAAGTCATCTTGTTCATCATAGTTATTTTGCAATGATTTGATTCTGCAGGTAGTCTTAGCACAATGTTTAAAATTTTTTTATTTTATTATATTTCACTAACTGCAATAAGGATATTAAATTTAAAAAACTTCATTGGTTAATACAGTGTTAGAGTAATGGGATCTAGAGCTCAAAATCCATGAATCAGTTTATCACTTCTGATAAAAATTTATAAATTAGAATTTTTAAATTTTGGTGTACATCTATTTATATAAGCAGCATTGTGTTTATCTTGATTATTTTCTCATCTTGTATATTCAGGGAAGTACTCAATCATATGTTTGAATGAAAGTATTACTTTATGCCATATTAACCATTGTGAATTAGTGAATAAAAATAAATGGCTCCAAAATGCAAATTAATAACTAGGGAAATTCTGCAAGTCTAAGAGAAGTAAAGAAATATTCTCATAATAAAATGTAAACGATTTTGAAGTGAATGCTAAAAAAAATTAAAAGTTCTGATTTAGCTAGATATTGTTTTTTTATAATTTCATTAATATATTTGTAGATTACTTATTTTTGTTAATGCCACAATGTGCAAAATTTTTGTTTATTGTTTAGTTTCAGATATTCACATTAAAGTTTAAGACTCAATGATAGTAGATATGAGAAGACTATTGTGCTATATATTCTTGTTTTGATTGATTAATAATTTTCTTTAGAGTTGAGAATTGACAAATATGTTTATTACATTTTGTAAATACATAGATATATTTAAATGGCGTATACATATATATTTGCATATTTTATATGTTAGTATTTGTACATATATATAGACACACATACACTCAAAAACAGTATGTATTTTTTCTATATAAAATAATAATACTTAAGAAAATTACATTAAAATTCAATAGAAAATGACTGCTTGAAGATCAGTGAACATTTGAACACCAGAAATGACAGGTTGAGCTTCGCTCTAAGTCCCTTTAGTTCCCATGTTTCTCATTCTTTCCAAAACTGTACAAGTTATAGATAAAGTTAATAGATATAAGCTAAACAATAAATTTTAAAAAATGTCATTATTAGAATGGATAGGCTTAAATATGGGTGGGTAACGGTGGGGGGTTGAGAGGAAATTAATTAAATTTGCAAAAAATAACAACTTGTTTATTCCAAGTTGTTATTCTTTTTCTTATTGTATTTGTAATTAGTTGCTTAATTTTTTCAAGGAAAAAAAAATCTTAATTGAAAATGGAGAAATACAAATTGTGCCCAAAATAAAATCAATTTCATTTGTTCTAAAACAAGGATATTGTTCAAGATATAATAATTTTTAATAAATTTTAATATTGATAATGATTTAATCTTATAAGAGATTTTTAGTATTTTGATATTAAAATGGAAAAGCTTGAACTAATAAAAAATATCTCTATATTATACTAGTTTAGGCCCTGATCCATTTAGAAATAAATGTTTGAACATACAAGATTTCTGGCCACACACTAAAATAGGTATATAAAATAGAAAGAAGGAAGTAATAAAGTTAATTCCTTAAGTGGAATTAATACAGTTATGTAGTGTATTAATAAATGATCCACAATCCGTTTGTCTGTGTTTCTAAAACTGACATTGATAAAAGGCAGAATTATACAATTTATATGTTTTAAAGGGAAATTTGTTGAAAAATACATCTATTCTACTTATAATAGTAAAGCCCTTTTAAGGGCTCAACTTATAAGCAAAAGTAATTGGATCAGAATTTTTTTTTTCTCTAAAAGTCACAAGTTATTTTTTTTTTTTTTAATTCGTATTCATACTAGCAAGAGACTTTTTTTTCTTCTAAAAATGGCATCGATATTACAAAAGTTGTGAAAGATGGCAGTTTTTAATTTTTGTGTTTATTGGTGAAAGCTTTCTTATTTTAAAAAAAGCTGTAATATTGTCATTGTCAAGGACTTTTGGATTACCTCAAACAGTAACAACTGTTAAACAGCATTTCAGAAATCTAAGCTGATTAGAATGGCATTTTCTGTTAATTAAGAAGCAGCTAATTTGTAAACTATTTTACTACAGCTAATATGGAAAATGGCACAATAGCTAAAAATCTCACTATGCTAAAGTGAAAAACCTTATTAGTACACTAGTCAACTAAACCTGGATTTATGTATTCTCCTGCAAATGCTAATTTTAAAAATGTGTCGTTCCTACATGCACCAACTATTAAGGATTTAGAATTAATAGTACCTATCTATCTTTTACATGATTTTTATGAGCCTATCCATGATGAATGCATAAGTTGGTCATCTATTATTCTATCCAGAAAATAACTCAAGAAAAGTACATTAAATGAAGTGTTAAATCTTCCCAATAAAAATTGTCTTACAATTCAATTTTTTAAAAAGGTTGGAACCTATTTTTAGTAGATTAATTAAAGAGTAAAATCAGAATTCTGATGCTGTGGTAAGATACATTTTTATTTAAAATAAAAAGTCTTCATAAAAAAATAATGATATTAATATTTATAGCAAATATTAAACTTAATATTAAATATCTCTGAGTAATTTTAACGTTTTTTTTTCTTGAATATATATTTAATATTTATTATGACTTGTATATGTCTTTTTATTGATTGATTTATATTTTTCCAGTCTTTATTTGTATTATTAAAGTTATAGTTGAATAATCATAATTATATGTTTGTTTTATATTAGATGTAAGCACATTGGAACTCATAAGTTGAATTCCATCTAATTAAATGAGTTTTTCCCGATACGAATACATACCCCACTAAACATATATGTATATATTTTTCTTTATGCATTAGTTTCATCCTTAAGTATCATATAAGGAATGTAAGTACTGTAAATGTATAAATAATTTTTTTTTGTTTTATTATATTCATAAATTAAGTTTAGTTATCCATTTCTCTCATTCTAAAACTAGCTAAATATACCTATTACTCATATTCTGTGATGCATTGCTATGTTTTCTTTTTTTGAGCTAGTAGTGGATAAATGGAGGAGTTATCAGATTATAAGAAGCTAAGAAGGGATTTGAATCTGTCCTATAGATGTTTCTTGTTTTAGAGGTGACACCCTAATCTGTAGTATAGAAAATATGTTTTAAATAATAAATAGCATCTATAGAGACAAGTGATGGATCCTCTTTGTACTTAGATATGTTTGATGGAAATGATGATGACAAAATATGGCTGGGTATCCAATCTGATCATCATTAGTTAGGTATTCAAATAGTCAGTGTGGCTATTTCTAACATCCATTAATCCCAGAGTTTAAATTCTCATATATTCTTATATAGAATTGTATAAATCTATAAGGGGAGGAAAACCATAGGCCCATTTTAATACATATAGCTTTGGAGCGTCTTAATAAATAGTTATGTTTAGATTTATGCCTTTTAAGAACTTGTTAAATTCAAAGAGTTTAAATGATTTGAATAATGAACTGAGTCATCTTATTTTGTGTAAAACAAATTCAATTGTTGGAGGGAAAGTTTTTAAGAAAATTAAAAAAGTTTAATATACTATTAAAATTATGATATAAAAGTGGAAGTGTTAAGAAAAACAAGATTTAATGGAATATTCTGAATTAGACAAAACAACAAAAAATCATGAATAGATGACTTAAGATAATCTGTTCTTTTAATTATTGTTCAATTAAAAAAATATATATCAAAGAAAAAATTTAAAAAGATTAAACAAATTCTAAATATAGAACATTACATTTTGAGCAATGCTTCTCTTAGTGAATTTGGTTAAGAAAGTATATATTCAATCGATGTAGATGAAATCTCAGATATTCTGCCTATTGAAGTCAAATGTAGAGTATCATGTTTAAAAAATCTAATCATAAGAAAAATAAAATAGCTAAAATTACTTGTTATAAATTATTAACAATATTATATTTAAAAGAATACAGCTTAAAAGATTGGATTAATGTATTTATATTTCTATTATACAAAAAAGGTAATAGAAGATTCAAGAAATTATAGATCTATCAGTTTACTGTTTAGACTTTACAAACTTTTTTCAAAAACTTTTTATTTTGTTCAGCTGAGGGAACAAGCATTAAAATTTGAAATAGTAAAGGAAATAATTTAAAGTTGTAATGATTATGATTTTATATTATAAAATTTAATAAAACAGGCAAAACTCTCCATACGGTATTGCCACTCAGTGCAAGCCAGAGTAATCAATGGATGCCAGAAGTTGTGCATAAAATCCCCATCTAGTGCCTACTCATCCAATATCCCCAGACTAGTTTCTGGCTTGCACTGAGTGGCAATATTGTATGGATGTTACCTGTTTTAATAAGTTATAAGCAAGCTTAAGAAATAGTGATCATTTAATGTTTATTGGCTTAAAATTTAATAAATATATTTGCCAATTTTTATCTCTGAAGAAGTTTGCTTACTCAGTTGAAATGAAAAATATGAGAAGTTTTAAAAAAAATAGTGTTATTAATTGTTAGTTCTACAACATTAATAATTAAATTCAGAGCCAAATAGAAAATAATCAAAAATAATAATAAAAATTTCGTTTGGTTACATCAACATTTAATGATGATGGTGATAGAATTTTGGTGAACCTTTGGAACTTTTTGCCTGCGCCATGGAAAAAAAATTTACTATATTGTTATTGCCATTCTTAGGGTTTCTGATTTATATTATTAAATTTTATCATCATTTAATTGTTTAGATCTGTATTTCTAGATTTGTTCTCAATATTAATTTTTCTCAGTAATTAAATATGAAAATGCAATATAACAACAGTATTTTAATAAAAATTGTAACAAATTTTTCAGGTTCTATGCTGCATATGTCAAAAAATTGTTATTGCTAAAAGATTAAAGTGAAATGGAAATAGAAACAAATGATGCAGTTTGCTAAAAATTCAGATATAAATTTGTTAATAAGGAACTAAAATTTCTTCTGTCTAGTGACCCTTATAAAAAAGAATAAACTGATGTTAAAAATCTTATAGAAGAAATGCATCTATAGTAAAAAATACCGTATTCTGTAAAAGTATTAATAAATATTTATTTAACAGTAAACTTGCTCTGGCCCAATTAAATATATGTTAAAGAAAAACAAGATGCCATCTTATTTAATGTGGGAAAAATAGAACTTAATTTTGTAAGTAATTTTATAGTTTTTTTTAAAATATACAAATGTAACTTAGATGCTTTTTTAAACATTTCTTTAAATTAAATGTTCTTCTAGAGTCTTTATGTAGATTAATAGCTGAGAAAACTTCAAGATATTTGAATCTTTCAGTATTTTTTTTTTTTTTTATTCTTTTGAAAAAAATATTTTAAAAGCATTGCTAGTAGATTCTTTGTTATTGCTTTCTTTCAATCTTTCTTTTCTTTGATTGCTTTCAGAAATAGAACTTAGAAATACACATATATCCTAAGTTTTGCAAAAAAACTCACAAATGACAATTTTAGTGCATTAAAAATTTTAAATCCTGCATAAGTGTGTTTAGTGTTATTCATTTCTTATTTTATCCAACTTTAATGTAATACTGTTAGAATTTCAAAATCACCCTATATATATTGTGTGGAAAGAAGTGTTAGAATAAATATTTTTGCATAAGCTCTGTTGAAAGGGTATGGGCAAACAGAGTGAGTCTCACTAAGGTGGGAGCCTCCTAGTATATACATAAAAAGAAAATTTAATTCACTGAAAAAATTTTTAAAAAAATATTGTTTTTTGCATGAAAGTTTTATTTTAATTTGCTGAAAGTTCTGTTATTTAATTGTAAAACTTATGAAATATTTATTATGTACATTTTTTCTGAATCATAGGTTTATTATAAACATTTATTAATGATATATGTTGCACTTAATTAGTGTTTATTTAAATTAATAGCTGTATATTTTAATTTTTTAAAAAAGCTTAATTTTAACACAATGATTTATTTACAATTTTCTAATTATTGTTTACGATTCTTTTATAGCTCGTCTTCTGAGTCTTCAGATGAAAGTTCAAGTAGTGATGAAGATGATGTTGTAGAAGAATTGCCATCTCATATAAAAACATCTCAATCACAAAAGGATTCAGATTCATCTGTAATAACTTCTCAATCTCAGCAATTTCTTGATTTACCAGAAGATCAATGTTTGCCTTCACCTTTTCAGATTGATAAAAGTAGCCTGATTTCTAATTTGAAAGAAATGAAAACCATTTCAGATGTAGACACAGAGCCAAGTGTTCAACAGGAATCTTTAATGCAGGAATCAGAAACACCTAGGTATATATGTAATACATAGTGAATCATTGTGTCTTAATATGTAAATAAATTTGAGAAACATTTGATATAGAATAAGATATACCTTAAAACTTTTAAAAAATTACCAAACAGTCTTTCAGTACTTATTAAATAAATTACACAATTAATATTTCAATTTTGACTAAATTTTGTACTTTCTATTTTTTTAAAATAGTAAAATCTTTGATTCACCAACTGAAATAACCACTTTGAAAATGATTGCGTCACAACAAGATTCAAGTTCATTAAACTCTTCAGAACTTTTACAACCATTTGATTTAGCAAAACCTATTCCCAAAAAAAAGATTACTTCAAAAGTAAATTTAGACAAAGAAGAAAAATCTGATGTTAAAGAAGAAGTTTCTAGGTACATTTTAGTTATATATTTTTTTGTTCAAACCTTAAAAGTACACAATAAATTTTAAGAATTAGATAAAGTTAAATTATAATTTTTTTTTTTTAAAAATATTTTTTATTGTACTTTTACAGTTTAGATCCTGAATTATTAATGGCTGTAAAAGAAGTATCAACTAATTTTCAAGGGGATCCTACAGTAATAGAATATGATCTTTTACAGAAATTGCAATCACATTCTATAGAAATAAATAGTGGAGAAAAACAGAAGGACATAAAACTTAGGTAGCGTATATATGTCTAATATAATTTTTTCACTAATAGTTTTTAATTCTAATTGTAGCAGAGTGACAGACTCAAGAACAAAAAAAAGCTCTGTGTTAATTTTCTGCATGAATTATCACATGACCTCCCAAGCAACTAAACACATCATTATTTTTATTGCCAGAAGTTTTATTACATTATTATTTTAATTACTATAAATATGCAAATGTTTCCATCAGTTAAGACTTTTTTAGTAAATATTTATTATGATTTTCTTATTTTTTTTAATCTTAGTTATATAATTATTAATTAAATGTTAAAGCAAAGAAACTGTTATGAACATTAATTTGAAATATTACCTCATACATTAGTTCATAGATCTCATGCCCAGCTTATCAATATTTTATTAAACGTAATTGTGATTTAAGATTTACCAGATTATAAGCTTTTTTTTTTTTTTTGAAACATTACAAAATTTTATTCCTGCACATTCTTCATCATTCTTTATTCAACTCACTTTTTTTATTTTAATAATCTTTGTTAGTCATTTATTAGATTAGAGATTAGACTACAGAAATTGTATTACTTTTCTTTCAGTTTCAACTGTTTCACAGTTTTCTTCAATGCTGTTATTTTCTTTCTTCGAATATACATATAATGCTTTATTTGAATAAATTATCTTGTAGTTTCTACTGTCTAGTAATCTTCAAAGCTGTTATTTTCTTTATTCTTTCAATTTAGTGATAAAGAGTTGAAATAAAGATAATTTATGTGAATAAAGCATTGTGAAGAATGGATAGGAATAAAATTTTGTAGTGCTTTATTTAATACTTATGCAAGAAGAGTGATAAATATATATTTTAATATTAATAATGACAAATCATATAATCTTACAATAAATATTTGATATTAAAGAGTTTTGTTTGCAACTTGTGTAAACTCACTTTGATATCATATATAAATTATCAAATACATTATTAAAACAAAGGCAAAACTCCCCATACAGTAGTGCCACCCTGTGCCAAACAGAGTAATCAATGGATGCCAGAAGGCTTGTGCACTACTGTATGGGGAGTTTTGCCGTTGTTTACAACAAATTATGTGCTAGTATAGAGATGGCGATCATGTGATGTTTGATGGTTTCAAATACATTATTCTTCTAAATATACTTCGGAACCGTAAGTTAGGTTAACAAAAACGTATTGATATGTTTATCTGAAAATAAAATAGATCATTTATTTCATTATCTAAAAAGAAAGTAAAACGAATTGCAAATGAAAAGGATATCATAAGTTTGTGTGGTTGTAGTCATGTAAATAATCATTCAAGTGTCCAAAAGTGTTAATAGAAGCAGTTCAGCCATAGTTGGATCAATGTTTGTTGATTTATCTTTAATCAGTTGTTCAAATAGAAGTATCAGATTGAACTTGTTTTCAATATGCCCTGACAAATTTTAGATCATTTTAATATAGAATTTTTTAAATATATGGACATCAGGTAATAAGGACAATCAAGTTCTAGAATAATTTTTAATTTTTGATTTTTGTCAGTGTTGAAGCACTGGCTGCAAATATCCATCCATTTATCCATCATTGTTTCTAGCCTACTATTCAAGACAATCTAATGCTTCATACTGATCTGACTAATAAACAGAAATTAGTCTAACAATATGGGCCAAATTCTCATGCTTATGCAAATGGCGCTTGAACTGAGTGATATAAATTAGATCATTGCTGGCATTACAATTTGTATAGTACTCTTCATAACTTATTTCTGATTATGCAATACAACACAGTTCCTCTTTACAGTTTAGTGAAGTGATAGTGAAAAATTCTAGAACTAAAGGTTTTTGGATTAAAGCTATCACTTTTGATTGTCAAATATCACATATCTTAAGAAACTAAACATTTGATCATTATTGAATTATTTGATTACTATGCACAGTGTGGTGTCTACTATAAGCAACAAATTGTTTTGGTTCAACTTATGTTCAAATATTTCAGTTTTAAAACTAGATCATTAACTTTAATGTGCCATTTATATCACTAGACATGATATTTTAATAACTCACAAATAAATTGTGTTTATATTTAAAAAAAAAACGTTTATATTCTCAGAAGAGTTAATTAATACTAGTTTACATTGTAAATGAATTGTGAACAATAACTGTCTCCCAAAATTTTCAAAAAAATTAAGAATTACTATTTTTATAAAGTTGCTATTACATGCTAATTCATCTTTATGTCTTTAAATTATGTAATAATTAAGCAATATTTTTAATAACTTGTTCTTATTAATTAAAAGAAATTATTTTACACACTTTAAATTTTCAATCCTATTAGAAATTTGATAATTACACTACTAACAGTTAAAGTTACGAAAATGTTAATACATACTGTCTCAGTATTAATCTCTGTTGCTGTAAACCAAAATAAAATAATCTACAATCTGTCATTATCTTCTGTTGAAATTAATAAGTATTACCTTTTTTTTTGTAGATATATATATTTTTTATATTGTTTATAATAATATTGTGTAAATTCAAACAATAATCACTTAACTTGGAATTTTTAATTCATTATGAAAATTTGAAGTAATATAATAGTAACTTATTATTTTAATTAGATTTAAAATAAATTAACTTTGATATCTATTTGAGACATTAGAATAAATTACATTTAAAAACAATAAATTTTGTATTTAGAACTATATCATAAATTTGCAGTTGATAGTTATTTCTTTAATATCACATTAAAATCAAGATCCAAATTTATAAGTATTTACAGATATGACAAATGTTACTAAATCCACTACTTCCTTTATTTTGCTGTAATAGTTTATGTAAATTCAATTTGTCCATCTTACTTTGAACATTTGTAGCAAAAAATTTTTTAATTGCATACATGGATACACAATCTTACATTTTGACTACCCTGCAGTCTTCCTCAGAGTTATAATATAGTGATAAATAAAATAAGTAAAAAGTGTAAACAATTTTAAAAAATAAAATTAAAAAAATAAAGAAAAACAACATAAAATAAAATAAAACATAATAAAACTAAAATAAAATAAATATGATAAAATGAATCAAAACTAAATAAAATTAAATCCATGTAATATAAAATAATGTATACAACATTAAATTGAAATATAAAATAAATATAAATTATACATGTGTATTTCTGATTGTATATATATTCATGAACAACTATTAATTAAAATATATTATTTTTAATAATTCCCTAATTATTACTATTTCTTATAAACTTAAACTTTAATTTTATTATCCTCAAATTAATAAAATACTTATTATTTTAGTTTTATATGATTCTCTGTTCAACCTTAAATCATTTCAAGAGAATATTCTTTTTAATTTTTAAATCATATAATATCTATTATTTTCTTATTCATTCTTCTGTTATTAATAATATTTTATATTTATCTTTTTTTACTTTTACATCTAAAAATCATAAATATTATAATCCCTTTTTTAACTTACCTATTCTTACTTTAATTTCTTAAAACTTTAAAAAAAAAAAAAAATTCTATATTCTATTTCACTCTATTATTTAAATGAACTATATCTATAATGACAACAACTCTTTCATTTTATTTATATATTTTTATTCATATATTTTTTATTTACATATTTTTTATTTATATACTTTAATTTGCTAATCCATATTATATATAATCTTATTACTATTACTTTATATTATTATAATATTAGGGTATGAGCACAGACTTTCACATGACCCACCACTCTCCACTCCATCTAATAATACTGATACACTTAAACACATATATGTTGAAAAGATAAATAATCACCAATATACGTATTTCATGCTAAACCAGCAATCATCAGTTGGTCCAGATTATCATCTCTACACATATATACTATAAGTGCTCAGATATATATTAAGATAGACAATCCTCATATTTTAATGGACAGGCTTCAATCTACTCCACACTCCAACTCTTCAACCGTCCATCCGATTGAAAATCTGAAGATGGAATGCTCAAAGGCCACCCTGAGGCTGAGATTCTTGTCACACCCATGTTGACCTAAGGTCAATCTGAACCCCACATGTACAGAACATAATCCATTAAATACATATGCAAGGATGGGCAGACATCTCTATAATGTAATAACTGAAAGACAGGCTTATTTATACCTGTGTCTATATATATGTAATATTAGGGTATGAGCACAGACTTTCACATGACCCACCACTCTCCACTCCATCTAATAATACTGATACACTTAAACACATATATGTTGAAAAGATAAATAATCACCAATATACGTATTTCATGCTAAACCAGCAATCATCAGTTGGTCCAGATTATCATCTCTACACATATATACTATAAGTGCTCAGATATATATTAAGATAGACAATCCTCATACTTTAATGGACAGGCTTCAATCTACTCCACACTCCAACTCTTCAACCGTCCATCCGATTGTGCTCATACCCTAATATTACATATATATAGACACAGGTATAAATAAGCCTGTCTTTCAGTTTTTATATTATTATATAATTCTCCCTTATAAATAAATTATGGGTTTCAATTTTATTTACTAATGTAGAAATTGTATGTAATTTAAGCAGAAAGGATTTATACCCTAAGCCATTAGCATCCCTAAGGTTGTTCAACCTGATGTATGCCCAGGGCCCCACACCGAGTTATCTTATTTTAATCAACAACACAGTATATATCTTATGCATTAATAAAATAGACTGAGAGACCAACAATTGATGCAAGTTCTTACACATAAAGCTCAAGCTTACTTTTGAAATGAAGCGCACCAAATTTCCAAACATCTCACCATTTGAACCATTACTAATTTCGAATGGAGCTTGTCGAAGGTTAAATAATAAAAAATTATTTAAGATCCACATTGGCATAAGAAAGACTATCCAACCTAACATTGCTTTCCATAGAAAATAAATTACATGAATAGTTAAACTTAAGTGAGAATTTATAGATAAATTTTCTGAAATTAAAAGCAAAGAAAATAATTATATTAGTTTTGTTTTCCGTTTATATTAATATTAATGTATTATAAGTTAAGTATTACTATTTAGATAAGAATAAATGTATATGTTTCTTTCTTGTATTAAAAATTAAAGATTTTATTTATTTATTCACTTTTATTTACTGGGGGTCCCACTTCATATTTGTCCCCAGGGCCTCAAAATCCAAAGGACAGCACTGTCTTAAGCACATGCATTGTAATGTCTTGTTGAGTATTGAGGATATTTTCAAATCAAAGCACAAGATAGAGACTTTTGGAAAGAAAAGAGTGGCCATCTTATGTTTTGAATCTAAATTTAGTTATATTTCATGCTTTGGTTTGAGAATATCATCAGCATTCAACAAGACATCATTGAGCTATTATGACAAACATTACAGAACATGTGCTGAGGATATAAATCCCTTTTGTTTAAATTACATAATTCTGCGCTAATAAATACAATTGAATATTCGTAATATTAACATGAGGTAAACTGAAAAATTTCACGAACGTTAATATATAGAAAGAGATTAATGGATGTAAAGTGAATAAAGAAACATCTTTATATTCTCAAACTAAAATGCTTTAGATTGGTCTATATAATTAAATTTAGATTCAAAAAATAAGATGGCCGCTCTCATCTTTTCATCTTGTGCTTTTGTTTGAGATTATGCTCGGTTCTCAACAAGACATTGTTGAACTATTATAACAAACATTACAGCGCATGTGTTTAGGGTGTAAATCCCTTCTGTTTAAATCATGGGGTTGTAAATTTTTTTTTACATAGGAGTATAAATATGAATCTATTTATAGATAATACATATTAATGAGGTAAAAATTTAGCATAGCATTCAAGTACAAAATAGTGTAATACGAAATAGCAATTTATAAGGGAGAATTAGATAATATAAAATAATAGTAATAAAAAGATTATATATGATATAAATTAGAAAGTTAAAATATATAAATAAAAATTATAGATGTAGTTAGTTTAAATAATATATAATAGAGGGAGATAGGGTATAGGATAATTTAAAAAAAAAAAAAGAAAAAAATGTTTTTGTTTTTTTTGAACGTTTTAAAAATTTATAATAGATAAGTTAAAAAAAGGATTATAATATTTATGGTTTTTAGATGTAAAAATAAAAAAAAATAAATGTAAAATATTATTAACAGAAGAATGAATAAGAAAATAATAGATATATGATTTAAAAATTAAAAAGTATATTCTTAGTAAATGAATTAAGATTGAACAGAGGATTATACAAAAATAAAATAATAAGTATTTTATTCCAATATCAGCCTTTCAAGCTAATTGAGCATGCGCCTTTTGAGTGTTAAATAACTGAATACTCTCTTCTTCAATCCAAGATATAGTATTTATGCAGGAGTAAAAAGAATCCTCTTATTCCTACAACTCAAATTCTTTTATATGAGCAAATCTGAAGAACTGTTAAAGAGAGCGTGAGTAGATTCTCACTTTAAATTACTATTTACGATGTTTTTTGGCTGAATGACGTCGGTGTAATTACTTAAAATTTACTAAACGTTATTCTTACTGAAACTTAATTATGAGTAAATAAGCAAAATATTTGCTTATTTACTAATAAGTATTTTAGTAATATGGGAATAATAAAATTAAAGTTTAAGTTAATAAAGAATAGTAATAATTAGGGGATTATTAAAAATAATAAAAAGAAATAATATATTTTAATTAATAGATGTTCATGAATATATATATTGTAACGGTATAGATATGCCGTTACATTATTTTAAAATTAAAATAAAGGGGAAAATAAATCTTAAATAAAATTATTTTATTAAAAAACTAAAAGAAAGTAAAAAAAAGTTACGTTTAACGTATATATTATCACACAGATGGAAAACTTAAAAAAAAAAAAAGTATTTAAAAGTACTTTTTTTGTGGGAAAAAAGTAAAGATCTAAAGATTGGTAAAAAAGTAAAAAGTTATATAAAAGAAAATAAAAATAAATGTTAATGAATTTCTATTTTAAGAATCATGTTTAATCTTAGTAAATGGAAATGATTGTTTTATTAATTAAATGTAAAACAATCTAGCCCTTGGGGCACTTAAATAATTAAAAAGTCAGATGAGAGATATAAAAAAATTAAAGATTGACCAATGCAAACACCAAGCCACGCACAGGCCAGAATGGAAAACATCCGGATTTTAGGACCAGTGGCATCATGATTGATTGATCCATAAAAATGCTAATAAGAGGCTATAAAAGTATAAAAGACAAAATAATAGATTTTAAAAAAGATAAGATGATCTGACTATTAATCTTACAGCTGTATTGTGGACTCCATGATGTAGGGGTCTTGCAATAAAATAGTTTCCTTTGCATGCACCAGCTGAGGCCTTCCAAATGACAGTTCCTGACCAAATGAATGGCAAGTTGTGGCTTCATTTCCAAGAAGGATGGACAATCTACAAAAATGATCCTAGGATGGACTTTTATAAAGCTGCTGAAATCATGGGAAGTATAAATTGTGATACTCAATATGAACTTTTAAACAAACTTTCGATTAGTAACTTAAAGTATGAACTCTTATCTAACTTAAAAGAACTCTAAATCAGTTATTAATATTTTTTTATGCATATGTTTGCTAATCATTTCCATTTTTCTTTATTTAATTTTATTATGTGTTAATTAAATTATTAAATTTAAAGTTGGGTGTAGATGGCTGCATAGAGTCGTTAAAGTTTGTTAATTTAAAAGGGTTTAATTTCAGACTATTTGTTTCATAGTTGAGTCGATGCTGGTGGAGATATATATGAATGTTTATATCAATGTAATGTGAAGCATGTTAGCATACAGGGCAACATGCCCACTGAATGCATGGCCCTTAAAGGTGTAGCCATATCGTTGCAATGGATGCAGACCTGTTTCCTGCAACATTGATCCCCTTTCGCTCTATGGATAGGGACTATAAGTCGGCAATAGACCACTCTTCCTCCATACGACACATTTCCTTTAATGTTTTATATATATATGATTCCTTCGCCAGACAGACACACATTCTTCCTATACTGGACGAGCATCATTTCTTTTAAATAATATCATGCTGCAGACACACATTCCTGTCAGCATGTTTTTATGCTAGCATCTTCATATTGCATTGGTTGTGTTTGTATATCAGGAAGCGAGCGATGGTTTTGCTGCAAACTTTTAGCCTGAGGTTGGATGTTTTGAAAAATTTTAATTGCATAATCTATGTAGCTTATCTATGCTCAACATTCTAAAATAAAAATATTATATAAACTATCCATCTGTGTGGACTTACTAAAATAACAATTTAAATTTAAAATTAATAATAAAATCTAAAGCAATAAATTTATTTCTCAAAGTTATTTGTGCGTAAATAAATGTTTTGTGATAATTACTGGCAGTAGTTTATTTTTTTTATATATCTTTTTTTTTTATTAAAATGTTTTAAATAAGTTAGATTATAAATCTGCTTCTCCTTGAGCTAGTGGCATGGGCTAACAGTCAACATAAAAATTGGATTTCTTTCCAAGGTGTATCTGCATATATCATAAATTTTCTAGGTTCAAATGGCCTAATGGCATCCTGTACATCAGATAGAATAAGAGACATATATTTCACTGACTGTTATAATATATAGTCGGGAATATACATGTATAATTTATATTTCAATTTAATGTTCTATATTTTAACTTAAATTACTTAGATTATTTTATTTTATTTGGTTTTGATTTATTTTTTAAATTTTTAAATATTAGAGAAAAAAGAATATAGTTAATAATAAATTAAGCCGGATGCCACGCCACATATTATGGTGAAACGAAAGCCACAATTAACGCCAGATTGGCTCAACATCGGTACACCTTCAACAGAGCCCAAACGAACAGCAGTACATCTTCTGCATTTTTTGAACATACTAAACAATCGGGGCACAATTTCATACCCGCTAACCCCGTTATTTTATGCTCAGAACCAAACGACTACAGGAGAAAAATAAAGGAGGCATTCTACATTAACAGAGACATCCATGCAATCAACAGAAGAGACACGTGCTTCGACATCTCGAAAAAATGGGCTACATAACAGTAACTCATTTGAATATTCTCATTTACATATATTAAGTACATTTTCACTAAGGCTATGAGTATGAGGCACGGTTCCTCGAAAACGTTCAGCCAAATTTATTATTAACTATATTCTTTTTTCTCTAATATTTACAATTAAGTATTTTTATTATTACAAATAAGGAGAAATTATAACCACATTTTTAAATTTTTGTGTTTAAATTTTTTTTATGGTATTATTTATATAGTTATTTATTTTATATTAATTATCGTTATATCATAGCTCAGAGGAAAATTGCAGGACAATCAAAACATAATATTGTGTGTCCATATATATAATAAAAAAATTTTTGCTAAAAAGTGTTCAAAGTAAGGTGGAAAAATTGAATTTATTTACTTATATGTGTATTTTATTTTTCCAGTCAGCTTTTAAGTGGAATGGAAGTCGATAGACATCAAAAACAAAAAGTGAATCTACAAAGAAATACTTTATTGGAAGAAAAACTGCAATTTTTTCAAAACACTTTTAATTCTATATTAAATATTAAAGATGGTGTAAGATCTCGCACTTCAAGAACAGCTCCCAAAATTTTTAGATCAAAGTAAGTTTTTTTTTATGTGATATAAAAAAGCATTATACATTTTTATATACTAATTGATAATAATAACTGTAATGAATGTTATGTAAAAATTTATTTATATTGAAGATAAATAAAAATGTAACATCAATCTTTAAATAACTCATTGAAAGGCAAAAACTTCTCCCACTTTGCCTTTTTAAGACGAAGATGAAAGATAAACATTACTTATCAGAATTTTTAAATACTGAGTAATGATATTATTTTTCTAGTCTTTTTTTATCCTTGTTTTATCTTCAAGCTGAGAATAGCTAGATAATCATTTATCAATCAATATTATATATGGACTGGTTACTTGTAGAAAAGTCCTAAACTTATTTGGAACTTTAAAAAAATTTCTTTTGTTGCAATATCTGGATTTGAATACCAGGTCATAGGCATGATGTGTGTGTTGCATTCATTTCTATGCTGCAAAGTCCATTATTTTTTTATATTGTAAAAAAAATATTTATTTTTATTGTGTACTTTATTAAATTGGAAAGGGGGACGGGACGTTTATAAAACTTCAAAGGAAGAGTTGTAAATAAAATAATATATTACACATTTCTAAATAAAAAGTTAATGCAAAGTCTGCTATAATAATAATAAAAGTGCACTAGTTTTTTTCTTTTACACGTGAAATGTTTAGCAAAAAATTAAGTGCTTCATCAAATATTGTTGAATTAGTGCTTATGTCCCAAACCATTTTTTTAGCAAATAAAAAGTAAAACAAAATAATCCACTATAAAACATCTTAAATCACCTTCCAAAGAATAATAATGAATGAGGATGTATTGCCCTTCAATTATCTACCTGCCAGGTAGTGAAAGTTTTACCACTTTTCTAACTAAGAATTGGATTGTTGTTTATGTAACAGTTAACTAAAAGAAATCCTAAGATGCTTGGAAACATGAAAAAATTTCAAAGTTTTGCTGACCTCGATTCAAGTCCCAAGTCGTAAATACAGCAGTCAAGTATACTAACCACTATTTCATGAGGTTCTTTATTTGGTGGATATCCAATAATATTGGTTGGTTAAATAGAAGGTAACTATAAGTTTCATATAACTTTGATTTCTTTTATCAGTACAAGTAAGAACACTTCCAGTTTTCTGAATTCGAAGAACAAATCAGAAGCACTTAATCCTATTTTGTAAACTAATTACTAGTCTTTGGTTGTTGGAAAGAATATTTCTATAGCTATGTTTGATTTTAATTTTGGAGATTATAAACTAGAATATATCACTGATTAGAACTATGCAATTCAGAAAAATTATAGAAAAATAAAATGTTTTATTACTTTGTTTAATATTATTACGATAATAATAAAAAAAACTTGTTTTTACTTGAGCAATAAAAGAAGTTTTCTTAATTAAATTCTAAAAAAATACTAAGATAATGAAAGAGTGGACTAAGTATTAAATATCTGATTATCAGAATAGCAATCACAAAATTAATTATTGCTCTCAAAATTAGATGATTTTATGAATCAGGTCTTTTGATAAGTACATTATCATTGACATAAAAAAAACCAAAATGGATATAATAAAAGGTAAATTGATTATGTATGTTAAATTCTCTGTGCAAAAGCAATTGATGATTGCAAGATAAAAGGTTGCTATAACTAAGTAATAACATATGATCATCATTGATTATATTTGCTATTTTATGTAGTCATGTATATTTAAGTACATTTGTAATCCTGACAAAAGATTGTTGTATTTTGTATTTTTTAAAAGTACTTTTGTTTATAACATTTTGGGCAGTACATGTTACAATTGAAATGTTGATAGTTGTGACTTATATGAAATTTATTAGTCATGTTCACTTTGCCAGACTCAATAAAAACTTATTCATTGAACAACTTAAATTTATTATAAATTATTTGTAGACTAGATTTTGTTGTGCAAAATAGAATTTTAATACAACATATTTATATTATTATTATTTTTTTTTTTAAGAACAACCGAGAGTTTAAATTATGACTTATTTTCTGGACCATGCTTGAATATATTCACATCAGAAAATCTTAAAGGTATGTTGTTGTTTTTTTTCAAATAGAAATTAAAGTAATCTAATACAAATGAATTGCAATAAATTATAAAAACCTTTTTAATTATATACTTTTTTTTAAAATTCATGTCCTTATGCAATCATCTTCAATCTGTTAATATAAATGTCACTGAATTTTGTTGTACTTATGTTAACAGACACATTCTTTGAAGGATAGTATTGATTTTAAGCTTTTACTAGGATCAAAATTAGATTAATCCCTGAAATTAAGAATGAATTTTGTAGCATTTATAATAACGAACTAAGGATGATTAAGAATAATCAAAAAATCTTGAATAATAAATAACATATGATTAAAATATATTTCTGTTCTTTGTTACAAGTTTATTGATATAATATGCTTGTTGAGAGAATAGAAAAATATTGAACTATTTGACTATATGTATAAATTGTATATCTTTCACAGAAAATATAGGTATATTCAGAAATAATTAATTTATTTGAAAAAGTCATGCTTTTATTTCTATGTGAAATTCTATTTTTCTCAAAGTTGTATTGTTGAAGATATACTCTTTAATTTAATGTTGTTGAGTATTGACTTAATTGACTTGAATTAATATATTACACTATTTCTTTTATGTCTATCATAGTTATAAATTATACTTATAAAAATAGAATGAAATTGTTATATACAATAAATATTGTTTTATTTATATAATATTTATTACATATCAAATTACCTCAAATTTTAAGAAATTTTCTGTTATGCAACAGTTAATTCAAAAAGAGATACCTCTGAATTATAGGCTGCAAAGATATTAAATATTGCAACACGGACTAATTCAAACAGAGAGCATGAAATTTGTGAATTAGTCCTGTGTTTTAATATTTAATATCTTTGCAGCCTATAGTTCAAAGAGGTACTTTTTTGAATTAGCTGTTTTGAGATGCGGGCTCTAAACATTTTATAGAGGGCCTAGCTAGAAATTTCTTAACATCTGAGGTGATTTGATATTTATTTTAGATAGTGGTATGTACTAGAAATATTCTTGAATATTTATTATGTATATTATTAAATTAAATTAATTCTTTGTACAATAATATTTAATAATTTAGTATTAGTATATAATTTGATTAGTAGAATGTTAATAGTATTTATTTTTGCTTTTAAATTATAATTGTGTGGCTGTAAGCTTATTGTAATATTTTATCAGAATACAATCATTTTGTTCTATGTGTTAGATTATTTTTTTTACTTGTATAAATAATTGCGAGTACATTTTTTGCTTGAAGGCAAATATAGATAATTAAACAATAGGATACTAAGACCAAATGATCATTGTTTATTGCCTTTTTATTATTTTAAAAACTTAGTATTTAGAATTAGTTCATAAACTTTAACTGTAATCATTCTGTTAAAATAGCTTTATAAATATAATAAAGAATAATTTTTAAACTAAAAATCAACAAAAAAAAAAATGCAAAACTATAGAAATATATTCAAGTCTAAACAGTAATTATTACAATTTACTAGAATGGTAATTTAATTTTACATCACTATCTCAGTAAATATCAATCAAAAATTAACTATTTCTTCCCTTCAGGTTTGCAATTATTGTAGGCTTGATTAATCGATAGATGCTAGATATGCTGCTTATTTTCTGTTCAATGTTGTCCTTTCTATGTCATCAATCTAGTTCCTTGTTTAAAGCCTTCATCAGTGAGAGATTTTGATCCTAGATCTAATGCATTTGATGTTTTTTAATCTAATGCATTTTTCACTTAGCAGCAACCTTTCACTATTTTTTTTTACTATCAAACTGAGATTAAAACATTAAAATGTTTTAAATTTAAACCAACTGGCAAAGCTTTATTATTTATATATTTTGGTGTTCTCAGTTTTTTTAATGACTGTAGGCACCTTTCTCTTTTTTGAAAAGTATTATGTAATTTTGGATCATGTGATGTTTCTTTTTTTTTTTTGGTTATTTAAATATTGGTATGGCTCTTAATGTCAAGTGAAGACAAAAAAATCTCTTTTTTTTATATTTGCTCTATACATGTAATCCCAAAACATAAATGAAGTTAAATAGTGTTAATCTAGCAACTTTTTTAATTCAGATAAATTGTGAGAGTCATTTCAAATTTATGAAATTGCTACTTTTCATTTTGACAGAAATTAAGATTTATTCAACCAACATTTTTTGCTTAATTTTGAACAAATTATTTGTCATCTTCATAGTAGCAAACTCTCCATGCAGTAGTGCCACCTAGTATAAGCCATAGTAATTAATAAATGCTAGAAGGTTTGTGCATAAAATCTATCTAATGCCTACTCATCCAATATCCCCGACTAATTTATAATTTATGAATTTCATCAATGAGGAGCCTTGGATCTGAGAGCATTACATCCAAATTTTTGGCTTTAATGCAACTCTAAATATATAAAATATGTAAAAGTTGGTTGCTGGAGGATTGCTTCCAAGGCTCCTCACTGATAAAATCTACAAGCTAGAAACTAAGTCTGGGATATTGAATGAGTAACCACTAGATAGGGATTTTATAAACAAACCTTCTAGCATCCATTCATTACTATGATTTGCACTGGATAATACTATTCATTGGAGAATTTGCTACTGTTTTAATAGATTGTGTAAACATAGGAAATGATGATTATGTGATACTTTAGAATAAAGATCTTTCCAAGTTTAATCCAGTTTTTTTAATCCTTAGCTTCTCTTCACATCATATTAGCAAATTTTCTTATTTCATCTATTTATTTCTCTTTAAATCTTTTGTAATGCCATTTAAAATTTCAATTATCCATCTATCATTTCTTCTACTATTGTATCCAAGCTGGCTTCATTTCAATATCTTAATTCTTTCTGTGATATCAATGATAACTGTTTGTTTTTTCACCCACACATTTTATTTTTGATTTTTTCTTGATACTTCCAACATATATTTTTTTTTATACTTCCTTAGTAATCTGAAATATTGATATTGTTTTCTTACATGTGATATATTAAAAACTTTTTCGAACATATAGTCATACATTCTTTTAATACTAAATTATTTCTATCAAAAACATTCCATCCAAGTTTAATTCTATGATTAATTCATCGATTATATTTACATCTATATTAGCAATCTGATCAAAGTATTTGTTTTTGTTAATTTCTTGTAATTCATGATTATCAATCTTTATTTTATTCTTCTGAAAAAAAATCCATCGAATATTACTTTAATCTTTTTATCATTTAACTTTAGTCCTATTTTTTTACTTTCATCTGATAACTTTTGTACATTTCCTGAAGGTTCTGAAGCATTATTTTCAAAAACAACCACATTATTTACAAAATCTGTATGATTTAAATAATGTCCATATATTTTTGTTCCCTTCACTTTCCATTTTAATTCACAAAATACTTTATATGAATCTGCAGTAAAACGTTTTGAAGAAATTACTTTTTAGTACAACCTTATGAGTGCTTATGCCGTCTAATTATTGTTATTGCATTTTAATAAATATTTTCAGAATATGACAATATTCTAAATATATATCTTCATAACCAAAGTTTCTTTATAGAATCAAATGCCATTTCATAATATACAAATCCAAAACATAATTGCAACTCATATTCATAACTTGTCTCAATGATGCAATCTATTATGCTAAAACCATTTTTAAATCAAACTTGGTTTTTGGGTTGATTTGAATTCAAAGTTTGTTCATAACTTATAGGATACCTGAGAGTTTTTTCATTTCTATTATCCTCTTTTATCACTTTTCTTAAATATAAATATTACTATTGTATTCGTTCAAGGCATTTGATATTATAGTTTTGCCTTTTTCAATTTTTTCTTTTTTTTAAAAAATATTAGTAATACAACCATCATTTCCTGGAGCTTTTTCATTCTTAATAGATTTAATTGCAAGTCTCACTCTTCATTTAAAATAGTTTTGTATTTGGATAGGAGATACTTTGTTTTTTTTATTCTTGATTACTACATAATTCTTGATAAAATTTCTTCAGATTATTCATGATGTCATCTCTTTTTTTTTTTTATTGCTGAAACAACTTTTTTCCAATACCAGAATATTGTTTTACATTTTTGAGATTTTTTTTTTTTCATAACTTTCCTTATCAATTCACAATTATATTTTCTTATATTATCATTAGCTTTTTTTTTTTTTTTGCACCATTTTACAAAATTAGATATTCAGCTCATCTTAATGGATCATTTTTAAAAATTTTCATATTTTTTCCTTCATTATAGAGTTTCAGTAGAAAATTTATTGGTGAATTGCTTCTTTTTTGTATTAGATATCTTTGATGCTGTTCTTAGTAGAATATCAGTTATCTTCTTATTAATTTCAATCAAATTTGACCCTTTTTAAAAGTCTTAATATTTTTTTAAAAAATTGCAAATTCCAATTTAAATTTATTAGATTATTTCTGAGATTAGGCCCATCAATTGTTAATATGGTCTTTTTTAATAGTTTTTGTCTTTAGTTTTGTATTAACATATATCTTACTAACTGATGATCACTTTTTGTGTTGCATCTATTAAGAATATTACAATCTTGAAATATATATTTTCTGTTAGTCAAAATATAATTCAATTTTGTTATACTTTCATTTAGATGCTTTCATGTTTGTTTCCAATGTAGCATTTTCCCCAAAGAATTCCTTTTTCTATGATCTCCACAAATCTATGTCTTTTCTCATTTCTTTTAGCACAACCTAATTTACTTTCAGTCTGTTGTACTTTCATTTTCTTTTTCTATGATTTCCACAGTTCTGTGTCCTTTCTCATTTCTGTTACCATACCCATAGCACCTTCATCTTTCAATCATTTACCAATTTTAGCATTAAAATCTTCATGACAGTTTTAAAATATTGTTGGTCTCATTAATTCATTTTGTATATAAATATACAAATTCTTTACTTCATTAGAATGAAAACTTTTTAGGGCATAAACCTAAAATCATCTGTATTTGGTATTTTTCATTAAGTCAAATAACTAATCTTGACATTCTTTTTAATATATCATCAATGTACACAATGTTGTTCTTTCAATTTTTATTTATAATGAATCTTATAATATTGTTTTCCTGAAGGTTTGTGATGATGGTGTTCTAGTTGTATTTTTATATTGGATTATTTCCATCATCTAATATGAGTATTGAATGTCTTTAAAAAAAACAACAACTTTTATTTAAATATTTCAAATACATAGCACTTCAAACAGATTAGTTACTAACAGTTGAATGTATTTGGAATATTTAAGTAAAAGTTAAATTTTTCTAACGACATTCAATACTCATATTAGATGATGGAAATAGTCCAATATAAAAATACAATCTTATAATATGTTTTGAGCAAACTGCCTTCATAAAAACTGATGATGAACATAGTGCACCAGTGACAAAGCAATTTCATATCTTCAAGAAGTCTATTCATTTCTACTACAAATTCTACGTTACTTACCCAATTGAATACAATATGTAATTATGCACAAATGGATACTAGTGAAGTGTTAATTCCATGTTTCTATAGAACATGTTCTGTGCAGCAATAATTAATTTACTATTTCAATTCATAAAATAAAGAACAAAATGGCCTTTAAAAAAAAAAAAAATCTTAAGGACAGAGAAATAAAATAAAAGGATATTCTTTTAAATAAAGGACATATGGTCACTCTACTGTTGCCTGATATTTCCTAAGTGAAATATGAATTTCTTTTGAAAGAAGGATAAATGTGTATATGAAGAACTTTTTTTTATGGAAATACAAGTGGTATTAAGTAAAAGATATATGGTTACTGTACTGTTGCCTCATATTTCACTTAGAAAATATCAGGCAACAATACAGTGACCATATGTCTTTTAGTTAAAAGAATATCCTTTTATTTCACTTCTCTGCTCTTTAGATTTTTTTTTTAGCTGATCATTTTGACCTTTATTTTATGAATTGAAATAGTAAATTAATTATTGCTGTGCAATACATGTTCTTTAGAAACATGGAATTAACATTTCAGCCACATTCATTTCTGACTAAGTACATATTGTATTTGACTGTATGTGTAATGTAGAATTTGTGGTAGGAATGAATAGACTTTTTGAAATTATGAAGTTGCCTTGTCACTGGTGCACCATGTTCATCATCAGTTTTTAAGAAGGCAGTTTGTATGTTTTGTGTTTGGACAAGTAAAGCTTAATATTATGTTTATTATAGATATTTTTGTTTTATATGTTGGATTATCATGGCATCCAAAAAAATATGTTTTCAGCAAAACATTGGAGGAAAAATTTGACTTTCATTAAAAGAGGAATAATGGATAGTGGTGTGAAATGCAATAAATATTCAATAAATTTTAATATTTCATTGATACTGAAGAGAATTTTATTATTTATTTAATTAAATGTTTTAGATATGCTTGAAATAGGAAGTGCACAGTATTAATCAGCACATAGTAAAAGATCTTTGCTACTAGAATCACTATCATATTCAGTTGAGATGTATATAAAGTAATTGTGATTGACACAAAAAGCAAACAATGTCTTTCATCCAAATGCAAAAATCAGTGCTGCTGCCAAGTTCAGTAGATTCTCATCTCATGACAAATTTAAGAAAAAATTGAATGGTAGTCCTTTTTGCATTTTGTTCATCCTTGTAATATGAAAAGCCATTGTTTTCTAGGTATTGAGACTAAAGAAACTGCGGTACTTCAGGGTCCAGTCTTTCTATAACTTCATAGATTATTGATTGCATTGCTATATCTTTAACTATGAAATGTGTGGTTTGCATTTCACTTTTTACCATGAACATTCATCTTTTTATTTATATTGCAATTCTTTTTAAGTTGAGAACTTTTCAGCAAAATTAACAAACATCTTAACAAAATGTTTAAATCTCATCATTGTCTCTGAATTTCTAAAATCTGAATCAACGTGAAGAGTTAATTTTTTCTACATGCTTCAAGCTACAGTAATATTTTTTTTATTGCTTTCTAAATATTATATTTTTTCGCCAATTCTTGCAGAGTTAATTCAGAATTGGAATTAAATGTATAAATGGCTCGGTTGAAATATCTCGTATAGTAGAGATTGCTGGAATGGCAAGGTGCATTGTCTTGAATGAGAACTCTTTGAAAAGAAAGTTCTTTTCATGACAGTATTTTTTACTTTAAACAAATATTACAATGGTTATCCTTGCTTTTTTATTGATTGGGAATTCAATAGGCGTCACTTTTGTTATTCCTTTTTATAAATAAGGGTTTGGAGATATGAGGATAAGTAGAGGCTTTAACTTGAACATTCTAGATATTTGTTTCCAGGTATTATGTTTTCGGGTTTTATTTACAATGTATGTGTTAGATAACTTTTTATAATAGAAAAAGCCAGTCTCATCAACAATGAAAATTTCTTCCAAAAATCACCAGTGATTTTTTTTAGTCACTCTGAATATTGCTTTGCAATCATAGCATCACCAAAATTCGTTTTTGAAATTTCATGTTATGAAAGTATTTGTGATTCTTGAAGACATGAAACTAATCCTAACTTGCTAAAAATGTCTTGGCTTGAACTAAATGATTGCTTGGTTTGGTATCCTCTGTGGTTTAGTATAATAGTGAAGGCAGATTTGAGAACTAAAGATTTCTGAATTAAAGCTTAGCTGTCACTTTTGATGCTCAAATATCAGATGGCTTCCTGAATAATTAACTATATGATTATTTTTCATTTTTGTTTTCAAATCAATCACATGATGCTCTAGCAAAATAAATATTAGCACCAACCATTTTTAAGGTGATAACAAACAATGAATTACCAAAAGCAAACAAAAATATTATAAATGTGCACAGAAAATTGTTGCTTGTACTTCTACTACCTAAATATTTATACCAATTGAGGGACAGTAGCAACAGCCTTTAAATTTTAGGTTTTTCATGCAAATGCAGTTTTGTATATGTTTTTTCATTTATATTATATTTTGCATTATCCGTTTATTCTATAAAATTTTGAAGGTTTTTTCTATATCTTGGAAATTTTTTATATGGATGTGAATGTAATTTGAGTTGTAAGTCTGGGTTCCATTGTATATTAGGCTTAAGTATGATATTACTTCTCTTTATCAAGCTTATTTCTCATTACATTTTAAAATGAATTTGAGAAAGAAACATTATGATAGGTAGTTATAAGAAAAACTTGTTAAAACATGATACGGAAAATGTAGAAATATTGTTGTGATATGAGAATTTAAATAAAAGCATTAATCTCATGATTGATTGCAAATGCATCATCTGGAAGAATATTGAGTTTAATTTCTTTCTTTCTTTCTTTCTTTCTTTCTTTTTTTTTGTGATTGGAAATGACAAATTCAGAGAGTTCAGTTTATATATAACCAGAATAAAAAAGTAAAAGAAAAAAATTTTTTTTTTTTTTTTCCAGAGGATTCTTCATTACTTGTTACATGGAAAAAATTGATAGCCATTAATGTGAAGCAATTGACTGTTCAACCTGTACGTAATGGCTATGAAGAAATGATCCAATGGACTGAGGAGAATAAACTGTGGCATTTTCCTATTAATAATGAACAAGGTATGTTTTCATATATATATATAAGATAGTAAATGAAGTCATGTGATGTTAACGTTCATTTTTGCTGTGATTGTTTTTTGCTGTTTCAATTTTTAAATAAGAATTAATTGTGCATTATATTCAGTGCTTTTTATTTGTCTCATTGCAATATTTAAGAGAACAATATAATAAAGCAGTTATATTTAGAATAATCGTGGAAGACAAAACATTTTGTTAGATTTTATTGTATACTATTGTATATAATACATATCTCGTTTAGGTGAATTTAATTTCAAGAGTACTATCAAAAGCTAGAAACTGATATGGGGTAAATAAATTCACTATGAAATAAAATTGATCATGACATAAATCCTATAAAAATTGTGATTATTTTCCTTTGCTAAATTACTGGATTCTAATTGATATTGGCAACAGTTTAAATTAGAATTTGCAACAATTAGAAATCTGATTTTTATATAATTTCTTAGGGTAATAAGAATATATTACCCTTTATCTTAAGTAAAAATAAGAGACGAATATATTAACCTTTATCTTAAGTAAGAATAAGAGACAATGATAAGATTGAAAACTGTATTTTTATTTGCACTATGATCCGTATATCTTCAAGTAGATATATGTATGAATATTTCCTCTCATCACATATATGTATAAGATCAAAACCAATCTTAACTTTTGATTAGGAAGTATATAGCTATTTTTAGATGAAGATTGTGCGGCATAGTCTTCAATCATATATTTGGAATAAATGCACAAGATGTTATAGAATACTGCAATTATTGTCAGGGTGATAATTACTTTCATTACTTACATAGAACAAGAAATAATGATAAACGAAATTATCTAGTTGTAACAAAATAGTTATGATAATTCATACTGAATAAATATTAATTCTGCTGCTACATGCATCATTTCGATTGTGCAAATTTATTGAATAAGAATCAAATCTTCAAGCAGGCTTTATCATCATCAAATAAAAGTAAACAAATAATTTATTAATATTTCACACCAATAATAATCAAACAGTAAATAATTTTAACAATGACTATAAAAAAATTAGTGACTCTTTTTAGAAGAAAATTGAATAACAATAACTCAGTTGTGATTTTTTCCCCTTAAATGTCATAGCTGCAATAATATAATAATAAATTAATGGCTTTCAGAAAATAATTGAGTAATTGATGCACCAGGATTTTGATTTTTACTAACTCCATAATGTTTAAAACTTGTTTATTTGCAAGAATAAGAAAATTTGATAAAACTGGGAAATAATTTAGTTTAATTAAATCAGATCATTTTATGTTCTATAACTGAATAGTTTGCTGGTCAACAAAAGGTTCTTGGATTGATTTCTGTCTAAGGTTGGGGTGGAGGTGGGGATGAATAAGATTAATTGACTTGGAATAATTGCTTTCTATTATTGTACTTCATATGCATTTTTGATTTCATGAAAAATTACAATGCAGTTAAATGAAAAATAAATAATTGCTTCTAGGAGAAAAGAAATTGAATAGTGAAGTGAAGTCATGAATTGCAAGAGATAAATTTCCATAAAAATAATATTTATAAGATTTAATTATTATTGAAACATAATTAAGTTTTATGATTTCTTCTTTTATATGTTGATATATTGTATAAATATTTTTATATTATTGTTTTATATGATACATATTTAAATTTTTATTTACTATTTATAAAGAACTGTATAAAAAAAATGAAATAAAAAATTTTTAATAGTTGAATAAATTTACTTATTGCTTACACATTTGTAAAAAAAAAAAAAGTGAGAAAAAATTATGATGGCTAAAGTTCCAAATTATTTACAGATAGTTAATCATTTGAAATATCAAATATTGTTTAACTACCAAATTAGTCATCAAACTTTCATGTTTATTGTTTACACTAAAATTTTATTGCATTTCATTATGATAAATAATTGCTAGTTCATAAATAAAAACTTATTCTTAACATGATCATATGATTTAATGCCAAATTTTGGAGTTTTATTTTTAATAAATATACTTTATATAATTTACCTTGTGATATTAAATGATCACTGATTAATTAATAGTATATTAAATTCTAGACACAAAATCAAAAGTATTCTAAAAAGGAATTCTACAAATTATATTCCTTGAGTTAAAGTATTAACTGCAATAGTCAGTAAATAATATTTTGTTTATCTGTAAAGATTGGCATAAACATTAAATAGCATAGCAAAAATTCTACTACGACAGTTAATTATTTGAACAAAGTTTATTTGACCAATCAGAATGACAGATGAAAATGCTGTGGATAAATTTGATTGTGGTTATAGAAATGAGAAAGAATACAGACTGGAGTTTGCAGAAAAAGAAAAAACTATTATGAATTATTTCTTTGAAAAAAAAAAAAGGTAAACAAAAATCGACATGGAGGTGTTCAAATAAAAATGCAGCAGAATTAGATTATATTTTGGCTAACAGACAGTATATATTTTAAGATTGCAATGTTTTTAATAGATTCAACAGAGAAAATGATTGTCAATTAGTAAGATGTAAGATACATGTTAGTGTAAAACTAGAGAGTTAAATTATTAAGATAAATAATGTTAACATTTGATATTCCAAAGAATTTAAATTAGAACTTGCAAATTGTCTTAAAATATAAACAATAGATCAATAGAAGATAAATGATACTTTACTAAGAATTGCAACAATGATAGCTATTGCAAAAAAAAAAAGTAGCAATACTTCAGTAAATTTTCAACTGAGTCAAGATAATATATGAAAAAAAAAATGTTCTAAGAAAAATTGATTATTTCTGTAAAGTGGTATGGAAAAGAATTAATAATGATGTAAGAAAATATAATTGTAAATTAACAAAGAAAGCTATAGAATTGAATAAAATTCTCAAAAGTGTAAAATACTATCTTGATATAAGAAGAAAAGTTGTTTTAGGAATAGTAGAAATGATATAACTGTTATAAAGAGAAATGAAATCATAAAATGTTTGCAAGTTTTATAAAAAAAAATATAAATAATAAAGGACAAGAAAACAAAGTTATCCCTGTTGATTATTACATTTTCTGAATTACTTAGAATTTTAAATGAAGAACTTGAGTTATTTAGTTAAATCTATAAAGAAGAGAAAAGTTCCCGGAAATGATGAGATTATTATTGATATTTTACAAGTAGATGAAGAAATAGTAAAATTATTGTTAAACTTATCTAACAAATGATAAAATGATAAAGATGTACCAGATGATTGGAAGAATGTAGTAGTAATCTTGACATTTAAGAATGATGATAAAAAAGATATTTGAAATTTCAAATCTATCAGTCCTAGACAAGTTTACACAAAATTTTTAGGGTAGTTGAGGAGAAACTGTACTGCTGCCATCAGATGGCGCTGCGACACCATCAACAACCGGCCTGAAACCTGCAAGTGATAAATTTATTTACCAAAGTGGCTCAAAAATGACAAATAAAAAAAAAAATCCGATGAAAGTGGCTCAAAAATGACAATTAAAAAAAAACCTGATGAAAGTGGCTCAAAAATGACAAATAAAAAAAATAATCGATGAAAGTGGCTGAAAAATCACAAATAAACAAAATAAACGATGAAAGTGGCAGAAAAATCACAAATAAAAAAAAAAAAATCGATGAAAGTGGCTAATCCCCCTCCCCTAAAATCAAAATTTATTCACTTAAATCAAAAAATAAAAATGGCTGAAGATATATGTACACAAGAAATACATAAAAAGTCCAAATTATTAAAAAAAAAAACAATAAAATGGTATCAAATACTGTAATAATTCAAATTTAAAAAATAAATAAGTCTGTGATTAATACAACAAAAAAAACATGGCGGACAAAATGCGGGAAATCCAAAGCAACGGTTATATAAACTAACAAGAATATTACTGGTTTGAAATTATGGCTTCTATCCAAAAATAACTCAAATTATTTACCTTTCAACATAAATATGCATTTATGATCATATTGAAAAGCAATTACAAATAAAAAAAATTCGATCAAAAATAATTCAAAGCAACGGTTATATAAACTAACAAGAATATTACTGGTTTGAAATTATGGCGTCTAATCAAACATAACCCCCCCTCCTTTCAATGAAGACTTTCTATCCAAAATAACTCAAATTATTTACCTTTCAACATAAATATGCATCTATGATCATATTGAAAAGCAATTAATTGTTTTCTGGCTTTCAAAATATGGCATATTATCAAAAATAACTAAAAAATAATTAAAATGCAAATATGGAAACCACCGAGTAACTTTTCTAAAATGTACTAAATCTTATCAATATTTAAAAAATCAAACACTATTTGCAAATATGCTGTGCATTATTTAAGTAACAGATATAATAAATGGGCAAATGAAATCAAAAAAATATTTCTAAAATACAAATAAAAAAAATCCGATCAAAAATAATGAAAATAGTTATATATAAACTAAAAAGAATATTACTGGTTTGAAA
The DNA here is from genome assembly GCA_028023455.1 of Epiperipatus broadwayi. Lineage (NCBI taxonomy): Eukaryota > Metazoa > Onychophora > Udeonychophora > Euonychophora > Peripatidae > Epiperipatus > Epiperipatus broadwayi. The sequence goes on along the minus strand of JAQFVV010012397.1, from coordinate 2,485,999 downwards.
TTATGGCGTCTAATCAAGCGTAATCCCCCCCTCCCCTTAATGAAGACTTTCTATCCAAAAATAACTTAGTGTAAAATTATAATGAAATATGGAAACCACCGAGTAACTTTTCTATAATGTACTAAATCTTATCAATATTTAAAAAATCAAACACTATTTGCAAATATGCTGTGCATTATTTTAGTAATAGATATAATAATAACTCATAACACGGATTAATACAGTACATAATAAGCAAGTTTAAAAGAGAAAGTGGGAAAAATTACCTTGTTCCAAATTCGGTTCAGAGCCATTTGCACAATGATGACTTGATTATCACATTCTGCAAAATGTAGCTTTCTTGGTAAATTTCTTAACACTTATCAATGATGATTCCCAGCAGATTAAAAAAAATTATTTAATAGAAGGTATCTACAAACACTAGCAGAGTTATTTAAATCAAGTTATGTACACACGTATATAATATCCCAATTCATTTTAAAAATAATAAATGATTGTCCACTATATTCATATTATTTTCAATTATGTTTTATTTAAACAAAGTTGCAAGTGTATCTATATTTTTTAATGAAAGATGTGTAATTACAAACATAAAATCTTCCCCCTCCCCCCCACTTTAATTGACAGCGTACATTTTCAAAAAATATACTAAATACTTTTAAAAGAAAAGACTTTCAACATCAAACTATTTATCTTTAAAACAATTAATTTTTTTCTGGCTTTCTAAATTCATTAATAATATTTAATAATTAAAAAACGATACCAAAAAATAATTACTGGTCTTCCTTCATTTATAGTATGCACTTTCATTTTGAAAAAACAAACTGTGAAATGAAATATGATGTAATAGAGATTTTACATAAAAAATATAATTTCCAAAGCCAACAAATTTAATCAAAACATAAGTGAACTAGACTTTTGAAATACCAGCTTCGTTCTATTATGACGTGTTAATTATTTTGTACTGCTAGAAATACAAGTTGTTGGGATAATGTTTATTTTTTGACAAAGTTAAGAAGGATTATTTTTTTGATGCAGAAGAATACAACATTAAATATGCGCGGACTTTAATGCAAAATTTCAAAATCCTGCTAATTTTTTTTTTCTCAGTGATGAGATGTTTATTCATCAAGAAAAAAACAGATACAGTGAAACAAATGAAATTTCAAGAACAAAATGGTAAGAGGGGTGGATACATGTAAAAGGGAATGGGAAGTGGAGAGGGGAATTGGTGTGTAGTTCAGGCTGGCTAGAAGAGCATGTCTTTGTGATTGAGTCCTATGGCAGAGGCTGAGAGGATGGGAGTTGGAGGATTGTCCAAGTGTCTGTGAGGAGTGGAGATGGAGCTAGTTTGGTATCTCGGGTTTTGAGAGGGCGAATTAAGTCCAAGAGCTTTTGATTTACTGAAAGTACTCTCTGGTCAAGGATGATGGCACATCGGAGCAACCAGAGAGTATAGTTGAGAAAAAATGACAGTCTAATGATTGCAAAGACCCCTGTTTCTATGGATTCTTGGAGGTTGAAGATGGTATTTCTGTGCGAGGAAAGGTAGGAATTGATGACATTTCTCATGCCAAGCAGAAAAGGACATTTAAGTAGGAAGTGCTGGATGGTTTCATTGTCAGTTTTACAGAGCTGGCATATGGGAGAGATCTTGGTGAAACCCCTACGGTTCACCAAAAATTGATTGGTGGGAAGGGAGTGAAGATTTATTTTGAGGAGAAAATCAAGGAATTTTGCTTCAAGGGACCATCTTTTGAATTTGCGGATTAGTTGGGCATTGGTAAGTCCGAGAAAGGTAGGGGACACAATGGAGAAGTCTGCAGTCTGGTTGAACACCTCCCAGTACTTTAGTTTGCTGTTGATGGATGGTATAGCAAAGCCAGCCTTTTGTAGGATGTTGGCAACAAGTGAGGTCCATGACCTAGGCCTGCCATTGGGAGGAGGAGTGTCAGTGGGTGTGATAATGATATGCACAAGATTGGCAGGGAAGTGACTAAGGAGTGTGAGGATAATGTGAGATTTCTTGATCAGAAGAGTGTTGATGGAAGGCAGGCCCAAGCCATTGAGGTTTTTAGGAAAACAAGTTCTTTTTAGGCTAATGGCCACCACCTTTCTTCCCCAAAGAAAACGGGTGCAAAGGGAGTTGATTTTGGATATAAAGGAATGTGTAGGTAGAACAATGGGGAGGTAGTATGCTATTTTAGGAAACATTAGAAGATTGAGGAGGGTGACTTTCCCATAAAGGGAGAGGTAGATGCCTGTGATAGCATTGAGGGTAGATGATATGCTTTGATAGAGTGTGGTCTGGACCCGAACTCTCATGTCCCTAGGAGACAGCATGAGGGGAAATCCAAGGAAGTTGTGTGGCTTGGCATTGAAGGTGGAAGGGATTTGTTTACCAGTTGAAAGTTGCCAGGCTGCTGATTTATCACTGCTAAATTTCAACCGGTATGTATTGGAGTACCAGGAGAGGATCTGTTGAAGCCTGGGAATGAGATCAGTTGAGGAAAGGAAGACAACCACATCATCTACATAAGCAAGACATTTGATGCTTTTGCTCAGTGCAGGAATGAAGATGCCCGGGAGGTCATGTTCTAGCCTGAGCAATTATAATTTAAATCCTGCTAATTTCTGCCATATTTGCTCTTACTATTAGTGTTAAAATCTGTTCCAAAAGACTTTGGTAATTATTTTTTGTGTATTCCTTTTTTACATTGATTATTATTTAAATATTATTGATCAATTTAGATATATCATAATTTGAAAGCCAGATAACAATTAATTGCTTTAAAGATAAATAATTTAATGTTGCAAGTTTTTTCTTTTAAAAGTATTTAGTATATGCTTTGAAAATCTACGCTGTCAATTAAAGCTATTTTTGGGGGAAAGGGGATTTTTTTGTTGGTAATTAGACATCTCTCATTAAAAAATGTAGATGCATTTTCAACTTTGTTTAAATAAAACATAATTGAATAATATGAATATAATGGACAATCATTTATTTTTCAATTGAATTGGGATATTATATATGTGTGTGCGTAACTTTATTTACATAACTCTGGTAGTGTTACTTTGTTTAAATAAAACAATTGAATAATATGAATATAGTGGACGATCATTTGTTATTTTTAAAATGAATTGGGATATTATATACATGTGTGCATAACTTTATTTAAATAACTCTGCTAGTGTTTGTAGATACCTTCTATTAAATAATTTTTTAATCTGCTGGGAATCATCATTGATAAGTGTTAAGAAATTTACCAAGAAAGCTACATTTTGCAGATCGTGATGATCAAGTCATCATTGTGCAAATGGCTCTGAACCGAATTTGGAACTAGGTAATTTTTCCCACTTTCTCTTTAAACTTGCTTACCATATACTGTATTAATCTGTGTTATGAGTTATTATTATATCTATTACTTAAATAATGCACAGCATATTTGCAAATAGTGTTTGATTTTTTAAATATTGATAAGATTTAGTACATTTTAGAAAAGTTACCCGGTGGTTTCCATATTTCATTATAATTTTACACTGAGTTATTTTTGGATAGAAAGTCTTCATTGAGGGAAGGGGGGATTATGTTTGATTAGACACCATAATTTCAAAACAGTAATATTTTTTTTAGTTTATATATAACTATTTTAATTATTTTTGATCAGATTTTTTTTATTTGTATTTTAGAAGTATTTTTTTGATTTCATTTGCCCATTTATTATATCTGTTACTTAAATAATGCACAACATATTTGCAAATAGTGTTTGATTTTTTAAATATTGATAAGATTTAGTATATTTTAGAAAAGTTACTCGGTGGTGTCCATATTTGCATTTTAATTATTTTTTAGTTATTTTTGATAATATGCCATATTTTGAAAGCCAGAAAACAATTAATTGCTTTTCAATATGATCATAGATGCATATTTATGTTGAAAGGTAAATAATTTGAGTTATTTTGGATAGAAAGTCTTCATTGAAAGGAGGGGCGGAGTTACATTTGATTAGACGCCATAATTTCAAACCAGTAATATTCTTGTTAGTTTATATAACCATTGCTTTGAATTATTTTTGATCGAATTTTTTTTATTTGTAATTGCTTTTCAATATGATCATAGATGCATATTTATGTTGAAAGGTAAATAATTTGAGTTATTTTTGGATAGAAGCTGTAATTTCAAACCAGTAATATTCTTGTTAGTTTATATAACCGTTGCTTTGGATTTCCCGCATTTTGTCCGTGATGTTTTTTTGTTGTATTAATCACAGACTTATTTATTTTTTAAATTTGAATTATTACAGTATTTGATATCATTTTATTGTTTTTTTTTTTTTAATATTTTGGACTTTTTATGTATTTCTTGTGTACATATATCTTCAGCCATTTTTATTTTTCGATTTAAGTGAATAAATTTTGATTTTAGAGGGGGGGGGTCAGCCACTTTCATCGATTTTTGTTTTTATTTGTGATTTTTCTGCCACTTTCATCAATTTTTTTTTATTTGTCATTTTCGAGCCACTTTCATCGGGTTTTTTTTTTTATTTGTCATTTTTGAGCCACTTTCATTGGTTTTTTTTTTTTATTTGTCATTTTTGAGCCTTTTTGGTAAATAAATTTATCACTTGCAGGTTTCAGGCCGATTGTTGATGATGTCACAGCGCCATCTGATGGCGGCAGTATGGTTTCTCCTCAACTACCATTTTTAGCAAGACAATTACAACTTGTCTATAGCAAACTTTGGATTCGAATCAACCAAAAAAATATGCTGGATTTAAAAGGTGTTTTAACACAGTGGATCACATCCAAATATTGAGAGAAGTTACAGAAAAGACCAATGAATATGATTTGCTATTGTATTTTGGATTTGTAGATTATGAAAAAATATTTGATATTATAAGCATTTCCATAGCATTAAAGATTGTATCATCATCTGGAATATTGTCATATTCTGAAGAACATAGTGATATTAAGAGCAGTAACATTGTTAAGATTTTAAAACAGAATGATTCCATACAGGCAAAACTCACTATATATATTGCCACACACAGCAAGCTAGAGTAATCAATGGATGCCAGAAGGCTTGTGCATAAAATCCCCATCTAGTGCTTACTCATCCAACATCCCCAAACTAGTTTCTGGCTTATGGCCTTCGTCAGTGAGGAGCCTTGGATCTGTGAGCACTGCATTTAGATCTTAGGATCTAATGCAACCCTCCAGCAACCACCTTTTTCTCCATTTAATTATAAAACTATGAGTCTTAAACTGAAAACACCTTAATGTCTTCAATCCAAGCCCACTAGCTTATATAGTCATATGGGCTTGAACCCAGTTCAGTACTCATACATTTTGGTGTCTTTGGTTTTTTAATAACCATAGCCACCACTATGCACAAGCCTTCTGGCATTCATTGATTACTCTAGCTTGCTGTGTGTGGCAATATATATATATATAGTGAGTTTTGCCTGTTTTAGCAACAATTATACACAAGCATAAGAGGAGGTGGTCATGTGATGTTTATTGGCTTAAATGATTTCATACCTATAAAACTGTTTACTGCAGTTTTTGACAAAGTATTTTATAGATTAAAATGGGAAGCTAAGAGAACAAAAGTAAATAGAGATTATGTAAGTCATTTAGATTTTGCAAATGATGTAGATATTTTTGTAAATAATGCTTTAGCTTACGGAATTGTTGCAAAAGTTGTTAGATTAAAAATAAGAAAGTAGTATTAAAGATAAATGCTAAAAATATTAAACCAATGTTCGGCAGAGTTTCTTATAAGATAATAAAAGTTGATAAACATGAATTGGAAGAAATTAATGACTACAAATACTTTGATTAAATTACTAATGCAGATGAAAACCTAATGAATCAAATTAATCATAGAATTAAACTTAGTATTTTTCGTAGAAATAATGTTAAAAGGAAAATGTCTGTGTTTGAAAAGAAAGGTTTTTAATATATGTGTTTTATCACTTCTTATTTGATGGATCTCAGACTTGGACACTTGGCAAAAGAGTAGTACAGAAACTTCAGATCACCCACCAAAAAGTATGGAAAGAGATATATTAGAAGTTAAAGGAAGAGATCGAAAATAAAATATATGAATGATAGGACAAACCGGTATCACTGATGTCATTGAAAAAATTAAGAAACTGAATAACCTGGACTGATGAACATATTTCTAGAAGAAATGATAATAGATGGACAATTACAAGTCTTAAACTGGTTTCCAAAAGATCTAAAAGGAGACCGCATGTGAGATGGACTGATGAAATAAGAAAGTATGCTTGTGTGTTGTGGAGAGACTAAGGATCAAAGAAACTGGATTAAACTTGAAAAGATCTTCATCCTGCAGTTGATCAATAAAATGATGAAGTAAATTTTTGAAATACATTGTAAGTTCATTATTTTTTTAATTCATTATAAAACATAATAATTTGCAATCTAACGATTACAGGTATTAAATTTATAAATAAAAATATTGTCATTTTTATTTTTCACTCCCATATTTAGATATTTAAAATAAATTAGAAAACTTTTCAGCGAATATCTTTTATCATTCAAAATACAAATTTTCCCCATGGATTGTTTTATTTAGTTCAAAAAATTTCTCTTATTAAAGAGTTAAGCTCTTTTATTTTTAGTTTATTATGCACAGTGTAAAACTGTTGAAAAAAAAACAGCCTAGTTCAAAATGCTTACTATTTTGAAATAAATTATGTGATTTAGTGCAGTAATAGGATAATAGACTCAAAACTTAAAGTTCCTTTGCATTGAAATTTTATTTCTATTATTTCCATGCTTGAATGCCACATAAGTTGAGTAGTAAACTATTTGATTAATACTTATTATTTTGATAATCATTTTAAGGGATTTAACATTTTTATTTCTTTACACACTTAAATAATACATTTGATTTAGTATTAGCATCTGTAAATTTTTATTTAAAAGCTTGTTATAAGTTTACGTACATAAAATATCAGTATTTTGAAGATATTCACATATTGCAGTAACTCACTTTTTTTTTTTTTTGCAATATTTGGTTTTTTGGTTCAAATTGTAATGTAGTAAATTGCTATACACAACACTTACAACTGCAATAATTAAGATATGCCTATTTATCATCCTTTCATTGAAAAGATCATAGATGCTAAGAAAATAATTTGTAATTGATGCAAGTAATAGATGTTGACTTAGAATTAAATCTAACTCTATAAGCAAGCTGTTCAAATCTTAGAACAGAAGGAATTTATTTAATTTAAAAAAATATATATTTTAATCTAAAATAGCCAGATTGAAATTAAAAATAAAAATTACAAGATTTCATTAATTACTTCAGACTAGCTTAAATATATAGAAAGACAAGTAAAGAAGAGGGTGGACCGCCCTTTTCTTGTAAAATTCTCTGTCTTGTGTTTACAGTTCGATCACTATTTAGACAGTCACATGAAAGGTTTGCAGCCTTTCAATTTAATTTCAACTAATTACTCATTACAGATTGAAAAGTTGTAAATAAAAAATTTTGTTATTTTATAATAATATAATAAATATATTGAACCGGGTCATTTAATAGAAGCTGTTTAATTGAGTTCAAACCTTATTTATCATAATTTTAAATTTTATATTTTTAATATTATGTAATCGCACGGGCCTTTCAAGGAGAGGGGAGAATACCATCGATAGTAGAGCCATCAACGATACCCATGGTCAAACCGAGCTGCGTAAAGCATAACACGATCACCGTGGCCCACCTTGTCTGCTAGATTAAAACTCCTCCATCCAAAGCATTTTATTTGTTTAGAGGTAAACCTCAGGCGCCAGCTAATTACAAGAAGTCATTAACATGCTTGGATGGTGGGCCTATAATCCAGCGCTCAAAATATCCCAAGATTAACTCACACTCTATCTCAGGGTCCAGCATATTTGCTTAACACATGAAATAACTACAGTAATTTACTGGTGAAGCAGTGACAAGAGAGAAAGAGAAAATAGACAAAATAACAATTAAGGTAAACATTAATATTTAACTATTTGTGCACACATATATTTAATATAATGTAAAATAACACAAGAATTTTACATAAGAAAAATATAAATGACTTTAGGCTATAGTTATAATAGTCCATTAATTAAAGTTCATTTATTTAAAATAAAAGTCTAGACTGTGATCAGAATATATTTAAACCATCTTTACCTAGGTTTTCATGATTGTCAGTTTCCAACCGTTTGGCTTTTTGGTCTCCATCGATGGTTCCAGGGCTTGTTTTCCGTTCTTTATGTTGACAATGGGTGAGAGAATTTGTGGCAGCATTTATTTACAATCTAGGCATTGTTCCCGGCGTTGGTTCAGGTGAGGTTCAGTTGATTTTCTTTTTATTGAGGGTTTTTGGGGCCTGAAGCCCAGCTGAATATCCTAAAGTTGTCCAGCAACACATATTGCTAAATCTGCGGCTTTTACATGGATGTTGACCGCAGCAGTAATTGACTGGCTTACTACTGCATTTCTAGTTTCTGAATATCTGGATCTCTGGTTGTTTGTATTCTGCATTTTGTCCGAACTGAATAATAATAATCCGAACTGATGAAGAACAATCGAGAGAGCGACCTTATATACTTTTTTTCCCCTATTGTTTTAATTTCTTAGCGTTATTTTTTAATTTTGATCTTAATTTCAAATATCTTTTAATTAATTTTACATTTCTGGTTATCTTAATCCTTTCCTCATATTCATTTAAGCAATCTCAATAAGACACTTTACAGTGTTTTAACATAGTTCAACTATTGATTTTAATTTTATTATCAATCTGAAATCTTATAAACTAATTACATACATTTTTCAAAGTTTTACAAAAATTTTATTTTTACAGACTAAATTTTAGTACGATTTCGCATTTGCTTATTTTATACATTATAAAAGTCGTTCTTTATAAAGGGAGAGAAAAAAAAGTTTTAAGTCTATTTTCTAGTTCTATTTTAAATACCCCCCCCCCTCCTGCCAAGAAGTTTTATTCTAAAAGAAAAATATAACGCCATATTTTTATTTTTTAAATTTTTGTTTAAAAAAAAATCTTTAAATTAAGCCACTTATAATTTATTTTTATCTTAATTTTTTAATTAAAAATTATAGACATGTAACGTTGTTCAGGTACAATATATATCTATATTTCTGATCCAATATTTAACTTTTTCAATTAAATTAGTTTGGATATCTTTCAAGCACAAAACTTTTCCTTTATTTTTTTTCTCCAAATAAAATTATTTAACTCACTAAAGAGGTAAGTTCTTTCATTTTTGTATATATGTTAATATATTTTCTATTTAAAACATAAAAATTTACATTAAGAGCTTATTATAATTTTAATATATGAAATATACTTAAAGTAAAATGTGCTAAGTATTAATTTTTAATAATTATAGGTTTAGAAGAAGAAGCTAAAGTTCGATTTCATGAACACATTTTTTTAGAACCTCATCTTGAAGATGGCTTCCCCCAAAAAGGACCCATACGACAATTTATGGAGTTGGTATGCATTGGATTATCCAAGAATCCATACATAACTGTTCAAGAAAAAAAAGATCATATTGATTGGTATCGCCAATACTTCAAAGAAAAAGAAGAATTTTTGCAAGAAATCAAAACTCAATGAAATTTTTAAATTAATATTTTGACAACTAAGAAAAAATATTATAAAATATGTATCTTGGAATATAAATAGTGTATAAAATATTTTTAAACAAATGTAATACTGAATTGTTTTTTTTTCTATCAATGCATTAATATTAATAATAACCAAGTGAATAAAGATGATAGTGGATATGTTCCAAAAAAGGAGAGAAAAAATTACTAATCATAATTTTTGAGTAGCAATATCCAAAACATTCTAGAAATATTTGCTAGAGATGAGAGAGTGTTAAGTGTATGATGAAGAGCTTTTCAATTTTTGCTAAATTTACACTAACAAACATTAAATAACGGTAAATAAATTTTGAAGAAAATATATCCCTTGTCAAATTTCTTTCAATTTTAAATTTGTCTGTGATTTGATTAAACATTATCATTCAAATGGTATCAGGTATTTATTCTTAAGAGTAGTCAAATAAACATAGAATCCTGGAGATTATATGAATAAAACATTTCCAGGATGATTTTTTTAGGCTGCTCAAGAACTCATTCATTATTACGATCATATCAGCATAATCTTTCAATACTCTAATTGAGCAGAAAATTTTCAATCAAATTATATCTGTTCATGATTGAAAATAGATCATTTTAATCAGATCATTTGTGCTTCAAGAATGTGTGTTAAGGATTAATCTTATTATTTACCCATTTGTTAATTTTTGTTGCTATCAAAAATCTTTCTCAATACTTTTTCCTTGTCTTCAGTATTTAACTTTAAAATTCAAAGAAACATTATGGCTTGAACAATTCTAATTTTTATTGTAAAGATATATCTTTATATCTGAAAATCTTTTCATTGCAATTTCATCTAATATTAGTTTATTTTCATTATCAATTTTGAAATCAATTGCTAACTCGGTTATTACAGCCTTTATTGTAATCTCATCTTTTCACTTTTATTTAACTTTTTTTATTTCACTTTTTAAATATATGATTTATTTAGTTATTTCATCATATGTTCAACATTTTATTGACTGATATGTTAAAAGTCAAAAATATGATTTATATTGTATATACATATGGATAGAAAAAAGAAGTTCAATGTTTTCATGCAGTAAATGGAACTTCTGATTCCATTGACATTTCTTCTATATCTCTGCATTTAGAATGGATTATCTCTCTTCTGATTTCCGGTGTTATTTGCTTGTGAGTATGGGCTTTAAGCACATCTAAAAGAACTTCCTTCTGTTCAGTAGAAATATCTTCTTTGTAGTGTTGTACAAATGATAAGAGAGACTGATGCCAAAGAACAGGTAATTCACGCTTATCATTACAAAATCTCAGAAAATGATTAACTGTTGCATCTATGACTTTATAAGGTAGAGCGTATTTTTTCTCATACAATATGCTACTTGCTCTTAAGTAATCCATATCGCAAATCTTCATGGTAGCAGCACTGGAGTGGAGGACTGGAATAGAATATTTTCTTAAAACACTACCTATAATGATGGCTTCATGCAATGTACAATCGCCTCCCTCACACAATGGCAAAAGAATTCCCTTGAAAAAGGCTGCAGGTTTGAAGAGAGCTTTGCAAAGTGCTTCATATAAATGGTAATTGATTCTCTTGTAGTCTGCAATATCATCTCTAATACAAGGCAACAAAATTAGATTGAGAAATCTTTGAGCCTGTTTATCCCTCAAGTTGGAAATGAATAATCTTGTAGCTTGATATACTGTGGCAGCCTCAGATTCGGTTAAATATAAAGCCTGCTCCCAATTCGACATACTCGGAACTATTTTGAAAAATTTAGGGACTTTTCCACTGCGGAAACATCGTAATACTTTAGCAACTTCTTTGAACATATGCACTAATCGATCATCCATTTTCTGTATCTGAAGAGACCCATATATGTTGTTACCTCTGTTTGTTTCTCTTTAATTTTCTCCAGAATTAAATCTGTAAGTGTTCGCCTAGCCAAAGGTTTCTTTGACATAAATATTTGCATGGCCTTTTCATACTCTTCATTGACTTCAATACATTCATAATCACCTCCATGCTCCTGATTCTCTTCAAGTTTATCATCATCATCGTCTGATTCTTGGGTAGAGGGACCATCTAATGAAATAGTTTTGGGACTTTCATCTTGATTTTCTTTGAGGCCGAATTCCTCCTCTTGCTGCAAAATTTTTTTGGACAAGCGATCATCCACAAACTTTTCATCTTCATCTCTTCTGACTCTGGTTTTAATCCTCTGGGATGACTTGACTGATTTTGCTAATAAAATTTGTTCTTCTAAGGGTACATTTTTTTCACTTTTAAGACTAAAACTTTTTTTCGATTTTCCCATATTGACTGGTGTCTTCCTGCTCTAATATTTAACTTTTTTGATAAGAATCTTGATGTGTTTTTTTTTTTTTTTTCATTTATAAGTATGTGTTGTCAGCATATCTAGGGCTTTTAAGACTTTTCTTCAACAATCCTGAAACCATATTTATCTTCATTTAATATGGTTTTCTCTCATTATATTTTTCTAAAGGGATAAGGTAGGAATATGCAGTTTAATTTCTTTTTCAATTTGAAACAATCTGTTTGACTGTGATTTACTTTAACTACAGATTCTAAAACATTTAATGTTCTGGTGCACCATTTATATATAATTCCATACTGATTCCAAGATCTTATAATTCAACTGTATGTAGTCATTTCTGATATGTTTCAATTACCCAATATACATCTGCATTGATATCTAGTTTCTTGAAACCATTTTGGGTATCAATCAGTTCTAATTTGTGCTGAATCATTTTCATAATAATCATACTTGTACAAAGATATGTAATATGGTATTTTACACATGCAAGATAAGGAATTTATCTGAAGATAGCGAGTAGTTTTACTCATTGATTTTTGAATTTCCTGCATATTTTTATTGCATTGCTATCATTCCAATGGCATTCGATTCTGACAATGATCTTAAAACTAATCTGATATTTTCATTATTCATTTTCTATATAGTATAATTGATGCAAAGTCTTGGTTACTGCCTTTGGCATAGTTCTTCAATACATTCTTTTTTATTTTTGACTGTTATTCTTCAGTACACTGACATTTTTCAATAAAGCTATTCATGGTGGATGGTTTTTGTAAAGTTGTTCAATGTTCATGTTGATGTTCTAATATTAACTCTGTCTTTCATAATAACTGTTTGGAATTTACTAATCAGTTCCCTAAAAAGAATTTTATAATTTTTAAATTGGCTGTCATTTTTTAAAATACATATGGTTACTAATGTTTTTTTTTTCAAGTTTTAACCTTCTTGATTTTTCATCTTAATCAAATTTTTCATTTTATTTCTTTCATTTGTAATTACAATTCATCTCATTCATCAATTGCACTCAAATTATTGATTTCAAATGTAGTTCTAAAAACAATGATGTTATCTAAGTTAGATATACAAATGTTAATACGATTTTAGTTCTTTTCAAACATCATTTGAAGTTTACACAAGTATTTTATGATCAGTTCCACTATCAGCTTCTGGCTATGATTTTTTTTAAAGACATTGCTGAATATTATTAATGAAATCAATTTCATTTGTGTTGGATCATCCAGTAGCACTTTGAAAACTTAAAAAGTATATTGGCAATAAAAACAATTATTGAATTTCTTGTTTTGTGATTTAACACAGTGATGAGTTTCATACTCATTCTTGTACATCTTTTCTGCGTTCAAGTTCTTATTGATCTAATACCTTCCTTTCTATTTCCAAATTTCACATTTCAGTGATCCATGACTAAAAGTATATATTTTCTCTAAGTTTTTGTTATTAATTGATTATAAAATCTGTTTTTTTCATTTATTGCATTTGTAAGTAAAACACTTGTATTACAATAATGTTGATTGTGTGTTTATGAAATTGAATTGATTTTATAAGATTATATCCAATGACAGTCCATGCAATATAATTTTCTGATATCATTTCTTAAATATGTTATTCTTGCTTAAATAATAGATACATGCTCTAATCTAAAATCTTGCAGGTTATCCTAATTATTAACTCATAAGATGTTATATTAGTTATCTTTTTTTTTTTTACCAAGTCAAACTTTCTTTGGTTCATAGTTTGCATATTTTAGGTTGCAATAATCTTTTAGTTTTGACAACTAAACTTCTGAATTGCTTACACTAGCCATATCATATAGATCAGTAGTGATAAAAATATTCTTAGATTTCATTATTTTTGTTTTATTGTTCATATTCAAAGTTTCTGAAATGATTTTCAGCTACTGAGACAACTAGAGGTAACATCCTATATTTCTGTTACCAGATATTAGTATTAGTAATAAGACAACAAGAAACATAAATAAAAGGAAAAATGCAATTTAAAATAGAAGATAAAAAAAAGATTCTCCTTATGAAGGTATTTAGAGGGAAGAAAATGAAATTCAGTGAAAGAGTACAATTAATAAATGAAGATTGTATTCCACTTCAGATTACTAAATTTGTACTCATTAGTTGTAAGTCCTCAAAGAGTGTGTATTAAAATATATTTAACTTTTTGGTAATTCAAATTTCTAAAGACTTATTGTAGATGATATATATTGTAACCGGAGCACAATACAACCCCTTTATCACTTTGGTTGTAACACTTTCCTGATGAGCATGTTGCAGGAAGGGACTATCGATTGGCATTCCCCATTGCAGATGTTAACCCCCCCTACAACAATATTTCCTGCTCATCAGAGGATGTAGCACCATAGAGGCTGGAAGCATCTAGACATTTCTATGTTTGGTTTTCCAAACGGCGCCTCTAGACTTCCATCTCACTACAACCTGACTTACTTAGGTCTAGTTATGCCAGACATAGCTCAGGAGGCATGAGATTCTCATGAACAAGTGCACTGAATGATGAGTGATGCAATAAAAAAAATATAGAAACGAACAACTGGATAACTAAAATTAATTTTAAGTAACAATAATTTTATTTAATAACAGGTTTAAATAAATGTCCATCAAGCAAAATATTTCATTGACAGTCCCTGTATCTCTTAGGCCTACTTCCAATAACATTTTAGATGGCTTAGAGAATGTAATCTGTTGAGAGTATCATAAAGTCCTTCTCTCAACAGTTCTTTAACAGTTTACATCTGTAATCATTTAATTAGTTCACAGAGAGGAGTGTGATATATTAAGACAACAGAGAGAATAATGAAGACAACTAATAGCACTTAATTCAGAGTTCCACTTAATTGTGATTTGTATTATTTTAGGTAGTAGTCACATGTAATGTGGTTTAAATTATTCATGTAAGAATATATCCTTTACAGACATAGTAATGAAGATAACTAATAGCATTGTATTACAATTCAGAGTTCCACTTAATTTTGATTTGTAGTATTTTAGATAGTAGTCACATGTAATGTGGTTTAATTATTCTTATATGAAGATATCCTTTACAGATATAATAATGAAGATAACTAATAGCATTGTATTTAATTCAGAGTTCCTCTTAATTCACAAATAGTTTATTTACAGTCCATTGTGCATCTTGGTATGTATCCAATAATAGGGCAATATGAATTAAAGAATGCAAATTCTTTAGCCATTTACATTTTATGTCTAATTCAAGAGTTCCAGTTAACTTTAAATTAGTTAAAGCATAATACATATATTTTTATTCATGGTTATCCAAATCCAGGTTTGAATCCATGCTATATTCACATCCTAGGCTCATTGGTTTGGTATTCTTATTTCTCAGTTCGTATATATAACTTGTTTTAATTCTGTGTTTATATTACTTTTTTCAGAGTTTTCAAATAGTAAATAAAATCTATTAACTTTTATTGACGTACTAATTCATATTTAAATGTTTGAATTTGTTCATAATATAGTATAAATTTACTAAATACATTCGTTTTGTATGTATATTTTCATTTTGATATTTTCTAATTTTATCTAAATTATAAATATGTTATTATAATTTAATTAATTATAGTTATGCATAATATTCTTATATAATTAATAGGCAGGTGAGCATTTGTAATTTTATTTGGTTACTCTAATATGTAGCATAAATATTGCTGTTTGGTCTGGCACAGATGTATCTTTCCAGATATAAGTTGATCAATATTTTCATTTATACTTTATCAATAATAAACAATTTTCATAATTTTAGTTTCATTTATAATTTTCCAGTAACAAACGTATTTTCATGCAGCTACCTTTATTCATAATTTTAATTTCATTTATAATTTTCCAATAACGAACGTATTTTCAGGCAGCTACATTTATTCATAATTTTTATTTTATTTATAATAAAGATGTTTTGTTTGTCTTTTAAAAACACATATAATTTTAGCTTAAGAAAGATGTTTTGTCTTGTCTTTTATAAACGCACATAGTATCGAATATTTTTTATAAAATCACCTTCATTTTATCCAGTTTGTCCCTTCAAAAAGGGATCATTTTATTTAAGCTGAATGGCGTTATTCCCTTTCATGATGATCATCCAGGCAAATCTTGGAGAAACATGGCATGAGATGGAGAGGAAAAGCTGTTACCGTTAGCCTACCATCATGTTTTCCTTAATGTTTTCTTTTTCCATCATTAATATATCTTTTTAAAATTGAAACCTTTTTTCAAAATTCTTCTTTAACATCTACTTGAAAAATACCTCTTTGAAAAAAAAAAAAAACTATTTGATCTCCTAAAAATCTCTTTGAAAAAACTTTTTAAAAATCTGCTCTGACTTGCAACTAGACTATATAAATTCTGATTCTTGAATTGATTAAGCAGCCTATCCCAATGTACCTGGTTTGCTATCTTCTTAACAATTGGACAATCCTTTTCGCGGCAAAGATAAGAAAGCATAAGGTTTAAGCTATGTTTTCCAATTTAATAAGACTGCCTCAAGCTGTTATCACACTTTATTCGAAAACATCGTTCCAAAAATTAAAAATGTAATCTTTTTACTAAATGCCAGCTTTAAATAAATACGAGTGATACATTTAAATTATATTGTAATTTAAAACTATAAAATCAATAATGATTTATCTTTATTATTTTCTTTTCTCGATTATAGAAAATAATGATTTTCTTATAACGTCATAAACTAAACTTTTTGCTATATTTTTCTAGAAAAAATATAAGATCGACTTTTTTATACATCTGCTGTTTTTTAAGGTGGGAGGGTAAAATAGTTTTTAGAATACATGTGAAACAGCATGCTTGTTTCAATATATAATATTGAAGATCTTTCAATCACTGAAATTGTTTTGTAAAGTAAAAAAATCTGCCGAATCATATCCAAATTATCTGCTTTAAACTTTATTTTAAATAATGAGAAATTGTAGATTCTCTACTTATCTTAAGATGAAGGATTTTTTAAATCTTTTTTTTTTGTTCTTTTACTAATATATTGCAGTTATTCAAAATACTTTATTATAAAAAATTTCATTATAGTGCATCTAATATAATCACTTACTGTTTTACTATCTCGTAGACATTCCCCAGTCTTCATATTTGATATAATAAATACACTTCATTTCAATTGACACTAACTCCTTATTCTCTTAATAAATTTATTACATTAGCATTATTTAATAGTAACTTTCAATTAGTTATTGTTTTTAATACTAAATTGTGAAATTATTTTCAATTATAAGTTTCTTATGCTTTTAGCATATATAATAAATACTATAGTTATAAAGAAAATAAATAAATAGAAAGTATTTAACTTTTTATCGGATAATATTTTAAAATTTTTTGAAGTATTTTTCTTTTGTAAAGACTTTAAGCAATGTTCCCTCTAAGAATAGACCATCTCTGAACTAAAAGTACAAGAACTGAGCATACTAAACCGAAAAAAATATAGACATCAAAATATAGAATATATTTGTATATTTACATATAAAATAATTTATATATAATAAAATATTAACATAATAAAACTCGAGAACAATTAATCGTTTTTTTCATGTCATTCTTTACGATTTGTCCAAATTTTATAAACATATAGGTTTATCTGCTTTTCTGATAGTATAATGCTTAATTTTTATTAAATTATCCGAATGTTCCTTATCTAGTCTATTATGGGATTTTGACTTTATTTCATTCAATAAACTAAAACCACTATCACAATTGGCGCTGGAAGATTGAAAAATTGACAAAATATCACAAAGTATTGAAAGTTGATTGGATTACTACAATTTTATATTTACTTAAAATTTCAAATTATCATATTGTTCTAAAATTGTACTGAAGCTTATATAGTTTTTATCATTATTAATTATAAATTTATATTTTACAAATAAATGTTTTAGCTATCTTTTCCAAACTCTAATGTTTAAATTATTTTTCATTACTTAAGAATCCAATGCATTCCAGTCATTTATATTTCCTCTGGAAATCTAGTATCAAATGATTACAAAGTATTTGAATAACTTTAAATATTGGCCAAATATCTATATAATCATTGGACTCAAAATTGTTTCAACATTCACACTCCAGCAAGTTATCTAAATATGCTCTTAGTTTATTAATTTTTGCCTTTGTAAATTGGTGTGCCTTCATTGAAGATAAATTAGCCCTTTGCAAAGTTTTGTTTAATGTTAATAGTTCCGCAAATACATTTTGAAGAATCACATATGCTATTTGATACTGAGGGTTTTTAAGTTTTGTAAACAATATTTATTTATTGGATCATTGAAATCTTCAAGTTGTTCTGTGCAGTAACTTATTAAAATGTCATAATTTTTTACCAGAGCATTTAGTACAAAACAACTAGATACCCATCTTACTTCATTGAGAGGATTGAATGATATAACATCAATTTCTGAAATGTTGGCCAATTCTTGTAGATGATCTTTTCAAAACACTATATATTGTCCTTAAAAAGATTTCAATATCCTTAATAAATTGAATGTTTCTGTGCACCATCTATTCCCAAGATCTTCCCAGTAAGCCACACAATGCTGTTGAATTAAATATGAAAGTCTTCTAGAGGAGCAGCTATACCATTTATTTTTCCTAACATTACAGCATAAGTATTTTTTGTAAATCAAGATTATGCTCTAAAACTATTCCTTTGACAGTAAAGTGACTCACATGATAAGCTTAATAATGCCAACAACTTTTGTCTGACAACTGGATTCAGATTTTGATCTGCAATTTATATATAGTTTTTTTTTTCTATCAAAATATCTCAAATGAACATATTCAAACTTTATTAATAACTTCCTTAAGTATGATTAAATTTATATATTCTATAAATTAGAAGGAATAATTCTTGCTGTGCCATGATTCAGAAATATTAATATTTGGTTACATTATCATACATAAATTGTACAGAAAGCATTGACAAATTGATGGTAATTGCTAGGATATTATCATCTCAGAATTTTAATCATGTTTTTGTCCATTTTCTTGCATTCAGCATTTTTAAATTTCAGATTACGATCTGGGGTTTTAGTTAAAATTCTCCCATTTTTATTTTGAATGTCAATAATAATTAGTATGAACTTTTTGACTTAAATATTTCTTTGAATCTATTTTATATTCATCCTATTGTATACTGATAATAAATTCACTTTTTGAATTTGACTGATAGAAAATTTTACAAATGACGTTTGTATATTTGTGTGATGACAAACATCCCCAAGTTTAATACAGTAGTTATAATTTTGGATGATGAGTATTTCATTTTAAACTGATCGGGAGAACCATTCATATTTAAATTTGTTTTTCTTACTTTTAGATTGACTTGATGAAGAATTAGAATGAATTGCTGAACATTATGACATTTATAGGGCTTAAAATAAAATATATGTAATAATTTTTTTTTTAAAATATAATAATACAAAAAAAGTCTCATTACAGTCAAGCTACAGTCCTAGTTGCTTCAATGACCTAGCAGAGGAAAGATAATGCATCAGCACTGTTATATGTAAATCGAAATGTAAAGGAATCTATTTTTAGTGGGTTCAGGTAGGATACAATATTATTAAACTGAGACCCATTTAGCAATATCCCTGCCCCCACCGCATGTACAGATTAATTCTATTAATCTTTTTATCAAAATTATTCATATGGATTCAATTTGTTTGACATAAAAACACATGGATGAATACTTCAAGTATTGGAATGTCTGGAGTATTCAAAAGCCACTAAGCAGCGTGCAGGCTTTCAAAATTGCTGCACAATTGTGTAGCTTAGACAGAACATTTGATTAGGAGTAGCAATTTACATGTGAGTAATCAATGATCACTGAATGGTAGTCCCAAATAATTATCAGAATAATTTCTGGTAATTGGTCTTCAACAGTGAGAATTGGGATTTGCATCTACACACCTAAAAGCTAGTTTTATTAAGAATTGTTCAATGAAATATAAGTAAATTGAATGACATCAAATAAAGTTCATCAATATTTTATTATATCATATAAATAAATGAATTATTTTTGCGAATACTGTGAATTGTATATGTATTTTAATTTACTAAAATTGAAAATAACTATAAAAAAAAAAATAGAAATGTTACAGCACACTAGATAATTTTTTCTTGTCAATATAAAAATACATTACTCTAAATAAATTTGATAATATAGTATGATATACTTTTACTTTTCTTTGTATATGATAAATAAATATACAGAATTTTATGACATCTATTAATGAACTCTTACTTTTTATATTTAAAATATTCTTTTTTTTTTTTCTAATTCAAAATATTCTAACAGTTTTGACAATTTCATATCATTAATAACAAATTACACATATTAGATATAGATCATTTTCTGAGTGAAGATAATTATCATTATAATGAATATTTTTCTTTAGTAAGCTTAAATTAAACCAGTGTTTACCAGATGATAGATGTAATTCAATCTCCATCTTGTTGATAATATACCATCATGTTTTATAAAGTAGTTTTTTTTTTTTTTCATTTTCATTGTGGAGATTCCAGAATATGTTTGCTTGATTCTGCCTAAGTCAAAGAGCTTGGATTATTTATATTTAAACAATACTTATTGGTTTTTGTTTCACCTATTTTATAATTTTCTTCAGATTTTTTTTTTTTAGCTAAAATTTTAGAAGTTAATTATTATTACAGTGAATTATAGATGTCTGACAAAATAATTGAATTATTAAATTAATGAGACTACATAACGAGTAAATAAGTAAAATAGTATGCACTTGATGTGATTTTTTATTAATCACTATTCATAAAATCCAACATAGAATTAATTAGAAAATAAAGGACACTACTGGCAGTCAGGTAACGTATGTGCTGTTGATCACAATGATGTCCAGATAAGTAGGATCATATCAGTGAGCTCAAGACTAGGAGTTGACCTGTCTGAAGTCATCATCTGATGTAGTCCTAAATAAATATCTTATTAGTGTATATTTGGCTCTGTATAGACATTGTTTCAGCTTTGGACCAATTTTCAAACTTATGGTGCATATAAATACACAAATGCTCATTTTCAACATACTATTAAATAAAATATTGTATATGACATGTATTTAATTTTTATTTCTTGCTATAGATTTTTGGAATATTTATGTGTACATTCATCTAGATTTTCAGAGTGTGAAGTATTATAAAATCTTTTGAGAATTCATGTTAATGTAAAATTTTTGATACTTATTGATAGAAAAATATGATTTTTTAAAGACTTGATATGTGGCATGGCAGATAGAGTAAGGTACCACAATAGCACATTTCTGGATTTAAATTAAATAGCACCGAAGAATTAAATGACCATAACGGCAAATCTTTGGTAACATTCATAATTTCTGACAAGCATTAGGCTACAGCGTACATGTAAAATTTTCACTAGCATCCATGTTTTCTAACAAATATTTGGCTGCAATGATTTAAAAACACAATTTTGCAGTTCTGCTTCTAAATTGAAAACTTTTTCTACTATAGATACTTCTAAATCAAAAACAATACAATTTTGTGATATTTCATATGTATATATAATGGTGAAATCCCACTAAATAAACAGTTTGAATATCTTGTTTGATTCTAAAAATTACTATTGGACTGAAAAATAACAAAGTCTTCTGGAAGAATTTGAGCATCAATCAGATATCAATTGTAACAACTTCCAATATATAGTGCAGAACACAAAAATGTTTGAAATACACTAACTCAAATGCTTTTTAAATATGTAATCCATAGCATCAGATTCAATCATGTAAGAAAAATAATTTCATTTTCAATTTAAAAATCATGAAATAAATCCTTCATTTATTATCTATTTATAGTCTATGGATAAATAAAGAAAACAATTAGAAATCACTTATGTTCAATAAATAAATTCAAATTTAGGATGAATGAATGATTTATTTAAGTGAAAATAAAATATTTTTATTGTCATATCAAATAATAAAAATAAACTGTTAAGATTAAAAGAAAGAAAAACTCTTGTTTCATGAGCTAGTTTAAAGAATGCATTGTTTTGTTGCCTGGTAATGAAAAAAACTCAGCATTAAAGAACATATATACTTATTTTTTCTTTGGAAAGATTTTATTTTATCTACTTTTCTTCAATATTCTATAGATTTTGATTAAGCTATGATAAACTTTGAGAAAGGACTACTAAGGAAAGGGCATGAGCTTCCCTCAGTTAATGTCTGCAAGAATAAATGGATAACAAATGCTATGCTGAACCATTTGACTTTGGATTTGATATGAACCATAGTGTTTAATAAAAAGAATTTTGGACATCATCTATTAATAATGCCCATGAAATCCTCTGTCATCATTTATCATTGTGGGAATGTTTTTAAAAAAAAAATATCTCGAAAGAATGGAACTGCAATCCAAATGTTAAAATGTTGACAAGATAACAAATGCTGTTATAAACAAATAATTTCTAAAGTTCTTTGCTAAACTAACTTTTACATTATCTTTAATATTCAAAATAATAATAATATGCTGATAGACATCTATAAAATGTTCCTTTCAAAATTTAAATTATTAGTGGTTACTAATTAATAGATTAAGTAACACTTAAAAAACTGATTATTGGAGTTAATATTTAGAAAACAAAGTAAAATTATAGTTAACATTTAAAATTTCTTCTAAACATATAAAAACAAGTATTATGATTAAAGTATTATTTGATCTAAGATACGAGATATTTAAAAAAGAAAATTTTTGATACTGTGTGAAAGATAATCAAACATACATGTTCAGAAGAAGGTTAATATCTCTCTTCCGAACATGTATGTTTAGTAATCTTTAAGATGTAGATCGCATGTTAACAATTGCAATCTAGCATGAACAGATTATAATAATACAATGGGTTATTTTAAATTATAATTGTTGAATTAATTTTTATTATCTTAATAAATATATATTTTAATTAATCTACACATCATTTGATTTACATATTCTATAAATTATTTCGAAATTATTGATTCACATATTCCAGACTACACATTCATTAGATAATAAATAATTTATTTATTGAATTTTTTATTTATCAAATGAAAATACTTTTCAATGCATAGATTCATTAGCGCCTTATAAATTTATGAGACTATTATGATATATATAGAGCTCGCAAAATAAGTTAATAAGCTTTGCAGAATATCCCCAACCCCAGACCGGTTTCTGATACTGACATTGTCAGTGAGGTGCTAGGATATTCAAGCACTAAGTTAAAAATACCAGGACAATCCCAGCACTTTATTTAATGTATAACTATTAAATAGAAAATCTAATGCTTGAATATCCTAGCACCTCACTGACGACACCAGTAGCAGAAACCGGTCTGGAGTTGGGGATATTCTCAAAGCTTGTTAAGAGCTTATTTTATGAGCTCTATATATAACATTTGTAAATACAAGCTTATTAAATTAGGTCAAGTGACATCTGACTTGATTTTTTTTTTGCAATTCTATTATGATATACAAGATTATTATAAATTCATTTATGATGCATGAAAAGTAGTTCTAATCATTACCTGAGTGAATTAATTACATTTTTGGCTGCCCAAGTGCAGCTCTATCCATTACAATATACATATGTAATATCCAATGAATCAGTACATAATATACAATGATGAAGCAATTAAATAAATAGTTTGAATAGTTATCAATTTACCAGAATAAAAAATAACTGAAAACCTTTATATGATTTGTATTTCTTCTTGAATAGTTTTATCAGGTTGTTTCAAACATTTTAAATAAGTATTTCAGATCTCCAATCTGTCTAATAATTAATAATCAACTAGTCCATTAAACAACACAACAAAAAGATTTTGTATGCATACTTTGTCAATATAAAATATAGAGTGGGGGAAGCAAGTTTTTTTTTTTTGCTTACTCTAGTAAATTGCATTAATAGCACAAAATAAAATGATTTATTGAAACAAAAGCATAAATTTATTTTTGTATAAGTTAGTGAAAGCCATTTAGGATAAACTAAGAATGGTTGATATGCATTTATTAATCAATATTTGAATGATTAACTAGTTTGGCTATGATATGACTTCTTGTTGTGGATATTGTAAGGGGGTGCATTAATTACTACACTACAAGGTCCTTCCAATAGCATTTTGGTTTGGCAAAATTATTTTGAAAATTAGAAACATCAAAAAAAAAAAAAAGGAAGGTAGTACACTTCTAAGACAATACTGGAGCAAAAAAAAATTATCAAGCTTGCTTATGTATCTCAAATTTCTCTACGAGACCTGGGACATAAAATTTTTTCCTAGGCTACAATTCTATTTCTAATAACACAACATTCTTATTCCATGTATGTTTTTAAGTATTATTTTTGCAAGCAGATTCGTAAGACATTTTAATAAACTTGCAAACAATTTTACTTTTCAATCATCAATGTTCATTCAATTTTCATTTAAATGAAAATATTATCTGCAAATTTATTAAAATGTCTCATTACAAGACTGCCTGCAGAAATAATTCTTAGTCTTAAGCATTATATATTCAAGGCAATAGCAAGTTATTTATGTGCTATTGAAATTAGTAATTCTATTTTTAACATCTTACATTTTGTAGGTTACTATTATTTGGAATTTTTTTTTAAATCTTGCTATAAGGAGAAATCAATTAAGCTAGATATGATGAAGATAAACAACCAATATTATAGTGTTTATATACTAATTTATTTATTATAAATATAATCAGTATGGTGGACTAATTTCTCATCAGATAATAAAAACTATTTTCAGAATTGTTTAATGATAAGCTTAACAAAAATTAAAGTAAAAATATAATTTAACACCCAGCTGACTTCATTCAATTTAGGATGAGATTTCATTGATGTTACAAAAAAATCCCTTTTCTTCTTTTTGTTAAATCATTATACTACTTTTATTTACAAAAACAATGAATTTTTATTTTTATATTATTTTACATAATGTCCCATCAGCATACATCAACTTATCTTTAAAAAATAACAAACAAATCACTTAAATTATTATATATACATACATTTTTTTTTACATTACAATTAATACATTTTGTGATATAAAATTACTCTCATTCATATGGAATTAAATTTAAAAAAAAAACCAGTATGACATTTAAAATCATTCAGTATTTTAATTCATATTATTGTCACAATTAAATGCGTTTTTCAGAAAACTTATATACATGTGTGCATATATACATATGAAAAGAGTTCGTTTAATTTAACAATCAAGAAATAAAAAGTCCAATTATAGTATGGCATTACGAAAAAAGCAATGTCCGCCACGCCCTTTTATCATGGATTTTTCTGGGAAGTCCTTAATATAAATTAATACGTACTAATACTTAAGAGTTAGCATAAAATACTAAAATTATTTATATATACACACACATTATACAATCGAAATAAACAATTTTTTTTTTCCAGATTTGAAGTTTTATGAGGCAATGAAAATTTTAATATTTTGTTTTAAAAATAAGATGATTTTTTAAAAAATATATACAAAAAAAAAGAATGCTATTTAATTTTGTCATAATATTTAAACACAAAAATATATACATAATTTACGTAACAAACATACAATGCATACGATATGCATGTGATGTGACCTGTTAGAAAGTAGATTTTTACGAATTACATCTCCAGATTAAGGAACATTCTCGAAGAAGCAATAAAAAAACATTTTGTCACGGATAGTAATACTGTGAATACATTCAATCCTAAAGAACGATTCGAGGTTCATCATTCCATGTTAAAGCCATTATCCTTCACCCTGCAAAATGGTGAATATTTCAGGCATATTTGAGACTGCTAAATGACGAAGGATTTTAATATTAATCTATAATTTTTTAAATCTCCCATCACACAGAAAATAGACTAATTCTTCAGATAATGTCACGAAACTACGTTGCTCGATTTTCCCAATTATTTGTTTCACATTGGCTTATCCAAAAAAGGCAATTTCCATATCCACTATAACATATCATGAAAACAGCTACCAAAAAAACAATTGTACAAATTGTGCAAGGTTTATGTTCTAAAAAAAATCCCGCTAAATATAAAACCATAAACATGACATGATTATATAGTAAAGCTGGGTTTACAGGTTTAGGAATTAGTAAAACAGGTATTAACCATTGAAGGCAGTACATTTTTCACACAATTTTCAATAAATATATTTTCGGAGATAGTAGTATTAAAAATAAAGTTGCAAGTGACAAAATCGTAGCTATATAATACAAAGCAATTATCAAGTTCGTCCAAAAAAAAAAAAAACTTTCTACGTCATCGTGTATTTATGCGTTTGAAAATGAAAATGAAGTTTCGCGACTAGCAACTTGTATTTATGGCAAAAATGACGATGACGTCATAAAAATGTAATTTAAACTTACCTTAAATAAATTCTGTACTTTAATTATAAGCCAATAAATGAGAAAATTGTGTAACACGTACAGTGTTATAATTTGTCATTCAGAGTAGTTTTGTTTTTATAACGATTTTCATAGAAATACAGCTCTCAAAATGAAATATACGAAATAAAAATTAGATAATGGGAAATAAATAAAGGAAAGTCATTATAGTTTTTGCGTATATATGTATACGTTAAATATTATAGAAAAATTTGAATATTCATTATTCAATTTTTGCAGCATTGTAATACTTTAGAAATAAATTACTGGTTCAAATTTATTAATTCACAAATGGATGTTTTATACATACGCACTTTTTACGCTAATTTCATGATTAATCAAAAAATTACTTATAATTTAATTGCAAGCAATTGGGTCCGCCATATTTCTGTAAAATAAATTTGAAAACTTCCCGATCATCTTCGAATGACATCAAATCAAAACATATACTGCACAGTTTATTCATTTCAGTCAATAGCTATTTATAATATAAATAAAATAAAATTTAATTACTAGCATAGTTTTACATTTTTTATATTGACCGAAAATTATTATTAAACAAAAGCACAAAAAATGTTTAAGAATTATTCACTCATAAATAACTACAAAATTAAACACTAAATTTGTTTAAATTCAATATGGTAGACTGAAACTCGTGGAAAAGTCGTTCAGTATGGGGAAAAACAAGAAAACGGGTAAGAATGAAAACCATCATGTAATATTATTTTTAATTTTCAAAATATATTTATTTATTTGCAGTAGAAAATGATAAAAATAAATATACACGATCATTTGATTTTTTAAATATGTTTGATGTCTAGATAAAATACTATAATGAGTATAATATCACTTGCGATATGGCTATGTAATTTTCTTTTGCTCATTATAAATTATATTTATAATTTTAATTAACTTACAGTTGCTAAATGCTGTTACAGAAATGAAGGAATTCTACTAGTGCTATGTCATGAGAGGCTCTAAAGACCAGTCAGGGAGCTAAATAAAGAAACAATATAACTTCGAAATGTATATATAATATTTAATTTTCCTTTTCCCTATCTATTGATTTCTACTTTTACATATCATACCATTTATAACTTTCTTAAACACTATCAATACTATTTTTTATATCAAAACTTTTATTTTAACAGTTTCGACTGTCCTGCAATCATTATCAGGCTACAATATCCAAATATATAATTATATGATTAATACACGTACACAGTATACACATATTCACATACATAATTAAATATACAAAGTAAAACGTACCTGACCATTATAAAAAAGATAATAGTCCATTAATATCCATATGCTATTTATTTTCCTTGAGCAAAAATAATCATCCACACCAGGTGTAATCCAGTGATTATATTTGTGTTTCAAATCAAATGTCTCTTGAAACACAAATAAGCATATCTAATTTCACATATAGAATAAATTTATTAAAGTTCACAATATCAGTGCTTACATCAGCACACACTCTTTATACATTATATATTAATCATTTCTGCCAACTTGACAACTGCTTGGTTAAATTTCTGTTAATTACTCTTCACTGGACATTCTTTATATGTTATATATTAATCATCTCTGTTTCCAACTTGACAACTGCTTGGTTAAATTTTTGTTAATTACTCTTCACTGGTAATCTTTTCAATTCACAAACAAGTAACTTTTTTGCTTGCCATTGTTTCATTTTAGACTTGATCACTGCTAGTCGGTATACTAGTCTATCATTGATCACTCCAGTCTAAATATCTTGGCTGCTTCCTCTCTTCTCTTCATTTACCAGAGAATAAATATATATACAATCTAATTTGTATGCAACTAGCTTTATTTGCATATCAATTGTATTCTAATTTAAGCTATAATTTTAAGACAATTTCTCCAGTGAATTTCTCCAATAAAGGGAATATTATTAAAGTGGAGAAATCTGTGCATATTCACAAAAATAAATAATCTTTTATGTACGTATACAGTTTTATATGCATGGACATTTAGCTAGCATTACAATATGTTTTTTTAAGGTCGCTATTTGCAGTATTGCTTTTATTTTTACTATTTTAAATAGAAATTTCATTATTGATTTGGTGTATTCATCTTAATAGAATTCAACCATTAATCATTTGTGATAATTATTCAATACAGAATTTATGAATAATCTAGTCCCTATATTATCTTTAGAAATAATATTTTCCTTTTCTTTTCTCTAACTTCAATGCATTGGCTACATTAATTTTAATATAAACAAACAATACCAACACTCTTACCTACTTTAATTTATTTATTTTTAATAATAAAGAGAGTTCTGAGGAAAACATGGGCAGTTAAAACTGTTCACTATTTTGAAATATATTTGCATTATCTTAAGTGCAGAGGAGATCATATTTATTTATATTAGAGATAATACACTGACAATTCATTATTTTTTTTTTTTTTTAATGTATGGATTACATTTTTAGGAATTTTTACTCTTACTCAACCATCGTTTTTGGCTAGAGATGATTAAAGATAATGAATTTTAATGGAGGATTGATTCGACATAAGAAAGTTTAACAGGAAATTGTTAATGATGAAAATATCAAATATTTGTTTAAAGAAAATGGAGGATTGATTCAACATGAGAATGTTTACTATCAAATTGTTGAATGATGAAAATGTCAAATGGCTGTGTAAACAAAGAATGGAAAAGGAATTGAAATTTCTGGATGGCAATTCATAATAAATTTACATAATTATTCTAATTGACTCACCAGTTTGTAAACTAGTCTCATTTTGATAGAAATTCAGAAGCACTTATTAATTTGAAAATAATCAATTGTTATAAGTTAATAGTTATTATAAAGTCACTCTTAAATGTACCACTATAAAATATAAGAACTGCTTTCACCAAATGAAATTAATCTGCTCTGTTCTCAACAGTTGCAAGAGACATATATTACAGAGTTGGTTCTGTGTAAATATCAATTAGTACGTATATAATGTCACATAGTCGATATATTACTATATGTGGTTACAACTTGAATGTAAATGTACAAATAAGAAATGAATTAAAAATTTAGAGAAATATACTTAAATAACAACAGTATATACAGAATTATTGAACCTTGCATTAGTCAATGAACTTATATATATATATATTTTAACAGACAAATACAATCAAATATATATGCCATACTTTGGGCAAGTTAATTTTATGGAGCTAGTGTGAAAATATATTTTATGGAGCATTATGATTAGTAAATCTATAAAACAACACTTAAAAAATATGAAACATAAGAAAGAGGATTCAAAAATCATTTATTTCTTCTTTATCTAGACAGAAATATTTTTAATTTTTGATATAGCCAGGATATTTAACTAATATACACCATGCCTTAATTCAGTTGCATATAAGCTCATGATGGCTAACATATCGGGAATAAACTCCTAAGACAGGATTCTATTTGCTACTTTATCAGAATTAATAATCATAATGTATTACAAAATACTTGACCTTAATAATTATTACTTACGTCTTGTAAACTATAAATAAAGATATGCAATTAGATGAATAAATGAATTGAAATGAGAATCAATGAAAAGAAAAATAAATTTATTGACATAAATATAATGAATATAATATACAAGCATTAAATAATATCAATAAATAAATACTTTGACAAATCATTCAATATTTGATATATGCATATGTAATTTAGCTAATGCATGTTTTCCATTAGTTTCACAAAAATTAATAAATAAGATAATTATTTATTTTAAATAAATTGATGTAGATGAAAAGTATATTGTAACTCTAAATTTACTCGTATGGATTCACTTCAAGATAAGGATGTATATTTCTTCATATTTTTCAATTATTACTCACTTGAGTTGTGTCCTGTCTATGATATAATATTTGTAGACATTTTATTTATAATGATGGGCAGATATATTGTTATAAGCTTTAAAATATATAATATTTTCTTTAAAAGCATTTGCATTGCAAATTAAAATATTCTTCAGGATATCTATATTCTTATATGAAATAAATTATAAAAATCAAAAGTGCAAATGATTATTCTATGTTGTGCCAGTAACTGGGAAGATCTTTCAATATAACTTTACCTGGTATAACTTTCATACAATTGTATAGAAAGTAGATAATGATGGGTGATGATTGAACCTAAAAATGGTTTATATTTTCTAATCACCTCCTCAAAATCAACATTAGGGATTTGAAGTAGGCTTTACCACTTAGAAGTAATTTGTTTCAATTGAAATAATGAGAACGGCATGTGTTTGCAACCTTTATCTGGGCCCATTTTTTCATGTGAAAAGAAAAAATGCTGAATGGACCAATCGCAACCATCCATATTTTTCCAATTCCTCCTAACATTTGGCAGTTTCTCTGTGGTTAAACATTCTCTCTAAATTTTTTAAACCTGGAAATTATAATTGCCAGTGTGAACATTTGAAATGAAAGTTGAAATATAAAATAGCACTGACAACTTGAATTTTATAAAATAATAATTTATTTACAGGATACCGCTAACTCACACAAAGTAAAAATAATAATTTTACAATTAATTCATACAATAAATAAGCATATTAAAAAAATATGACTAAATCAAAGTAATTTAATTTCTATTACAAAAGGAATTGATTAAAATATAGTAAGTGGATTACCCTGATTTAAAACTTATTAAACTAAGGCATTTTTTTCATTTTAAAAAAAAAACATCTAACCATAATATATAAATTAAATACTGCCTAATATTGTATTAGTAATAATAAATAATTCATAAAACATTATAATACTAGCCAAAAAAAACAAATAAACTTTACTTAAATTCTTCCACAATGATGGTTTCATCTATTAACAAATAGCCTTTTCAAGTGAAATTCAACTAAACATACCACCTATATATATATCAAACAAAATAGCTTTCCCAGCATTGACTTCAAAACCCAACTTTCTTTACCATCAAAGAATGTCTTCATGAGATTGATGGCTTCTGATTTACAATATTTTATCATCAAACTTTTGTTTACTCCTTTTTAATTCACTTTTTTCATGAAATATAATCTCTGCATTGTCAAATAATATTTTATGATCTGTATTCAGTTCATGAGTATACAAAGCTGAGTTATTATATTTATTTTTAACTATTCTTATAAACTTTTAAGTTTTTCATTAAGATTTAATTTACTCTGATCTATATAAATTTTAGGATAACTACAAGGAATCTTATAAACTACTCCAGGAATAGATTTGCAATTCATTAACTGTTTTGAACCATCTAGTAATGAATTTAAATTCAGGCCTTTCTTCCAAGCCACTTTCATACCATCCAATAAAAAACTATTGTTAGAAATCAATTTACTAATTGATGACTTATGTGATAAAGAAATAAACTCTTTATTCTCATTAACACGTAAATCTATTATTTCTATAAAATGCCACAATTCCTATGACAGTGAATGTGTAATGGCAATTGTTGACCGCAATTAAATAAGTCAACACTCTGCTGGGTGTTGGATCAGCAACAGCATTCTTCCAAGTCAGCGGAAAATCACTATAGGTGACAACTGTGAGGAGGAAGCAGTAGATGTATGTTCATTTTATGAGATTTAGCTGGCACATTAATTCTGTTATGGAGGCTATTGCTGGGCAAAGAAGACAACGGGAAACAACTTTGCTTTATGATTCCCTTGTTTTATTATGAGTATGTCTACAAGATTTAAGAATAGCATTGGCAAGGGAGGCATTTATTAAGAGAAAGAAAATATTTTGTGGACCTTTGAAAAGAGAATTAAGAAAAAGATTAATTGAATGCTATGTGTGGAGTGTACTAATGTATGGTTGTGAAACATGAACAATGAGTAATAAAATTAGGAACAGATTGGAAGTCTTTGAGATGCGGACATGGAGAAGAATGGAAAAAATCAGTTGGATAATAAAATAACTAAGTTTTGAAAAGAGTAAATGAAAAAAGAAAATTGGTTGAGGAAATAAAAAGAGAAGTAGAAGTAAGATGAGAGAATGGAAGAGATTGACATTGTTGGGTGATATAAGAGATGAATGTGTGGAATTGAAGAGCTGTACAATGAATAGAAGGGAATGGAAAAATGGATGAATTGATGTGACTACTATCTGGACCTGTTCACTTGGTAGGATACTGTTGATGATAATATTCCTAATAAATTAATTATTATATCTTAACTCAATATAGCCATAAGCAAATTGACTCCTCTGAATATAACTTATTTTCAAAATTATTAAGCCATTTATTCTTATAACAAAAATTGGTGCCGATATAGTAAGCACTTGATGCCATTTTGAATTTTATAACTCGCCCAAAATCCCCACTAACACATTCAAGCAATAAATGATATCGATTATCAACATGTGGTTTCAAAAAAAAAAAAAAAACTGTTACAAAATCAAAAATTTCATCATTAATTAAAAAATCAAAATGCAAAGTTTGCAATTGCCATCGAGTATTTAAAAATCAAAATCCTAATTTTGATCAACATTTAACATTTAATAAAAAATCAAAATCAAATAATGTAAATATTTTGCATTAACATACGTTATCACAATTTTCATAAATCTTATAAAAATCAAAATGCAATTTACCTTTTCTACTTTAAAAAATAAAAATAAAAAACCTAATAACCTACTTTTCGTTAATATGCCAAAAGATTATAACTTATAAAATACGAAATACAGCATATTATTTTTACAAATAATAGGATTTTAGTTTTTTCTTATCAAATTCTTTGTTCACTACTATTGATCACTTGAAAGTTTTTTATTTTTTTTAAAAAGTAATATATACTCCATAATCTTATCAATATTGTTTTTAATAGTTACCTAATACATATTTAAGTGGTTTATGCACTTGAGTTGACCAAAAAGTAGTTTAAGATTTTTTTTTCAATACTTTGTTTCTTAATTAGAAGATAAAGAACATAGATTAATTTAAATTGGCTAGATGATTACAAATATATTAAATTTAAAAATAAAGTACAATTTTTATATAATATGACCTTCATTATTAGTATGCTTGTTGATAATCGATGTCATTTGAATGTGTCAGCGGGGATTTTGGGTGAGTTATAAAATTCAAAATGACGTTGAATGTGTACTATATCAGCACCCAAAAATTTAATAAAGTCTCTTATGAGTAAAAGATTGATAACTATATCATATTTCTTAAAGTTTTTTCTTTAATGAAATGATTACAAAATAAAACATTTTCAATTTTATCAATAGTTAAATCTAAAAATTTTAACTTTACAAATTCAAATGTACCCCCTTCAATAGTAAATTAGACCCAAAAGCATACAATTCATCAAAAAAATCCTTTAATTTATCCTCAGACAATCATCAATATATCTCACAAATAATTTTAAAGAAACAAAAAAATTATCAATGACACTACTTTCTAAAAAAATCAATATAGTCAGAGCACATTAAAAGAGAAGTAACACAATCAATAATCCAACCCTCTTATAATTTTATAAAACACATTATACACAAAATACATAGAATCCTCCAATAACAATAGTAAATCATGAATAACTGTAACCTTATTTTTAGAAAAATATTCAAATTTTTTCCAAACATAAAGAAACACATTAATACTTTTTATTCTATCAATTGATTGTAAACTACCAAAAAACACAAACTTTTTCTAAAACAAATGCATTAATTTTATCATATGCTTCAAAAGAAGAAGATATACAAAACTGATCTAAATTTATATAAATCTTACAAAGCATAAAAAATTTTGAAATGTTATCAACATTTTCCCCTGTAAAATCAAAAATAAAACTTAAAGGAAAATTATATTTATGAGATTTCAAATTGAAGTAAATCTTGGGAGCCAAAAAATCACTAGGATAACAATCTAAAATTTTTTTATTTACCATAAATAATTTAAATTAACTTACATTTTATTTTCCTTACCAGAATTTAAATAGAATATCCACCCCCCTCCACTATTTAATTTTAAAGAAACTTTATTTTTAAAGTAACTATTATTTAACAATGCAAAATGGCCACTTTATCTTCATTGATTTTTAATCTTTTTCTAAGAAAGTCTATTTCCTTTGGGGCAAAAACAAAGTTTTTTCTCTCAAGTAACCGCTTACTCAAAATTACTTATAGAGATTTTTTATCATCTGGAATATTTCCACAACTTTCAATAGCAGAAATAAAATCTTTACCACATTCCTATTGTTTAAAAGGACCAAAGGAAGGATCTTTACTTAAAATTGTTAAATCAGAATCATTTAAAATAAAATTCGATAAATTGAAAACAGATGCATCCTCATCCCTTTTATTATAATACCCTATACTTAAATTTCTTTTATTAACAACTTTCCTTTTTCTACATTTTTTAATAACCAATTAAGCTTATTAATGTATTTTTTATTATAAACCAATTGACACTTGGAATTTAAACCATCTTAAAAATGAATTTTAAATAGAATAATTAGAATTGCTTTTAAAATCTAAACTACTTTGAAATTTTTTAAACCTATCAAATTAGATAAACTAAAAAAATATTCACTAATAAATCTATTTAAAATCAATAATTTAAATTTTAAAACAAAATTATATGAAGGAAAGAAAGCCAATTTTTTAGTCTAATTTAACATTACAGGATTGGGAAAAATATTATAGTTTACAATTCTCTCAAAAATTTGACTTGAGTCTTTAAAAAGTATTTTATTAGATATATTATTCAATTTTTTTATATTGCTAATTTCTGCAAAAAAAAAAATTATTAAACATTATTTGCCATATATTAAAATAAAACAAATAATATTAATAATATATACCCAATTAGTAACAAATATCTATACTACATATACTATACTTAACTTTAATAATTAGTAACAAATAACCATACAATACACTCTAAAACAAATAATTGAAAATCATCAGAACCATATAAACTCTTATTTAAAATATAAATAGCCAAACCTACAAAATAAAAATTAAATACTGCCTAAGGCTATACTAGTAATAATAAATAAAATAAAAATTTATACATTACAATACTAGTCAAAAAAATTAAACTTTACTAAAATTCTTCCACAACTATGGTTTCATCTACTAACAAATAGACCTTTTCAAGTGAAATTCAACTAAACATACCACCTATATATACCAAACATAGCTCTCTCATCATTCACGTCAAAAACCAACTTCTTTTAACATCAAAGAATATCTTTATGAGATTGATGGCCTCAGATTCACAATATTTTATCATCAAAATTTCTTTTACTCCTTTTCAATTCACTTTTTTCATAAAAGATAACCTCTGCATTGTCAAATAATTTTTCTTGCCCCAAAGGAAATAGATTAAAGACTAATGATGTTACTGTATTAAAAGAAGACAAAGGGGATTGTTGATAAAATTTCAAAATTGCTTTTAATGTTTTTTAAGAATTATATAAATTTAGGTCAATTTTGAGAATCTTCTTTTGAAGCATGTGATTTGTTTTAGAAAAAAGATTGTTTTTGGTAGTTTAGATATTGAAAACATGTATCAATCAATTGATAGGATAAAAAGTATTAATGTGCTTATTGGTGTTTTGAAGAAATTTGAATATATTTCTGCAGATAAGATTAAATTTATTCATGATTTGTTTATTGGATGATTCTATGTATTTTATGTGTAATGATGTGTTTTATAAGATTAAAAAGGGTTCGGGTAGTGGTTACATTATTTCTCTTTTAATATATTCTGTTTATATTGATATTTTAGAGAGTAATGTTATTGATAATTTTTCTGTTTTTTTTTTTTAATATTATTTGTTAGGTATCTGTTTTTTTTTTTTAATATTATTTGTTAGGTATGTTGATGATTGTTTGATGATAAATTGAAGGAATTTTTTGATGGATTGAATGCTTTTGATTCTAATATTAAATTTACTTTTGATGGGAGGTACATCTGAATTTATAGAGTTAAAATTTTTAGATTTAAATATTGATGAAGTTGATAATGTTTTATTTTGTAGTCATTTCATTAAAGAAAAAAATTTAAGAAATATGATAAGGCCAAATAGTTGTCAATGTTTTACTCATAAGAGACTTTTGTTATTGAATATTTGTTATAGGAATAGAATGCTTAATAATTTTGGAAATAATAATTATATTTAGATGAATCAATTTCTTTTCTGATGATATTGAGTTTGGATATAATAATGAGTTTATTAGGAATATTACATTTAATAAAAATATCTATAGATCTGTTAATAATAAAAATTTAAGAAAAAGAAGAATGTCTTTTGACAACACCATTTCTTTTTATGTCATTCCAAATACCTATTACATCTTTTTTTCACTTAACATTTTCTTATTAAAATTTTTACACTCTAGTTATAATTTTAGGAACACTTATAATAGCCGTGAGCAAGAAAATATTTTCTTTATTTTGACTCCAGTTTTAATTTTCTTGTCTGGATTTTATCAAATTATTGACAAAATTTCTTACATTCTTTTCTTAACTTAATTTTTTTTTTATATGAAACATATCTTATTTTCAAATAGATCTTGATAACTATATATATATGTGTGTTTAGTGTTACCCATCTATTTTCAACATTTTATTTATTAATTAAATAAATTTTACCTATGAACGTAATAAAAATAGATATAAATAAAAATATTATTATGAGCAATAAATAACACAATAACTCTGGTTGTCACAATTTATACATGTACAATAATCTACTATTATGAGGTGGAAAGATACCATCTCAATAGTAAGGAATGAATAACTATCTCGATGATAATAAAACTTTAGTTTCATTAAATGTTTTTTGTGGCTTCCAATTTTGATTTTTCTTTAATAAATCATATAATAGACAGGCTATTTCACTTTACTTTTAAGAAGGATTTGAAAAAGCTTATTAAACCTAAAATGTTTATAGCTTTTTGGTATACTTTCTCCTGATTGGTTAGTTACTACTTTTACTGATTACATGTCTGAAGAGGTTTATTTTTTTGGTATTTCAAATGCATTTGTTTTCATTCAGCTGTATCAAAATTCTCTAATCTCCTACAGACTTTGTTTACATGTTTACTAAATGATATCTCTGAATTTGCTATGATGAGAATATCATCAAAATATGTGATGATGCCATCAAATTCCTAGAGTAAGGTATCCATTTTTGTTTGAAAAATATTTGCCACTGTTGTTATACCAAAAGAGTAGACAATTAAAGTGGAATAAACAGACATGCGTCTTTGTAGTTATTAGTTTTCATAACCTTTCACATACTGGAATCTGATGAAATGCAGCTTTTACACCTAGTTTTGCAAAGTGTGACAATATTTGTAATAGTGTGTTTCTCTAATATTTAGTACTGGATATACACTTTTATTCATAGTAAATTGATAATTACTGCAAATTCTCAATTTTCCACTTTGTTTTGAAATTACAACTATAGGTATGGTCCAGTCTACTCTTCTGCAGGTGTTAGTATCCCCTTCTGAACTAGAGAGAATTGTTATATGGACTATATGCACAGTTAAGTGGTCAGAGATTGTTACAAACAGAAATGAATTGGAGGAGATTAGAGAAAAGTTCAATACAGGAGAAAAGGATAAATCATGTAATGGGAGAAATGTTTGGAATGAATTTTAAAAAAAAGTGATAATATTCACTGTAGAAAGGAGGTTACCAAAAGAATGAATAAGAACAGAACAGCAATAATTGTGATTGATTGTAAAGTAGAGGAAAGAAAAAAGAGAGTAAAACCAATGAAACAATTGAAGATCTGATAAACAACATAGGAAGAGTTAGTCTGTCATAAGCAATTATTGTGGATAATGTATTCAGTTTAATGTATGCAAATGATACAAAACCTATAATACATCACTTGACTAACAATACATCACATGATCTATGCAAGCAAATGAGCTTAGATTGAAAAAATTAAATTTTTCAATTTTAGCTGATACCTTGATAGCATAACAAAAAGTAAATAACAGCTGCTAGAAGAAAGTTGCATTAGATCTAAAAGATCTAAATGCATTGTTCCCAGAAATAAAGCAACTCACTGATGAAACCATAAGCTAGAAACTAATCTGGAGGTATTGGATAAGGATTTATTAAACACTACATTCTGGCATCTAGATGAACAAAGTAAGAAGAATAAAAGAATTTGCTAGTAATGTGAAACAACTCATTGGGGAAATATGCCAAAGAGGATTAAATATCCAATTTTTGAAAGACAAGTATTTGAGTGATATTATATATTGTTCGTGAATGTGGACAATTGGTCATAGAAAAAAATATACTATCAAAAAGAGAAAACTATTGAAGAATTGGTAAAATGAGATAGATAATAGAAATAATCAATTCACTTTTATGGAGAAATAATATGATAATGAAAATGGAAAGCTTTATTTATAATATTATGGAGCAGAATGAATTATTATATGGAATAAAGACATGGTTGCTAACAAAAGAAAGTAGATAGAGATTGTTGGCAACAAAAATAGTTATTAAAAGTGGTTAGAGAAAAGATCAGTAATGGAGAAAAAGTAAATCAAGAAATGAAACAAGTGGTTGAAGTGAATATAATATTCATCGAAGAAAAGATGTTGCTAGAAGAATGAATAAGAACAGAATAACAGGATGGTGATTGATTAGTAAATGAAAGGGGAGAAAAAGGAAAAGATAAAAGGATTGGTCCGCTGGGGGTAGATATTATGGATAGAGAGATATGGAAGATGAAAATATGATTTCTTTAAGCTCCCTCTGAGCAGTGAGAAATCCTCAAAAAGATCTGTTTTATGTTTGGATGATTTATTTGTTCTGATATTATATGTTATGCATGTACAAAAGCAAAATTTTAATTTCTGAATTCAATTCAATTTTGATTTTAATTTTAAATATTATTGCATACTATTAAAATGTAATGTGGTACTGCAGCCATAAAGCAAAGACCTTTATATTTATTTTAGTTTTTCTGAAGTAATGCATACACTCTGAAAACTCTCTTATTCATCTGCATCTGTGCTTCTTTGTAGGTCTCCTAAGATCATTTAATATGCAATTGAGGGCTTTGTTTGTTCATTTATTGTCATTCCTTTTAGCAGCATGTCCAGCCCAGCTCCATTTCACTGTTTTAATTATTTAATGGTATTGATGATACCTATTCGTTATCTTATGTACATGTTTTGTTTTTATATCTACTTTCTTAATTTTAATATTTATTACTACATGGGTCTGTAATGTATTACTTTTTTATTAAGTATCCAAGTTTCTGATTCATAAGTAGAAACAGGTAGAAAAACATTTGTTAAAAAACCTTTTTATCAAATACACAGGCATATATATTTTTTAAATATCAGATTATTTCTACTGAAAATGTTTCATTCAAATTGGTTATATGAATAATGCCATCTATTATCCTTCCATCTATATTAATGTTCTGTGTGGTTAGATGCAATGGTAAAATGATGGCTTCTTAAGAGCTAAATATCATGTATTGAAGGTCAATTTGTCATTGCAAAAGCTCAGAGATTATATGATCTGAAAGATTTTTTGATTATTATTGTTATTTATACTAGTAATTTGTTTCAAGATTGTTTATTAGCTTAAATTTTATATTTATTATTATCAATATTTTATTTTTTGAATACCAATGAGTATTATTTTAATTTTTTATATACAGTATATATATTTTTTACAATATATTTTTAATCTACCTTTTTTTTTTTTTACCTCTGATAGCTTTTCTGTAAACCTGAAGTATTATAAGAACAGCTCCATGATCAACAAAATGTAAATGATTATCTAGTCTTCGTATCTCATTTTAATTAACAGACTGCTTGTCTTAAAACTGATGTAAAAGATTTTAGAATGTGAAGTCATCTTTATGTATTTTCTTACAATGTTAATTTTGTTAATGTCATCATTTAATCAAATCATTGCTGCTACATTTTGATATATATTTTTCAGAATTTGATAATCACAGTTGAACTGCTTAAAAAATAGATACTTTTTTATATCCAGTTAATTCAATTCAAAATAGCATTTTTTATGATTCTATCTATATCTTCTCTTAAAATTTGAATACTATAAAATTCAGGTTTTTTTTTTACTGTTCAAGGACACCATTTTGTAGATAAATACAGTAATTTTAGAATATGTACAATTCAGTGCCAACCAGAGTAATCAATGGATGCCAGAAGGCTTGTGCATAAAATCCCTATCTAGTGCATACTCATCCAATATTTCCAGACTAGTTTTTGGTTTGTGACCTTCGTCAGTGAGGAGCATTGGATCTGAGAGCACTGCACCTAGATCTTAGGATCTAATGCAACCCTCCAGCAGCCACCTTTTATTTCTACTTAACTACAAAACTATGAGAATAAAATTGAAAACACAATAATATTTTCAATGTAAGCTCAACGGCTTATATAGTCATATGGGTCTGAACCCAGTTCAGTACCCATACATTTTGGTGTCTTTGGCTCTTTAACAACCATAACTACCACTATCCTATTAGGCAGGATTGGTGTTAATCCACTAAACATCACATGATCACTATTTCTTATGTTAGCACATTACTGTTATTAAAACAGGCAAAACTCTCCATACAGTAGTGCCACTCAGTGCCAACCAGAGTAATCAATGGATGCCAGAAGGCTTGTGCATAAAATCCCTATCTAGTGCCTACTCATCCAATATCCCCAGACTAGTTTCTGGCTTGTGACCTTCATCAGTGAGGAGCTTTGGATCTGAGAGCACTGCACCTAGATCTTAGGATCTAATGCAACCCTCCAGCAGCCACCTTTTATCTCTACTTAACTACAAAACTATGATCCAAAGCTCCTCGCTGACGAAGGTCACAAGCCAGAAACAAGTCTGGAGATATTGGATGAGTAGGCATTAGATAGGGATTTTATGCACAAGCCTTCTGGCAACCATTGATTACTCTGGTTGGCACTGAATGGTACTACTGTATGGAGAGTTTTGCCTGTTTTAACAGCAGTAACGTGCTAGCATAAGAAATAGTGATCATGTGATGTAATATATACAATTCATATCTTCTTTTTTTTACAATTGTTATTTATCAATATATGCACTATATTGTATTTTTTAGTCATCTGACATATCTTTATTGTTTAGATATTTAATGAATAAGATAATCAGAAATTTATCTGGTTCTTAATGTACTTTTTTTAAAATATCTGTAATAAGACTATCAGAAGCTTTATTGGCATTTCTTATGTATCATTTAGAATATATGTTCTTTCAATTAATGGATGTTGTTATTGTTCTTAAATATTTGATTGTTCTAAAATAATTGAATCTCATTTAATCTTTTTACATTGTTTATTTCAAATAAAAACAATCAATTATATATTTGCATTTTTTAAAAATGCTTTTTGTTAAGATATTTCTGTCAGTTTTGACTATCCACCAATCTTTTTCAAGGCTGCAAAATACAACTGTATTATATTTTTTTTTTTATGTTTTTATTTTTTATAGGGAGATTAGAAAATAAAAAGGAATAAAATATAAAATTATTTACATATATTAAGAAATATAAATAAGATTATTATATATAAATAAACAATAAAAATAAAGCAATTGTATTTTACATATTGAAGAAGATTGCTGGTCTGTTAAAACTCACAAACATTTTAATAAAAAAACTATTGGTAAAAAATTGCAGGATAAAATATATGATTTATTATTTTATGTTGTTATTGTCTGAGCTATTTTCTTGTTTTTGTAACTATAAAGTGTTGTAGAATTCTTTCACATATTTTGTGGCATAGTCCTTGTTTTTAATAATAATGCCATGGTTTTTTTTTAGTATCAAAATAACTCATATCTTATTGCCAAAATAATATTTTATATTTTGCGATTTTATATTTTTTTATTGATTTTTTTTTTCAATTTTAGTTATATTTTTCTGTCATCATTACTTGTTTTCATATTATGTATATAATTCGACATATTTAATTTTTTTTAAATGGGTTACTTTAAATTATTTTATATTTATTCTTGCTACCATCTATTGCATTATAGAAAAGTTGCTGTCTGATTGATATTTTTTTTTTGTTCCTACTATCTGTATTGTTTATAGTTCTCATTCATGCTTGACTGTTCTTCCAAATCTTGTAATGCTTAAATTTATTAAAATATTTCTGAAATTTAGCAATATCAACTACTATTATTATTTTCACAATAGCTTATGTTTTTAGTTGCATATTTTAACTAATTTAATCTATTAAGTACAGTATATTACAATAATATTTTCTGTTAGTCAAAATATAATCCTTCCCGACAATATTTAAATATATTTTAATTTGTTCATTTATGTAAATTTCCCCATTTCTTCACTAGAATGAAAAATTATTAGGTATAATATCTGCATTTAGGATCTTTTGTATATAAAATAACTAATTATCTATGACAATTTTATCTTTTATTTATCATGAATCCAATCTGTTTTATTTATATGTTCATTACTTGCTTTTGTAAAAAAAAAAATCTGTATCACTCTTTCAAATTGATATTCATATCTTTATTCTAATTTTACACAATCTTAATTTTATCCTTTTTATTATTTTATAATGTTTTTAATTCTGAAATTATATTTTATTTGAAAGTGACTAAAATAGTGAAATATAAAGTCCCTATTGGATGATAACGTAGTGAATTCTAAGCATCCTCTTCTTCTTTGATCATTAAGCAATGCTTTGACTTTAACTATCAAATCCTTAGAAATAAGGGCTATTTTTTTTCTTTATGTCTATCAGTTATGCGTTACCATGACTGAGTAAAATGAAAATAAGAAAGCTGTAGATAACCACACAAACATTAACAAATACAGTCTCCATGCATTTGGCATTATGTATTAATCCAGACACATATATATATATAAATATATATATTTATTCTTTCTATAAGAACATTCATTAGCCATTTAAGAAGAAAATAAAATTAAATATGCCTTGTTTAATCCAGAACTCAAAGATGAAAGTCAATAAATTTCTGCTCTCACCCTCTGTTACAATAATCCATTTCCGTAGTTGGGTTGTTAATGTTCTTCAGTTTTTTTAAGATCTCATTGAGAGATCAAAAAGTCTTAGCAATTAATAACAAATTTCTGATTACAATCTTCAATATAATATATATGTATACATATAGTAATTTTTGTACTCATTCATGGAAAGCAATCTTTAGTAATTGTAGTGTTAATCAAGCACTTTTTGTTAAAAAGGCTTAGAATTAGTAAACTTGTTTTTCAGAAGAGTCTTTACAGATTGAATTATAAAAATATTATGCATTGTTTGTTAACTTCATTTAATATATGCAGTATAATCTTTTTTTATAATTTAGTATAATTAGAGAAAAGCTTGAAGATTTTTTTTTAGTAATTATTCCACAGTATATTCATATAGCTGTCGAATAGTTGTTACTAATTGGATATGTAACTATTCATAGTAGAGAATAAATGAAGGCCAACCCATTTGAGTTGTTTAAGTGAGTGCTGATGCACTGACTTAAAATAAAACACAATTGCATTAAGATTTAATTTTTTAAATATGACTATTTTTTTTATATGACTTTATAAGCTATTGAGCTTAGATTGAAAATATTATTGCGTTTTCAATTTCATTATCATAGTTTTGTAGTTAAATAGAGATAAAAGGTGGCTGCTGGAGGGTTTGCATTAGATCCTAAGATCTAGGTGCAGTGCTCTCAGATCCAAGGCTCTTCACTGACGAAGGCCACAAGGCCAGAAACTAGTCTGGGGATATTGGATAAGTAGGCACTAGATGGGGATTTTATGCACAAGCCTTCTGACATCCATTGATTACTCTGGTTGGCACAAGCTGGCACTACTGTATGGAGATTTTTGCCTGTTTAATAACAGTTATGTCATAGCATAAGAGGTGGTGATCATGTGATGTTTAAAGATTTAATTTTAGTGGAAGTCGCATCATCTATCATACATCTATGGCTACTAAGGCTATAGTTTACTTTTAATTAAATGTTATTTATGATTCTCCAGTTCATAGATTTGACTTTCAAAAGTTATTATAAT
The DNA here is from genome assembly GCA_028023455.1 of Epiperipatus broadwayi. Lineage (NCBI taxonomy): Eukaryota > Metazoa > Onychophora > Udeonychophora > Euonychophora > Peripatidae > Epiperipatus > Epiperipatus broadwayi. The sequence continues at coordinate 2,441,421 of JAQFVV010012397.1, read as the reverse complement.
AGCCTTTATTTTTGCTAATACATATATTTTATAATGGAATGGAATGTGGGAAAAGAAAGAGGTGTATGAGAACAAGAAAGAGAAAACAACTTTTCTAATTAAATTATCCACCTTAAGTTTATTACTTAATTTGGTATATAAAACTGTAATAGGATTTGGGTTGTTTAAAATCAATAAAAGAGAGAATTTTAACTCTTAATTATTTTAATAAACTATCTTTATTAATAAAATTTGACACAAAAAAATTAAAATAGAAGATTAAGACAATAATATAAATATTAGAATTTCCTGATCATATTGGCTAAAGTAATCTAACTTAATTTATAATTTTTGACATACTGTTTCAGTGACAAATTGTATGTTAGAGAATAGTAAATTACTAATTTCATTTCTGATCAATTTTTGTGCATTAATATTGTCAAATATACTGTTTCATTTATTTAAAATATAAAGTTCTTTTGTACATTAACTCTTTTTTGTTTTAATTATTTCTGCTATGTTCACAATTTAACTCGATTATCAAAGACAGGAAATTATGTTTTTTCGGTTCTATTTTAGTGTTATCCGTTATATCTTTCTTATATAATGATGTAAACATATATATTTATATAATTAGTTTTTTATTAGTGATGTTAGTTAGTTTTGTCAGTTTTTTTTTTCATTGATAAAATGTGTGATTATCTTTTCATTAAATTCTTTTTGACTATAATTGTAATTTTTTTTATTTTAGTTTTAATAGGTTTATATTTTTTATTAATGCTGATAGAAAATTATCTTGTTTAGGAAAATGAGTTTATTTCTACAATATATTTTAGTCTCTAAAGTGATTCTTATTTGCTTTTAAACTATTTACATGTTTAATTATGGTTTTTGTATTTTAAATATGCCACCAGTAATCAATTTCAGCAGCTTTTAAAAATATGTTGTCTCCAATTCTTTATTCATACAAATTTATTTTAATTTTAAAATGCCACAAAATTATTTGTAACTCTTATTGACGTTATTATGTTTGTTTTTGTGGATTTTTCAGATTGGTGGAATAAAACTATTTTATTAGTGAAATTTTTTCCAATTTTTTATTTAAATCTTATTTGCTTGTCATAGGTCTTTGATCACTATTAAAATTAAATTCATCATATTTTGAGTAATATATTGATTATCTTAAATTCTTTTCTTTCTTTTTTTAAAAAATCAAACTGAACAAATTATAATTTTTTTCAAAATATATCGTGATTTTATATCATTCTTGATATAATGGAGTTTTCCATGTCAGTGAAATCTAGATTTATGCAGTACCTCATTTATGAAGAAACATTGAATCTGGGTTAAGTAAAATTCTAAAATGTTTAATGTTCTAAACAGGTCTAAGATTATTTTTTTCCCTAGGTAACTAGCATATATAGATATCATAGCTATCATTTATTGATTAATAAAGTAGGTAATTAATTATTTTTAGCTAAAGAATAAAACTAGGAATGAAAAAAACAAACAAACCTAAAATCCTCATTATTCAGCCATTTGCTGCCTGGTGGGTAATACCTTTTCTGAGGTTTTTTTCTGGAAGGCTGGTGGAAAGTCTTTCTTCTATATTAGATTATTTAATGGTTGCTTTATTTTTATTGTAATAGCAACAAATTGTGCTAATGTATGATTGTATGAATGTTAAAATAAATATTTTAAACATTTGAAGATTATATCTATCTACTAATTTGATTTGAAATTCAAATCTTCAAAAATATTTATTCTTACAGTTTTAACCAGAAGTCATTTGTGGTCCTGCATGGTTTAGTGCATTAAGTTAAGTAGTGGACTATAGAGCTCAAAATTCATGGATTGTAGTTCAATTCTGTTTTTCTGGTGTTCAAACTTCATCGAACTTCCAAAAAATAAACTATTTGATTATTATTCATTTCTTAATAAAGATTTCTACTTTGATTATTAGATATAATATTATTAGAACCTTATTTTAGCTTTTGATGTTACCACAAATCTTATTTAATATTTTAAATTTGTTTCAAAACTCTTAGCCTTAACTTCATACGATAATTATATTTTGCTAAATTCTGCCATTTTTATGTGCATTTATTTATATAAATATTATATCATAATAATTATTTTGAATTTCTTTTATAAGATGATAGATATATAATTTTTTTTTTAATGTTTTGTTATTCCAAATATGAAAGAAAATTGGTTTTTTTCTAACTTTATAGTTTCAAAATATTTGTTTTTATTTAACATTAGTTTAATATCATTTATGTAAAGTGACTAAATATATTTCATCATGATAAATGTATTTAAAAATTAAGTGCTAATTAATATTAGTTTTTAAATGCAAATAATAATAAATTGCCCATTATAGTTTCAGCTTCTCGAGAGGAATTAATGATCATTACTGTGGCAGACATCGTTAATCAGCTGATACAAGCACATGAAGAGAGAAAAGATGTTACGTTGAATAGGTATAATGCATGAACATCAATAATAATTGCTTTATAAAATCGTAATTTATATATTTTTTACCCTTTTTTATCTGTTTTCACTGACTGTTTTGATATATTATTTTAAATAACAATTTTACATATTGTTATTTTCAATGCATTTTTTTTAAATATAACTTTAAAAAAATGTTGAAAACATTAATCATTTCAGTGTATATATAGTGTAGTTATTCCTAGTTCATATTGACAATTAAATCAAAAGGCAAAAATTATCTCTGTTTACATGGGTATAATATCATTATTTCTATTCTTTATTATAACAATCCATGAAAATATTTAATTCAATATATATATAGTCTATTTATAATCTTAAATTCATATATTAATCTTAGATGGAAGGATGAAAAATGGCATCATTTTTCCACCTATTTATAATTTGTGCTTTAGTAAACACAAACTGTGCTATTTCTATATATATATATATAAAGAGATGTTCATGTACAAAGTGTGCATATAAGCATATATAATAAAGTATCATTTTCTTATATATTGTTTTAAAACGACAATACTAAGTTTAATTCTTATTGTGCATATGCAATTATAAATATTTAAGTAAAAGAAAAAAGGGAATCAAATTAAAAAATTATTATAAAATTTAAAGAAGAAATTTAGGAAATCTTCATAATTAATTAGATTAGCTCAATATTTTAGAGATAATGAAAATTAACATTAACAGAAGTGATTTTGATATGTGTTCAAACTTTATGTATTATGAAGAATGTATAAAATAGTAGGCAGACATGATAAAACATTTGCAATATTTTATTTTGTTGTAAATGCAAAATCATGACAATTTCTTTAATGTGTAGTAAATATTTTAAATTCAAATGGAATTTAGTCAATTGTAAAACTTTAATCTTAGACTTAGAAACTAAAATTTTAATTCCAGTGGACTGAAAGATTATTATTAGCCTCAGGATCAAATTAAATCTGTTATATATGTTTTCATTAAGTAAAGGATTAATAAAAGTCTGACAGAAGTTAAAATTTGTAATTTTATTTTTATTTATTATCTTCATAAAAAAAAATCCTACAAAATAAATTTTGCTAAAAACAACTTTTAGTTCACATGTTCTTGTTGGCATGATAATAATGTGTGTTAATAGAAATGGAAGGAGTGAAAATCAGGACATGGTGAAATAAAGAAAATGAGACAGTGAGAAAATATGAAAGTGACATCAGAATGTAAAAGTGATCATGATTTATTATGTTATAATCATTATCCATCAGTAGTAGGCATTGTGAGTTTACTTGCCCATGGTTTTTCTCAACTTTTAGTTGTCACTGTATGAAAGATTTTTGTCAATATCTGGAGGACTTGATGTAGAAATATGTTAAGAATAAGTCTAGAAACTATAAGCTGAATCAATAATGAAAATTCTGAGTCAAAATATATAATCAGAAAGTCTCTTTGATAACCAGACTATCACCAAAAACTGCTGATTGACTTGGTACCTAAATGAATTTATGACCTGATCAAAAAATCTGAAAATGTGCACAACATCAAAAAGAAAAATAATTGTTTTTTCATTGCGACTGCAAGTAAAGAAAGTATATGTTTTGAACAATTTTCTTGCTAATAAAATTGTGTTTAATGAGATAAACAATTCTATTTATAATAGTTGATTTTATTTTAGTTGAATTATAATGTTTTATTGATATAATCATATTTTCGAGTAATTTAGAGTAAATAAATATGTTTAAAATTGTAATAATTAAAATTCTAAATGAGAATGGTAATAATTAAGGTATAAAGATGAAATAATAATATCAATTGAGAGGAATTTGAAAAACAACTCCCAATTTTTAAAGCCACTTATTTAATGTATGAAAGAAAAAAACCATGCATTAATGTAAGGTAAAAGTGTGAATTTAAGAGGTTAAGCTTATGATCAATTTAAAATTATTTATTTTTATATTATGAATTAAAACAAAAAAGAAAAAGATACAATTCATTTGAAATAATTTAATGTAAAAAAATATAAACAAATAACGATGTGTTGCTTATACTGGTATATGCTAATATAGTGCATATCTGTTAATGACATTAGTATTGTTATCAATAATTTAATTATGATTTTTATTAAAAATAATTATAAAGTGAAAATATTTTGGGTAATAGTATGAATACTGAACCCCACCGCTTGATGGCGTTGTTTTTCACAAAACGCACATCAATATACCATTTTAGCAGCCTTAACTTATGGCTGACACTACAATAGGTGTTTTTGAGATAACAGGCTGCCTGAGGGCAATGTATTCTACGATTATGTAATGAAATACTACACCCATTGCATTGCGACAGTATTCGTCAAGTGAGCGCTCTTGAACTCTCGCTACGGTCTGATTTAATGATGGCTGTATTTGAAAGAGACGAAACTCTGCAAAAATTCATTGTCGTAAACTTTTTTGGAAAGCGCAATGGAATTAGTATTCCATATTAAGAATTGTCATGTCATCACACACGCTTCCCTATGCTTTTGAACTGCACACAACTTGAAAAGGTTCTTCTTTTCCGCAGAGTTGTTTCCGATTTTGCATGCAAATGCCCGTTTACGCTTGAATCCATGCAAGAACTGTAAGGGAAGTTGGTTCGAGGGCTCCAAAATTCTTTTACTTACAGCTTTGAGGCTTCTCTGTTATTTTATTTGCATGTTACTTTTGGCTTTTTTTTTATGCCCCGAAAATGGTGTTTTTTTGTTACTTGTTTTGGTTCACAACTTGTCCAAAGTTTCATTTATTTTTGATTCAGTAAATTATTTTATGGGAAGCTGTTGTTTTTTGTTGTTGTTCACATGATTAGAAAGTAGGTAGGTAATATTTGATGTTTCATTAACAGTTAATTAAAGTAGGTAATATTTTATTATACCAAAATAAAAAAAAAGTGTTTGAGTTTATTCAAAAAGCCCCACCCAAAAAAATATATATATATAAAATAATAATAAAGAACTGTGCGGTAACATAATAAAATGTTCAAAAAGAAAACCCCAAAAGAAGTCGATAATTAAAAATCAAACTAACCTCCCCGCCACCCCACCCTACTTCCCCCGGCTTAAAAAAAAGTGTTCTTTGAAAACGAACTGTTTATGTCTTTTCTAAAATTAAAGGTCCAAAAATTAAGGAAGAACTTTTCGCTATCATATAATATAGCTTTCTGTAGCGTAAAGATTTGAAATAAAAAAATAGAAAAGCCTTGTAAGAAATTAACAAAAAAAAAAGAAAAGACGATAATTCAAAATCAAAACAACCCCTTTCCTCTCCACTCTCTAAAAATCCAAGTGTTTGTTTATTCAAAAGTACCGAATTGTTGAAGTCTTTCAGCAAATCAAAACATCAAACAAAAATAGAAGATAAGTTCAAAGCAAATAACCAACCCCCCACCTCCACCATTTAAAAACAAAGTGTTTGTTACCGTATTTTTATATAAACAAACTGACGGAGCATTAATCGATAATTTAAAAGCAAACCAACACCCCTAATACCATCTAAAAACAAAGTGTTTGTTTCTTAAAAAACCAAACCAAAAAATAAAAATAAAAAAAACGGATGAAAAAAAAAGCTTTGGTTTACCGTAAGTAATATTATGTAAAGAAACTGATGGACAGTTAGTCAATAATTTAAAAACAAATCAACACCCCTAGACCATCTAAAAACAAAGTATTTGTTTATTAGAAAACAAAAAAAAAAACCCCCCGGTGGAATAAAAAAAAAAAACTTTGGTGGTTTACCATAATATTATATAAACCAGACAGGCGGACGACAAAAAAAAAATTAAAAACTGGTTGAAAAAAAACCAAAAAAAAAATCTTTTACCATAATATTATGTAAACAGACGGCCCATGAATCGGTATATTGATGTGCATTGGGCAAAAAAGAGTGCCATCAAACGGTAGGGTTCAGAATTCATACTATTACTATATTTTGTTTATTATTTTTAAAATAATGATTAGTTTTGAAGGGATATTTATTTATTAATTGACGTGGTTTGTTTGACTTCCATGCACTGTTTATAATGTGTTTAGTAATAGTATTCCTTATATATATGGTTTTTAGGGATCTTAGATGATAATGATTATTTGAGAGCAAAATAATAATATATATTAGAGTTTATAAAGTAAGATGTATTGGAACCTGAAAAGTAGTATATTGTGAAAGATTTGTTTTTTATACACACGAATGGAAAAAAAATAAATCAAAAGCAATATATGTCAGATTGTGTCAAACTGTTGACAGGAGAATACTAATCCATAGAAATTTTATTACTAGTGTTAAATCTTTATTAATCTTTAGATTCTTTATTTATTTATTGTATCAATTGATTACATTGTTATATATATTGTAACATTTTCCGTATTTCTAGGCCTCTATATGCATTATAAATGCCCGAGTTGATCAAGTTATGTAAAAGAAAAATAAATGTTCATTTATTTTATTTAAAAAAAAGAAGGTTTCATTATTATTCTAAAAACATAACTACCTTTCCTGATCAGCTCGGCCTAGAATTATTACCGAGTACAATTGTGAGCTGGATCAGTTTTTAATTTCTACATGATGGCGCCAGAGTCGTTAGACCCACTGAGCCTGCATCGAACATATTGTAATTCGTAAAGTAATAATTATACGATCTGGATTAAAATTCTCGTTAAGTAGAAGATATTCCCCTTTGACTTAATTAAGAAAAATAAATCTATTTAGCAAAAGTAATTTGTATACTAATTTGAATTTAAATAACTAAATATAAAACTTAAATATCATAACATTAATTTTATACACGTACAATGAAAGTTAAGCTAATAATAAAGATTTATTCTAGCCTGTCAAACATTTAATATTTAAGATTAAGACAAAATTATAATATTGGAAAGTATTGTGCATATGAATTTAATAATTTGATTCAAATATTGAAGTAATCACTAGTTGGTGTCTTATTGTTCCATGGTAACAGTTTAGTTCACTTCTCAGTTCATAAATCTTTCGATCCAAAAAAATTATGGGATAACATTTCATTCAACTCTCTATTCATAAAACTTTATGTAAAAGTTATGGCCATCAACTTACCGGTAAGTTGATATTTAAATATGTCCTTGATCCTCCGACGTCCAATTCAGTCAGTGGGTAGTCTGCAGTAGTTGTTTTTTTTTTAGCTTTACTCCTTCCAAATCTCCGATCAAATTTAGGTAGAGTCAGACGACGATCTAGGTGACTATTCTCGAGAGAAAGTGTCGGCAAACGATAGAGTTCTACTCACTCGTGGAGAGCGGTTTCAGTTTGTATCTAAGTGGACACATTTTATTAATTTTTTTTATATAAAAAAAAAAACCGAGACACTTCAAATTGCTCAACACTCTCTGGAATAACAAGACAAAAGACACTTTTCAAATCTGTCGGCTCCTTTTATATTCCCAGATTCTTTTTAGAAGTTCTGCGCATATTCCTTTTTACCTTTTGTTCTATTTTATAAACTTCTACATTATTCTCCTTTTTTTTATTACAAAGTCTATTTTCTCGTTAAGAATTTCTGCCATTTTTAATTACTATCAGAAAGTCGGACTTTCTGATAGCAATCTTTTACCTTTGGAATTTTCTTTCACTATTTGAATCAGTTATTCAGTATGCACTTTCCAACATTGAATTTATTTTAGTTAACTTATATTAAAAAAAAGAAAAATTAAACTTTCACTGTACATTTTCTTAAAACAACATTATATTACAAAAAAGAAAATTAAAGATCGGGTTCTCTCTTTTTTTTATTTAAATGATACACAATATTAAATAGTAATTTGTACTATATACATAAATAAATGGTACAATACCACCGGGGCAGGGGAATAAGAATAAAATTAGGGGTTTAAACTAATTTTATTCTTCATAAGTCTTCATGTCCATATTCGTGTGTTGTTGTTTTTTTTTTTTATTAGCGTGCTGATATATTTTGTAGACTCATTCAACAAGCGACGTTCGGCTTTAACGCCCACTTTTAGGTCTAACACGGCGGGAATGCAAAATATTTCCACATTCATCTGTGTCCTTTCTGCTTAAACGTAATAGTAACGATAAGAAGCCCAAGTTATAAGCACAAATGAGCGTTGCTCGTCGTTTTGAGTCTTATAGGCTCGTGGCAACCTGGTCCGTCCTCCCCATTTAGCGGGATCTCTGCTAAAAATACTGATGAGCATTTAAAGACGGTCTTATGTTATATACTGCATACTAGGACTCGGGGCTATGCTTTTTCCCCTCTTCAGTAACCGCCTACCTGGTCAAATACTTGTGACTTACATCTACATCAGCTGCGATCGTGTTTTTCTTTATGTAAATCATGTAAATTTATATATACATTTTTTAATATTCTAGTTGCATGTTTTCATATTATTTTTTTGATTTCGTTTCTTCAGAGGCATATCCGAAATCTGCAGCGTGTCATCCGGCCCAATTTATCTCTCAATGTTATCTATTGCTATAACTGTTTGATGGCGGAGGTGATAGAGATCGAACCCCCTCTCTGTGTTGCTCGCACCAGTCTCTCCATTTTACATTAAGGTCTTCTCTCTTGTATTTACTTTCATTCCTAAACTTTTTGTCTGGTGATGGAGGTCTTGCACGGATTCCCATCCCTTAATTTTTAGTTAGGGACCCCTTATCTTTCCGTTGATTTCCAGAACTATCAGTCAACACCATAGTGTTCAGTTGTAGTCGACCCTTCTGGTTCGGTATTTTGTCGAAGTGTTTAGGACTCGTCTCTTCTCCAGCCTTGTCGTTCTCGAAAGTGCTAAGTAATTCCGCCATGTCTCGACTGTCTCACATCCGGTACTTATCAACAGATGCCCTACAGGATCGGGAAAATTTTTCCGCGTAATCTTGATAATCTGCTTCTCTGTCAATTTGCATGCTGTCAGCGCTCATAGTTGCGCTACTTGTTTCCAAAAAAATGGTACATAACGCTCTTCTCTGCATTTCTCTTATGCCACTTTATTCTTAATTCTCTCTTGGTGGTCCTCGTTCCAATAACATTTGATTAATATTTGACCATACTGCGTAAAGTTCTTCGGTTTCTTAAACAAGGATTCCCACCAAGCTTGCGCCATCCCTTGTAAATGATTAACTGCCATCATTAGCTTAACGTCCTCCAACATGGGGTTTATCGTGAAGTACCCCTGCAGGCTATTTAGGTGTTCCATGGGTGATTCTCCATCTTGTCCATAGAAAATTTTTAATTTCAAAAAGGGGTTTACTGCACTCAGCACGTTTTGTCTGTTTTCTATGAATTTTATCTCTTGGCTTTCTTGTTTATCGGATCTCAATTCTATCACTTCTGTGCTCTGCGACCCTTTAGCTATTTTCTCATCTAATACCCTTATTAACTCTTCTTTCATTTCTTTAATCTCTACCCTTATTTCGTCTTTCAATTCTCTGACCATCTCTGCCATTTCTTTTTTTATATCTTCTTTGAATTCCATCATGCATTTTTATAATAGTTTTCTTATTAAGGATTCCATGCCCTCTTTTAATTCTTTCTCGCCTTCTGCCATATTTTGTATATTTTTACTACTTCTCAATTTCATATATGGCCGTGTTGCTTATTTTTGCTATAGTAAACAAAATCTTAACTTTATCAATTGTTACGATATAAATTCAATATTTTATTTTGCTTTGCTAATAAATTCGTTCACCGACACCCCACTCTTTTATCACCCTATAATCTCCTGTCTCTCTCTACCTTTACTGTCATTGCTAACCTTTGATCGGTTTTATTTATTATTTAATTTATAAGCTATTATTTTATTTCAATATAGTCTTATTTCAAATCTTATATTCTTAAAAAAAAACTTTCGTAATCGTACGCAATAACGTTTTAGACTTGCACACTATTTGTGGTCATATTTATTTTCTGGCTACGGACATTAAATTCTCAATTTTATGCCATTTTTAAATTTTCTCAGGTCGTGGTTTTTTTTCTTTCGTAAGCCTGAGTTGGGCAAGCCATTGTAACGTTTTCAATATTTCTAGGCCTCTATACACATTATAAATGCGCGAGTTGATCAAGTTATGTAAAAGAAAAATAAATGTTCATTTATTTTATTTAAAAAAAAGAAGAACGTTTCATTATTATTCTAAAAACATAACTACCTTTTCTGATCAGCTCGGCCTAGAATTATTACCGAGTACAATTGTGAGCTGGATCAGTTTTTAATTTCTACATGAGGGCGCCAGAGTCGTTAGACCCACTGAGCCTGCGTCGAACATATTGTAACTCGTAAAGTAATAATTATACGATTTGGATTAAAATTCCCGTTAAGTAGAAGATATTCCCCTTTGACTTAATTAAGAAAAATAAATCTATTTAGCAAAGGTAATTTGTATACTAATTTGAATTTAAATAACTAAATATAAAACTTAAATATCATAACTGCAGTGTCCTCAGCTGTAGTTGAACGATCGCAAATATTAATGCTTAATTATAAATAAGAATCACCGACTAATTTACACTAAATCTTTATTGGTACATAATAATTCACACTAACAACAGTTATGATAATTGGTTAACATATATATACATAATCTGACTGCATTAAAGTTTTAAAGTTCAAATCCCCTTCTCTGCCTACAGTAATATAAAACGCACAGTACCTTGCCTAGGTGATGAAAATAACCCTCGTAAGAGCCACTTAGGGCATTTAAAAATTATATTAAGACCAGTGCGGTCTGCTTTTACTCTAATCGGCCGGATTCACCAACAGGCACCGAGAACCTGGATCGCAGTCCGTAAAGCAGCAGCACTCATCAAGAACAAAAACACAAGGCGCGATATATCTTTTTTTCCCCGCTCTTTTTTATATTGCCACAATTTGAAATCCCACTCTCGTCACTTCTTTTCTGGAGTATTAATACATTTTCTCGCATGTGTGTAAACGGTTTCATTTGGTTATTAATTCCCTTGATAATCCAATCTGTTAAACAACGCCTAACTATTACTTTATTTAGTTAATGTAGCCCGATCTAATTACTTTTATTTTCACTTAATTAAATGTGTACCTTTACTGGCTCTATTTACATATGTATACAACAATAACATTAATTTTATACATGTACAATGAAAGTTAAGCTAATAATAAAGATTTATTCTAGCCCGTCAAACATTTAATATTTAAGATTAAGACAAAATTATAATATTGGAAAGTATTGTGCATATGAATTTAATAATTTGATTCAAATATTGAAGTAATCACTAGTTGGTGTATTATTTTTCCGTGGTAACAGTTTAGTTCACTTCTCAGTTCGCAAATCTTTCGATCCAAAAAAATTATGGGATAACATTTCATTCAACTCTCTATTCATAAAACTTTATGTAAAATTTATGGCCATTAACTTACCGGTAAGTTGATATTTAAATATGTCCTTGATCCTCCAATGTCCAAATCAGTCAGTGGGTAGTCCGCAGTAGTTGTTTTTTTTTTTAGCTTTACTCCTTCCAAATCTCCGATCAAATTTAGGTAGAGTCAGACAACGATCTAGGTGACTATTCTCGAGAGAAAGTGTCGGCAAACGATAGAGTTCTACTCACTCATGGAGAGCGGTTTCAGTTCGTATCTAAGTGGACACATTTTATTAATTTTTTTTATATAAAAAAAAAAATATGAGACACTTCAAATTGCTCAAAACTCTCTGGAACAACAAGACAAAAGACACTTTTCAAATCTGTCGGCTCCTTTTATATTCCCAGATTCTTTTTAGAAGTTCTGCGCATATTCCTTTTTACCTTTTGTTCTATTTTATAAACTTCTACATTATTCTCCTTTTTTTTATTACAAAATCTGTTTTCTCATTAAGAATTTCTGCCATTCTTTTACCTTTGGAATTTTCTTTCACTATTTGAATCAATTATTCAGTATGCACTTTCCAACATCGAATTTATTTTAGTTAACTTATATTAAAAAAAAGAAAAATTAAACTTTCACTGTACGTTTTCCTAAAACAACATTATATTACAAAAAAAACAATTAAAGATCGGGTTCTCTCTTTTTTTATTTAAATGATACACAATATTAAATAGTAATTTGTACCATATACATAAATAAATGGTACAATATATTGATTTGAAATTATGCTTTTTCTGTTATATTCATTCAGTAGTCAACCCTGGATAAAATAAATGTTTAATGAGTTGTCCTGCATACATTTTGTTATAATAATAAGTAATAAACTCAGATACAACACAACATGTCTTCACAAAATAAAAACTAAGAAAATTGATATTAAATTGATAGTGTAAAATTTGTAGAGATGGCCATTCATGAATTGATATCGTGATGAAGTCTGATATCATAAGTTATAACTTATAATGGATGTTTAAAAAGTGCTCAATTTATTAACTCTGATATATATATATATAATAGTGAATTAAGTTGATATTTAGTTGTAAAGTAAATTTTAATAAAATTATGATATTATTGTTATTAATTCAGTTTTGAGAGTATCTTTTTGTAGAAAGAAGTAAATATAAAATAATAACAATCAAAAGGAATCTTGCTAACCATAGATTTGACTTGGAATTATTAATATGACCTATATAATGGTAAAAACAATCAATTAATTGAGGCTTGAGGAAGATAGAGGAAAGGATAATAATGATGCAAAGCCAACTTAGAGAAGTAAATATGATTTAAATATTTTTTATATTTTATTGGATGAGGTTATTAAGGAAATATTTTGTATTTTTAATTAAGTGCAGGTATAATTACAAAATAGTCTTCTATTTATAATAATTCAAGTAAATAAGGGACTTGATGATCTCAAAGTGAGGATGATTAACAAATTATTTAGTGTTCAGGATTATAAAATATGTTTAAATGTGACAAACAACTGTGAGAACTCAAAAAACGAAAATCCATACTAAATGCTAATTCAAACATATTATTATGCTAAAGTAGAAGTATTATTACTAAAATAAAAAAAGATAATTATTTTAATCGGGGGGGGGGGTAGATCACCAACTAAATTAATAGACATATTCTCAGCATTCATAAAATGTGTTTGGGCATGAATGAACAAAATTTGAGAGAAATTTCTGAGAGTGCCCATTACATAATATATATATATATATGAGCTGATATTTATGAAAATTATTTAAGTCAAAAATATAAAGAAATTGAATTTTTTATTTATTAAATATTACATTGACCAAAACTATAATGCCAAAAGCTATTTTTGGAAAAATCAATAGTTTAATTTTTTTTTTTGCTGTGAGGTACTTTTCTGAATTAATTCGAATTATTTTTATTAATGCGGAAGTCAAAACATTTAAAGCATAAAATGTATAGCTTAGACCAACATTTCTCATTCTTGTTCATGATACAGGTACTTTTATCATTATATCAATTTCATGCAAATTCTCTTTAATTGTTTAATAATGTAAAATTAAATTCCTTTTAAAATAAATTAGGCATATCTTCAGGGATCTCATGCACTCTCTGTCAGCCACTCAGCATTATTCTTTTATCACATTTTATTTAATGATGGTATTGAGACAGTTATTTTTGTAATTGATTATTATTTTTATTTACTTCTAATTAAAGCAACAGGCAGAAAAATAAAATTTTGCGAAATTAAGATTTATCTTTTTTTTCATACATTTATTGTTTCTATTTTAAGTATAAAAGCTCATAACATTTTTCAAGTCTTCACCCATCCCTTAGGAAGCTCCATGGACCATGTGTTGAGAAACTTTGCTTAGACCATTTATATTATAATTAGTGGATATTACATAGGCTTAAATACATATGTGCACACATGAAAATATGTATTTTTTAAGTGAGTAATTACAAAAGTATGAAATATTAATTGATATCTGTTCTTTTCTAAGGGAAAAAATTTATTTAAAAGAACTTTAAATATGTATATAGTTTTGACAAAATAAAAACTTTTAAGGAAAAAAAAATCATAAAATAATGATAAATCATTGGAATGTCTAACTATAATTGAAGATTGGGAAATTATTGTGTTGTTAAAACTTGCACTAATGACTAAAATTAGAAGTTACTTTATTAGTGGGCCTATGGAAAATACATAAGATTCATATTTTTCTCTAATATTATAAAATGCAGATTAAAGAATGATCTGAAAAAGATTAAAAATAAAATTGTGTTTTCAAGAATGTAACAAGTTCTTAAATATCAATCTAGAAACAAACTAAAAAAAAAAAAAAAAGTGCCTAAAATAGTAATAATTATATGATTTCAATGTAAAGCTTCATAGTTTGTTGTAAACTTCCAAATTGCAATTAATTGTATGGGGTTTTTTTTTTACTTCTATTACTACAAATGGATATTGTTGATATTTACTCTCATTTTGATAGACAAATTCAGGAAATTACTTATTCATTTTTGATTGTGTTATATCTTAAGAAAATTGTAAATATTCTTTTTGAGAATTGGGCGACTCATAATCAATAAACAATTATATTCTCACTTCACGTAGATCAGTGGCAATATTTCTAATATTTATGTAAGTAAATCATAAGGACAGTGGTTATTAGTTTAGAGAAGAATTAAATAAACTGCATTAACATTTCTGTTAAATGTAATCCAATGCATGACTGTTCAAGTATATATTCTGTTTGGTAAAATGAAAATTTAGACTTGGAGTATAAAAACACATTTTGTTTGATGTGTAGCAAAAAATTTTAACATGCATTAAACTAAAAACAAAAATATATATTTTTAAAAAATCTTACTTCCTTCAAAGAAAAGTAAACATTTCAAAAACAATATTGTCCTTTTACTTTGCTCTTCAAGATAGAAATGCAACAATCTCCAAATATTAGTTAATACGGCAAGTTGTGATGAAATTAATCATTTTATTGGATTACACAAAAAGCACTAAAGGCCCTTTCAATATATTCACGAAATTTAGCTTTTTGATTTAGTCATGTCATCAGAAATGTTTACATTTGCTATCATTGAATAGTTCAATTAAAATATTAATGTATTTGTCTTTTTATGTAATGTATATTTGTATGCTAAGTTATGTGTCTGAAGGAAATTGAAGATAACCAGGCAATAGAATGTTTACCAAGCTACATGATCATCATTAATGGTAATTTTCCAAAAGTTATTGTCCTATTAAATATAGTTTATTCTAGTGTCTGATATTTAGAATTATATCAATAAAATTAAATGTGCTCATTATTTCTTCAAATTGAAACTTTAAATGAAATAGATTTAATAAATATAATCAGTACCAGACTTTACTTCTGGCTAAAGATATATTTCTTTGCCTCATTTTAATACCTATTTGAAAAAGTCTTATTACAAAATTGATTTGGCCTCCTGGAATTTTTATGCAGTACTGTTTTATTATAAAGATTGACATTTTTTTCTCAATCGAAGCATAAACAGTAGCGAAGCATTTGATAGATAACTTCAAGATGAAAATTATTTTTCAGTCACTTAGAGTAATTCAAGTGTGTCAGTTTTGCAATAAATATTAAAAGATGCATTTTAATTTTCAATATTGCAAACCTGTACTTTATATACATATAGTCATCATCTTCATTTTCAACCATTATAGATCCACTGAAGGATGAAGATTTCTCCAAGTTCAATCCATCTTTTCTGATCTCTGTCTCTCTTTTCCATATCACCTCGACATACTTCTTTATTTCATCCCTCTATCTCATGTATAGTCTCTTTCTAGGTCGTTTACAATTTCTTGTAATTCCGTTTAAGATTTCAACTGTCCAGCTGTTATTATCTCTTCTAGTACTACGTCCCCCAACTCTACTTTAGTCTCTTAATTCTTTCAATGGTGTCAGTAACACCTATTTATTCTCTCACCTATGTATCTCTTTTTGTTATTCCTAATATGAATTTCTCCATACTTTGTTTAGTGCTCAAAAATCTCTATTGCTCTTCTGTTAAGTGTCAAAGTGTCGGATTCATAAGTTAGAACTGGTAAAATACATTTATTAAAAAGTTTCCTTTTCATACACATAGGCATGCTTCCTTTGAATATTATTTCTATAAAAGCACCCCAACCAAGTTTAGTTTTATGATTAAATTTATTCATTATATTTCCATCTATAGTAATAATCTGAGTAAAAAATATTTATAGTTGTTAACACTTTTAACTCATCATTATCAATCTTTATGTTCTTATTTTGAGAAAATCCATTGAACATTATTTTAGTCTTTTTACTATTTATCTTTAGTCCTATTTTCTTACTTTCATTTGATAACTATTGCAACATTTCCTGAAACTCTAAATTATTATTTGCAAAAACAATTACATCATCTGCAAAGTCTAGATAACTTAAACGATGTCCATTTACTTTTACTATCTTAGCTCCCATTTTAATCCACAAAATTCTTTTTGCAAAACTATTGTAAAAAGGAGTCATCTTGTTGTAAACCCTTCTCAGTGGTAATCTTCCTAGTATCATTGTGTAAGCTAATTGTTGCTGTTGCATTTTTATAAATATTCTTCAGAATATGACAATATCCTGGATCTATACCTTGATGATCCAGTGCTTTAATCACTGAAAAAATGCTTATTGAATCAAATGCGTTTTCATAATCTACAAATCCAAAGCATAATGGCAACTTATATTCATTAGTCCTTTTTATAACTTTTTTCAATGTTTGGGTGTGATCTACTCTACTAAAATTTCTTTTAAATCCAGCTTGTTGTTTTGTTTGGTTAAAATCCAAAGTTCGCTTGAGACAAGGTATAATTATGTTGGTAAAAATTTTATATAGAACTGATAAAAGATTGATAGATGTGTAATCTCTAATATCTTCTTTATCATCTTTTTAAACTATTAATATTAAAAATGCAATCTTCCAATCATCTAATAGAATACATCTTTATTATTTAGATATTTGGTATATAACTTTGCCAAAAATTTTTCACTGCTTCTCTTAAGGTATCGATTATAATTCCCTCATTATCTGAAACTTTCCCTTTTTTATAGATTTATTTACATTTCTCACTTCTTCATTTAAAATCCTGGGCAATTCAAAAGATATAATAGATATAGGAAGTA
Organism: Epiperipatus broadwayi; assembly: GCA_028023455.1. NCBI lineage: Eukaryota > Metazoa > Onychophora > Udeonychophora > Euonychophora > Peripatidae > Epiperipatus > Epiperipatus broadwayi. The sequence continues at coordinate 2,423,883 of JAQFVV010012397.1, read as the reverse complement.
TTCGTTCTTTATTACTATATAATTTTTGATAGAACTCTTTTATCCATTTCATGATGACATTTCTCTTCCATATCTTTTTACATTGCAGAAGTAAGTTTCCTACCAATACCAAGATGTTGTTTTACATTCTTGAGACATTACTTCTTTTTTTTCTCAATCACAATTATACAATTCTACTTTATATCATTATCAACTCTTTTTTGCACCATTTTACAAAATTCAAGATATTTAATCCTTCTAGTGCATTGTTTTTATATATTTTCATATTCCTTTGTTATTCATAAATTGTCTTGTCTTAGTAGAAAATTTAATGATCAATTGGTGCTTTTTTTGTACCAGCTATCTTTGTTATAGATTTTAAAAGTTTATCAACTATCTTCCTATTGATTTCATTCAAATCTAAATCATGTTCAGAATCTGTTAATATTTGAAAGCGATTTGCAATTTCTAATTTAAATTCATTGGAATGTTTCTGAAGATTAGTTATATCAATTATTAATATTGTTTTTCTTAATAATTTTTGTTTCTCTAGTTTACATCTCACTAATTGATAATCACTTCCTGTGCTGAAAATGTAATCCAGTTCTGCTGTACTTTCACTTAGATTCTTTCATGTCCATTTCTATTTAGCATTTTTTTTTAAAAAAAAGAATTCATAATTACCATATTTTTTTTTTTGTACAAACTCCACATGTCTATGTTCTCTCTTATTCCTATCACCATGACTAAATTTATCTATTGGACTTTCATCTTCCAATTGTTTACCAGTTCAAATATTAAAGTCTCCCATGACAATTCTAAAATCTTTGATCTGATCAAAAACCCTTTGTATATCCGTATAAAAATCCTCTACTTCTTCCTTACAATGAATATATATAATAAAATATAATTATATGCTGTTTTACTCTATTTTGAAATTAAGTCAGTTTAGTTGAAAATGATTATGAATATAATTGAAAGTACTACTAGTGATTAAAGTTTATATTGGAATTTATTTTGTTATTAATCATTATTTGGAATATAATTACATTTTATTACAATATTTTTATTAGCGGACATTTATTGTATTATTGTGTTATATATATAAGACTTTGGTATAGATTTAAAAACTATTATTATCCTAAAAGAATTGAAGATAGTATTTTAAATATGTTCCATTTTATTTGAATTTTTTTTATTATTATTTAAAAGTTTCTAAAAATGAGTTTTGATTCATTTTTTCTTGAAAAAGTCATGTAAAAAAAAATTATGTTTTAATCTAATTTTTTAGTTAATGCATTGCATATTATTGCTCAGCATGCGTTAGTACTGTGGTGAGAATGATAGATTCAAGAGTTAAAGATTCTTGGATTGATTCCTTTCTGAGAAAAGAAAAAAAAAAAATCACAGTTTATTTGAGAGGAACTATTGTACTTATCACTTTTATGCTTGACTATCATTTTATCTATGAACTGCTGATTATGATTATTTTATGTAGCATTATAAATGTCCCACATGTTCCAAAATAAATAAAACATTGCAATAATCTAAAATAATAAATATATCATTAACCTCTATAAAGATGAGTTTTTGAGTTCATAATTTATTTATGAACTTATTGAATTATATTGATATATTTTATAATTATTTCTATAATCTTCATGAATATATTGATGATTATATTTCACCCTTGATTATATTTCACTCTTTAAAGTGAGTGACCTTAATCGCATATGTTCTATAACTTTAAGTTAATTGAATCTAAACTAGATCTCAAAGATGATAGAAAAAAATCTTTCTTAATATCCTTGCCTCATAAGAGAAAACCAAAAGATATTTGCTCAAACAATGGTCATCTAATATTTTAATTAAATTGGAGGTAGAATTGATTGCTTGATTACAAATTTACTGTGACAATATACCTTAAAGATATTATTTTCTTCAGATCTTGAATTATTGCTGTGATTTTCTGCTTGAGTCACTATGCATACTTGTATGAAAGCACTGTCATGTTTATTCAATTGGAGATGATACTTTATTTACTCATTTGGAATTCAATTGTAATCACCACCGTGCTTTCCTATAAGTGCTTTTCTGATTCTATTATATATTTCTAAAATATTAAATATTTTTTTGCTTATATATATGTATTTGAATATCAAAATTAAATTCATCTCATATTTTATTTATATTAATTGATATTTTTGGGTTTTAGTATTCTGTTAATTTTTCTGTCAATGATTCTCATTGGAATTCTAATTTTTATATCAAACTTTTGAAAGTGAAAGGAATTTATATTACATGAAATTTAAATAGTATACTCATTACAGACAGAAAATATTAAATACAAAAATCATTTTTATATACATTCTAGTGTATAAATAATAATAAAAAATTTTGGCATAAGAGTGTATGAGCAGAAAAATGAAATTTATTTCTCTGTAACATCACTATTAATTACAAAAATTATATTTTTATACATACTCTCACACAACTATCAATTTTTTATCAAGTGATTTAATATTTATTGTTGTATTTAGGAATTTATTTGTTTTGTTTTAGAATTATTGGTAAAACAGCATCAAAATATGGGCTGAAATCTCAACCTAAATTGGTAGATGTCATAGCTGCTGTGCCTCAGGCATATAAGAAGGTGATCTTTTAAATTGCTAATTGTTTTAAATTGAGAAAATCTTTAATTAATTAATAGACAGTAATTTTTTTCTATTTTATTTAGATATTATTACCTAAATTAAAAGCTAAACCTGTTAGGACAGCCAGTGGTGTAAGTTAATATAACATCTTCCTCATTTTTTTCCTCTAAACATTTGTTATGTTATTATTACTATAATTATTATTTTTTGTTTAGATAGCTGTAGTGGCAGTTATGTGTAAGCCTCATCGCTGTCCACACATCAGTATGACTGGTAATATATGTGTGTAAGTTAATAATGATTATCATGAATATTTTTAATTGTTTATAATTTATCATATTTAATAATTCTTTTGAGCAATATGTACAATATGAATATATCAAAAGACTTGGAAATTAATATTAATCTGAATAATCACATTCGTAAATATATCTCTGTACCAATGTATACATATATATTATATTTAAACCACTAAACATCACATGATCACTATCTCATTGATTGCTCTTGTTAGCACAAGATGGCACTACTATATGGAGAGTGTTGTTTTGTTTTGAATATATATTATATGTGTGTGAACCCATGTCAAGTATCTATTTCTAAAATCATATAAATGGCATTTTTTCACAAGGAATTTGTCATCTATTTGGATCTTTAGGTATATCAAGGCACATTCATTTTTGTAATTTATTATTTCCATCTTTCTAACTGTATGTGTATGTATATGTGTGTGAATGCTTGTGTTTGCAATAAACATGCAACATTAAATAAACTTAAGGGTTTTTAAAAGTGACAGAACAAATTTACCTACTAAAGCTAGCTTTTAGCTTAATTAAATAGCTTCTATCATGAGCAACAAAACATAGTATAATAAATTAACAGTTAAAATATAGTATGCAGTTCAAGTAAGAAAAGTGTGATTTTTTGTGCTTCCTGGATTCTTACATGAACAATCTTCGACTTATCAATTGTTTATTTGAATTAATGAATAAAATGGAAGTTTTTTATTTTTTATTTTTTTAAAAAAAAAACTTTATCAAAACAAAATTTTTATTGTTTAATCACTAAAAATTGAAACTGAACAGTGAAATCATTTTTACCATATAAACATTTATGATCTTAAAATTCTTTTTGCCAAGAGCATCTTGTTTGAGCTTTATTTGCAAAATATTGGTTTTTAGTACAAATATTTTTATAAACAACTTAAGCATTAGTTTTTTATATTCTATCTTATGGTTATTAATAAATCTATTCACACTAGCAGGAAATGAAAAGGTATTATAGAAATAAGTAAAATTATAACTGTACTTATTAAATTGCTATTTTTTGATTTTAAACCACTAAACATCACATGATCACCATTTCTTATGCTTGCAAGAAGGTTTGTGCACAAAATCCCTATCTAGTGCCTACTCTGGCTTGCACTGTATGGCCTATTTTTTGATTATAATGGCTGATCACTTTAATTTCACCATCGTATCACTAATCTATAGTTTAATATGTATAGCATTATTTTCTTTAATAACTTTTGACTAAACGTTTTCTTTTATTCAGTCTATGAAATAATCTATCAACATGTAAAAAATTTTTAGCTAACATAAATATCACCTACAAAATCGTTTACAATATAAATAATAAATAATGGGTTTATTCTAAATTATCATTATCCGTAAGATTGATTGCTAGCAAATTAAAACTAGAGAAAAGACTAATTTAAAGAACGCCAATTTGGGGGAACAAAATTCTGAATGTGAATATAATTCTATGTAGGTATATTAATATTTTGCATTACATAAAAAACTTTCCTAGCATATAAAAAGTTATCTTAACTAATTATTTTTATAAAATTTATTAAAAATTTAACAAAAGATATTTCTCTCAATTTGAAGAAAATATTTTTCTGATTTGATAAATAAAATTTACAGTATTACTATGTCACAATTTAAATAGAAATATTAAAAAATGTTTGTAAAAGTGACTTGATTTTCAACATAAATATTATATGAAATTTTTGGATTTCAATTGGCCACAACTTTTGATATCTCCATAGCAGAGTAATTTTATTTCTATTTAAATCACGCAGTCTGATTCACTAACTTGGAATGTGCAATACATTGGCAAAAGGTAGGGCCGAACATATTTTCATGAGAAAATATACGAGATAATTAAAAATAAATATACAAAAAATTATTTAATTTTTGAATTAAAAAACCAACCCTTTTAACTTTAGATTAAAAGATCACATTAAACCAACGTTAGCTTACTGATGTACCGATGTGATCAATGCAAAATGAGAATGCTAGCATAACACAATCATGCTGATAGGAATGTGCATCTGTAGCATGATATAATTAGAGAAGAAGTGTGCATCTGTCTGGCGAGGTAATCATTTGGAACTATATAAGACATGCTCTATAAATGGGGAATAGCGGTCTTTGCTAGCTTACTATCCCAAACAGAGTATATGGAGATCAATGGCATAAGAAATACATCTACTGGCTATCCTTTTTGTTCATGCATTCAGGTGAGTACTATGCCATGTATGCTAACGTGGTACAAGGGAATGAGAATCTAATGTGCCTCCCCAGATTACATTGACATAAAACACCCATACATTCCTCCACCAGCATCGCTCAAAATTAACACAAATAGTCAAAAATTAAACTAACATAATCTTATATATCTCTGCAGCCATTTATGCCTATCTTTAAATTATTAATTTAAAAGAAGTTAATGAGAATGGAAATAACTATAGCAAATGTAATATATATATATAACAATTTAAATTTCTACTTAGTCAGATGAGAGACTTTCTTTCGGAGTTAGATAATGTTTAATATTTGAAAAGTTCTTATTTTAAAGATCATATTTATGATAAAAGTTCATATTTTCCATGGCTTTGGATTATTGGATTCCATCTTTGTGGTCCTTGATGTGTAGCACAACTCCATTTGAAGATCCTTCCATCTAATATTAATGTTGTTTCCAGGAACCATCACTCTGGAGGCCGCCTTAACTGTATAAACATGGGAAATGAAAATTTATTGCATGACCCCTACATTTCCACAATACATGAATACATATATAAACACATAAATCAGCATGAGCAATCAAAAAGAGCAAAACTCCTCCTTCAAAAGTTTTATTTTCTTCCCTTTATATCATTTTGAGTTCTTATCAAATTCCAGGATCAATCTTGTCTGGCTTGGCGCTGTTTTTATTGGCAATAATGATTTTCTCTGTGGACCATTTGGTCAATCGCATTGTTATTGGCCAGTCACTTTGAGCGGGAACACTAAATTTTATTATTTGTAATTTTTTTATTGATCTCTTATCTGACTCACAATCAGTTAAATGCCCAAGGATCTGTTTGCTATTATATCATTACATTTAAATAGAAAATTACTTCCATTCTATCATTTTAAAAACAACTTTAAAATACATCAACAGCTTTTTTTTAATTTTATTTTAAATTAATCTTTTGTTTTTAAATTTTTTAACTTAAATAATTATCAGTTTATCATCTGTGCATTTTATATATATTATTACTTGAATTTTTATTTTTTTAGATATTTATTAATTCACATTCATTTTCTTTAGCGATTTTTTTTTTCTATTTGACTGTGATGTAACAGCATATATGTATACAGTTACACTATAAATACACTTTATACAAAATTATATATGCAAACATTTCTGTCTGCAAGAAGAAAAATGTGATCTTTTAAATGACATTGTTGTAATTATACTATCGAGGAAGAAATACAAGCTTCCTTTCTCTGAGTTCTCTGAATATAATTTTAGAGCATATGCATTTAAAATAAGCACTAGTATCATGTGCAAGCCAAATTTTAATATCATTAGCTTTTCATTGGAGAATCTAAAGAATAGAAGGTACTAGGATAGGTTTTAAAGCAAACCCAAGATCATGCAATCTCTTTTCATTGACTGATCTGCACTTCCACAAAAAATAGTAACCATATATCTATTCTATTAGATTTCTTTCCTCTGGATAATAAGGTTTCATTAAGAACAGCTATAACAATCTTAAAAAATTGAGAACTCCTTGCCAGCATCGCTCTCTTTCATTCTGATCTTGAAGAGTTTAATCAAGTAAATTTACACCTTCCCATGTATTTATATTTAGGGAAAATTAGATTTATAATATTTATTTTTAATACTATGATTTTTTCCTGCTTTATTCTTACTACTGATAATATTATTATTTCTATCATTTTAATGAATTATCTGCCAGGCACAACAATCTAGTCAAATTGTATGAGATAGATCATTTTTAGAGCAAATCTTCTAGATTTCTTTCACATCCATCTTTGCTATCTAAAACTCTTGTGATATTTGCTCAAAACACTACAATCACTAATGAGTCATTTTGGAACTGGATTAGAAATAACCGAGGATTGCCCATCTACTAAGACTGTCTTTGTTTATATTTTTTTAATTCTTGACAGCTTGAACTAAAAAAAAAATGGGGGGAAAAAAAGTGAGTCAGAAATGCTATTTGTGTAGTTAAAAGATGAAAATGTAGCTGCACAAACACACAATCCCATTGTAATAGCGTAGAGAGATGACTGATGTCATGAGAGACTCTTGTGTCAGGCTGTACAGTAACTTAAATGACTGAACAAGAAAGAGGGAAACAAAACATTGTTTGTATTGAAAACAGTCCCTAGCCTTTGATGAATCAATATCTTATCGACAAAGTAGAAGAAATACTTTTATTTGAGCAGTATTTATTTGTCGTTCATAATCAATCCACTATTTGTTGGAAAAGTGTGTGTAATGATTAATATTATCTAAAGAATAAAAGTCACAAGATAATCAGTATTGGATGGGTGAGTTAAGATGTAGTCTTAGCTGTTAGTAATGGAAGTTACTTTCTCCTGCAGATTCTGATTCCTTAGCTTATCATTATCTTCTATTATTTTGGGTTTGGTGCAATACCTTTTTGCTTTTTTAAAGTTTATTTTTAAATAAAAAAAATAAAAATTATTACAAATATAAAGATAATATTTAATGTCATGTAAATTTTTTACATCTTTTTTTTTTTTTTTACTGTTATTAGATATTGTCCCGGTGGTCCAGATTCTGATTTTGAATATTCAACACAGTCATATACTGGATATGAGGTAGAATATTAAGTAATTTATTACGAGCATTCTGATATAAGAGCTCATTAAAATTTAATATATAACTCTAAAATTGAGATAATGGAATAAATTGTGTAAAAAGGACTGTAAATAGAAACAAATTACCATCGATAGTGATCAAATGTTACGACTCAGTTAAAGTACTCATTGCCTATATTATAGCATGTATTGTATCTGTCTTTGGGCAAAAAATTTAACAGGTATACATGCAGTTCTTTTGACAGCAAGAATTTTATATTTGTAAGAAATTTTTATATAAATATGATAATTGAAACATCATTACATTAAAATAATGTTTTCTGTGTCAATACTAAATTACATAAAAATGATGTTTTCCACAGTTTTTACATTTAATGGCTTTTTAAACTTAATAGTGTGTTTAATTATTGCTCATCTGCTATTTGTAAATAAAAAATTGAATATAGTTATTAATATTTTTTATTTTAATTTTTTAATGAATGATAATTAAACATGCTTATTGGTACATTATTTAGTGTAGTGTGTGTATGTGTTTAATAAAAAAAATATTAGTTTTAGATTTTTGATTATAGATATAGCTTCAACATGGGATTTGGGCATTCCACCATCAGATTTTCAATAGTATAGATGGCTGAAGAATTGGAGGGTGGAGTAGATTGAAGCCTATTCATTAAAGTTTGAAGATAATAATATTCAAGAAATTAATGGAATATTATGTTGTTGTTTTTTTAAAAAAGGAAACAAACAGAGACCAATCATTTAATTTAAAAGCATTAGTCTCATTTAATTTGAAAAAAGAGTGAGAGAAAAATCTAGGATCTTAGATTGTAAAATGAATAAAAGATTTATCATTAAAATGTTAATACCTAATTTAAAAATTGAATTTTTGATAATTATTTGGGGGATAGATTGATATTTTTACTTTGACTAATTGAAACAAAATAAAATATAAGTTCTAATATTTAAATATTATAATTAAACTACATACTGAAATCTAATATCTGATTCTGTCTCATTTTTAATAGTAAAAAGTACCAAATAAAACTTAATTACTGATATAGATTTTAATAATTCTTATCCAACTAATTTTCCTAATTATTTTTTTCTCTGTGAATAAATCTGGAAGGCAGAATGTTAATTCAACTACAAATATTTACATGAAAATGTTTAAATATTAAATACCCACACACATATACATATATTGTACTAATAAAAAATCCTGAATTTTTTTTTCACACACTAGACATAATTGAGATAAAGTTTTTTTTAAAATTTTCTTCTGACATCCATTTGACATTCTGTATACAGTAAGATTTCAAGTCAGATTTAATCTACTAGATATATACTTTTATAATAAAAATTTAACTGATTATAAAAAAAGTTAATCTTGTTGTGCCCATCACCTTCTTTAATTAACAAATTCTCTCCATTTTGTCTTTTTTATCAAATTAATAATTTGTTTATTTCTTATTAACCTTGTTATAAATGTACTGTTAATTAATTATAAATTATTTATTTTCTGTTATTTTTTTTATAGATAAACTTGTTTTATAAAACTACTTAATTTTCTTATACTTGTACTGCACTATGCATTGATAATGTTTAACTGAAATGTAAATGCTGCTAAAAACATTTTTTAATTTATTATTTTAAGGAAAATTGAGTTTTCTGTAATTATGTCAGAATTTTTAATTTGCATATGTGTTATATAATCTTTTACATCCTAAAGTTGAATGTCTTTGTGAAATATTTGTATAACACAATGTAAAGCTAAAAATTACAACCATATACAATTTCCACCTTCTTATTCTTTTAAGATAAAAATCAAAGAAAATATAATACATATATTTCTTGAGTGCTAAATTAGGAATTTGATATTGTTCACAATTTGCTTATGAATAGTAAAATGACTTTCAGACCTGAGATTAACTGTGCTATCAATAAGGCATGGCTGACCAAGAATATTTCCTTTTGCTTAAAGGTTAAGTACTTGTTTTGACTCAGTTTATTTTATCTTCTCTCTATACTTTTATTCTTATTGTGCCCCCTCCCCCCCCCCACCTTCTTTAGTCTTGTAGGTTGGTATAATGCCTAGTTACCATAATCTCATACTGTTAATCATTTACCCATAATAATTATGATAATGGGATTGAATATTTGTCAACTCCGTTCCATCTTTTAATTACATGCATAAATCTAATCTTTTCTTTTTTTGAAATCAAGTGTGTGAATACATCAAGAATGTGATATTTTCAGTGTTAAGAAAACAGTGACATGGATATGTTTAGCAGACTGTGTATCTTTAATTGTCTTTCTACATGAAGTAGTTCAATCTAACTTTGGCAATAGATTTGCAAGAATTTGAGTTGGCAAACAATTATATGTTTTGGAAGCTCTCCAGTTTATATCTGATATTTGAATTGTTTTCTGCACATTCTCAGAGTACATATTTCTTGAGAACATTTTTTATATAATGAAAAGTCGGTGGGTCTAGATGACTTTGAAATAATCTTTGTTCTAAAGAGTTTAATATTGAAGACATTTTTTTCATTAAAAGTGATGAGTCTAAAAATGATCTGTTTTGCAAAATGTAGTTAAATTATAATGCCTGATAAATCACTTGCTTAGGCAGTAAAAATACTTATAATATCATTAATGGTAATAAAGGAAAGCATTACATTTTTTTGTTTAAACATAGTTTTATGTTAAATCTGAAAATTTGATTAATGTAGATTATTCAAAGTCTGAACATAGGATAGCATTTGTAACTAAGGAATTGTTATGATTTAAGATTGATAAACAGTACTTAGTCAAATTCATCTTCCAGTGGAAAAAAAATTGTTTGAAGAGATTGATAACTATAATTTTTTTTCTAGATGATTAGTTCACTGAATGTTGGAATTTATAATGAGGTCCAATTTAATGTTTTGAAAAACTAGTGATATCAAAAATTAATTTGTGCAAGTTACTTCCAGTGAATTTAATGTTTTTTAGTCATTTACTATAATATATATATATACAATATGAAAACTGAGCAATATTTTAAACAAGAATATGAATAATGTGAATGATATTCATATATTCACATCTTGAAATATATCATATAAATTAAACAATAAGGCAGAAAACTAAGCAATCTCTATCAAAAAAAAAAAAAAATCTTTCCATATATTTTAAACATTTACAATATGTAATATTTAACAACACATGGAAATATAATTATCCAATAAATGAATAGAATATATAACATATATTTTGCAAAGTCTCTTGTGTTTAAAAATTTACCAAATATTATCAACTATGAGATTGTACATATTTTAGTCTGGCTTCTCAGATGCCTTGAAGCTTAATATTATCAAAAAATATACATAAAGATGGTGATGTATATTAAATATATGCAAATTTCCATGCATTATTTTAAAGAAGAGATTGAATAATATTCAGTCATACACATTTTTTTATACTCTAATTTAAAGTATTGCATGATTATTATATATACTCTCTCTATATTCCCTTTTCGTTGAGAATATCTGAAATCTAGTTTTGGAGTGAAAGATATGTTATGTCAGAGAGAATTATAATAAGATACTTTTTGAATGCCTAGTGATTTGTAAGAAGTAAATTATAGATTCAATTTTATACTATAGTGGTAGTGTTTAATCATTTATTTTCTAGATATTTATATCTTCATGTGTTATTAAATGTTATATACATATGTATATCCATCTATGTTTACTTATAAATAATTTGAAAAATATTAAATTTGTAAAATATTTGTATCAGCTAAATGTCTTTTTTGTTTTTTTTACATTTAGTAAATGGAAACCCAGTATACATTTTTATAATATATTATTGCTTTGGATTGTCAGAATTTTTAAAAACTAATTTAGTAAATAGAATTAGTTTATTTTCAAACAGTTATTCTCATTAAAAATGTGAAGGATATTTTGAGTAAATAATTGTATTGTTAGTAATGATTCCAAACTGATTATATTATATATTACTTAATAAAATCACTTTGACAATCTTCTTTCAAGCTTCGTGTCCATACAGACTGATTTTCATCACCTAGCCATATTGGTCTTAAACTTTCTATTTAACACATGAAAATTGAAGATCCACTTTAATAAAGATCTGATATCTGAATATTTATTTTGTAAGCAAGGGGGAATAAATTTTATTTTATAGATTGCATTGTAAAATGTTCAGTGAAGGTGAAAATGGTAATCTATATTAATGTATGTTATTTTCCAATATAATCCATAAAAAGTTTAATTTTAAAATCCTCACTACATGGATGCAAACTATGATCATTGGAATAAATTTGATAAAATAGAGTGTAGTTGCTTTTCTTTTTTTTTGATAAATTAATAAAAAAATTAGAATTTGACTTTGGAAAGCAGTAGAAGCCAAACTCATTCAAGAACTAGTTCAGTCTTTTAGAAATAAAAATCAGTTTTATAAAGACAAAATATTTTTTCCAGAAGTATAATCACTATCAATCAAAACAATATAAAATGCTACAAAATAGTACAAAATTAACTTATTAAAATATCTATTCAATATTTTCGCCACTGCAGATTTTTTTAATTTTTATTTTGTAAGTAAATCATTTCACTAAATATTATCAATAATAAATCTGATTGTAATTATCAGTTCTCCAACTACCGTGATTAATGGTAATTTTTCAATTTATCTTTTTTCTCTCTTGTTTATTCTGAGAGCAATGGAATTTATAATTCATTAGGATCATTTTTACACAAAATTATTTGGAGCATATCAAATGCATTAAAATTTTTTTGTTTACTTAGAACTTATCTTCATTTTTATGATATAGTAGCACATTAGCTTGCCATGTATATAGTGTGAGTTCAAATTTCTTCACTATTCCTTTTTGAAGATCTAAATTATGTTTTTTTTTTTTTTAAAACTATATTATCTATTCATAATTAGAAAGTAAAACAATTATGGAAAATCTCACAATTTGATAATTGGCAAGCTTAACAAAGATTTTCATGATAAAAAGATGAAATTCAAAGAATTTTTGGGACACAATCCTCCATATGAAAAAATTCTTATGATCAGCTGTTAAAAAAATTCTCATTAAAGTCTTCTAAAAGACCCACAGACACAAAAATTTTTTCCCTATAAGCAGACTTCCAACATTTCAATGCAATCTCATTTTTTCTTGCCAAGGCTATGGTGGCTTGAAGAACTGTTGTGTCTTGAGTAATAAGACTGTGCAATTTAAAGTTTTTTCATTTGATATTTTATCGATTAGTTGCCCAATCTTAGTTAGGGAAAATTTTCTGTATTCTGTTTCATGATTAACTGTAAATATTGCTAAAGGAAGAGGAAAGAGATAAAATAATAAGCCTTCATAAGGAATATATGGAATTTCTTCATACTTAGAAACTATTAGGTCTTTTCAAAATGTCAACAGTCTCATAGTTTGTAAGTCATATATTTTCAATCTAGATAATATTTTAGTGTCATCAAATCTAATGGTGTGGCCAATTTCTAAAAGTGCTATGTAAAAGCTGATGTAATTGATTTTGATTAAGAAGCATTTTTATGCTTCCTAATTCTTACACTAATACTTCTATTTGGTTAACCCATATGGCTTCTTGGACATTAGAAATATGAATTTTATAGTCATCTTCATGTTCTAAAAGTACTGAGTCTTTAAGTTTATGAATAAAATCATTAAGTTCTTTGCCAGTGGAAGAGAAACTCTTAATGTTCAAATGAAATAGTCATTTACTGATCTTATCAATGGCCTTTTAAATATAAGACTGAATTACTCTACATTCAGATGAAGATTTTCCAATTTCTAATTTTTTTAATTTTTTATCATACTATATAAAGTTTTGTTTATGATGTGTTTATTAGAATCATTTGAGAGCACAATATTTTTAATTAGAATTATTTTTTCTGTCTAATAAAGATTTTCTTGATTAAGAAATAACTTTTCTAATATTACTATAAACACATTATAAACATAACTTTATACAATATTAATGTAAAGAAAAAGAAAAGTAGTGAAATTGAAAATCTTTGTTTGAATGAAGTATAAATCTGCCTTTTATAGTAAAAGTGTATCAATAGGCAACTGTTTAGTTTCAATATAAAGACCTTTTCCATTGGCAAAAAACTTGATTTAAAAAAAAAAATAAAACCAACACCTGGATATAAAATTCTGTTTTTGATATTCTTAGGTGTTATATAGATCAATCAGATAGATGTATTAGTGTGATAATTAGATAACGTAAAAATGCTTTCAGTCAATTACATCTGATTTTATATTGCATTTTTTAGAAATTGATACATCTCTGATTTTGATAATGCTTTTAAAATACTATCTAGATTGGAAAAATAAGATTTAAAAACTATGAGTCTATTGAAATTTTGAAAAGATCTAACTAGTTTAAGAAATCACATGATCACATTTCGTATACTAGCACATTAATTGTTGATAAACAGAGCAAAACTCTCCATACAGTATTGCCACCTGTGCTAAACAGAGTAATCAATGGATGCCAGAAGGCTTGTGCATAAAATCCCTATCTAATGCCTACTCATCCAATATCCCCAGACTAGTTTCTGCCCTAGTTTAAGAAAATTAGAGGAAATTCAATGCATTTTAGCTTATAAAAAGAAGTCCATTATTTTATCACTTTATTTTTCCTCTACTAAATTTTTAAAATCAGTTGACTATAGAACAAAATAAAGTACAGAAATTTTTGTTGAACTTTCTCTAACTATGATTGGATGACTAGTGATAAAATATCTAATCAAAAAGTTTTTTAATTCACACACAGTCTCATTATTACTCGAGACATAATAATTCTTCAGAACACCAAAGCTTTTACAATGATAAATGAGATTTTATTTAACATGCTTACTTTTACAGAGAGAATTTCTGTGCCTGTGGTTGATTATCTTTTTAATGACTTTAAATTGCTGATCATAAGAATTTCTCTAATATGGAAGTTGCTATATTGTATGTCCCAAATTTTTATTTAATTTCATATATACACACTGATTTAAGTTTATATATATATATAGCCAACTTCAATGAGGGCCATCAGAGCTAGATATAATCCATATTTGCAGGCAAAACATCGACTTGAACAAGTAAGTAAATTTTTTTTTTGTTTATATTATTGAATATCAAAATTATTGTTGTATAACTAGAAAGTAGTTTTATTTATATGCTTAGCATTAGTTTAATAATGTTTCTGACTCTGACTAGAAAAATTATTGAAAGGGGTCTTTGATATTTTTGTTTTTAGGATTAGGTGAGAATAGGAACTGCCATAGTGATCTGAAAAACATTTTTTTAAGAAGGAGGCGTGAATATTTTTGTAGGATCAATAACCTTGAATTAAATTTACTTTTAAAGTTAAATAGTTATAATTAATTAATATTTGGTATTTAGTTTGAAAAAGTTATATATAATTTGTTGATAGTATTGTGTTTTATGATATGTTGAGTCCTTGTATGATATATGATTATTGTTTATGTTAATTTTTTTAAAAAGATAATTAAGTCTTAGATTAGTCAAAATTAGATATATTATTGTATTATCTAAATTTGAAATTCTCTTTTGAATTGGTTTAATATATATAAATGTGAAATCATATGTGTGTATAAAATAAATATTGTTAAAATAGCAGAAAGCAACAGCAATCCATCAATGATAGTAGTGAAGTATTATCACTTTGGGATAGTAGTCTATTGTTTAACTACCAGTTCAGGTAGCCTGCTTCTATGAAAGGAGTATTTGTGCATATTTTGTTTCATTATATTAATAAATTTCTAATTTTTAAAACAATCTTGTTTTATGTAGATTTAGTTCATTGATATGTTAGTTTAATTATGATCTTTATTCACATTATTAATTTTTTTATAATTTTTTTGTACTACTTTTTTAAAAAAGATTTTCAATTTTTTTAAAAATGTCTTAATATCATATTAAATTGAAGAGAATACTTTTATGAAGTGAATATTCTATGTAGAAAATGTTTTAAATATAGTGCACTAAGACATAGTATCACTTGAAGAGAAATTGAAACAGATTGAATGATATACCAATATCTACATATTTCAATATAATATCATACTACTATATTACGATGGAAAACCTTTCAAAGTACTGTGTGAAGTTGGTTATTATTTTAAGAGATAATAAGTATTGTGATCTTTATAGAAGTAATCTAATTGAAAAAATTAAAATATTTTGTGATAATTTATTTTTTGTAATTCACACAATGTTTAAATATTATACACAAAATTATTAAATTTATATTTTCTTTTAGAAATTTTATTAACAATTCTCATGCCAACAACATCAGAAGAAAAAACTTTTGTAGAAAAACTGCTGAAGATTATAATATCG
This sequence comes from Epiperipatus broadwayi, assembly GCA_028023455.1. NCBI lineage: Eukaryota > Metazoa > Onychophora > Udeonychophora > Euonychophora > Peripatidae > Epiperipatus > Epiperipatus broadwayi. The sequence continues at coordinate 2,407,702 of JAQFVV010012397.1, read as the reverse complement.
AAAGAGAGGTTTTTAATTTAGTTTTATTGAGGTTTAAGCACAATTTATGTGATAAGCTAGATTTTGAAAATGAATTACTGATTTTTCAGAAATGTTGCCGAGGAAAATAAATTTTCTAGAATAAATACAAGTTATTATGTGCATTTTTACTATTATTAGTCAACAAAAATCATATTTTTAATATTTTATCAATTTTATTATATATTTATGTAAGCACAAATGAATCTTTTTGATATGAAATATTTTATTAAATTTTTCATGTATCATTTTTTTATTGTTATAATGATGATACTCCACAATCCAATAAAAACTGTATTTTTTTTTCTTCCATTCTACAATACTAGAAGTTGTATTGGTAAGAAATCAGTAGCACATTTTTTTTTTTTTTCTCATGTGTCATAGCATCAGCCAGGACGCGAACCCGCTATCCCGGGACAACTGCTTATAAAGCAGCTGTCACTGACCTCTCAACCACCAATGCTTGACATCAGTAGCACAATTTAAGTCTCCTTTTTATTATTATAAGTTAATTAGATGATAAAGTTAGAAATTTGTTAATATCCATTAAAATTTGTATACCTTTTGATTTTTTTTTTCAGTGTACACCAATTTACCCTTTTTTTCATAGCTTTTTATTTCTCCTCTTTATGTCTTGACTATCTAGCAGTCTTCTTCATTATTATAAATGACAATACATAACTTTAATGTTATATGATCTATGATTATTTTCACTGAAAGTGTGGTAACTTTAGGTTATAAAGAAGAAAGAAATCATTTCATAATACATATGAACAAACATACGCAAATTTGAATTAAAAATACTATTTTGTACAAAAACAAAATCTTTTAAATACACATGAGTTCTTACATTATCATCAATATCAGTTTTAACCACTATTAAATTAGTATAAGATAAAGAACTTTCCAAGTTTAATCTATTTTTACAATCTATAGCCTTTCTGCTATGCATTCTCTAGTAAACTCCCTTATTTCATTCACCATCTCACATGTGGTCTCTTTTAGATCTTTTATAGTCTCTTAAGGTCTTATTTATGACTTCAACTGTCCATCATTTATCATCTCTTCTAGTAATGTTGTCATTCAAACTCCATTTCAGTTTAGTCATTCTTTTAGTCGTGTCAGTGATACATGTTTGTTCTTTCATGCACATATTTCATTTCCTCTTTGTTACTCCTAATATGCATCCCTCCATACATTGTTGTGTGGTCTGAAATCTCTGTATTGCTCTTTTAAGTGTCCCAGTCTTAGATCTATATGTAAGAAGTAGAAAATACATCTAATTAAAAATATTTTCAAACATATAGGCATATTTCCTTATAATTATATGTTGAAATATTTTCATCACCTAATTTTAATTGCTAAATGTTTTTAAAAACTTTAAACTTTATTTAAATTTTTAAATAAATTCAACTGTTAATAATAACATACAACTTAATATATAAAACAATGTTTTAAGTAGTATTTTTTTCACTTTAGCATGGGAATTAAAACAATAACTTTAGATTCATGAATACTGAATTTTAAGTTGATGCCCTAAACAACTAAGCTATTCTATTATAGATAGCAATTAAAAGAAATTATATATATTGATCTATGAAGATCCTATTTCTTTTTACACTTTTTTTAAGGGTAAAGTTAACAACTGGTTTCCAAACATTATGGATTACCGTTCTAGGCTGACTTATGGTCTTATTTACCATTGTCATATGAGCAACTTCTTTGAATTTTCTTTTTTATTATTACTTTTTTCTCTTACCAAAATTCTTGTCTTTTCCCAGTCCATTGGTATATGCATAGTCTGTTACTTTAAATACATCTATTTTTTCTTCTCTCTAATCATTAAATTTATACTCTTGTAATTGTTTTCAATGGACTGACTGGTTTCACTGCTAAATGTTATTGCACATTCATATATTTCATAGGTGCAGTTTTTATTTACACATTTCAAATTTCAGATAAACATATTTTCTTTTAGAATCCAATTATTTCTGCAAAAAAGCAAATTTTTTATAATTCACAATTATCAAATTATATTTTCTATTTCTATGAAAAACCAATGAACATTACTTTAGTCTTTTTTAACATTTGTCTTTAGTCCTACTTTCTTGCTTTCATCTGATAATTCTTGCAATATTTCCTGAAGTTCTGAAGTATTATTTGTAGAAACATCATCATTATCTGCAAAATCTAAATAACTTAAATAATCTTCATTACTTTTACTCCCTTAGTTGTTCATTTTAATCGCCAAAAATTTCTTGTAAAATTGTAAAAAGTTTTGAAAATATGAAATCATTCCGTCATACATTCTTTTTAACATTAATCTTCTTAATATTACCATGAATCTAATCATTGCTTTTGCATTTTGATAATATTTTTCAGAATATAACTGTATCCTTGGTCTATAACTTGATGAACCAAAGCATTAATCATCGTGGAAATGGTTAGAGAATCACATGTGTTATATTATAATCTACAAATCCACCAATTAATGACAACTTATATTAATTGATTCTTTCTATAATTTCTGCCAATATTTGGATGTGATCTACTATACTAAAACCATTTTAAAATCCAGCTTGTTCTTTTGGTTGACTTGTGTCTAAATTTCATTTTTGTTGAAGATTTTGTATTAGAACTAATAGATGATTGATAGCTTTCTTTTATAATATCAATAATAATTACATCATTTCCTGGTGCTTTTTTCTTCTTCATTGATTTAATTGGATGTTTCAATTCTTGATTTAAAATTTTTGGCAATTCAAAAGATGTTATAATTGTAGAGATAACTTTGGATTCTTATTTTTTATTACTACTGTATATAATTTTTTTATGGAAATCTTCTACACATTTCATGATATTATCCCTTGAAGTTGATAAGTCGAAGACTGATTTGAAAAACATGAAGATAATGGTGCATATTTCTTATAGTCTTACCTATCATCTGATTTATTTTTGATTCTCAGAATGTTATTTTTGAATAAGTGAAAAATCAATATCTCTATCAATATCTCTCATAGAATTTAAAACTTTTATTCATGAGCAATGATTTAATATTTCTTTAGACATTGGTCAAATAATATATAACTTTATTTCATAGTGAATGCAAATGACTGTTATATATCAATCAATTAATGAAAGTATTACATGTGTTTTTGTATTTTGTGCAACTGCAGTAATACTTCTTTTTACTCTTGCTTATTATCTATTATAGTGATATTAAAATTTTCTGACATTAAATTGTATTATAATTAATAAAATACAGAAGCATTGCTTATCTAAACATTCAACACACCTCTTGGTGTTGCATTGTAATAAGTTTAGAATAGCATCTGAAGAAGCCTTTTGGATCACAAAACAATAAATTCTTTTATTAAATTTTTAGCTAAATCCTACATAAATATGAATCATATTTATCAATTTTCTTAACTGAAAATATATCTTCTCTGTCATTCAAGGAAATACTTCATTCATACACATATGTAAGAAGATCACTGAGGATTTTCCAGTTTCTTACCTGATTAAACATTGTTAATTTTATTCCATTTTTATAATTACTATGCTGTATAAAATATTTATTGTCATTTATTATTGAATACTAATTTCACAGAGGCAAAACTCTCCTTACAGTAGCATCATTCAGTACAAGCCAGAATAATCAATGGATGCAGGAAGATTTGTGCACAAAATTCCTATCTAGTGCCTACTCATCCAATATCCCCAGACTAGTTTCTAGCTTGTGACTTTCATCAGTGAGGAGCCTTGAATCTGAGAGTACTGCACCTAGATTTTAGGATGTAATGCAAACTTCCAGCAGCCACCTTTTTACTTTTTTAGCTAACTATAAAGCTTTGAATCCAAAATGAAAACACAAGCTTGCAAACATTATTGTGATTTCATTTTGGATTCAAAGCTTTATTGTTAGCTAAAAAAGTAAAAGGTGGCTGGCTGCTGGAGTGTTGCATTAAATCCTAAAATGTAGTTGCAGTGCTCTCATATTCAAAGGTTTCTTACTGATGAAAGCCACAAACTAGAAACTAGTCTTGGGATATTGGATGAGTAGCTACTAAATAGGGATTTTATGCACAAATCTTCCTGCATCCATTTATTACTCCGACTTGCACTGAGTGACGCTACTGTAAGGAGAGTTTTGCCTCTGTGAAAATAGATTGTGTAAGCCTAAAGAATGATGATCATGTGATAAATACTAATTATAAATCCATAGAGTTATCATAGTAAATCAGTGATATGTTATGTCATCTCAAATTTAGTTAGAGCAATAATTAATAGTAATCTGATGCATATTGTCCTGTTACAGAGTTATCATTTTTAGTGATATAACTTTTTATAATTACAGTTGAAACAGCTTGGCCACAATGTTGACAAAGTTGAGTTTATTGTTATGGGTGGAACATTTATGTGTCTTTCTGAAGATTATAGGGATTACTTTATTCGCAATCTTCATGATGCATTATCAGGCCATACCAGTACTAATGTGCAAGAAGCTATTAAGTAAGTTTTTTTTTTTTTAACTTTACAATGTGTGTATATGTATTTAAAAAGTGTGTTTAAATAAAAAGTGTATATGATAGTCTAGTTGTTAGTGCCACTTAGTCTATTGTTAATCAGAACATTAAGAATTGAAGATTTTCTTGAAAGCTATACCATCTTTTTTATTTACATCATATGCTTATCCTAGCATTTTTTTTGGGAAAAGGATGTTTTTTAATGCTAGAAATTTAATATTGTTGGTAATTTTGTTTTTATAATAATTCTATGGAAAAATAATAATAATTAAAAGCATCATCTTTGTGTGTAGATGTACACAGACCAAGAAGTTGTTTATATAATGTTTATATATACATATATAAAAAATGTAGTAAATTTATAAAGCTAGATAGTCTAACTAGTTGAAATATCTGATATATTTATTTGTGCAGAGTGATCACACTCTTGTACAAAGATATCTTTTAAAAATATAAGTCAATGAAATTTGATACATGTAGAATGATTTATGAAATTAAATAAAATATATATATATAAAAAAATTCCTTCAACTTTTCAGCATTTTTGATATTATGCAACCAAAATAAAAACATGCAGCTCTCGTGTTCAGAAATGTCCTAAGGATAATTCTAAACTTGAGCACCATATGCTTTTATTTTGGTAATATTAAGAATATTATGTAAGCTGAAGAAAATTTATTTTATACTTTGTAGTGCATTTGTGTGAATGAAAACTTCTCTTTAAAAAAATTATTTTAATCTTTTATTTTCTACTTTTTAGTTTTATACATTTCCAGAAATTAAATTTTGATATAATTTAATAGAGTTAGATGTCAGTATCATAAAGAGGATCGAATCCCATATAAAATTAAAAATTTCAATTTTTCCCTATTTTTTTTTTTTTTTGCTAAAATTGTTTACAAACTTTTAAAAAAAAAGTATTATAAACAGGAATGCATACATATGTATGCAAAGTTTCAATTAGATCTGAAATTAGAAAGTGGGTGTAAATTGAATATAAGATTTCATTAAACAGAAAGACAAAAAATTAAAATGTTAAATAAAAGCGTATAATATAAAAATGATCTATTGTTATCAATAAGAGAAATAAATATAGGCATTATTAGCATAAAAAAATAAAATGTGGATAATTACATGAAATTACATCAGGAGAAGTGGGGTCAAAATAATTTGATATGAGAAATGCCAATAATAAATTGAAATTGTTTATGAAAGGGAATAATACTGCTAGAATAAATTATGATTGGGTTGAAAGGGATATCAGAAAAATTGAGTAAGGTATATATAAGTACAATATCATTAATCTCAATCCCTCTGATTTGCCAACTTGCATTAACTGAGAAAAATTAGGAAGATGATATTTTAACTTTTTATGACATCATACTGTATTTAATGTAGCATTAATTATGATTTACGTGAGTAACATTTTTGTTTAATCTTGAGAATGTATATTTTAAAAACACACGGCATTGTACAATAAATAAATATGCATACATTTAAAACAAAATTAATTAAAAAAACACATTTGTAATTAGTTGATCATCACCATATTGAATTTTGTTTTGCATTTGATTTAATCTATAATTTTCACAATAACTTATTTGCATAATGTAAAAATAAGATATATGATATCATAAAATTAATAATATACCACAAAAGTCTTTATGAAATAAATATAAGAAAATAAAAATTTTAAACATTTTGAAAGTTATTAAGTTTAATATTTATTTGTAAATTGTGAATTTTGATAGAGAAGTTTTAAAATTGTCACTTTAATAATTAATAGATTTGTTATATTCCTCATAAATTATTATTAAAATGATATTAAATGATATTGTAAAATATGTATTTATTAAAATTAAACATATAAAGTAAGTTAAAATTAGTTGTTATCTGATTAACAGGAATCCGGCTTAAAATTCAATTAAACGAAATGAACTAAATAATCAGATAATAAAAAGAATTTAATTAGCAAAATAACAATTTAATTACTAAGTTATAATTGCATCAATTAATTAAATTCCATCCTAATCTTACAATTTAGATCTACTCCAGAAAACAAAAAAAAAACAAAACAGATAAAAGGGGGGATGTTTGAAAGGAGGGCAGCAGTGTGCATTCTGTGAATCTTTGAAGCTAAGTGTATGAAAAAACAGGATGGGAATTGTGAATCACTTCAGGGTCTCAGCTCCTGAAGATTAAGCAAGCTTAGTTTTTTTTTTACAGATCACTCCGATCAAATGCCTCAAAATTCACCGAGGATTTTGAAGTCACTTAGATTTCAAAGGTAATCATTCATACCTTCTAGAGATTAATGAAGGATTTAGGATGGAGAAGCTATATGTTCAGGATTATAGTCAGTTATTATACCTTATCGTGTGTACATATATTTTGTCTTACTAACACAGCCCTGGGTGGACCGGAAATAATCTAAATATATATGTCTATATCTCACAGCCTGGGTGGACCAGAAATAATCTAAATATATATGTCTATATCTCATTGTGCGTGTAATCTGGAACAGTTGGGAACTTTATATGCATGCTAACTCAATAGATCATGCTCTTAAATTAACCTGTGTTAGTGATTGTCATCTCTCGCTATAAACATGTTTGTGAATGGATATCAATGCTGTAGTTGACACACACCAACCTGACGCAGTCAAATTAGTTGACTGAAAACCATAGTGAAAATTAGCAATTAATTATAAAATGTCAGTCTTCAGACAAAACTCCATTGGAGAGTTCGACGTGGACAATGCTGCTGATTGGCCAATATATTATTGCAAGTTGAGAATTTCTTCACTCTAAATGGGATTGAAGACAATAAGCACAAAGTAGCCATCCTCCTAGATTTCTCTGGGAAAAATTTATTGAAATCGCCAATAAATTATATTACAATCCTGTAGATGAGAATGTACCAATTCAAGGAATTAACCCAAAGACTAAACAAAATTTTTTAATTCTTGCCCATCCTCCACATAACCTGCCTACAGCTAAGAAATCGAAAACAACTAAACAGTGAAACAATCAAACAATATAATTTAACACTTAAAGAGTTAGCGAAAGATTGTGTTTACGATGATTTTGTAAAAGAAATATTATTAGATCAGCTACTATGGAGAATGTCTGATGACAGGCTCAGACAACAGCTGTTAACAGAAACAGATCTAACTTACGAAAGTGCTATAAAGAAAGGATTAGAGTAGGCACAGGCTTTTAGATCAATTGAAAAACAAAATGAGCAAGTTTTTAAAACCGATAAAACAGAGATAACTTCGTTCAAACGTCAACCTCAAAGAAATGGCAAAATTAAATGTTTTAGCTGTAGAAAACTAGGGCACTTCAAAAAAGACTGTAGATTTAAACACAAATGATGTCATATTTGTAAACAGAAAGGCCACCTTGCAAGCACTTACATGTAGAGGATCACCAGAAAGAGATAGTTGACAAAGAAATGTAATCCAGGCCAAATGGTAGAACATATAGCATTAACTATATATCAACTAAGAGGCAAAGCATTGCTGTGAGAGATAGGACCATTTTGCAAGGACAAATAGTGATCACTAAATTATAGACCAAACTACAAGAATTGGAATCAATGGTGAAATTATTAGAAAAGAAATCAGAGGAGTTAGAATCCAGAAACGGTGAATTATATAATGTGCTGGAGCAGAAATTGCAAGAAAACCAGCATTTACTGCAAAATAATAATCAGCTGCTTAAAGAAGCTGAAGAATGGAAGGAAAAAGTAAAAGAATTATCTGAACAGGTAGAGAGTTGGCAGCAGTATGAAATGGAGCTACAAGAAAAGATGGCCGAAAGTGAAAATGAAATAGACATTTTCAAAATTTTTTTAGAAGAATGACAATCTTTAGACAGTGAGCTGGGAGACCCAAAAATCGAAGAACAAGGAAAAACCCAGAGTTTCTCCAAGCGGAGAAAAAAGCATTCAAGGTGGCAAGGAAAAAGAAGAGTTTACGCAAATTTCAAGATACATCAATTAATCGGAAAAATCCAGTGTTTCTCGAAATTGGGAAGAGAACAAACAAAGCATCGAGGAATTGCAACAAGGGTTTTTTTTGGAGTAAGGGGAGGTATTGTAAAATATGTATTTATTAAAATTAAATGCATAAAGTAAATTAAAATTAGTTGTTATCTGAATAACAGGAATCCGACTTAAAATGCAATTAAATGAAACAAAAATTCAGATAATGAAAAGAATTTAATTAGCAAAATCCCAATTTAATTACTAAGTTATAATTGCTCTGATTAATTAAATTCCACCCTAATCTTACAATATAGATTTACTCCAGAAAACAAAAGAAACCAAACAGATAAAGGGGGGGGGGGGATATTTGAAAGGAGGGCAGCAGTGTGCATTTCTGTGAAATTTTTGAGAGCTACGACAAACAGCATGGGGATTGTGAATCACCCAAGGTCATGGCTCCTGAAGGTTAAGCAAGCCAATTAGTTTTTTTTGTACAGATCGCCCTGATCTTTCTATTAGTTGAAACACCTCAAGAGTCACCGAGGGTTTTGAAGTCGCTTAGATTGCAAAAGTAATCATTCATATCTTTTATAGATTAATGAGGGATTTAGGATGGAGAAGCTATATGCTCAAGATTATAGTCTGTTATTATACCTTATTGTGTGTACATATATTTTGTCTTACTAACACAGCCTGTTAATAATGATTAATGCTACTTATAATTTAAAAAATTAAAATATACACATATTCCCAAATGAGATATTTGATTTATTTTTTAATAAAGCAAAAAAAAAAAAACATGCTGTAATTTGTTCCCAATTGTATAACTTATAACTTCTAAGGGCAAATATATATATATATCACTAACACCGCTTTTATATATATATGATATAAATAAAATGTCCATTAATTAAAAAACTATTGTGTATGTATATGTGATTGATTACACACATTAACTTTTTTCTTTTAAAAATTAACACTAATGTAATAATTTTATTTACTGAAAAAACTATTCACCAGAGCCTTTATATTTTCAAAGTGCAAATATATATTAACTAGACATTTGCAATTTTGTTAGACATGAGGGTACGTCAAAAATTATCCACACACACTGGCTGTAAAATTTATTTTATTTAACTTACAGAAAAGACATACATCCTTGCTTGTCAGTGCACTTTCTTTGCTTTTCAGTACACTTTGCCTATCTGTAAACTGTTGTATTCCCTCATTGTAAATTATTTCAGGTTGACCTGTATGCTATAAATGAATCATTGTCTTCAGTTCTTTATCAGATGTAAATATTTGTCTTTATAGTATTTTTTTTAGGGGACCAATCAGGTGATAATCCAGTGGTATGTATTCAACAATAAAATTTGAATAGCAGTCTTTTGCATTTTGTCCGAATTTTAGGCTTCAGTTCTTTAGTGAGCATTTTATTGTAATGGCCATTGTTATGAAACTTTTTCTGATAGTGTTGGGCCGATACTGACCTTTCAGAATCCCAGAAAACTAAGTATTTTCCAGCTGATAGTTGTCTTTTGAACTTTTTCTTAATTAGCAATGAAGGATGTTTCCATTCTATACTCTGCTGTTTACCTTCAGGCTCATAGAAATGAATCTGTGATTCGTCACCAATAATAAGTCTTTTTGAGAAACTTATAAATTTGTGCATATAAGTGTGTGAATAATTTATCAAATACAGTTAGTTACTAATGTACAAATTATATAAGGGATCTGAACAGACTTTCAGGCTGCCTTCAGCTATATGCTCTATCTCATACAACCAATACACATGACCACACACATGTGAAAAAGATAAATGATCTTCACTATATGTATTTTGTGCTGAACCAGCAATTATCAGTTGATCCCAAATCATCATCTCCCACACATATATAATCAGTGCTCAGTTTACATTAAGATAGCAAATCTTTAAACTTTAATTGACAGACTTCAATCTACTCCACCCTCCAACTCTTCAGCCATCTATATCATTGAAAATTTGATGATGGAATGCCCAAATCCCCTGTTGATGCCCATATTATTGTCATGCCCATGTTGACTTTAAGTCATTCTGACTTCTCATGTATAGGACCTTATTTAAATACAGAAATGGAATGGGCAGGATATAGGCTAAATCTGTAATATTTGATTGAATGCAAGTACAATTTATATACCCATTTTCGATGTAATTACATAAGGGATTTATAGAATTACATCAAAAACGGGTATATAAATTATACTTGTATTCAATCACATATTAATTTATAAATTGGCATTTTAAAAATACAATTTGTAAATGTTATTACATAATATCATCTGAAAACAAATTATTGCATACTAATATTTACTTTGTTATAAAAGAAAGATCCCTTTCCCTCCCTAATGTATATTCCCATAAATGCATTCCAAATTAAAAATGAAATATCAAAATATTTTCATTTTTTTGAAGCAGTGGCATGAAATATAATAGATGTGTTTTTATGTTATTTTGATTGTAATTTTATGAAAAATTAGATGAAGTCATTATTACATTGCTTATTTTAAAACTTGTATATCAAAATATATTATATTAATTAAATTCTTTATTTTTTTAATTTTTATTTTATGATAATGATTTTATTTTTTCAGCTTTATTGCTTTTTATTAAGCTATGTTAGTTATCTTTATGGATCATTTAATATTTTATCTACAACATCATGAAAATTGAAGTTAATGTAAAAATTGTATCTTAACTAAATACATACAAAGCCATATGGCACATGTGAATTAACATATTAAAAAACATGTAGCAAAATGAAGATAATTAAAATGGAAGAAAGGATAGTATTTTTCTTTAAATCAATTTACAACAGTTTACATTGATTTTTAAAAATAGATTTTGGTTAAATTAAAAAAAAAACAAAAAAACAGGATGGGTTAAGTTGATCAGTAAATTTTTATAGTTTGTTTTTTTGATTACTGTATATAAAAATAATATATAGAAAGTTTCTATGTACAATATATATTAAAATTTATTTATATTAATATTTCTCTATAGAGTGAACTTTAAATAGCTTATTAATAATTTTCCCTGTCTTAAATAAAATATTTAATATTACATAATTCATTTAAGCATAATATATTATAATCATGTGAAAAACGTTATTCATTATTTACTTTAGCACTATTGATATTTTAAATAATATATATTGAAACAGACAGATCGGAGAACCGATCTTCGTTTCAGGTGTTTTTATGTACGGTAATTCAAACTACTGTTCGCCCGCAGTGAGATTTTGTCTATTTTAAGTTACAATATAAATTAGTTATATATTCTATAGTTTATAAATAAATATGTAAAGTTTCCGTATATAAATGTCACAAACCATGAAATAATATTCGTGTGTGCGTGGTTTGTGAATTTATATCATTTAATTTAAAGTTTCAGTGCGGGCGTATTTGTTTTAAATTTTAGTTTTAAAATTGTATAAAGTCGTCTAAAAATACTGATCAAAAATCACATTCCTTTGATCAGTGTTTTTAATTAAAATCTAATTGCACAAATGTTCAGAGCAATTAAGTTGTATTCAAAATTAGTAAGGAATTTTTATATGTAATTAATGTATCGATTTAAAAATGGCATATTAAATTAAAAGATTGCTAAAAACAGATAATTGATTGTTGGTCAAGCTGCATCGCTAGAGGCTAGAGAAAGTAGGCGGAGCCAAAAACAAAAACAAGTCGGAAAGGTCAGCAGTGGCTACTTTAGAGAAAAACTTACATTCTAACTTTGGTCGTGTTTGAGAGAGGTAGTCTCGAGACAACACAGCAGTTGAGCATAATTCAAACATTTTTATTAAGAAGTTTACCAGTGAATCGCAATGTTGATGGGCTAAGTGCCAGGAGCTGGTCCTTGCCCGCCAATATGGATCCTCGTGCCGCTGTTTGATCATGTTTCACGTAACTCACAATTTCCAACTTCCAACCTCTAAATTAGCTATGCCTTACAAATAACTTTCAAAAATGCGTGCCTACGTTCATCACAAGCCAAGCTGGATGAAGAAAGAAGAGAACTTTGTTACACGAACTTTAACTTTCTTACGTGCTTAATATTATCAATCAAGTAAATCATATGTAAGTTTTGATATCATTTATAATGCTATTATTTAACCTGTCAGTAAATTTTCTTTTCTTTTTTTTTCCCTCTGCTCTAGTCTTTAGAAATCATTTATAAAATTGTAATTAATAGTAATAATATTTCAACTGAATGCATTTATATTTTCTTATGTTGCTTATTTCATAAACAAACATTGCCAATAGTAATATTTCCAACTCTGAGTAAACTAGTGTCCTATAACGATCAAGTTATTTTAAAAGTAATTTCATTTTCTGAATTAAATATTCTTTCACATTCCGAGTTGATAAATGTTAAGTCACTTTATTAGTCTATGTTAATTTGTCCTATAATTGCAATCTAAGGTTCGATCGTAAAATATATGTATAATAGTTTCAAAGTGTTCATTAATGTTATGTATAATATGAGGAATAATTCACTGAATAATTTGATACTATCGCTACCGCCTGTCAACCCGAGGGGTTAGAGTTTCAGAGTAAATTTAACTAATTATTGTTCTCACCGTCAGTTTAATTTCGTTATGTTTTTATTGGGATAAGGATCTCAGCCTGTGGCGTAGAAACAGACTAATAGATTCCAGGTTTTATATAATTTCTTTTAAAAATCCGCTTCAAGTATTCGTCCTTCACGTCTGTGGCAATGCCTTCCCTTCGCTGAAGTTAGCGTCTCGCCATTCTACCATTGGGGAATGAAAGCAGTTTTTCTTTCCCGGTAATCTCTTGGATCACCGGGGTTCGAAATGATCCCGGCTGGTTGTCGTGTCCCGGAGCTACTTGGGGGCATTAAGCCTTGTCAAAGTACAAGCCGCCCGGTATTCCGTTAATGCACCGCAAGTGATTACTGTAGGGCTTTTGAATCCAGGCAACCACCAGTTCATCTATCTTCCACGTCGTATTTATATAAAACCACCAGTTCATCGATCTTCCATGTCGTATTTATATAAAACCACCAGTTCATCTATCTTCCATGTCGTATTTATATAAAACCACCAGTTCATCTATCTTCCATGTCGTATTTATATAAAACCACCAGTTCATCTATCTTCCATGTCGTAATTATATAAAACCACCAGTTCATCTATCTTCCATGTCGTATTTATATAAAACCACCAGTACATCTATCTCTTATGTCGTATTTATATAAAACCACCTCCACTGTTCGTCTACGTTCCGGCTCGAGCCTATTCAAATAAAATAAGTAAACAAAAATCTTTAGATAAATATTTTTTCCAATGCTCTAATACTCTGATTCTTTTAACCACCCGTCAATCCTTCGATCACACAGCTATTGGCATGAGTTTGTTCATTAAATAAAACGTTCACTAAAGACTAGTAGCCAAATACAAGAGGATTTATGAAGTCTTACCGTACTGTATAACACTATATTTATATGCTGTATATTTCTATTATATAACATTATATTCATGTGCTTTCTATTTGTCTTATTTAACACTATATTTATATGCTTTATATTTGGCTTATTAAACAATTTACTTAATTAAATTTTTGTGTCCTCCACTTTATTACTCTCTAAGTCTATGTAGCCATTTTCTGTCTGTATTGGCAACTTAAATATATACGTTACATGAATGACCGTTCCAATATCTATAGTCTAACAAACCTATATATCATTAACTGTAAGAATTTAGTCCATGTTCTAAGCTGAGCTAGAAAAGGGATAACCCCGTGCTGTTATAAAGTCATCATCGGTTAGTCATACCGGGGTTTGGGTTGGAATTCAGTTGGCGTTTTGGAATTTATTCTTAAACGTGGGCTGGGTTTGAACTCGGGTACTGTGTATGAGTAAGCGTGGTGGATTTATACCGGTACAGTTATTATATTTTTGGACGCCCTCCGTGGTGCTCGATGAAGAAATCTCCCACACCCTGCAGAGTGAACGGAAGGAAACAGTTAAATGATAAAAATATTCAATTTTTTGTGTGTCGTTTGTCATAATATCGATACGTATTTGGCGTATTAAAATGCGCAAGTGAAAATTATAGTAGTAAAACAAGTAATATAAATTTTTTTTCCCTCACACAAAGGTTCAGTATAGTACTCCCAAATATTGTTAAGAGTCAGAGTGAAGATTTTTTTTTTGAAAAGAGAGCAGAAGCAATTCGTGCGTGTAATTAATTAAAATAAATGAGTATTCCATAATATTTTTGCGAGTTCATTCTTGTCGTTTAAATCATATGAAAAAATAAAGAAGTAGAATTAAGTCCAGTTCTGAAAAGTAAAAATGTGTACGCATATATATATATTTTCGTTGTTGTGAAAAATATTTTTTGTGAAAAAAGAACAAAGAAGTAGGATCATTCTTGAGTTTTAAAAATAAAAACGTGTGTGCATATATATGTTGTAATATAAAAAAAAAAAAAAAACCTTACCGGAGTCAGTATTAAATTTTTTTTGCCTATATAAATCTTAAATCAAAAATTATTAGGTCATACAAAAGTATATATTTGGGGATCAGTAGATTAAATTATCTATTGGTCACATGTTGCTGGCTGGCGCCTATCAAATAAATTTGTCAGCAAACATGTTTGTCCATGCAGCAGTGGCGAGTGTTGTTTTAAAAGAGAGTAGGGTGGCATATATAAAAAGAGAGAATTACTGACAGAAATAAAAAAAAATACTATGTTATGTACCCATTATGAATATGTATGTATTATAGGACTGAGGAGAACAGTGCGAACTGGGTGAAAGAAAGTTTTTTTTCCCTGTATATTTTTAGTAATGATTTTAGACATGTCATATTATATTCCTAAATAAAGAAAAAAAAGCGTAGATAACAAAAACCAGACTGAACGTAGGCGAAGGAAGAAAGAGAGAAAGGAAGTAAGCCACACAAACAGTATCAGCAGCGGAGGAGGATTTGGCACAAGGAGCAGGGATCAGTAACCTTTTATGAAATATACAAATCAAAGCGTTGTACGAATCAAAGTCTTATGCTAAAAACATTTCTAAGGAAAAACGAAGCAGAAATGGCAGAAATAGAAGGAAACAAACAGAGGGAGCACGATCGCGATGCGAAGTTTAACGCGATCCTCAGAGAGGGGAGAGAGGACAGAAAGATCATGATGGCCATGTTGGCGCGTATGGTACAGATTGAAGAATGGTATATGGGGTCGGACGTTAAAACAGTTAGGGAAGGTAAAGAAATTATTAGTGCGAGGAGTGGAGCAGAGGACACAGAACCTCAACCAACTAAAATAAGGTTGGAACCTCATGAGAGTAGATTAGTGAATACAAATGCCAACTCTACTCAACAAAAATGTAAAGAATTAGATTTGACAGATATTACTCAGAGTCGAAGTTTTACTCTAGCAGATTTAGCTAAGAATGAAGAAAGTACTGAGGAAATGGTGGTTTCAAATTTACTGCAAGCCAGCCCATTTCAAAGCGATTATATCAGTTTACCACCCTCTAATGGAGTGGCTGTATCGATGATGAAAAATATCAATAGAACAATACATACTGTTATGGATGAATCTTCTGAAATCATAATTAATGAGAAGTTATATTTTCATAATAATTATAAAGATGTTCTGTGGAAAAGTGGATTAATGAAGACATCAAAGTTAAAGTTTAGAAATGATGCTGAATGGCCTCCTGATATGAGAATGAAGAAAGTGGACAGATCTTTAGTTGCGTACAACGCTGCCCATTTTAATAAAACCTATAATTATTTGTTTATGAAATATGATCAGAACAAAATTGATGAGGAGCTGAACTCATTAAACAGAAATAATAAACTTTGTTTTAAAGCATGGACATATGTTAAAAAAAATAGTTTCATAAAAAATGGAGAAAAACTTCTCAACTTCCAAAGTGAAAATGTTATAATGGATGCCATTAGATCACAGAAAGTTAGAGAAATTCTTTTAAAGCAAGATACTTTTAATAATGAACAATATAATAATATACCAAAGCACAATATTGTGACCGCTTTTGCTATTTTAGTAAGAAATCTAAAAAGACATACCTATAACCCTTATATACCTCCCGACCCAGGAAGAAGGTAGAGATATACAAAATGATAACCCGGGAAATGACCACTATGACATGCACATGATGATGAGAAAAGGAATTACGGTAATATACCCACCTTTGTAAATATTAAGTTCAAACCCTCACCCAGACTGTTCTCCAAGGTCAATCAATTATGTGAAAAAAGAGAAAGAAAAACTGTTAATCAGAAATTATGTATAATCATTTTTTTTTGTTGTTTTTTTTTATAAAGTGACAAGAAATGAAACAGACAGATCGGAGAACCGATCTTCGTTTCAGGTGTTTTTATGTACGGTAATTCAAACTACTGTTCGCCCGCAGTGAGATTTTGTCTATTTTAAGTTATAATATAAATTAGTTATATATTCTATAGTTTATAAATAAATATGTAAAGTTTCCGTATATAAATGTCACAAACCATGAAATAATATTCGTGTGTGCGTGGTTTGTGAATTTATATCATTTAATTTAAAGTTTCAGTGCGGGCGTATTTGTTTTAAATTTTAGTTTTAAAATTGTATAAAGTCGTCTAAAAATACTGATCAAAAATCACATTCCTTTGATCAGTGTTTTTAATTAAAATCTAATTGCACAAATGTTCAGAGCAATTAAGTTGTATTCAAAATTAGTAAGGAATTTTTATATGTAATTAATGTATCGATTTAAAAATGGCATATTAAATTAAAAGATTGCTAAAAACAGATAATTGATTGTTGGTCAAGCTGCATCGCTAGAGGCTAGAGAAAGTAGGCGGAGCCAAAAACAAAAACAAGTCGGAAAGGTCAGCAGTGGCTACTTTAGAGAAAAACTTACATTCTAACTTTGGTCGTGTTTGAGAGAGGTAGTCTCGAGACAACACAGCAGTTGAGCATAATTCAAACATTTTTATTAAGAAGTTTACCAGTGAATCGCAATGTTGATGGGCTAAGTGCCAGGAGCTGGTCCTTGCCCGCCAATATGGATCCTCGTGCCGCTGTTTGATCATGTTTCACGTAACTCACAATTTCCAACTTCCAACCTCTAAATTAGCTATGCCTTACAAATAACTTTCAAAAATGCGCGCCTACGTTCATCACAAGCCAAGCTGGATGAAGAAAGAAGAGAACTTTGTTACACGAACTTTAACTTTCTTACGTGCTTAATATTATCAATCAAGTAAATCATATGTAAGTTTTGATATCATTTATAATGCTATTATTTAACCTGTCAGTAAATTTTCTTTTCTTTTTTTTTCCCTGTGCTCTAGTCTTTAGAAATCATTTATAAAATTGTAATTAATAGTAATAATATTTCAACTGAATGCATTTATATTTTCTTATGTTGCTTATTTCATAAACAAACATTGCCAATAGTAATATTTCCAACTCTGAGTAAACTAGTGTCCTATAACGATCAAGTTATTTTAAAAGTAATTTCATTTTCTGAATTAAATATTCTTTCACATTCCGAGTTGATAAATGTTAAGTCACTTTATTAGTCTATGTTAATTTGTCCTATAATTGCAATCTAAGGTTCGATCGTAAAATATATGTATAATAGTTTCAAAGTGTTCATTAATGTTATGTATAATATGAGAAATAATTCACTGAATAATTTGATACTATCGCTACCGCCTGTCAACCCGAGGGGTTAGAGTTTCAGAGTAAATTTAACTAATTATTGTTCTCACCGTCAGTTTAATTTCGCTATGTTTTTATTGGGATAAGGATCTCAGCCTGTGGCGTAGAAACAGACTAATAGATTCCAGGTTTTATATAATTTCTTTTAAAAATCCGCTTCAAGTATTCGTCCTTCACGTCTGTGGCAATGCCTTCCCTTCGCTGAAGTTAGCGTCTCGCCATTCTACCATTGGGGAATGAAAGCAGTTTTTCTTTCCCGGTAATCTCTTGGATCACCGGGGTTCGAAATGATCCCGGCTGGTTGTCGTGTCCCGGAGCTACTTGGGGGCATTAAGCCTTGTCAAAGTACAAGCCGCCCGGTATTCCGTTAATGCACCGCAAGTGATTACTGTAGGGCTTTTGAATCCAGGCAACCACCAGTTCATCTATCTTCCATGTCGTATTTATATAAAACCACCAGTTCATCTATCTTCCATGTCGTATTTATATAAAACCACCAGTTCATCTATCTTCCATGTCGTATTTATATAAAACCACCAGTTCATCTATCTTCCATGTCGTATTTATATAAAACCACCAGTTCATCTATCTTCCATGTCGTATTTATATAAAACCACCAGTTCATCTATCTTCCATGTCGTATTTATATAAAACCACCAGTACATCTATCTCTTATGTCGTATTTATATAAAACCACCTCCACTGTTCGTCTACGTTCCGGCTCGAGCCTATTCAAATAAAATAAGTAAACAAAAATCTTTAGATAAATATTTTTTCCAATGCTCTAATACTCTGATTCTTTTAACCACCCGTCAATCCTTCGATCACACAGCTATTGGCATGAGTTTGTTCATTAAATAAAACGTTCACTAAAGACTAGTAGCCAAATACAAGAGGATTTATGAAGTCTTACCGTACTGTATAACACTATATTTATATGCTGTATATTTCTATTATATAACATTATATTCATGTGCTTTCTATTTGTCTTATTTAACACTATATTTATATGCTTTATATTTGGCTTATTAAACAATTTACTTAATTAAATTTTGGTGTCCTCCACTTTATTACTCTCTAAGTCTATGTAGCCATTTTCTGTCTGTATTGGCAACTTAAATATATACGTTACATGAATGACCGTTCCAATATCTATAGTCTAACAAACCTATATATCATTAACTGTAAGAATTTAGTCCATGTTCTAAGATGAGCTAGAAAAGGGATAACCCCGTGCTGTTATAAAGTCATCATCGGTTAGTCATACCGGGGTTTGGGTTGGAATTCAGTTGGCGTTTTGGAATTTATTCTTAAACGTGGGCTGGGTTTGAACTCGGGTACTGTGTATGAGTAAGCGTGGTGGATTTATACCGGTACAATATTGACTTAGTTATATATATTAGTTTGGAGAATGGATGTTTTGATTTCTAGAATACCTCAAGAAGTTAGATTTTAGATTAAACATATACTAAGAGATTTTACCTTTTATTTTATATTATAATGATAGTAACCATTGCTTCAGAATTAGAGAGCAGAATGTTATGCTTCCTTCATAGATTGCCATTAATCTAAGTATTTTTATAAAATTATATATGTACAGTATTATTTTTAATATTTGCTGATGTTTTCATAAGTACACAAATTATTTTAAAGATATGGGAGATTTATAATGACAGATTAAAAGTAAATTCTTGAATTATTTTTAATCTGGAAAAATCATTGATTCTAGAAAGGATAGCCAGATTACAATATCCAAAAGAATTAGATTGTGAATACATTTCAGTTGTACGTATATACATTTTGGGTTTAGTATATTATCTGATATTAGATATTTTCTATTCTTTCATTTTTAACAGTAAAAAAAAAAAAAACATCATAAAACTAAATGATAAAAATCTCTAATATAGTATTAAAATATTACCATTATTGAAGCTGTAGATATTTATGATGACAATAACGGTAATAAATTACTGTTTAAAGTAAGACTGAAAAATTTAGAGGCAAGGAACTATATAAAGAAATGCACAAAAGAATTGCTATGTCCATCATGCCACTTAAATTTAGTCATTAGTAGTGACGAGCTGAGCATGGCTTAAATAAAGAAAATAATATAATATTCTAACTTAATTATTATGTAATTAAATTAATTCGTATATTTATAGAATATGTGCTCAATTTAGTCAATATATTATTAATTAAGGAAGTGTGTGATAGGAACTAAGATTCAACAGTCGACCTATTGTCACTCCAGAAACCATTACAAGTCAAGATGAGAAACAGCCCATTAGTATTCACTTTAATGATTGAATGTAAAGCATCAAAATCCTTGGAAGAGATTTGAGAACTCTTTTTGAATATCTATTTTCTGAAAGTTGAAGAGCAGCTTACATTGCACTAATTTAAGTTTTCAAGATGATATATATATATTCAATTTTGTATTATGTAAGTATTGTTTGTTAACATTTGTTCTTTTTCAATAACTGTCAGTCAAATATCTGATTGTGACTGTATTGAATAAAATTGTATTTAGTTGAACAAAGTCAATATTTTTGTTTTCTTGTTCTTTATAGCTGAAATCATTTTTCTCATACAATCAAGATAGCTAGCTACACAAGTCACAAGTATGAGCAAACTGATTTGTTTTGTAAATAAAACATTGGTGTAAATTAAACAGCAGAAATATTATTAAAACATTGATGTGGTGTAATTATTTGATATATATGAAAATCAGAAAAAAAAACTAATGTTAATTGTGTGGAAGAAATTGACATCCATTTTTTTAATGCAAAAATTGAAAAGTAATTAAAATTGGGGGGGGGGCTTTATTTTCTTTAAAATGGAAAGATATATAATTATTAAGCACATATATTCTTTATTTATGTATATATCCACAGTAGAAGTATAGTGTTAATCATTCTATTAGTATTATTGCAAAATGGCAAGATTTTCTAGCTTGATGTAAATGATCCAGTGATCGATTATTATACTGGAATCATAAGAAGTTTTTTTTAGCTAATACTATAGTTGAAATATTTCCAAAATTGCTTACTACTTTGCCTGGTCAGAGCAAAAGATGTTAATTAAAATCGACTTTTATATTATTCCTGATATCCAGATGAACTCATCTATTGATTAGTGACCACTTCAGCCCTGCATACTCATAATATGCCCTCATTTTCTATTTTAATTACTTGCCAAATCAAGAGGAAGAAAATCACAATATGATATAATCTTTATGGATTCCTCTAAAGCATTTGCATATGATGATTTTTAAGGCTTAGTGGAACATTTTTTGATAAATAAAATAGATTATTGTCTCAAATAGCATCTATTGTCCATCACTGTTCTCACATATCCAGAATGCCATCAGAAAAGACATGGGTTAAAAAATTGTTTTAGATAAAATAAAAGAATTTGAAAATCCAAACCACCTTCAATATGTAATTGTAAATGAACAAAAACAAAACAGCAAGTAGAGTTTGTTTTTGTTTGACTAATTAGGCAACATAGTAGCAGTTGCCACTAATCACTTGAAATCTTTCAGTTTGTAAATTGGAAAGACATATAACTAGAATCTATAAAAACATAAATTAGACTTTGTCAGAAAGGCAAAGAAGCTTACTAATGACACAAGGAACAGAGATCAGGTCAATTATCTTCAAGAATTATAATGACCAATAGATCACACATTGCTGAAACTTAATGTCTTAGATATCAGTCTCAAGATAAAGACTGACATTAAATCAAGTATTAATAAATTCATAGGGCCACATAAACCTACTATTGAGAAAATAGTACTAAGCACCCAAGACATCAATAGAAGTTTCATTCCAATTAATGGGTCTATCTAGATTGTTAGCTGGGAATTGATCCACCTTAGAATACTCTGTATATCTCTTAATACTTGGTTGTGATAGATTTAAGTACTTAGATATTGCTAACCACTTAATTAAAAAAATCTTTATAACTAATGAGATTCTCACAAGAACAGATACAGTATTGACCCTATCCATCAAAATTACTTTAATATGGGTGCATAGCTTCCAAGTCAAATAAGAAGGTAGCTTCTATTTTATTGGAAATAGTGAAAAAGGATTTGGTGAGCCAAATAAAAAAATCTGGGACGTAGTAATTATGTGCGGATCAGTAAACGCAGAAATAACTACTATACTGACTTTTTCATCAGTCTATTGTTTAAGATTACATTGCCACAAAAGTATTCAAGGTGAAAATAGAATATTTATCTTGGTATTATGGGAGTACTTCTGTGCTTTGATAATATACTGATAATAGGTGTTGTGAACTGGCACTATGGGAATTACAGCCATGTTCAAGGTAAATAAACAAACAGAAATAAATATTACACAACAGTTTGACTAACTAATAACTGATGCTTATTTGGCCAGTAAGAAATTAACATTTATATATGCAGCTACAAAGGCTTACAAGTATCTAAATCCACTTTGGAACCTTTCTTGGTAGAAATTCACTAGATAGTCCATTGTTCTCTTGCATACTAGAACTTCAATCTTGCAGTTGTCCTTAGTTCACAACATAATGCAGCTCCCACAATATGTGTGCCTGTACAACTTTTTTTTTAAAGTTGTGCTTTTATCTTGTTTCAGATCATTCCCAGGTAGCACTGCTATAACCTTTTAATTATCTTCACATATCATAGAAAATTCTAGATTCAGATTATCAATCTAATACTTCCTATTTCTGGAAGAGGAAAAATTTCTTTTAATTTTAATCGGCTTACTTGATCTGAATATTTAGTTCTTTACAATTTAAACAGGTATTTTTTACTAATGAAAATATATAAGTACATACTTATCTTATCTGAAATATTTTAAATAATTAATAAAATATGTAATTTTTCATTTACATATATTATTTAGTTCGCTTACAAATTCTTTACTTATTTCTAAATATAGCACAACTTCCTCCACTTCCAAAACTAAGGGTTCTGAAATCTAATGTAATCTTTTAAATTATTAGGTTCTTTTCTGAAAGATTCTTTGTGATCTATGTAAATGTGTGTTATTTCCAGCCATATTATTTTCCTCTTCATTGTGCTCCTCCCTTCTGTTGTTTCGGGTTTCTTGATATTGTTTGAATACAGCAGTACTTTCAGTTTGGTCACTTTAATTAATGTGTTTTTGTATAATTTTTCATGTTTCAGTTTCACTGATTATGATTAATGGTTGGTTAATTTTCCTCTGATCCTGATTTAATTGGAACTCTCAGAAGTGCATCTACATGTTTTATTAAATTTCCTTTTTTAAAACTTTAATTCAATATCATCTTCTATTAATACATTCATAATCAGAATATTTTTAATTTCACATTTTTGATTATTTCTTTTGAGAAAAGTAGATGACCTTTATGTTCTTTTTCTTCTTTTAGATGTACATATTTTTTCTAAATGGTTCACAATCCCACAGCTTTTACAATGTTTCTTATTTCATTTTTATTTCATGCCATGAGGTCTTTCTTTCCACAACAATAACAAACTTTCTATTTCAAATTACTTTTAACAGACTGGTTTACGAACACACTACTATCATTATTATTACCATAATTTTGTTGATTGGGCTAGTATAATTTCATGGCCACTCCCATTTTAATCGCCTCCTCCTACGTTAAATCTCTAGCAACAACTCTTATCCAAGTCTATATTGGATATCCACCAAAGCAATTGTTTGAGTAGAATGTCCTCGGGAATATCTCCATATTTACTATTTTTAGAATCTTTCTCAATGCCTGATCATAATCGCATAGTCTTTACTGTCTATTTCTAAAATGTAGCTGCACTACATGTTTTGAAGGCTGTCAACTGAAAATAGTTATTTAACTTTTCCACTGTAATTTTTTTGGTTCCTCATGATCACAATAGCCAATTTATGATTTCAATTACATTTTGTCCAATATAACATAGAAAAAATGTCAATTTTAATGGGATTACTGGAAATTCCATTTATAAAAAAAACTTTTTATATCCTCTTAAGATAAATTGGCCAATCAAAAGGATTATTTATGTTAAACTCATTTATTGTCTTTTGTGACACGGACATCATTTTGTTACTCTAATCTGATTCAAATATAGCAACTAAAATGAAAAAAAAATTTTCCCACCGTTACCTAGATTTGTTTATTAGTTAATTTCCCTTTCGGCTGATTAATTGAGTCAGTTTGCTAATTACAGGATTGAAATCTATTGTCGACTATTACAGTTTTTAGCTATAGGTTAAATCCTATCAACTATTACAGTTCCAAATGAAGGTTTAAATCCTATTCTCTCACTATGTCAGTTTTGTTCTGTGTACTGACACCATGAATATTACAGACATGATTAAAATGAACAGTCAAGCAAAAATAAATATTACACAAATAATTTGACTGACTAATAACTGATGTTTATTTGGCCAGCAAGATAACAATATAAAAAGTAATAAGAAAATTAACACATATACGCAGTCATAAAGGCTTACAAAATAATAATGCCTATGTGGCCCATACAAATTCCTAGGTCCACTTTGGAACCTTCACTTGTAAAAATTAACTGTTTACTCTGCTATCCTCTTGTATACTTGAATTTTAGCCTCGCAGTTATCTTTAGTTCACAACATGATACAATTCTTACAATGTGTGTGTGCATATAATTTTTACTTCCAAATTGTGCTTTTATACTATTTCAGATCATTCCCCTGTAGCAATACTACAATCTTTTAATTATCTTTGCATACCATGGAAATTTCTAGATTCATATTATCAATCTAATACTTATAATGATATTTTTATTTCTAGAACAGGAACAATTTCTTTTAATTTTAATGAGCTTACTTGATCTCTGAATATTTAGTTTTTTACAATTTAAACAGATATTTTTTACTAATGAAAATATACCTTATCTGAAATATTTTACATAACCAATAAAATATATAACTTTTTGTTTACATTATTTAACTGACTTAAATATTATTAAGTTTGCTTACAAATTCTTCATTTATTTTTAGATATAGAAGTTATTTAACTCATATATTATTTAGTTCACTTATAATATTCTTTATTTCTAAACATAGCAATAGGAAATTCATTTGCACATTAATGTTTGCAAAAGTTTGAATGAATTTGAGCTAGATTAAACTGGTTAATTCATATAGTTTACCTAAGAAATCAATTTCCAGATTCATATAGTTTCTGAAAAGAATAAAAGATAAAGGCTTACATCTGTCAAATCCCTCTGTGGCTTTTACTATAATTGGAGAATGTACCAGAAAGTAGATCAGTTTAATAAAAGAACTTCTTTAAATCAGATGAGCTCTTTGTGTACTATGATCTTGGAGTAATATTAAGGTTTGATTCATAAGCATATTATATAAAGACTGGTTTTAGACACCCACTGTATTATGGAGCTAGATTTTTCACAGATTAAAAACAGCTTCAGAGCATATTCTTTAAATCTAAACCATTCCAATAACATTTGAATTCCCATATCCAATGACTACATAACAATCAAAGCCTTATGTTTTTGAATTGATATATCAAAAAGATTAATTTCTCATCCTAATGCTTTGTTGACAATACCAGACATTGGTGAAAAAGTGGAGATAAACTACATTAAGACTATTTGATCAGCAGTAAACAATAGCTTATCATTCCCACCCAGGAAAGAAACTTATAAAATGGATTGGGAAAGATTAGTCTGTTAGCTGGCCAACTTTCTGCTATCATTCAACAATGAATATGAAACATTAAAACTGCAAGGAAGTTTATTCTTGTGAAAGATCATCTGCTTATCTTTTTAATTAAAAATATATCACTAATAGTTGATTGTTATCGAACCAAATAGATCTTAATTACTATCAGTTTATATTATTCTGTAGTTAAACTAAAAACATATTTTTCCAATAAACATATTTTTTAAGTAAATTGAAATGCTTTTAATAATAATGAAATTTAAATTATTTATTGATTTTTGAATTTTTCTAAACATTATATTAATAATCGAATGATTAGCGCTTGGGGGTTTTCATGGAGACATTTGAGCAAAGAAGTGACAGGTTAAACTGTGATTCAAAAATTTTTAGCTTTTGAGTTCATCATTAATTAATGTATGTGCTGTAAAAATTATTTATCTTTAATATTTTTTAATTGATGTTACAGTTTTATATTTTAATTTTTTTTTTCTTTTCAGATATTCAGAAAAAAGTACTACAAAATGTATTGGAATCACAATAGAAACTCGACCAGATTATTGTTTGAAAAGACACATCAGGTAAACTATTTTAATGTAAAATTATTCTTATGGTCTAATTTATAAAATTAAACTTAGAAAATGCCATATCATACAAAAGAATATTTTAATGCACCCATCAATCTACAAATATCTAAATTAATTATGTATATATATTTTTCATTTTTGTTATTATAATAAAAAAGTGATCATAATAATTCAGAAATAAAATCTGCAACTTTATTGTATTTTTTAATAAAATTAAATCTAAGAAATTTAAATTCTGTTTCATACATCAAATATTTTAACCCAAATGTATATGGCTTTCGATTTAAATTACTTGTTTGTAAATCTTAAATTATAATAATATACAGATACTACAATAAATTGTCAATAATGGAGTGCCACTCAGTGTTAAATTATTCATTAGTCATGATTAAGTTTTGTATTTTACTGTCTTCTTAATCTCTTGCCTTCAGATAAAAATTTCAGCATGCGTATTAATTATTAATCGTAGTCTGAGTATGTTATTTGTAAGTTATTTTAATTTAGCCATTTTAATTAATGCAAATTAAGAACAATTTTTATCAAAGTAAGTTCGACTTATGCAATTGAAAAAGAGCTCAAATCAATTTCTTTTAAAAATTTAACTTTGAAAATCAGTAATAGATTATATTCATATTTTGATGCTAACAAATGATATACCATTGTAAAAAATAATGGGTAAAATTTCTTTTGAGAATTCTTAAGGTTATTCATATGTATAAGTTATTATGTGTTTGTAATTTGAATTCAAAAAATTTTCTGACATTTACAAAAAAAAAAAGCTGAGGATATGTTTATTCATGTTATGTATTAAAGAGTATTGCTTATGTGAAGGAAGACGATTTAAATTTAGTGAACATCTTTATTAATATTATTAATAGTATCAAAAATAATCCCAAGTTTTTCATTTTGAATTTGATTAAATGCTGTAAATAAATTTTTTTAAATTAAGACTGCAAATACAGTATAATTTATTTTTAATACTCTTATTTGCTGAACTTGGAAAATGAATGAATAATTAAATGATCCATCTGTACAATTTTTCTTAATTTATCAGACATGGAAACTTTTCATTTCAACACAAAATTAAAGAAAATTTTTGAATTCTACTATGATAAGACAAGAAAAAGAATATTTGAAATAAAATTGATCTCACATCAAAAACAATAATGCTTTCCAAAAATTAATTCACATTTTAAGACTGAAGTGTGACAATAATTCAGACATTAGTGAATAATTTTTACTGGAATCCCTCCCCCGACCCCTTCCCAAAATCTAAATATTAACATATTTGCAAACTCCATTTCTACTATTGTAAGCTTTTTAAAATTCATATACAGTGCCAAATACATTCATGTAAGCCATAATTGAATAATATAAATAAAATATTAATGAAACTTAGTTTCCTGAATTTAATTATAAGTCATAGGAATATTGAAAAACTGCCAAAAATAATGTAAGAAATTTATTAAGTGAACTGTTATGCCGCATGCTTTTACACATCTCTAATTACCTTTTCAATCATCTTATTTAAATATTGAGTCTTTGTGGGGCATTTTAAACAACAAATGGAAAGTTGATATTTTCCACTGACATTGCTCAGAGAACTAGAAGATTTCCTTGAAATAGGAATGGTTTAATATTTTTTAAAATATTACTTAATTGTACCTAATTCCATCCACATAGAAATACAAGTAATAACTCTACAACAAGTTAATCAAAGTTTATAGCCATTTTCATTAATTTTTTAGCTTTTTTATGTATAAAATTCTGTGCTTGAATTTAACTATGATAATTCACAAATATCTTTTATTAAATATGAAATTAATGCTGGAGATATCAGTTTGCTTTTGATTATCTCACTCATAATATTATATTCTCATTTCTGATAAATCTACTATCTAAAATTTTGTTTTCTTATTTGTGTATTTTTTTAATATATCTGTGATCTTTCTCGCATTTTACTTTCAGTGATATGTTAAAATATGGTTGCACAAGATTAGAAATAGGAGTTCAAAGTGTGTATGAAGATGTTGCAAGGGATACAAATAGGTAAAATGATGGTTGCGTATTTATATATATATATGTTATGAATAAATATCTGTTGTAAATGTGCTGGGATTGTAAACCATCAGTGCTCATGGATTATTATTTACAGATAATTGTTTAATAAAAAAGAATTGTTTAATAGTATTTAAAGTTTTGTATGTTTGTATTCATCTATCCAGATCTATACATTATTAAAGTAACCTTATTTATAATGAATCTGCTTAGTGTCTACACAGATATTCTATGGACTGACCAGAGTGTTGTATATTGGTATTACATAAATTATATGTATTAATGTGCTCTACAATATAACTGATAATTTTTTTTAGAGAGAAAACTTTTTCTAATTCACTTGAGATTAAACAATTAATAATCAGGTTAGAATACTTGATTTAATGAAATAAAAACAATTTATTAGTGTTGCTGAATCTGTATCAACACCAGAATATGCGCATGCATTTATTATATTCCTAATTCTACATTGAATCAACACATAATCCAGATAAAATATATTAATGTTACTCGTAGATTCCATGTGTAAATTCTTCATGTGTGATTCTTAAACCAATTTTTCTTTATAACCATGTTAATTTCTTTACAAAAACTTATCAACTTTCATTATTCTCATCTTCTAACATCATCTCTTCACTGTTTTGTCACAATATTTCAATGCTTCATTATAAAGCAATTTTTTTAATATTCCTTTCTTATTATTTTTTAAATTCTTTATACAAGACTTGTTTGCATTTACACTTCATTAATTGCCAAGCCTCTTGCAATTTTTTCAAACCATTAATCATCGTTGTTAATCTCAGAATAATAAATTCTTATTCTTTTCATTTTTTCTTTATCTACAACCAATTGAACTCATTCCTTAGAGTCTTACAATATCTTAAATTATTTATTTTCATGTCTGATAATAAATTTTCTATTCTGTCTTATTCCAAGTATTTATTTTTCAATATATTTTATTTAATTCCATGGTTATGGATTTGCAGCAGCAATTGAGCTGATGTGTTCAATCCTGAGAATAGCATTTATATTAGGATAGATTTTCATTTACTTTTCCCAACAGATTCAGTTATAACTTTCTAAACTATCTCTCTTGTAATGGATTTATAGTTTTTGCTAATCAAACATGTCTTTAGCTTTTAAAACCAACAAAACATCTCATGACACTCTCCATATAGTAGTGCCACTTAGTGAAAGTCTTAGTAATCAATGTATACAGTAAGATTTGTGCATATTCTCACTGATAAAGCTAGAAACTAATCTGAGAATATTGAATGAGTAGGCACTATATGGGGATTTTGTACACATACCTTTCTGCATCCATTGATTACTAAGGCACTGTGTGTCACTACTGTGTGGAGAGTTTGTCTTTAGCTTTTAGCTGTTAATGATTTAAAATTTTCATTGCTGCAAGTAATTGCATGTTCACAATACTAAACAAAATATTCATTTACTTATTTAGATATTTGTGTGATTACATTAAGCTATAAATATAGCTGTTTTGAATTAACAGCCAACTTCAACATTGAAGTTTTCATGTCAATTAAAACATTATAGTGGAAATTAAATAGGAGTAATGTTACTTTATTGATGGATTGCTAATTATTTAAGGCACTTGATAAGAGAGGAGCCTGGATAAGTAATGTATAGAAGTTTAGAAAATGTAGTTGCTACATGAAGATTTATTATCAATTCAAGTAATTACATATTTCAGCACTAAGTGTTTATTTATGTATTTATATTGTTTAATAGATAGTAATTTGTCAATAAAATTAAAATATTTTATTGATAATATTAACAAAATGAATTAAATTTGATTTTCACTTAGAGTTAACATGGATAAAAATTTATATAATATTTATAACAATAACATAAATTTTTTATGGGATTATAACAGAAATGCAAATATCTATATGTATAAAATACTTATAAACAGTTTCGAAATATTAAATGTATATTATATAAGATTTGTTACAATTTCATCAGTATTGAGTTAATAAATTTAATTACAAAATTATAGTTATTGGATTATTAGATAAAATAAACAAAGGTAAAAAAAAAATCTAATTTTTTTTATATTGATAAGAAGCGGTAAAGAATATCTATTTGTCCTTTCATATTGAGAACTTACTTGAAATAATAACCCATTTTAAGTAATACCATTTAATGTTTTATATATGTATGTTGATTAATATTTGTTTTTTCCCCCCATTAGGGGTCATACAGTTAAAGCAGTCTGTGAATCATTTCAATTATCCAAAGATGCTGGCTTTAAAGTTGTTGTTCATATGATGCCTGATTTGCCGAATGTTGGACTGGAGAGAGATATTGAACAATTTATTGTAAGAATGATGTATTATTTAAATTTATGTATATAAAATTATTTTATTTCACAGATTGGTGATTATAATAACTTCTACGAAAATCTTTAATGTATTTATCATTTCATATGCCTATAGAATCTTTTCATTCCAGTGTTCAGATATTATTATTAAAGATCAGCCTCATTTTTTTTTTTTTAAAAAAAGTGATAATGGAAGATTTCTGCAAAACTTTAGATCTGATAATGTTGAATTCAAATTTTCTTCACTTCTAATAAATTCATTTTTGTTGCTATTTTATTATAGTAAAACCTACTATAATTAAAACATAAAATAAACTATTTTATTAACTTATTGAGAATTTAAATACTTTTTTTTTTAATAAATCTAAATTTTAAAATAATAAATTTAACTTCATTAAATAGATTTTTTTTCTAACATAAGAGCAGTAATGCTAATCTTCAAAAGAAATTTGTAAACTAATCATTACTTTGAATGCATATTACAAGAGTTATGGCCACTTGAATTACCTACACCCTCACATGATACGGTAGCGATCTGTTAAGTGTGCGCATTTGCAGAGTGTTGTGAAGTACATCAGCGGGCCGCAATATTTGCATATAGGCTCTGCAATGGCTAATATGAACAGGACTGTTCTATAGGTCATAAGTTTCTCTGCTAAAAGCAAAGAAATATTGGGCCACGTAAACAGCATATTTCTGTGCTTTTGCAGAGAAAGATCGCCACCAAGCGGCTGGCCTGGCTGACCGATAAGAACCCTAAAATAAATTTTGGACATCGTCATATATCAGATTTCGATGTTGGTTTACTTAAATAAATTAATAATGAATCATTTTTATACTGGATTATTTTAAAAATTTGAATGAGGATAACCTAAACGATAATTATTTATAAACAAGCTAGCATTTTTTTGAAGTCCAAAACAAAGACTACATCTTATAATCATGTAGACCATTGTGAATGCTTTTAATGTTAGTATGATAAATCTTGATTGAGACAGGTTGGGTAGATTCAATTAGATTTATTAATATAGTTACTTATTAGTCTGACTTGTATAGATTTCTTACGTGCTACCCTGAATCATAAAATAATTTGTTTATTGTTCTTCATTGTGTTTAATATATTTTTGATATAGTAATTCTATGAATGAGTAGATAGAACTAAATTATTTTTGGATATGGTATCTGCTTATTGATATTTTCAAAAAGTTATGGCTTAGAGATTAATTTTTATTAATAATTTATTCATCCAATCCAAGTAATGCTGCAGCTTTTTCACTTTCTCAGAATTTTGAATTCATCATATATTAAATTTTATACTCATTAAATTTTCTCAGCTGACGATGGATAAAAGTACAAATAGTCAATATTGCTTATTATTATTATTTTTTTAAAAAGCTTATTATATTGATAATTTTATAAATATAAATTTTATTGTTTTATTTTTTATTTTTAACTTTTTGAGCATGCTCAAAATATTTATTATTGCACTGGATCACAAAAATATATTTTTTTAATATAACAAGGCTAAAAATGTCTATTTTTTTTTGTAAAATCAGATAGGATAAAGATAACTACACTTGGTAACCATATAAGTAAATATATGAGAGGTCATGTAATGTTGTATGTAAAATTATTCTATCAGACAAAGTTTTTGAATGGCATAGGTTGTTTTAAAAATCCATATGTTTAAATATTTATTAAAATTTGTTCATAAAGACAAATTTTAATTAAAGAAGTAGCTTTATTTGATTTTCATCTTTGCTTTGGAAAAATCCAGCATACTGGGTCGTGGTAACACTTTTCTATATTAGAAACCATAGAAAAACCTGAGGAAAACATCCACTGTGTTTGTCATTCACTGGATATTAGTTTTCCAGAAAAAAAAAAATTTGAATGAGAATCCAAAAACAGATACTTTAATGGTGTCGTGCATCTCATTTTTTGGTATGTCTTCTACTGTTTCAGAATAGGTTTCAGTCTTATAATTTTTCAAAAAGTTTGTGCAGATATTTTTGAAACTTTGCCATGCGTCTTTTTCAAATTTAATTTGTCTTCAAATCTTTCTTCTCATAACAAGTCTCTGATATGAGGACATATGAAATATCTCCTTTAGTGTTGAATTTTCTAAACAGGTAAAAAAAAATCTCAGATATATGAATTCATTTATTTAAGTGATGAAAGTCCTAGCTTGATATGCAAAGAAAGAAAAAATAATTTTTCATGATCATTACGTAAATTGTCCATAATATATATCTTGCCTACAATAAATATGAGATATTTTGGTCAATCCTTCTGAAAATAATGTTTTTCTTGTCCTACTCTCATAAAAAACAAAATGTTTGATTTAACTTAGCTGCAACATTAACAAAAGTGTAATGACCTTAGTTTTTTTTAGATATTTTATAAAGAAACGTTATGTCACCGTGAAGTTGCCATATTCACAATATCACTAACACTAATCATGATTTGAAAAAATAATAATTTATTAATTTTCATACAGATTGTTAGATAGATATTAATTATAAGATATATATTAATTATAATATATCTTAATTCACTTACTTTTTAAATATGAAACATATAGAAGATATATAAATAATAATACAATATTAACCATATTTCTATTACAGCAAATTAAAAATGAGTTATTAAATGTTTAAATTTTTATTTTATATAAATCATTATATTCTTTTGCTATATGCAGTGTCAAATGATATGTATATAACTATTTATTTGTTGAAATATATTTTGTTTCTAATATTTTTATTATATTTTCTGTTTACACACTGATGAATAAACTTTTTCATGTAAAACATGATATAATAGAATCAGATATTTTTATCTTTTGTTAATTCATTGAAGAGTACCTGTAATCTGTTGCACATTTATTAAATCATTTTAACAAACAATTGTTTAGATTACTTCTAGTCCATGTTTCAGATCCAAAATGAAAGATTGATAATATTAGTGTTTTAAACAAATAGATTTTTATAATATTAGAAAAATATTTTTTATTCCTTAAAATTTCTCTTCTTATTTTATACCTTCTTTTATATAGTTTCATTATAATGTAACTTGTATGAATTATTATTATTAAATATTATCCTCAAGTCTTCCCCTGATTCCTTATTTTTAATTAAAACATTGTAATTCTCATAATATTTATATTTGCAACATAAGAGACAACTATATTTGTCTATATTAATTGTCATCATAATTTTTTTTCACACCAATTTATAAAATCATCCTAGTCTTTTTGCATCAACTCAATATCATGTTATTATATAAGGGATTTGAGCACAGACTTTCAAACCCCCTTCAGGTATTCAATCTATCTCATACAACCAATACATATGATCACACACATGTAAAAGGTAAATGATCTCCAATATACATATTTCATGCTGAACCAGCACTCATCAGTTGATCCAGATCGTATTTTGGAGATTATTTATCTTTTACACGTGTGTAGTCATGGGTACTGGTTGCATGAGATAGATTGGATAGCTGAAGGGAGCTTGAAAGTCTAATGCTTAAATCTCTTATATAATTACCTAACTCCAAGTATATAAATTGTACTCTTATTCAATCAAACATTTCAATATCATGCTGTATTTTAATAAAGATTTTATTATCTGCATAAGATATTAGTTTAGAGAATTTTATATATTTATTTATGTCCACTATAAGTAAAATAATAAAAATATTAATACTCCTCTCTGCATTATTTCTGTATTCATATCAATTTATTCTCCAAATTCATTATTTTGATATAAATATATTTTCCATTTATTTAAGATGAGATGAAATCCAATTAATTATACTCAAATTCAAATCTGTTTTTTTTTTTTTTTAATTTTGTTAAAAGAATTCTCTGATCAATATTATCAAAAGCTGAAAATAATATTCAGTCTTTTTCTCTCACCTAGTGCTTGTGCTATATGTCCTGGAGCCATGATTAAATTTGTAAAATTCATTTCGCGTCTTTTGCATAATCTTTCTGATATCATTTTCAATATTTGAATAATGACAATTTTCAGATCCTTTTGGTAAACTAATTAAAATTGATGTCACATTATCACTATCAGGATCAGATACTATTTTTGGTATTATAAATAGATATTAGTCTAAGTGCTAATAGAACTTGTGTTCTACCCATACTATGGACCCACCATCCGCATACTAATACAACAAATTAAAAAATAATGAAAAATTTCATATTTTTTATTGAAAAGGAAAAAAAAACAAAACATGAAAATAATTTAATATATTTTCATCAAAAACAAATGAAATGTGAAAATAATATATTTAGAAAACAAATCTAAAAGTAATATATTTATCGATCAAATCAGTGTACAGTAATTAAAAAGCAAATACATTCAATGAACGTGATCAATACAAGCAATCCACAAGACAAGGAATTCATTGAATTAGCAATGATGTAACCTCTATAAAAAATTAAATTGCATGCAAAACCATTTTATGGATGATTAAAAGAAATTACATTTCAAAAATGTATCCCTGTAACAGGACAAAAAATAAGCACTGTAATCCATAAGAAAATAATTGATGGCAATAAATCTATAAGAAATTACATTTCAAATTAACTCCATAAATGTACATTTTTGCTCACAATTATACTTCATAAGTATGGTAAATAGAATTATTGTCACTTGTATACTTTTTATGGCAGCTATGTTTTTCATTTTTCCTGTACATTTATAACAGTAACTATATGAAGTATAACCATGAAAATAAATAAAAATGCAAAAATGAACATTTGTGATAATAACTAATTTTTATGGCATCTGCATTTTTCATTTTCCTTATACATTTTTGGAATTTAATTTATTAGGGGTTTCATGGCTAATTCCATACTTATATTCAATCCAAAGGGTTGGTTTTATAATGTGATTTGTTATGGAGTTGCATTTTGACTCACCACTAATTTAATTTTTTACAGAATGCTTGTATTGATCATACTTATTGAATGTATTTGCTCTGTAATTATTGTGCATAAATATATTATTTTCATATTTGTTTTCTAAATATATTATTTTCATGTTTTGTTTTGACTCTTTTTTGAAAATTATGAATTTTATTGATTAGTTTTTTCTTTGCTTCATTGGAATGTGAATAGTAGTTTCATTCTTCAAATAAAACACAGGCTGTATTAGCACCCTACTGTAGGTATTTTAAAACTATTAAGAAATTATTCTATATCTCATGAAACTTACATTTGTTTTTGTAAAGCAATTGCTAATATCTCACTATATCCTTATAAAATAACAAAATTTCTTAAAAATTGAAAGTCTTTCTATTGTTTACCTTTTTATTTTTATTTTTATTGCTATTTTATATCCTGTTTTGATATATCCCCAACTTTAAAAATTACAGTCATTGATAATTTTATTCATAATAAAAAAATTTAAAATTGTAAGTTAGTAAAGAAAAACGAAATTTTTATTCTAAAATATTTAAATATTATCATCTCATATCTATGCAAAAATTGTATGCATATATATATAATTTTAATATCACATTACTTATAAATATGGTGCTTGTCTTATAGCTAAAGATGCCATTGGATGGTGCCGTTTTCACGCTAAAACTATAAAATATGAACATTCACGGGCCATTGATTTTAATAATTTTTCTGTGCTTTTTTGTAATGCGAAAATAAAAACAAAACAAAAATCGTCTTTTTTAAATATTATTTTTTATTAATGTATACAATTTAAATGATAATAATAAATGTAAAATAAAATCAACAAATTACAATTTGATTCGTGTTTTTTATATCGTATACTTTTTAAATTGTGTTACGGCTTTTTTTTATCAATTTTCTATCGGATATTTTTTTACTTGGGTTCCGACTTTTTTTATCAATTTTCTATCAGATATTTTTTTACTTGTGTTACGACTTTTTTTGTTGTTGTTTAACTAAAAAATAATAATCGTAATAAAAGTTGTTACGGTTAGATTTAGGGTTAGTGTTCTGTTTGTTTGTAATGCTAAAATAAAAAAATTCAAAATCGTAAGCGTACTCGGACAGAAAAAAGAAACTCAAACTTTTTTAAACAACAACAAACACATACAAATGTTTTCTTTACTTATTAAACATGTTTATAATATTTGCTTTTTATTAAATTTACAAAAAAACCTGTATATTTGGACTTTTCTTACTGGATGTTTTTTTCATACCGCTATTTTTTACTTCAAAAATATACAGACGGTAAATCTTCTTTGTCTCGTGGAATGTTACTAACAGTACGTTACTTGACACGTTACCTAATTGCAACTCAATAAAAACATAGATATTTAACATTTACCCAAATAAAAGTTCAATACAGTATGTTGTAAAAAGTCTTATAATTATTGTTTTAAAAAATCTGAACATTTCAATAGTTTAAAATAAAAAAAAATCCAATGAAAACAACATTTCAATACAATTCAAATACAAACTCTGTCATCAAGCCGTAATTATTTTATAAACTGTGCGAATTCGGAAAATGTAATTGCTGCTTAGCGACATACATGCTGTACTGCGACGCGACATAGTGGCCTGCATTCTGTAGCAGAACAAAAAAGTTGTATTATAGAAAACGCGGGTTCGAACATGTCGGCCATGGAAACAGCATTTTTATGTGTTTTAGCATGAAAACCGTGACATAGAACGGCGTCTTTAGCTATAAGATGAGTACCATAAATACTATATAATGAATTTAAATTGCAATATTTGCCTTTTTTATTTACTATTTAAAAGCTCTTAAAGTTTTATATTTAAGATTCTTTAATTTTATCAAAAGAATTTAATTAAAGCAGTAGAAGACTCCTATTAACTTATTTTGCAATTAAAAACTTTTCAACTTTTTCTAAATAAAAACACTCCATAAATGATCATAAAAAACAGATTTAGAAACAGAACATTTTCTTATTGTATTTTATTAATTATTTTTTAGCCTTTTCTATTGAAAAAAAAAATTTCTTTACAAATGTTGTGAAGAAAAAAAAAATTATAGGAGTATATACATAACTTATAATTATAGTATAGTATGATGTGTTTAAAATATTATTATGTATTGTATATATTCTACCGGTCACTTCTTCACTTCTCTTGATCACTGAGGGCGCCACTAGGTCAGCAAGGGAGGCAATTCAAGGAGAAATGGGATGGTCAAGTTTTTATATGTGAGATGCAAAAAGTAAAATGAAAATGTTTGGTAGATTGCAGTTTATGGATAATAAAAGAATAGCTAAAATAGCTTGTAAAGGGCAGGCAACAAGATGGGTGAGAAAGATAATGCAGTATGCAAAAGATTTGGATAAAGAATTTATATCAGTATACTTGTACAAAAGGTGGGATGATTGTGTTAGGAAGATAGTGGTAAGGAATGGGATAAAAGAATAGATGCATTAATAAAGAATGGGGAGTTGGAGAGATGGAGAACTAGTATAGAGAGTAAAAAGAGTTTAAATATATATAGAAGTAAACGGAACATTGGGTGTGATAGCAAGGAAAGTAGTTTATTGTTTAAGGCTTGAACGGGATCTTTAGCAACAAGAGAATATACATGTAAATGGAAAAATATGGGTGATTTAGTCTGCAAATTGTATAAGGAAGGCATAGAAAATATTAGGCATTTGTTAATTGAGTGTAAATACTTGAAAGCAGAAAGGATATAAACAACGAAGTTACGGAAGAATAAATATGAACAAAGTGATTATACAGAAAGTGGGTTATTGGTTTTTATGCTATGTTTGGGAAAAGATAAGTGGGATTTAGATGTAAAGGCATAGAGTTGACAAAGATAATGTTGTGGAAATGGGATGGAGCAGATTATGGGAGAACTTAGGACAGGTAATGGAAAGGCAAGGGAAAATGGCTAACAGGTTTCTCTGGGCATAATTATTGAGAGATTCCTGACTCCGTTTAAGGAGAAGTCACAATATATCACATCACATAGAAAATTTAATTTACGGTGATCAAGAGTTGATGATGGTGAATGCCAATAGCTAGACCCAGGGAGAGAAAGAGATCTTTAGGATTGTTCAGACAATTGAGAAAAGACTACAGAGACAAAAGTCAGCCCAAAATAATTGCATAGTTTATTAAATTAAAAAAAAAAAATTTGAATCTCGGACAAGCAAAGCATAAACATTTGACCTAGATTCTTCTAGCATATTTATCAGAGAGCGCACGCGGGAATTAAAACATTAAACACCCTAGCAGATGCATACATTTCTCACCTAAGATTTAAAAAGGGGATTTATATCTTTGTGCCAGCAATTTATAAAAACTAATTTTAGCTTTCTCATTCAGAGATTGCAAAACAAAAGGGAATCTTGTAGTACAACAAAACAATGCAGGCGAGCTTTCCTTGGTCCAGAAAAGAAACATCAGGATCAAAACATCCCATGTCTCCAGAACAGCCCATGATAATCACGTTCAAGATTGTCAAGGTTTACCCTAATACAAGAAAAGAAAATAGAACAAGAAAAGATTACGATTTTACGTAATCTCAAGTAGAAGAAAACAATCTCTGATTTAAGAAAAACAGAACACTACTCGATAAACCACCAGCCAAAAGATTTGCAGTCTGCTGAAAATGCAAACCAAACATAGCTAAATAAATTACAAGGAAAGAATAAAGGATAGGTAAGTTAAAAGCAAATTACAAATCTCTACCAAAGCATTTATCAAACATTAATAATACAATGAGGAAAACCTAGCATATAAAATAGCAACTCGCAATACACTCTCCATCAAATAAATATATAAAAAAAGGAGTCTTAAAACTAAGACTCCACTATATACAATAATAGAAAATACATAAAATAATTAAAAATACTATAGGAATATTTAAAATTTATAATAAAGGCAGATTTCTTTTAAGATTAAGCTGAGACTAATAGACTTAAACCCTGGTTAGAATATGAAAATCTTTTACCTCGAGGCCTAATGTAAAGTCCGTCAATTTTCTCTAGCAGGATATGCAAAGTTCTTTCTGACTCGATTCCATCATGAAGGCTTTGGATTTATATCTCTTTGGTAGGGAGTGTGGAGGCAATCTCTGGATCAGTTCTTGTTTAAGCTTTTACAGCATGATCTTTGAAGGAACAATCCAGGGTCTGTCTTTAGGTTGATTTAGCATTGCATGTTGTAGAAGATTTCTCATTGCATGTAATTTTAGCATTCTGCAGAGAGGATTGCTATTTAGCAACTAGAAGTCAGTAATTGATTTCTGCAGAACTTCCGATCAGCAGATCTTAGAATGGTAATATTAGCACCAGTGATTTCCAGACACAGACAGCAATCTTGAAGAATCGGGCAGCACAGCAATTCTAATAAAGTCACAAGTAGTGTACTAAAGAGTTGAATCACTTTTCATAACCAGCAGAATAATAATGATAAGCTGAATAATAATTAGTCCAAAATCCGGGGCTATTTATATGCACTCTTATCTCCCGTGTCATCTTTAATTAGAAGTTTTTGCACAGGGCAAATCTATTTCAGACTTATTCATAATTAAAAAATCTGACCATGGCTCTTATCTTCTTATTCAAAATTAATTTTAAAAAAATAAATGGAAAAATAAGTGTCTGCTTTTAAAAACAAATTAAAATAAACCAAGAATGCAATTAAAACTTTTCAAAATTAGAATGTTTTTTCCAAAAGATTAACTTTCAAATTAGAATGTTTTCTTACAAAAGATAAAAAAAAATTATCATAGAAAATAGATTTTAAATTAAAATCTTTTGAAAATAAAAATCACAGAATTTTAACATAAAAACGAGTGTGCACATACTCTTAATACAAATAAAAAATATACAACACTTTTAAATAATTTTATTTTAAAACTTTATAGAAAGAAGTTAGTTGTAATTTTGCGATGGAACTTTTGAAATGGATAAACCATCCGGTTCAATGTATATGTACTTTTTTTACTATATATAATTGAATTTGTAATGCTTATCATAGTCCACAAATTTATATCCATGGAGATCATTAGAACTAAATACCATAGATGCTGCATTACCACTGTATTATATGACACTTTTTATGCTTGCAGCATGTATAACATGTATAGAAGGAAATGTATTTCTTTTATAAATATTTCTTTCAAAATGACTTTTGGAGAATCTACAAATAAGTTTTATCATACATATTGTGTGAATATAATGTAAGCATTCATGAATGAATTAATGTTTTTGCACATCATTTTGAGAAGCATTTTTTGAATTAATCATGGTGGCTGGAATAAACTCCAGTTCTTTAATTTTGAATCTAAATGTTCAGTCTGCTTTATAGATAACTCCAAATTTTGAAGAAAATCATTAAAATCTTGTATTAAATGTGATCATTGGAAGAATAGATAACATGGAATATTGGACCAGAAATTTTTTTTTTTTGCTTATTATATGCTCCAGCTTCATTTAATTATCATTTATAGTACTACAAAGAAATGATTTTATACTGATAATATATTAGAATATCTCACTGATTTTTCTCTTTGAAGAGATTCGTTTTATTCCTTCAAAGCAGAAATAGAAATATGTTGCATGATTTTTGGATTTCTTCCCAAATCACTGGAATAGGTAAATGGCCTGTGAAATGAACCTCTTGATTATTTCCTTTACAATCAAAATAAGTTTCGCAGCATTTTTTTTATATTAATTATGGAAAATTATGTCTCTAGGATTTAAAGATTGACTACACATTCAGAGTAGAAGGAACTGCGATAATTAAGACAGATCCATTTAATGTCAAAGCATCTAGATAGACATAATACTGTTGTAAAATTAACACCAAAAATAAAAACTTAAGAAAGGAAAAATACACACTTTGTGTTAAAATTGTGGTAATGGCATTACATAGAAACTGTTCATGTTTGAGCAGATTTGTGTTCAACTTATATAATCTGCGCTCAGACATTGTATCTTGCCAATATTATCAGATCTGTCTTCTCAAATAAATAAATTATTAATTTTACAGCAACATTTGTGCTTAAGTTTTTATCCTGTGGTAATGGTAAATGCAAAAATATAAATATGGCATCATAAGAATACTAAACAATAGAAAAAAATCCTAGTTCTGTGTTTAGATTGAGAATCAAAAATTATACATAAAATAGTCACAAAACTTTTGAAACAAAATTGTTTTATCATCTCAATTAATTCAAGATCAGTTTGATACTAAAATAGAACAAATTTCATCTGATTTAAATATTTTATCAATAGTGTAGGTGATTAAAAATGATAACTATCCATTTGTATTCTATATATTTAGATGAGCATCAGCTGTTGAGAATAAATGTCAACAGATTTCAATACTTCTTTCGCTCATAGTACTTCTGACAGCTATTCTTTTCAATTATATTTTACTTTTTTCAAAGGTAAAAAAATTGTTAAGTGATTTTAATAAATAAAAATGAATATTTTTTCTTTTAATCAGTTTCTATAGCAATACTCATTTTAAATTTAAATTCATAGCCCAATTTTGTATTAGTTGAGATCAATTACAGTAGCTTCCCATATCCATGCCATTTGATTCCAAGTTTCAGTGCGAATAAACTATTATAATATGCATTTTAAACAAACCTCACTATGAACTAAAAATTAAAATGTAAAAAATTAAAATTTCTTTTTTATTGATTCTAATTTTTTTTATTTTATATTTTTTAATCACAGCTAACTAAAATTGCAAATATGAAAGACTATTATATTTAAGTAATGATAAATAATTCAGGTTTTTTTTTTTATAATGTAACCAAAAAATATTTTTAATAATAATAATTTCTAATTTGTGCTCTTTTAGAAATAAAAGATCTCAAATATTTAAAGGATATATTATTAATAATTGTTGATTTACAAAACTGTTTAAAGTAAATATTACTTCTTATAGGAATTTTTTGAAAATCCTGCATTTCGTTCTGATGGTTTGAAAATTTATCCAACACTTGTTATTCGAGGAACTGGTAAGTTAATATGAAATTATACATTATTAATTATAGAGATTTTCATAATTACATATCAAATTGTTTTAATAGATTTTTTTTTTATTGTAAATTTTTAAAATTGTATTATTTCATTTATAATATTTATGTATTGTATTTTTTAAACTGTGGTCATTTTGTATTTTACTTTTTATATATGTAAATATATTTCATCTGTGAAAGAATACAATATAACTAATGCATTTTTCTAAAGGAAAAAAATCAAAGATAATATAAAAACTATTAATAAACAACGTGAAATGTTGAAAAATTTGCTGCTATATATACATATAAACAGAACACTTTTAAATTCTGCACTGGAGATAAAGATACTGTTTTTTCAATTTTTCCATTATCTAAATAGTTTTATCTATAAAATATTTACGGTAATACATTAACTATTCTCTCGTTTTTTTTCTCTGTCTGTCAATTTGATGTCTATAACAAGAA
Organism: Epiperipatus broadwayi; assembly: GCA_028023455.1. Taxonomy (NCBI): domain Eukaryota; kingdom Metazoa; phylum Onychophora; class Udeonychophora; order Euonychophora; family Peripatidae; genus Epiperipatus; species Epiperipatus broadwayi. Next base: position 2,364,287 of record JAQFVV010012397.1, on the reverse strand, counting down.
ATATTATTTTCATTATAATATAGTTTTGATAAGTTCTGACAAGTGATATGTACTATATTTAAATCTGGATTTTATATGTATTGACATTACTTGTGATATATTCCAAGAAATAATTTCATATTATTTTTGGAAATTATAAATTTATAGCTATGATTGTTTCATTGCAACTTCACCAAAAAGATTGACAAAATATATTGAAGCAAATAAATAATTTGGTCACTAAATAAAATGAGAAGGAATATTTCACTAGTAATAAAATTACTTGGATTAATAATTGTGATTGCAGCTTTCGCTTTAAATTTGTGACTTTGTTATTTTAATCTTAAAAATCTTATTAATTTTATTTTTATTACTTTGTTAAATATTTGTGTCATATTTTATGTATTTTTCAATTTTTTCTGTAAATTTTAATTTTGTTGTATTTCATTCTAAATTACTTTTAATGTTATAGGTTTGTACGAATTATGGAAAACAAAAAGATATAAAAGTTATCCCCCTAATACTTTGGTAGATTTAATTGCAAGGATATTAGCCTTAGTACCACCTTGGACAAGAGTTTATAGAGTCCAAAGGTATGTAGAAATATAATCTAGAATACGGAATATAATTACAATATATATGTATTTGAACCTTATAGTGTAGTGACAGGGTATTTGCCTACTATATATATTAAGTGGTTTGAATCTAGGGCTGATAAAATTTGAAATTTTTTTACATTCCAATCACGTTCAGGGCTTTTTTTTCTTCAAATAGACCGTCTATATTCAACCAACCCTGCTAACCCTTCAATATTAGTTGCTAAATGAATGTTTTAGCTATAGTTAGTCAGAGTAAAATAAAGATGGAAAAGCACTCAAGTCTTTAATCTTCTGGAAATAATGAGTAATCTTTTTTTTCTCTGCTTCTTTGTGAGATTATGGGAATAGCATTCACTTATAATGGACTATTTAAAATCTTCAATTTTTTTAAATTTGATTAGATGCACTCTGTTTTTTGTCTGATTTTACATCAATTTACAAAAAATTTTAAAAGATTTCCAGTCTCACATACAGCTGTAATGCTTTTTTTATTTTATCAATCTTGGATTTAGAAGGCTGACATATTATAGGATTGACATTTTTATTAGCAGTAATAATAGTACCAATTCTATTAGAAATATTTTTACATCCACCAAGCTTTTATGAAAGTAACCAGGCCTTATGACAAGAATTTATAATGATTTGTCTTCTACATGGTCTTTCTCCACATTTCTCATCTGATATTATCCAGTGATTTTAGCAGTTTGCTGCAATTTCTGGATTATTGGTAAAAAGAAATTGGTTGTAAAGGTCACTGCTGATTTTCTTCCAACCTGGAATTGGTTTTAATATCCACAAGGAATGGACTTTGTAGCAGATGGATGTTGTTATGAGTTTCTTAAACTTATCACGAGGGGGATTTGAAAAAATTTTATTTATATTATTTTCAAAGTATTCAGTATAATGATTGCAATTAGCTTTCCTTAAATTCCATTTCAGAACAGGATAACTTTCACTATTAAAAGGTGGATTTAGAGTCATTAGATTTGGTTTATGTTGATCATGAAGGAAATGATTCAACATCAGTGGCTCAACAGATAATGATAAACCATTTTTTGTCAAAACAAAAATCAGGAGTTCTTTGTGTTCCCCATCTGCATGAATAAAAAATACCCCCTTTCTTAGCTTCATATACTAATTTGACAATCTAGTTGATTCATATTTACATATCTGCTAAGATTACTATGAAAATTGAAATCTATAAATAGAGAAGATGAAGGAAGATTTGAAAAAGGACGACATGGCCAGTAAGTATTGGAAAGATTATAAACATTGCATGCATAAAAATTATGTATTTGAATTTTGATTCCAATATCATTTGAACTATCTTCAGTAGAAATTGTTTGCTTTATAAGATAGCTTGAAATAAAAATAACTATTCCATATTTACAATAATCAGATGTAAATTCAGTGATTATATATTAATAGAAGAATGATGAGTCTCCTGAATTATAATTACAACAGTGTTGTACTGAACAATTAATTTGAAGAGGATCTCCAATTTTGATATGTCCTCAATGTTAAGTTAAAGAAATTTTATTGTTTCCTAGATGAAGAGATCACTTCATAAAATGTATACTTAGCATTTGAAGTGTTTCATGGTAATCATTTTTATTTTGAAAGCCTAGGACCCTCACATCTGTAATTCTGGAGATGACTATACCCCATAATACCATGTTTTCCCAAAAATGAGACCTAACCAGAAACAAGCCCTTGCATGATTTTTCAAGATACTTGTAATATAAGCCCTAGTTAACATCGTCAGCCAAATGAAGAATTTCTTTTTGTTTATTAAAGCACACAATGTATGTATTGAATTATAAAGTAAGAATATATAAACAAATAATAATATTGACAATAATGCTTTAAATAAATGATAATATAAATTATAATGGTACTTATAATTATGTGCATACAGGACTTAAGATAACCAATTTATTGAATTTATGAAATGTTGTATCAAACTTTTGAAATATTACATACCATAATTCCAGTATATTGGATAATTTATAATTTCATTTATGTAAATTTAGATACATATTTTATTTATATTTAATACTTAGATATATAAGAATGCTTGACTTAGTTTTAGTTTGATCGCGCTAGCTTTTAAATATTCAAGGTAAAAGAAAAATAAGCTTTGTTTCTTAAATGTTTTTTTCCCCTCCTAAAAGAGTTTAAATAGCAGAAGTGATTTTATACATTAAAGTTTAGTTTAAGTTAAATCAATTTTTCTCCTAAAGAAAAGTTTTAAAAAAAGAATACTTGTGGGCTATTACAAGTAATGTGTTTACAATGCGCATCTTGATAACAGATGGATGTGATTTTTTTTTATATGAATCTTCATAATTCAATATACCATGAATTGTAACCGTTGTACTTAATGCGGTGTGAAATACAGAAATGCTTTTTGAATTTTTATACTTGCATTTTATCACTTTTGTATGGATAGTCATTCTTAACTGTAATCATTTTTGTTACCACTTCTATCTCGCAAGTCTTCAATTAATACTTGATTTAATGGTAGATTTAAATGAAATATTTTGACCCCAGACAAATTTCTGTACATAAATAAATGAAAATATCCCAGTGCACATTTTCTAGCTGAAAATTCAAATATTTACTGAGGGCTTGCTGGAAAAACATGTTGGGAGAATTAATTTAAGATTTTGAATAAATGTATATGTTTATATATGAATAAATTTTTGTACATGAACAAATAAGACATTCTCTGAAAATAAACCCTAGTGTCTTTTGGAGCAAAAATTAATATAAGACTGTCTTATTTTTGAAGAAACGTGGTACAATAAAGAGTTTGTGTTAATGTGGAATCTCATAGTTTATTATCCTTAACCAGGATTACATTAAGATGTCTGATTTCCAGATGAAGGCTATTTATTTCTTATGGTAATGCATATTATGTGCAATATGGGTCATGAGAACAATGACATTCATTCATTTATGAAGTTATGTTGTAAATAGTGTATATCAAAAATATTTCTTTCTTGCCAGGATCTTGATTTCTTAGATCAAAACAAGTACTATTATTTTTAAACAAAAGTCAAAGTAAATATCTATTTATTGTTACAGAAAAATAAAAATCTGAAGCTGCATAAAGATGTCATGGCAATGGATACTTTAAAGGTGTGAATCGTAATTCAAGAAATGATAAAAGTGGATACCTTTACCAGACTATACATGCAGATTAAAAAAAAAATAGGGATATTTATCAACAATTTACTTTTAAATAATGAAAACTATATATATATATAATTTATCCTTTATTTCTGTTTTGAATAGATAAAGCAATTATTATTTTTAATTTAGAGATATTCCAATGCCACTTGTAAGCTCTGGAGTTGAGCATGGAAATTTGAGGGAATTAGCATTAGCTCGAATGAGAGACTTAGGAACTCAGTGCAGAGATGTAAGAACACGAGAAGTTGGTATACAAGAAATACATCATAAAGTTAAACCGTATGAGGTATTAATTTTTTTTTTTTTAGAGAAATATTTTTAGTGTATGTATGTGATTTACAAGTTATCAATCAATAATGTACACATATAAATATTTAGTAAATTTTGCCTATGTATGTTTTACAAAATGTATAATTGCGTTTTCTTTGATACTTTAGGTTTTCCATTCAGCTCAATTCATTTAAAACTGAACAGAAAACCAAAAACATTAAAGAAAGATTAATTATACACTTCATAAAGCATATCAATATACATATGCAAATTTTATCATATATTTGAATTTACTACATATGATTAATGAAGTTTAAAATAAAATTACATACAAATAAATGTATTTGCATATATAAATACTTGATCACCTTTTGGAAAACCTATTTACTTTTTTGTGTAAGTATAATAAATTGTATTTGAGTGTGTGCATATTATCCAATAAAATAGATGTTACAATATTGAACTATTGTTTGAAATAATTCTAAATAGAAAATTAAAAATAATAAATGTAATACTTATTTATGAGCAGAATATTGTAAGCATCACTGGCTAATCTGTTTCTAAAGTTCAAACTTTAATTTCCTTTATAAATAAAGGAGTTATTACAGTATCTGAAGTCTGCTGATAATGTTCTCAAATACAGAGAAAATTTTTAGGGCTAGTGATTGTAAGCAAGACTAAAATCAATGAACTCCAAATGGCAATGAAACCAGTCTTCTGTATTTTAGTCTTCTAATAAAAGACATTAGCCTTTATTAGCCCTATCATGATATAAGAAAATTCTTTTTTTTCTTTTAGAAGGTAAATAAACCAGAAAAGTCATAATATATATTTTTTTAAACTTACATTTCTAGAGTTGAAGAAAAATATCCTTGGTGTCAAATAAAGAAGTCTGAATTATTTAGTATTGGTTTCTAGGGGGGAAGACTGTAATTCAGAATTCAATAAATAATCGAGTTTTTGTGCTTTAATATGGATCTATCCAATATACTAAGATTTCCACGGACTCAAGAGATACCTCTACAACCTTGAGATATCCACAATGGAAAATTTGCAAGATACTAATTTAGATCTGTTGAGATTGTTGGAGTTGGTTGAAGAATTAAGTTCCTATCTGTCTTCCATTCCACATAGTGCAGAATTATTTTATTTGTTGGTAGAATTGAGATAAATTTTACATATCATAGTGAAGGTGATTCAGAACTTTTACTGTTTGAATGTCTATGATTAAATTATTTAATTGCAATATATTTATTCAGGCTATAAATAACCAGTGATTGAGCAGTTTTTGATAGATAATCAAAAGACAGGCTCTTTCACAAATATTAAAGTGCTAAATGAAGACTTATATGCTGTATTATTTGTTTACTTTAGAGCTACTACTGACATTGTCATCAAATAGAAGCACCATTTTGTTTTGAACATCTTGTGAATATAATTGTGCTTAGGATTTATGATCCATAAAGCTTTAATAAGTTATTTGTAAAATCTGTGTGATTTCAAATTGAGTACTATATAAGGAGTTTAATCTACTGTTTGCTGATGAAGCTATTTTTAATAAAAATTTCACATTTAATTCTGTATAAATAGATTTGAGACTTTCTGTAGATGCAAGAAAAAAAATAACTATTGCATTTTTTAGCAATTTATGAACTTTATTTATATTTTAATTTTATATATTTTCTACAACTAATAGCTAAAGAAAAAAAACTTTTAAGATTATAGTTAACATAGAAAAATGTGAGAACATTCTTATATAATACTAATATAAACATCTCTTCTAGTTTCTCTCATATCAATAATCAGTTTGTCATTGTGGCAGGGGTCAATTCTTGTGGGTATGATTTGTAAAAATTATTGAACTTATCAATTATTGTTTATAATAGTATTATCCTATAACTAAATGGGCATATTCAGCATTTTAACATGTTCAAAAGTACTTTGAAATCGGTCAGATATATAGTAAAATGATATAAAACTGATATGTCCATAAGTATGACTATATACATTAAGACACAATGTTTTTAAATAATTAGAATAGCAAATAGTCCGCAACAAATACTACAGTTCGCTAATGTTCAATTCCTTTGATGTACATTCATGCTGGCTGCTACAAAAACGGTTCACAATGGGCAAGGTTTATACACACCTTGACCCCAGTCCAGTTTAGCTGCACACGAACGCTTTGTAGTATAGCACTGTGATTGGCCTTAAGCTCCTTACAGCTTCCATCTCTGCAACAGTCTATCAGATACTTCACTTGAAAACCGCTGGAAATTTAACTCTTTATTCAGCTGCTATCCGGACAGTTTCCTCAGGCTATGGTGTCTCCTTTGTGGGCTCTTTCAGCTATACCCGTAGAGTACATTTCTACTGAGCGCTGTACATTAACCGCAAGCACAGACGCGAGATATCTCCTACTGGAATTGAACAGGAACGTCTACTGGAGCACTCAAATACTGCCTTACGTAGTTGTTACAGTCTTTTTATAGCTTTCTGATAACTGCAGCAATTAATTACATTGTCCAATAAGGTAAGGTCTCTTATCTACAAATATTTGCAATCAGCCAATATTTCTTGGAATTATCGTTCGCCATTACATTAATGCCTTAATTAAATTCCTCAGTTATCAGTGCGCAATCTAAAAACAACCTCTCGAATAAATACTAGTTTTTCTGCAGTGCACAAACCTGCATTTAATTTTTACAAAATACAACAAAAGCTGTTTTAGATAGCCCACTGCAGAGTAAAAGATTTTTCCAAAGTCCTTCAAAAAAGAAAAAAAATATTAAGGTGGTTTCACAAGACTAGCCAATTGTTTGATACTAAGGATTTAAGATTTTCCTAATTTATTTTATTCTAAGATTAGCTAGATAAGGTATTTACTGACCAATAATTGAATAATTTGTTGGATTGGAAGTGGTCTAGCTAACTTAAAATAATAAAAACCTAATCCTGCTTGCAGCAATAATTATTAAAATGTATTTATCTATATAATGTTTGGATAAATAAATTTGGAATTATTTTACAAAATAGAATATATGTAAGTATAAATTAATAATGAGACAAATTATTATGCATTTGGAACTTATATATATGAGCAATAGTTATACAATATTTTTATATACACATCAACAATACATAAAGCATAATTGTGATATAAATAAGAGATGCTTAGGTTTAAAATGAATAAGATAATTACTGTATATAAAAATATAGGAATGACATTGTAGATGGACAAATTATTGATTTAAAATTCTTCAAGCAAATAATTAACATTATTACAGTAAAGATGTGAAATATTAGAGAATCTCATGGGTTGAAGAGACTTCATAGATGCAAATTTTACTTGAGGTATACAGTGATTACAAAAATTTGGTAATGGAACAGTGATCTTGAAAGATATTTATCTTATATGCTGAATAAAATGTATAATGAGAGCAGCTCTAATTTTTGATTTATTAGATATAGTGAGATTTTTATAAATGTTGATCTATAGGATATATGAACACAGATTTTCACATCACCCATCACTCTATCTCGTATCACTGATACACTTGAACACACATATGTCGAAAAGATAAATAATCACCAATATAGGTATTTCATGCTAAACCAGCAATCATTAGTTAGTCCAGATTATCATCTCCACACATATATGCAATAAGTGCTCAGATATATATTAAGATAGCCTATCTTCATACTTTAATGGACAGGCTTCAATCCACTTCATCTCTACAACCATCCATCCAATTGAAAATCTGATGATGGAAGAGGAGTCAGATTGACTTTAGGTCAACATGGGTGTGACAAGAATCTTGGCCTCAGAGCGTTCCATCATCAGATTTTCAACTGGATGGACTGTTATTAGTTGGAGTGGATTGAAGCCTGTCCATTAAAGTATGAAGATTGGCTATCTTAATATATATCTGAGCACTTATTGCACATATGTTGTGGAGATGATAATCTGGACCAACTGATGATTGCTGGTTTAGCATGAAATACGGATATTGGCGATTATTTATCTTTTCGACATATTTATGTATTCAAGTGTATCAGTGATATGAGATAGAGTGGTGTAAAAGTCTGTGCTCATATACTCTATATATTTCATATATTGATACAGGTATATAGTAAGTCTGTATTTCAGCTATTAAATGTTGATCTATAAAAATAAATTTATGTATAGCTTATTCTTATAGTTACAATATTCATAAAGACATGCACAATGGAAATATTAAAGCATTTCTATTAAATTGATGTTGTAATTTACTAATTTATTTTTAAAATTTTAAATACAAATATATTTTATATACTATTGTATATGATAAGGAATCTTAATTGGAAGAAAAGGGTATATTCCTTTTCCTGACTTGGATATTTTGCATTCATTGTGATATAACTAATATTTGTGGTCAATGTTATAGTGCAAGAATTTATTTATGTACACGGTATTTCATCTGTTGAGCCTTTCATTCTGTGCTAACAGTATTTAATTACAGTTAGATCTAGAAATATTTTTATTATTATAGAAAAGTTGAATGTTATCAAAAATATCCTTATTTATAATACATAAATAAAAAAATGTATAAATAAAAATACAATCATAGGATGGTTAAATAATAAAAATCTAGAAAATTAATATATAATTCTAAAAGGCGATATAGAAAAGAAACTGTATATAAAATTATAACAATTGCAATGTGATTTACTATGGACATATAGGGAAACAATTAAATATAAAAGCAAAAGAACATAATGCAATTAATAGATGATAAATCTGCATTATATATTCACTATTCAAAATATGGATGCAAACTTGTTTGTATAAAAAAATATAAAATCTTTAAACTATGTCAAAGAACATAAAGTTAATAATTTGGTCAGTTTAAAATGAATGGAAAATTATATATTTATATAGTGTATTTTTTGTATGGTATATTTCAAAGTATTTATATTGTTTTTACATTATTATTGGTTCCAATTAATTTTATATAAAAAACAAGCTATAACAATGTAAATTGAAGCTTTAAAATAGTTTACAAATATCTTGAGATGGACATAAAATATTTTGCTAAAAAAAATGTTTTTTTAGTAATATTCTTGTAATAAATATTTTTTATATTCATCATCATCATTAATCACTATCAATCCATTGTAGGATGAAAGTCTCTCCAAGTTCAATTTGTCTCCAATCTCTAGCCTCTCTTCACATCACTCTTACGGACTTCATCCATCCATCTCACGTGGTCCCTTTCTGGGTCATTTACAATCACTTGGAAGCCAGTTTGACTTCAGATATTTATTTAAATATATTAATAATATTGCATCTTATTACTATTAGGATTCATTAAAATTTAACATACATACATTGACTATAAATAGGAAGATATCAGTTTTGAAAGTCAAAACTTTTATTTGAAATGAAGACAAGATCTGGAAAGTATTGCAATATGAAATTCTGGGAACATAAATGCATTTATGGCATCCATTATTTGGATAATTAGCTATTAGTGAAATTATTTTTCACTACTATAGAAGTATTATCTGAAAGTGTACATAATCTTATTTCTTTGGATATATAACAATTATAATTTAAAACATAATTTTTTGAATATTAGAAATTTAAATAATGTGTTATGAAATAAAGTAAATCATGGACTTATTCCTTTTCTCCATATTCATGGTAAAAGTTGCATCATATTTCATTTTTTTTTTATTGCTACTCATAAAAAATCGACACTTCCTAGGCTTATTTTAGCTCTCAACTAAGAAATATATGTAATAGTTTAGTGATATAAAATAAAACAACTTAATAATATAACTATTTCTTTTATTATTTGAAGAGATGAAATTCAATGTAGATAACACTGAATTCCTTGGTATTGAATTTTTATATTGTTTACTTTCAGTCTGACCCTAAATATTTGAAGATTTTTGCAGATAATAATATGAGAAATTTGTTTTTATGATGTAAATCAGTATTGTTAAGTCATTAAAAATTGTTTTTTTTACTGGCCTTAACTATGACATTCATGTCCATTGTCAATAACAGTTTTTAGAAAACTCATTTCACAAATTAAAGAGATAGAACCAAATTCTTATTCATGATTACAGATAAAATATTCTTTTCTGTATTGCAGAATTTTATTTGCATGCATGTATGTATACTTTCTTGGAGATTTTACATAAATATATACCATCTTTGAAATAGCAATTCAATTTTATTTTTCAAATTAGATTCAAAACTGCAATGCAGAACACTTTTTTATTCAAAAAATGAACTTTCTTCCAAGCAATTTATAGGAATAATTCATTGAATTGTTATCTTTAATTCTGTCTTTTCTTTTTTATTTGCCTGAAGTTTCAAACAAATTTCTATGGATGAATTAATATTAAAACTAATTAATATTTATAATAGATTGAAATATTTCTTTAGGAAAGAATACAACTCTTAATCTGGCAAGGGCAGAAAATGATGTATTAAAATTTTTAAATACGTACTACCAGTTTATGTTAATGATAAATTATTTTATATGATACCTAGGAATAATCCTATCAGTCATAAAAAATAAATAAATTTCTTAGATAGATAACTATTTGTTTTCAAGAAGAAAATTTATTTCAGCCAACACTTGATTACTATTCTTTCCATTATCTCTGTAAAAAAATGTTAGTAGGACCTTGCCCTACACTGGGCTATTTAAAGGCTGATTTACTTATCTATGTATATTTTGTTTTAAAGTATTGCTTAGGCATAATACATATATTAATGGCATATAAAAATCTCACAATATAACCAATATTTATTTTTATAGGTTATAGAAATATATATATTTTTATTAAATATAGATTGAACTTATTCGACGAGATTATGTGGCAAATGGAGGTTGGGAAACATTTCTTTCTTATGAGGATCCTGAGCAAGGTACTTTTTAAAAGTTTCTTACTTTATTAAGGTTATAAAAAAATTGTGAACCAGGTATATCATTAATTTACTGATAGATTCTATATCTACTAACCAGATTCCAATTAAATAATGTATGGGCAATCTTTTTTGAGTAGTTGTCTCATATTACTAATAGAAAAATTTCAAAAATATATTTAATACTAAATATATTGATATAAATTTTTTCTATGAAAATTCACAGGAGCAACACACAATAACAGTGTGTGTGCACAAATATATATAAAAGTTAAAAGGAAAAATAGAAATAAACAAAGACAAAAATTTTGTAGATATTTTCCTATATTTCCTGGAATAAAATAATCCTAGTAAAATGTTAAATAATTTTGGATTTAAAATAAAATTTTATTATAAAATAAAGTTTAAAAAGATCTAAATAAATATTAATATTGTATTCAGATTTTGAAATTAAAAACAAGCATGAGGTATGATAAAATGGAATTGATTATCATAAACATTTCTATTATCTATTTTTGAAATCTTTTAATTAATGCTTATATACATTTCTTTATTTTTAAAGAAATCTTTGTGTATCGTACTTTGGTAAAAATCTCAAAGTTGCTTACAAAAGGATTAAAATTGTTTTTAATCAAGATAAAAAGTTTTTAATTTTGTTTTTGTCATCTCAGCTGACCATATAAAAAGAATTGATAAAAAGTTTTAGTTAGCTGGTAGTTTTTAGGAAGAGTTGGCTAATAGTTTGCTATAGTTGGCCAGATGAAGATGTGAGAATGCAAGGAGGGCAAGAGCAGCTGGCCAACTTCCTTGTATTTCATAGCTACAAATATTCTAGAAAACAGCTGGCTTTCCTGAAGTCTGCCAACCCTAGACAGAAGGGAACTGATCAATGACAACAAATTACCTGATTATACCTTTTCTGTTGATGACAATCCTGGACTATACCTGTCTCACCAAGAGAAAGCTTGAAGAATTATTTTATATGTATGCTAATGTATCTAGATGCAAGGAACCATAGATAAATGCATCATGTATTTCTATAAAGTGAGTTTTTTTAAATAATTCATTTAAAATATTTTAAAAATCTTTTTAGATTTAAAGACATTATAATTAAAAGCAACCTGTGATAATAATACATATATGGAGAGAATAATTTTAAATTGTTTAAAATATATATTTAAAAAATAATAATAACACAAGTAATAATTTTGCTTGGATTAAAAATCAAAAAGACAAGAATCAATTCATTGATAATGATATTTTAAAAGAAAAAGATTTCCAAAAATCTTTGACTAGAAGAAGACATTTTAAATTTAAAGATGTTGAAAATCAATCAACAAAATTACCTGTCAAAAAAATTGACTATTTTTCATACTTTTTTTTTGTATACACATGTGAATTTTATGTATAGTTTTCAAACGGAATTAATTATGAAAGATATTAATAATTTTATTATTTTGATAAATTCAAATAGGATGAATTTCATTTATGTTAATTATTGTACCACATATACGTGCACAGATTATGTTTTAAATAAACCTAGTATGAGGTATTTAATTGAAATTGTAATCATTTATTGTATTTTATGATGATTGAAATAGTCATCAATTGTACTGCATATCTATGTGCAAATATCAATGAGTGTTGGATACTCTTAGATGCAAATTTTAATCATTTTTTAATTATTAAATGTAAATTCAAATATATTCAGAAATTATTAAGCCACGTCTATATGCTGACTGGGTTTTAAGTAAACCTATTAAAACATGTAAATCACAATGTGATAATTTTTTTATTAATAAATTTATATTCAATTGTTAAAATTATTCCAGTGACTTAATTCTAGTTTAGAATATTGTATTTTGCATCATGTCTTGATCATAATAACAGTAATAGAGCATTTGTTCTCAGAGCTAGATTTGTGCATAATGGTATCATATGTAAAAGGGGATGCTTATTTTAGTGCAGGGGCATTCCAGTATAACATTGTCCTGGTTTAGTGCAAGGATTATATTCTTCATAGCCCATGCGCTACATTTTATTTTAGCCTATCAGAATTTAAGTTTATAGCTGGCCGGTACATTAATGGTACTAAATGGTCAGCATTGATGATGATCAGCATGTTTTAATATCTGAGCATTGATTTTTATGGCTGATTCTATGGATTAACACTTACGTTTGTACATCTAGATTAATGTATAAATAATTGCCCCAAGCTGGCAAAGGCTCAATAGTTAGCCTGGTCTACAGTAGACCCATTTTATTGATGATCACTCATGATGATGGATGAGTATTACTTATACAATGACTTATACTTATTTTAATGCTGGCGAATTGGGCGATCTCTCGGAAAGATATCAAGATCTCTCATGCTCTATAATATATAACATTACTTATATATTTTTGTGATAGTAAACATTACTTTAAACATATCTTAAATATTATACTTTTTTGTAAATTTCATTATTTGAAATATTGTATCTTGGAGTTGATGATTTTCCATCACCTCAGGAACGATGATCATTCTACTTCCCCATCTTTTTATAATATATAATATACCATATACACCTTAATTTACACTCTACAATCCAGTTTAATATATGATTTATTTTATCTCCTCTTTCCTACAGTTTCAACTGTCCAGCAGTTATTATCAAAGCTGATGTGACTGCTGGACAGTTGAAACTGTAGGCAAGAGATAAAATAAATCATGTTAAACTGCATTGTAGAGTGTAAATTAAGGTGTATATGGTATATTATAATTCAGCAATGCAAATAAGAAGTGGAAGAAAATTTTAATAATATATATTGATAAAATTATGAGCATATCATACTTAATGAAAATAATTTTTTTTTTTTAAAGAATGCATATAAATTAAAAATTTTAAATAGCATTTTGCAATTGAAAAATATATTATAAGAATGAAGTTCAAAGTACTTAGTGATAACACACTGAGAAAATTTCTGTTGTAGATTTTTTTTCCAGTATTAAAATTTGTAATTTTAATTCTTATCTCAAGTTATTTGATCTGTTATGTAATGTCATATCCATCAAACTGTTTCTGACAGATTGTTCAGCTCAAATTTAATATAGATTTTGCTTACCAATTGTGCAAAAGTGAAAGTGGCTGTTTTTAACAAGTGAGACTCTATATCTTTTGGCCATTCTACGATAATCAAATTTAAATATTCTTTTCCCTTCATATAACAATTGACTAAATAATTATTAAAAAGAAAATTAAGATTTAAGGAAAATTGTTATTGAACATAAAATATTTATCAAATAATCCATAATAAACTAGCACTGTCAAATAAGGCATATTCATGTCACATAAAATTGTCAAATAAAACATTATTCATCATTTTTAAACATTATTGATCCATTATAAAGGTTTCTTTATTCTACTTCTTCCTCTTCATATTAGCAATGTCTGGCCTAATTCAAATTCAGCATTGTAATTCTTTTGACCAAGAACACTGCTTTCAATTTTAATATTTCTTCGTACTTGAGTGTCAGCTGAAGTTTCAGTATTACTATTCCATGTCCACATATATTAAAAAGATTTTCTTTTTAGGAATATAAACATTTCTTTTAATACAGATAAAATGCCATCAATCCGATTCCCTACAATTTGACAACTTCGATTATCTGGACCAAAATTAAATTAAATACTTTTCAAATTTTCATGACCATATTTAAAAGTATAATTTAAGAAAAAAACACGATTCAGCAAATATCTGTAAATTGGAGAATTGAATTGTTTTAAGCAATATGATCAATTTTTACCTGGGGGAGAGAGTTGTTCTTTAAGAAAGATTAACATTAATTGCTCAAGATTACAGGTTTAATTTGAAGGAAGAAGGGATCTAAAAATATTTAAGTATATTGTTACTATCTATCTACATTTTTTTTTTTTTGTTTGTTTACTATTGAACAAAAATTTTGTATTGATATAAAATTCAGCATATTTTAAATAGCTTTACATTATTATTAAAAATTGTTTTAATATACAGTATATTCAAAATAATAGCTATTAATATTTAATCACATTTTCAATAATGTATGGATTTTTTAAAAGTACAGTACATTTGTATTGAAGGATAAGTTATATTTGCGAATAATTGTTACATGTTCAAAAAAATTGTTAATCCAGAAATACCAGTACACCAGAATTATAAGTTATAGATTACCAATATTGAATCTGCATTAAGTTACTTCTATGAATTTTATCTTTATAATAATTTTGTCCAAAATATTTACAATTATTAACTTTTAATTCATTAATATCTATCTTTATTTCTCTTTTTTGAAAACCCTGCTGAGCATAACTTCAGTCTTTTTAGAATACCATTAATCCTGATCCCAATAATTCAAAAGTTTCTATTACCCAGATAAAATTGCAATGACCTTTTAGCCTGTTATACCTACCAGACTATTTTATTTCTGCACCAGTTATGCAATTTCTTAATTAGCATTTATTTTATTTTGGAGTATAGATATTAGAAAAAACAACAAACATTATACAGTAAGTAAATTAATATGAAAACATATTTTAAAATTAAATAAATTCAACACCTATTATTAATAGGCCTAATTATACAAAGTTGCCAGGTTTTCTTGATCTTTAAAAAATATACATCCATTTGCTGAATTGAGGAAAAAAATAAATGACTCAAGAAGGAAGAATGTTTTTGGGTTTTTTTTTTTAAAAAAAAATTACATTAAATTATTAATTAGAGGAGAAAATCATCGAATAAACAACTGGATTTTAAACAAGAAAGTCAAGATTAAAGGGTTAATCAATGAAATAAATTGTTTTGATTCCTATGATTAAAAGTTGGCAGAAATTTTTGGTTTTAATAATTGCTATATAAAAACTTTATACAATATAAAAATAAACATGTAAAGTTTTATATTATTAATAAAATGAACTAATATAGTATATAGAAAACATTTATATACACAAAATTAATATTTATTTAAATTTGTAGCAGAGTTTAGGTGCTTTAGTAAATATATTTATATAAATAGATAATAAAAAGGTCTAGTTAAAATCTGAAAAATTTGCAAATGTTTAAAAGGCTTGGAACTAAGAATTTAGAATTCAAAAGTATTCTACCTGTATTAATAATGAATTTTTATCACAGAAACTTCCTACTTAATTTCCAAAGTGATGTAATATATTTGGTAAATGAATAAGAAAACAAAGATATTAGTAAACATAATATGCAATGCATTTTTCGTACAATCATATATCCCAGAACATCACCAGAAGTTTTTGTGACAATTCAATATTTTAGTTTTATAATTCAGTAGCACTTATGGGCATTAAGATCTCTTTTTGAATAATTGAAAGATGTGGTTGTTTAGGTAAGCAAAGGTGCATCTGAATCTTGAATTTTGGAATTGTTGGTAATATGTACCTATATATTATATCGGAAAATAATTGCAAAAACAACACAAGCTGTAAAATTTTATCCACATAATAGCTCAAGATAAATTATTATTACGATAGCAGCCCATATAAGGAATTTTGATAGAAATGCAGTTATGAATAACTGCAACTGCTGAATCATTTTGTTATTCCAGATATGATTTCGATCATCATTAATATCTCAATAAAATTATTGCCATTCTTGTAACTACATGTGAATGGGTTATGATCACTGAGAGATATCACAAAGATCATCTGAAGCACAAACCTATCTTTGTCAGTCTGACTTATAATAATAAGTTTGTGGTCCCAGAATAATCTGGTATTGAATCTGCTGAATGTTTCAAAGATGTCTATCATCTACACCATCTTCTAATAGGATTGTTGCTACTTTTCTGCAATTACTGTTGTATTTTGCACAGTACTATGATACAACAGGGAGAAATCATTTGTACATCTTTAGATAATTAAATATAACACCAGCATGCTATCTGTTGTGTTGCTATACTTAATGCAGGGCACTGTGTATGAAGTGATTTTCTTGAGCTCATCTCTTTCATGCTTGCATGTGATTAGGCTTCAAACTTTTTGATGATTTGCATATCCTAATTATGAATCACAGCTGCTAATTTGTGTGCAGCTATATTTCTTCCTGGTTAGGGTTTCTTTAACATGTAGAGCTACTGTGGCAACTTGATCACACACACACACACAAAAAAAGGATTTATAATTCCCATACCTTATAAAATTCAATAAAAAGTCTCACCAAATATTTTATATATATACATAAAAGATTTCAGATAAAAAAAAAAATTATATACCAGTTATTCATTAGAAATTTGTTTATAATGAATGAAATGAGTTATTGTTATGCGATTTTTGTTATTACTATATACTTCCTACTTCGTTGAAACTATATATATGCATGCAACATACAGCGTATATAAATATTTATAGCAATTTATTTATTTAGATATCTTGGTAGGATTACTTAGACTAAGAAAGTGTTCTGATGAATCGTTTAGACCAGAACTCAAAGGTGGTGTTTCTATTGTAAGAGAATTACATGTGTATCCTTTATAAAATTGATTTCAGTATTTGTATAAATTTGCATCTAATTCTTTTTATATAATTATATCTATAATATTTATGTATTTACATTATTTACAATTTTGTAATGAAGTGCAATAAGGTATGACCATAAGTTTTGAAACTTTTTTTTCCCCTCATTGCATGCATAAACTAATATTTTTTTAAATTTAAAATTATTATTGCTTTAAGATTTGTTTTTTTTTTCCTTCAGAAATCTATACTCTGTCTAAATATATATCATTTTGTTCAATTATATTTTTTTTATACATTAAAATTATTAATGTATAAGGTTTAATTAGTTTTTAAAAAAAAAAAACATAAGGGGGAACTAGTTTTTATATATAGAGTATAGCTAATATTTTACCCCCCCCCTCCCATTAATTAAGCATGGTTCTATTAGAGTAATATTTATAATATAATATTGTAATTCCAAGAATAGCTATAATCATGTTTGTTTACTGTATATATAAAAAATTGATTCCTTAAGAACATTATTATAAAAATTCTATTAGTTAAATGAGAAATAAAATATCAAAGACAATAACAATCTCCACTATATATATAGTATAAAGAGCTTCATATTGTGATACTAGTATACACATGATATAGGGTTCGAAACCAAATTAAACTTGAAAGATTTTTCAGGTAGTAGCATAAAACCAACAATTATCAGTTACTAAAAATGAATATTTAGCTATTATAAAATTACAAAAAGATTGTTGAAGGAGATTTATCTGACGAGAGAGTAATGTCTTCTCCCTCACTATTCCTTTGTGGAAGAATTGACATTGGGGCCATTGCCTTGCAATAGATTATTTATAAGTATTACTTTTTACTACCAATTATGTACAGTTAATACTGTACACACATTTAAGAGGAGGCAGAGGTAAACATAAACTATATTTTTATAAGTTTTTTTTTTTAGATTTCCCAAAATAATAGTTATGGAAAACATATTATAGCTAGTTGATAGTTGTGCAATTTATGATTTATTTTTTAATTAATAACAATTAGATACTCATTTATCAAAGAATAATTGAATAACTAAACTAGCTGGGTTAATTATATATTAAATAGATGTAAAAAAATTCCAAGTTATACTTGGCTTTTTCAAACTACAATGTCCTCATTTAATTAGCTCAAAAAGATTATCTCTTTGACTTGTTTATGTAGGCCAAATTACATTAATGATGATTTTTTTGGAAATTACTTAACATATGCATATTTGTGTTAATCATTATTTGAACTATAATCTGAGTGAATCAGTTGAATTTCCTTAATTTTTCTCAAGATATGGGAGTGTAGTTCCAGTAAATTCTAGAGATCCAAAAAAATTTCAACATCAAGTAAGTATGTGAACACACATACACTTAATAAAAATATTTAAAGATTAATAGAAATATTTAAATTCATTTTAGGGATTTGGAACATTACTCATGGAAGAAGCTGAACACATAGCCAAGGAAGAACATGGAAGTAATAAAATTGCTGTCATTTCTGGTAAATATTGTACAATAGTGCTAAATTTACTTACATTAAATTTATTTATTTATATATTATCCTTCTACTTTCAGGTGTAGGAACGAGAAATTATTATCGCAAACTTGGTTATGAATTAGAGGGGCCTTACATGTGTAAATTAATTTTATAAAAAAATATTAATATTTAAATAAAATTTTATGAAAATAATTTATGGCAATTATGTTCATTTTTTATTTATTCTATTTAATTCAGATGATTTTTGATGGTCTGTAAACATTTAAGTTTAAAAATCTAATACATTTAGTTGCTTTAGAAATTGATTGTAAAACTAGGGGAATGATTATTTAAGTATGTATTTGGAGAAATTAAATTTTGTATAATAGTCAAATACACACACAATACATATATAAAGTTATAATGGTATATTTTTAAGCGTATGTTACAAAATTTGATAGCTATGTTACAATTAAAGTACAGTATTCAAGATTCATTGAATGATTGTAAGTGTATAATACTTGTTTTCTCTTGCAAAAAAGAGTGAATATAATCTAGCTCCACATATTTTAATAAGACTCTCATTTTTGTTCTTTGCCCGACATTGAAAATCAAGATTTTTAATCTCTGATTATTGGTCATTTGATAAATGTGATTTAAATCACATAACTTTCCTTCTTTAATATTAAAATGCCTTATATTTTTTTTTAATTCATCAGATACTTCCTGCATTCAGATATTTTTAATAATTTTATATAGCATGACTTTTTGAATGCTAAGACTTCATTGAATCTATTGACATCATTTTGTTTACATCTGCATAATAAATCAGTAAATATACAAATTGTCATTAGTTTTTGAAATCTCACCCATGGCTTATAAATATGTTCTTGTTAAGATTATTCTTAGTTTTTATTGATTTAGAACTATTAGTTTCCAAATTTATGCAAAGTTTAGTTAATATCTAGCACTGCATCTTGGTATCTGAATAATATTGCATATAGATATACTTTTCAAGCTATGTAGATTTTCCTAATCTCAAAGTCTTATAAGAAACTATCCAATCATTTTTTTTAAGTCTTCATTTCTGAAATTAGTACAATGGTTGTGCAAGTTTTCAAATTTAAAAATAAATAAATTATGATTTCGAAAAATTAAAACCTCTTCCATGCACTCAAAAATCTATTGATATGTACACCCACACATACATAAAGCACATCTTAAAATATATAGTATATTTTATAATTTTAAACATATGCAGCACCACAGTAATAGTTTATAAAAAAATTTACTGCTGATAAATAAAATTTTCAAAAAGCAGTTATGAACAAAAAGTAGTACGATTTACTGTCACTTATAAAATCAGTTATTTAAGAACCAATGATATATATTATTCAAAAACATTAAATGGTAATCTAAGAGAGAAAAAATTTCAAATGCACAGTAGTCAATTAAGTAAACAATCATTGTAATACTTTGTACAGCAGTATAAATTTTATTTACTGAACAATCTCAGATTCACAAATAACAGGAAACAGTATTCTTTTTTTATCTATATTAAAATTAACAAATGATTGCAACAGTATTTGACAAAATAATAATTTTCCCATCTACATTTAGAATTTATTAAAAAAATAATTATATCACAAAATATACATATAAACTAAAAATGATTGGTCAAGGTGACAAATACATTGAATGATTGAAGAATTAGTCATGCCAATTTCATCTGGATATAAGCTTTACTCAAACTGATAAGGCAAAAATGGAAGCATTGAATTTTTATTACACTTAAAAATTAACTTATTCAGAGATACCCTGAGATAATGTAATCGCATGTAATTTATTTTTTAAGTACTCAAATTTTTCAAACTTTTTTTTATGATTTTAGTAGAAACACAATTTTGGAAATTTTAGTAAAAAAAAAAAAATATATATATTTTTTTAATGCTGCTAGATATTGCTGCATTGTTCAACAGTTTAATTGTCTCATATTCAGATGATTTTGATCAACTTTATAAATTACTGCATGATTATTTATTCTCATAAAACAATTTCTGTATTATTGTTTATCTTTATTCAATTTTTAAAACTATTTACAATTCTTTAAAAAAAAATATAAAAAAAAAAAAAAATGCTAAGAATAAACTTAGAATACAAATAACTTAAAAAAAAAAAAAAAATCTCCCATTTTATTGGCCATCAAGAGAAGCCAATCTAATAAAACTTCAGAGATTTACATTATAGACAAACATTTTAGCAAATGTTGCTTAATAGTTTATTATGAAGTTGGCTATAATATTATAATTTTCACTTCAGTTTATTTATTTATTTTTTTGTCATTACTAGACAACTTCCAATACCTTTTGTCACTGTTAGTTCAGGCCTGCATTGTCTTAAAAATGAAATAATTAAAAAATATTTAAGGAAAACAAACTGATGAAAACTGCCAACTTCTTAGAGAAATGAGACGTTTGTAATAACATCTGTACATTTGAAGACAGCCTGTAAGTTCACTGTATTCTCAGATTTCAATCTATTTTGACGGCAGCGTAAATTTTTCTAATAAAGAAATATGCTGCATAAAATCCAACAGTACCAGTAAGAAGCCAGAAAGTGAAGACCATTAATAATGAATAACCAAAGTATAATAGAGTGGGAATAAATTCTGTTATTTCAAGCTGCAAAGATATATATATAAAGCTTAATAATAATAATAATAAAAAGCAACTCAATATATTTAATTTTGAATGTTCATTTTAAGCTTAAAATAAAGGGGGAAAGTTACAAATAAATTTTCAATATAAAAATTTTAAAAACATGTTATTATGAATGAACTTTAATATATAGATATATTATTATTTAAAAACGTTAATATGTTATTCTTTAAAATTTATTTGCTTTGAAAGGATCAACAATTACAATTCAACAAGTATGAAAATCATCAGACATCAGTGTATGATAATATATAATTTAGTTTCTCAATCAATATTCATTTTTACCATTTCAATAAAATTTCATATGCCTAAAATATGAAGCTCAAAAGAATAGTTGTTTATCTAATAATTGGTAAATGGCTTAGGTGTATGAGGAATTATCTAGGTAATTTTTTATACTTTGTGATCCATAAATATCTGATTAAAATTAATTTTAAAATATACAAAAATTATAAACGTGTCTTCTATAATCTTTTAGGCAAATATTCAAGTAATAAAGGAAATAGAAATTTAAATCTAATTAGCTATAGTGATTTAGATCAGAATGATTAATTTAATTAACTCTTAATAACACCTCATATAATAAATCAGTTATTTACATTCACAGACTCAAACCAAATGTATAAACATTAAGTAATCAATGGACATTCGATACTGGTCAAATGAGATCTTACTACTATCTACTATATAATGCAGACTAAATTTAAGCAATAAAAAAAAAAAGTAAAATGTTTTCTAAGAGACCAGAAACCACTTATAGGAATCTGCTTGATTATTGTCTAACAAATTGATTATTCAATAATTACATAATTAGTTTTGGAATAGGTAGAGAAGTCCTCCCTATCTAATAGCTATTGAATATAAGTTATAGAAGTCATGATATTTCTTTTGTTATAAGTGATAAAGATGAATATTGATATAAATATGTAACAACAAATTAGACATCTTAAAAAAATAATACAGTCTTAAAAACAATGTGTGCTGTTTTCAGCAATTTTGAACCACATTTCTTAAGTTTACTGTAAAAACAGTGCAATCTCTATATAATAAGGCTTGATTCCATGTTATAATTTATGTAGTTAATCTTTGGATTACAAAGTTATAGTGCAGTTTTTGATAAGTGATTGCTTATCATTGTCAAAATTTGAAGTTTTATATTTTTGGTGTTCAAAACTTAACAACATAAAAACATATACTACCTAATGTAGATATTTTTATTTGTAGAATCATCTGTAGATAGAACAGCCAACACATTGTGATCTAGTAAGATTCTGTTCCCTTTCATCTCAATGTTATAAAGTTGGGGAGAAAAATCCAAATACTTTTCTATATAGTATCAAAAATCTTATGCTGGATTTTTTAAAACATATACTATTTTTAAATTTCAAAGTCATCAACTTATAAGTGGAATTATTAATTTATCAGATAAAATAATTCTTAAGAACACTTCAAATTAGTGTCAAAGATGTTCTTGAAATTTGTTAGAAACTTTTTTTCATTTTTAAGTATAGCATAAATGTTATTTTGCAGACGGAAAGGCATCAGATATTTAAATTAGAACTATAAAGTATGATTCTCAAGAAAGATAACTTTTGGAAATTAATAATTGACTTAATTTTATTGGCTAAAATAATAATGGGATATATAATCATAAAGAAAATGGAAATATAGGATAGAATCAAAGATGTCTTAAATTACAAAGATAAAAAAAAAAGTGATACAAAGCAAATAGTAGAACAGCTTTTATTGATGTGTGAAATATTAGAGCATATCTGAAAATTACATTAATAAAAAGTCTTATATTGTTTCAAGACTATACCAAGTGAAAATATTACAGTGATTAAAATTACTCCAGAGAGTGACATTAAGATGCATGCGCCACCAGACCAATAAAACAGAATGATATATGGATTAGTTGCAGTATATCCAGTTTATTCCTGCTGAAGGTATGAAGGGTAATCTAGAACTGTATATACAAGGCTACTTGGTCTACATTATTATTTAAATATGCCAGAGGTCTTGCTACTAAAGCAAATAAGTATAGTCAATAGCTAATACATATATATATATAGTATAAATTTTGTAACTTATTGATGTAAAATCAATAATACATGTTTGATATTTATGCTGTATATATATATTTAATAAATATTTATATTATTCTGATGTTTTTCATTGTTTTTGTTCTATATGGCATTGGACTTCCTTTGCCTACAGTTACAAAACACATAGCAATATGTAAATAAATTTTAGCTAATATTATAATTCTGTGATATCATATGGAATCATTTTAAAGTGGCAATGAGTTGTTTTATAATTAAACATATTTTAATGGAATGTCTTACTTGAAGGAGCTGAATTTTTATATACAGAATACATAAATAAACCAGGGCAAAAGATAGAAATTAGAACTTTTATCCAAAGCAATTTGTCTTTGGTTCGTAGTAAGATATTAAGTAATTTTAAATATTAATGTTAAACTTATTGTGAAGATATCCATTGTTACCATTTTAAGAGTTCTTTATTATAATGCAGATTTGAATCATAAAATAGATTTGCAGTCTTGCGATACACAGGATTTAGAAATGAGGGTTTTTTTTGTAATGGATTCAATTGTTTACAGTGTTAATAAATATTAATTGTGGGTAAAGTTTAACAATGATCAGGAAGTGAATATATTTTTATTTTATTGTTGACGTTTAAGACTTGAATGACTATATATATATGGAGAGTTTAAAAAATTCAGTTCGGTAAGAAATCAAGACAGAATAAAAATATTATAATGACAAACTTCATGATGATAAAAATGTCTTATTTAACCAAATAGAAGGACATTTAATGACAAAGCCTGCTGTTAATGCAGATATTAAAGATAAGTTAGATGACTCATTTAAGTATATAATCCTTTTATCAAAATGTCAAAAGTACTTACAGCCAGCTTATAAGTGACAGAGCATCACATGACACAATGAGTTTTGCTATAGGAATCTTTAGTTCTTGAGTTCATTTCTCCACCACTATTAAATTGTACATGGTAGAACTTCTTGCACAAATTACTAGAAACTACCCTGGGAATTTGATTATTGCCCAATGATTACTCAGACATACACCAATGATTCAAAATATGCTACTATTAATGAAAATATTGTTAAAACATAAATTAAAAATGTACATATATTAGATATTATAATAATCAAATATTTTAAATACCTAAAAACAATGTTTTCAGAAACTATGAAAAAAACATTCTAAAAAGAAAAAAAATACTTACTTTTGTAATAAAATAAAAAACAGAATATGCAAAAACATAAAAAGCAGATCCCCCAGAAGCAATAAAAGATCGCCACCACCAGTGGTAATCCTGAAAATTATATATTATAAATATAAAAGTATATATATATTTAAATAAAATCATTTTACATACAAAAATGAATTTTTTTCAATAAAATAATTATTTGAACATTACAATTAATTAATATTAAAATTATAAATTTATTTATTAGTACTAAGGTCTATGATAATTTAAATGATAAACTGACATTATTACATATAAGTAATTTTTTAAACTCATAAAACATTTTAGATAAAATAGTAAACTTAATATTGTAGTAGATTATATATAGCTGAGCTAATATAAATTGTAATGCAGATTGTTTTTTGATTAATACTAATACTAAAATGTATTTTAATTGTAATAATTTTTAAGAAGTGGAATATTATTATTATGAAGTCTATAATGAATAAACACAGTGTTTATATTTTTTATGATTCATCAATTAATTATTGAAGGGTATATTGCCCCTTTTTTGTTATAGCTATATTGCCTTAGACTTCACTAAGTTACATATACTGTATGAATTCATTTTATTAAAAATCATTTGGTTTTTGGCTATCAAATATGAGTGACCAATATCAATTTTCAGGACTTAAGAAACTTTTTCTGGGTATTGTATTATCAAAATCTTGTCACTCTTGACTTACTTTTAATAGTTTTATAAGATTCAATGGTAAAACTGAATGCATCAATATTTGAAGAATCTTTTGCTATAATTAGACTATTTTGGAACCTTATGTCAAAATATCTATGGCAGATGTCACTTATCCACAATGATCATAATTTCTTCTGAAAATAAACATTATTCATATATCACATTCACAGGTGATTTAAGTGTTACATGGCCAAACTAATTGCATTTTGAAAATAATGCTCTTCCTCCAATCAAAATAGTTATGGGAAACACATTCTATATGAGACATTATCCTATGATTTCAATAAAATTTTGATCAAAATCACACATTTAAGAAAAATGTTACCAAAAGATTTAGCAGCAACTCTTATTTTCAATAAATTAATAAAGTTAGTCACCTTTGGGGGGGGGGGGGTATTGATGACTATACTCTCTTAAGTGACAAGCCTTGAATCTTTATAGTGAGAATTTGTCTAAATTTTTAGATTTGATAATAGTTTACTGTCTTAAAAAACCAACAAAACTGAGCAATTACATTTATTTCTAATGCAATACCTAATTATTATATATATAAAATCTATAAATCAACTATTATAGATTATAATAATAAAAACTAAAAGGTATGAATGGTGATAATAAATATTCATAATTATAAAAACACAGGTATTTTCAATTGTTAAATATTTTAAATTTAAAGTGATTAACAATTGAGAATCATTATGAAAGTATTTGTTTTTATAATTTATTATAAATAAAAATGCTTTTCTAATTTCTTTTATTATTTGTAGCATTTCCTATCATATTCAAAACTACAAATCATAACTTTAAAAAAAAACAACAACCCATAAATAGTCAAAATTTGTATTAATTAAATCATTTTTTAGCTATAACAAATAGATTGGATTAATAATGTAATCAGATAAAACACATTGATTAGATCCACTTTGTTTTTTTGTAACATTTTATTATACCAATATAAGTTTAATTTAATAAAGGAGATACTAAAAGCTTACACCATTAATGTATCAATTATATCCTAAAAATTAAAATAAGACAGAATTTGAAATTTAATTAGAGGTCTTGGTTTGCGATGACATTCACTAACTTGCAAGCTATTGTCTTCTTATCAATATATTCTATTTATTTTTTAATAAATGATTGATATGATTTGTTACTTTGTAAAATTCTGGCATGATTCTTATAATTATTTTCTTAAAATTATTGCTATCGATTTTATTTGAAGACTTCAAATTTGACGTTTAATAGTTTTATTATTATATGTTGACATATTTACAATATCAAATTATGAATTGTTATGCAGTGGAGCCACCAATTGTGCTGTATTTAACAATATGACTTCAATTATACATTATCCAAAAAAAAAAACCATACAAACAAAAATGTAAATAAATTAAAAAAAACCATTAAAATTCTTAAATTTTGTGATATTCGGGCAGCCACTTTTTATTTTGTAATTGTTGTATGAAATTGTTTTTTTAAAAAAGAAGTAAAATTAGTAAATATATTTTAAATTATGCCAGCAGCATTTTTTCCATCTCAGAGTGCCATATATGATCATGTTCATTAATAAAGTTTCTTCTGTTTATGTTGAAAGTAGATATGTTTTATTCTTTCTTTATTATCCTTAATACTGGTTTTAAAATAATTAGAGATCATAATTTCTTGATAAAGAGACTATTATATTTTTATAAGAAAAAAAAGTTATTGAAAAAAAGAATATTGCTCAGAGCATATTTGAATAGTGAGGGAAGTCAAACATTTCACTATTATTTTAAAAATGATCATCTAAGATCTAAATGCTCTAAGATCACTCACGTGAACCAGAATAGAGAAGGATATAGATCAGACACCAGAAACTCTAGGAAAATACGAATACAACAAACAACAGAACACACTAATAAAACATTGCATAGTATATCATTCATTCAATATTATTATACTTAAAATATTAAGTTTTCAAAAAATTATTATATTAGTAAGTAATTTAATATTTTTATGTTCCTTTCCTATCTCTAATACTTGAATAAGGATTAGTAAAATAATTCAAAACATATTTACGCAAAAAACTCCATCCATAAAGTTCATTTAAGAAAAAGGTTTTTTTTCTCTCGGGTGTTTCAACTCCCCAGCACTTGTTGCTATGTTATTTGTCTTCATACTTAACGATGAAAATTTCTACCAACACCAAAAATCATATATGCTCTGTTGGGTTCCACTTTTAAAAAAAAATGAACGACAACTTTCAAAATAAAAATAAGGTAAGTCTACTTTTAAAATATCCGGATTTATTCATAAAATAACCACTGATCTACTCCTGAAAGTTTATAAAAATAATAGTTTATAGTCCTTATTATTCAGAACAGTAAGATTATTGAGGGTATTTTCTGATATCATATAATAAAAATAATTTTCCAAAGTTCTGCTACTTTCATTAAGATTCCATGACGGTTTATAGTATCTTTGATACGGTAACACCATCTCAATGTTCCTCGACACTTATTATGCATTTAAAATATTCCATAAACAATTTTTAAAAATTTTTGTATGACCAGCATACACAACTTAATGATAGGATATTTTTATTACCTATTTAAAAAATTTCTTTTCCATAAGATATGAGACATTCCAATAACTGTCTTAGTTTTTTCCATCCTTAAAATTATCACAATAGTTTTAAAACAAATTATTAAAATATTTCTTCATAAAGAAACATTTCTGCATTTTAAAATAATTATTTTTATCAAATCAAAAGTTTTTTTAAAATTTACCATCTTATTTTCCTGGTCTATAAGTCTTCTGAATAAAAGCATTTTTTATTTTTTTACTTTTGATTTCTGGCAAACTTTTTTAAACCTCCCATGTGATGTCCGATCTGCTAATCTCAATAGCAAATTAAGATTATTAATTAATACAGGCAAAATTATATGCCTAATGGAAAAATAATAATTTTGATATTTTTCACATAAATTAAGATTTAACAATGATCCTTTCATGTTTAACGTGACGTTAGGATTAAGCTTAATAAATCGATTGATAAGGAATTACTTAGCTTTAGCAAGGCATCTCTATATTGTACGATCTTATAATTTATTACTGTACTCTCTTGGAAATTATTATAATTGACTTATTAATGGTATCCTTAATTTTTAGAATGTAAACCAACAGAAGTTGACTTATAGAAAAGACGAACAATTGTCGAGTGACCAAATTAATGTATCCATTGTAAACCCTTTTGTACTTAACATGTAATAATAAACATATATTGGGGGGAAAAAGATACAGTAGTTAGCTCTTTTTTCTTATTCTTATTGTTTCTGTGAATGCATGAATAAATACATGGTCAGTAAATATATGTAAATGTGTTCCCTCAATTTATTATTAATAATTATATTATTATTTTTTAAAATTTTGTTTATACTATAATAATAATTTATATATATATGCATACTATAATTATAAAAAAAGTGTCTGTGTTAATATATATGTGCATGTTGAAAAGTACTGAAATACTTGCAGTCCAATAAACTACATATTCTATTCTAATCAATGTTTATCAACAAAATGTAAGCTATTATATGCTATATACGTTTGTAAATGAAGAAGAGGATTGAAATAAAATATAGTATAATTCGTGGCTCCACTGTATTCTTTTTATTTAAGCCCAAATTGTGGTAATATGTTGGCAGATATTTTATGAAAAGTTTTGTTAAGTTGAAGAAAACTTATAATAAATAAATGACAAAAAACGATCAAGTGAAATTGGACAAAATATAAAACCTGAATATAGATTGCAATGCATAATCTATTCATTGATATTTTAGATGTTAGGTAATTAAAATGCAGGACTAGAAAACTTCAATCAGAACATGCTGTTAATCATTTTCAGGTTACAGACTATAAAAAAATATTGCAAATACTCTTACTGGAAATATAGTTATTCAAAAAATGATCAATTGACACTAATTTCTAAATATCCAATCAACGAAACCTAAGAACTCTAATTGATGAAGAAAAAAATTTATAAACTTACAACTAAGCTTTAATGTGAAATTAATAAGAACAATCCTAGATTCAGGAAAATTAATTCAGTTACTTTTTTTAAGTGCAATAATTTTTTCATACAGTAAAACCTTTACATATGAACATTATCAAAAGGATTTTTGAGGTATTAAATAGCTTACATTCTTAGTGCAAAGCAACAAAATAATTCAATTTGATAATTAATAAGCCCTTTATAAAGTGGATGTGAAATCAATTAAGAAACTTAACAATTAAGCTTCAAATGAAAGAATAATAAAAGAAGTCACTGGTAATTATGATAAACAGAACTCATTCATAATATTCAAGAAGTCCATTATCAAATATTGTGATTTTTTTGAATTCATGCAGTCTGGTATAATTTTTCAAGCAGTAAAATGTTTGGTGATAAACTACTGAAATCGCATAGTTTTATTTATATTTTAGTCTTTAAATTATATTTTAACATCCAGTAATGATATTGAGACAGTAAATGATATAACTTTGTTTTAATCTATGCTTTTATCTCCATTGTAGGTAAGTATAAATTATTTGTTAAAACATTTATAGTTATTTATAACTTTCTACTTTTAATGTTCAAATCATTTTAATATGCACTAAGCAAATATTATCTACGAGAAAAATATTAATGATATTTACTGAAGTTAGACTGACTCCTTAAAAACCATAAAATAGAAGTGTGCGAGTTTGGGCACAATTAAAAGGGAATCAGACAGATTAATAGTAGAATTAAAGATAGATATGAAAAGGGTTATTTATCTACTCATCTTCCCTCTCCAAAAAAAAAAAATTGCCAAAAATCACAAAATGGATCAGAAGACTAAAATAATTAAAAGAAAGAAAACAAAATTAAGAAATATATATGTCTTAGAGATAGTAAAAAAAAAATAGTAAGCAGGAGAAATAACAGCTTCCAAAAAGACAATGAACAATAATTACTTAAATGTTTACAAAAAAAAAAAAAAAAAAACAGGAAGTAATCTTACAGAAAATCTATGATTAAAAAAAGGTTCCAGGTTTAAGTGAAAATTCTGAGGAATTTATAATTTAAATCATTAAACAAAAATCAGTTATGGAAAGAATAAAGAAAAGTGCTTTATTCAACAAGCAGAAAAAATCAGTTACATAAAAAAACTGATTATCAAACATGCCTCATAGAGTAATCAAAAGGTCATCATTAAATGTAGAATGCAGTACCTAGATAACTTCTGCAGTAAAGATAAATCTTATTGAACAAAAAATGTTTAATTTTATTCACATTTTAAAACATGAATTTGAGGATATTATTTATGATTCTTGTTTTTATGTATATTATGACAAAGAAAAATAATGTTTTAAAATGTTTTGATATAATTATGTGTTTATTTATAGATTTCAGAATTATAAGACAGAAAAAAATAATTTTTTATGTACAATGTGCAGAAGTTCAGGACCCATTAAAATTTATATATAAATTATACTAAATGTTTAAATTGGTTTATCACTAAAAGCTGCCTCATAAAACTTTTTATTTCTTCAAAACAACCAAACAAGTCCACAAACAACTAAGAACTTATTGATTTATAAGTCATATTATATCAATATCAAACAAAAAATATGTAAAATTATAATTAACTATTGTGACATAATATATTTTAATACTTACCTCCCCACATAATTGAAAGTATACCATTACAATGGAAATTTGTGAACAAGAAATAATTAGAATAATAAATACTAAAAACAAAAAGCCAAACAAATAATAAAATTGATTTTCCCATATGGCCTGAAAAAAAAAAAGAAAACAGTGATTTGTAAAATAAATAGCAATTATATTAAACTCATGACACAAAAGTAGTCAGTTTACTAAAATACTACATTTTAAAAAGAACTTCCACAAGAAACAAACAAAAATCAATTAATTAACTTACTGTGAAGATGAAAAATAATTCGATGAACATGGCACCAAAGGGTAAAATCCCACTCATAAGTGTACTAAAATGAAATAAAATTGAAAATTTTTGTTTAAAAAATTTATTTTATTAATACAACTATATAAAGACATTTAATATTTTTATTGTATATAATAATAACGTGAAAGCTAAATACCTTCAAACAGATACGCTTTAAAAATGCTTAAGTGACAGGCAATCAGATGGAATAATGGCATCACATGGGACTCTAAATTCTAAAACACAAGCCAGAACTATTAGAAAAAGATGGGACCCATCTTAATCTATGCCTCAATTATATTTAAATAAGCCAGACTAAAGCATTTTGAACTAAGAGTGTGAAGCTTAAATACCTTCACATTTAATCCACTAAATATTACATATATAAATTAACAACGCGAAATCATCCGATTTACAACGAAGCAATATTTTTAAATCTAATGAAATGATATTAATAAATGTAAATATATTAAATTTAAGCGTAAACAGATAATATATAATAACGTGAAAGCTAAACACCTTCAAACAGATACGCTTGTGTTTTAGAATTTAGAGTCCCATGTGATGCCATTATTCCATCTGATTGGCTGTCACTTAAGCATTTTTAAAGCGTATTTGTTTGAAGGTGTTTAGCTTTCACGTTATTATATATTATCTGTTTATGCTTAAATTTAATATATTGTATATAATAGTAAAAATTTATCAAGTAAATGAAATATATCTAATTTCTTATTATATAGCGTTCTTAAAGAACAATATTTGATGTTTGTAGAAAAATAAAAATAAAAAAGTCTATTCATAAAGTTAATATAAAATAATCATATTAGTTCAAACTTTTTATCATTGAAATTATTCTTACAGGACTACCATTTTGATTTGTAACAATCTACTGTAAGCTTAAATAATCAATGGACACCAGATGTCATAGTGCTATACCTATCTTCAGCCCTAGAAGATTAAGATTTAAAGTTGGAACTACATCACATATGCATGTAGCAACTACTTTTTACACCTTTATACTATTCAAGCTAATAGCTTGATATTTAAAAATAAATAATCTAGTTTTGACTTCAAGTCACCTTGTTTAAATAATTATATAGATTTGACATTAGGTGAGTATATTTTCCAAACCTTATATGTCCCTTTGATATTTTGGCTAGGAAGGTTAATACCATCATGACTTTCTCATATTCAGCATACATTCATGAGCAGTTTTTTTTTTTCCTATTTTAGAGTCATCTATTTGATTGCAGTCACAAGCTTATAGTAGATAATTCTTAGAGTGAACTGTTCTTGAGTAAGCAAATGAGATGTGATATTGTTGGTGTTAACCCTTCAAACAAAAGAATGAAAAGGGCCTACAGTTGGCATAAAAATAAAGTCTCTACAATATGTAACAAGATCTATATAACTGCACTAGTTGGCTTAAATTCAAAACCTTAATTTTTTTTAAATATTACCCATTAGTTCAATTATAAAAGATTTAAAATAGCTGCTATATGTATAAATGAATTAGTTCCAGCTTTGATTTCCAGTTCTCACTGATGACAAAATCCAGAAATCAGTCTAGGATGAAATGATTATTTTACTATATTATCGGGTATCCATTAATTATTAAAATTAGTGTAGAAGATGGACAAAAAAATCTTAGAAATATATGAGAAGTCATGATTTTGATTAATATTCCATACTTCAAATTATATGTATACTTCTACAATCAATAAGAAACACAATAATTATTAGCTGAAGATATTTTAACTTTGATTTTCTAAAATATCTAAAACAAATGCTTGCAATCATCTATTTTTAGAAAGTCATTTACACTGATGAAAGAATAATTACTATTATAAAAAAAAAACTCTCTTTTCATGTACAATTATGAACATATATTAATGACAATACATACATTAAAATATGCTATTGACTGGCAATAAAGTTAAAAGAGAATAAAGATGTTCATATATGAGATGAATGAATAGGTGAAATGAGAAAGAACACACACTTAAAACTTCATTACAAACAAGAAAAGGAGAATCTTTTTTGTAAACAGCATTAACTAAGAGTTATTGATTAGAAGGCAATTAACATATATATTAACAGGTATACAATTAATATATATATTTATAGGTATACAATGGATGTACAAATATATAATTATCAATACACTATACCATATCGGCATATTCTGAACATATATTGTTGCACATATGTATTAATCAAAAAAATTTTTTTATTTGAATTATAGACATTATTTTATATAGAATTATTAATTATTAAAATTTCTGGTCAATGTCTTCTCTGATTAGTTGTTAACACATAGATATAGGAGATAATACTTTGGTCTGATCTTTTATTATCTTAAAAATCATAACAATCTAT
Organism: Epiperipatus broadwayi; assembly: GCA_028023455.1. Lineage (NCBI taxonomy): Eukaryota > Metazoa > Onychophora > Udeonychophora > Euonychophora > Peripatidae > Epiperipatus > Epiperipatus broadwayi. Next base: position 2,330,259 of record JAQFVV010012397.1, on the reverse strand, counting down.
TTTGGCATTTCATTTTAAAAGTTGCTCGATTTAAAAGAGATGTGTTTTATTTTAATAGGATTAAAATAACATCTTGCCTAACATTATATTATATATAAGTGTGTTGTTTGCTTCCTTTAGCTTTTTTTTTTTTTTTTAAAAAAAGTAATACAAAATTAATTTCTTTGAAAGTTAAAAAGTTATTTATAAATTTTAAAAAAAAAGACATATATATTTGCTTTTAATAAAAAAACCAAAAAAACCCCAGATAAGATTGAGTATATCAAATGGTAACCATGGCTTAAATATAACATCATTCAAATAGATAAATATGTCTGTGTTGTCAGATGAAAGCTCTTTATTTTTTGGTTACTTCTGCTTACATATATATTTGCTTACTTCGATAGAAGCTACCCTTCTGACAATCATTCTTTTTATTAAAAAACCACAATATACATATTTATAAAGACGTTTACTAAAAAATTGTACATGAACTGTTAAAAGGAAAAGTTGACATCTGTTCTTGAGGACAACAGAAAGCGAATTTAGGCTTGAATAACAGCTAAAGTGCAATTGCCATTGCATTCTAAAAAAGTTTGTTCTTTATTTTTATCAGAGATTTCCAAAATGCTTATTTAAAGTCAAAGTAAAATATAACCCAAATGCCCATGGATAAAGTCAATAATGTTGTCAAAGATATTAAAGCATAATATCAATGTACTAAACAAAAAGGATTATTTATTAAGAAATGCTAAAATCTTGATTTCCTACATTCTTGTCACTATGTACTCGACACCACCTATAGGAATAAATAATCTTATTCTAAACATATTGATAAAAGTCTTTATTAAACTTATATTGTATTTACAAATGTATATTATAGTGCCTACAGATCATACAATATCCTGATAGATAAAATGATAATTACTATTAAAAAAATGCTATGATAACAGAAATCGGATAAATCATCCATGAAAATTAACGTCTATTGATATTTGAAGCTTCATATGCTTATTATACATTAATGGGATTTAAACCACAGGATAATTATATTATGCAATAATCACTTAACATGAATTAACATGCCTAAAAATACTCTTCTGATAAAATCAATAACTGATAATCCAATGGTCTAAATTTCAAACATTGCTTTTGTATTATTGTTGCACCACAGCTTTTGGATATTTGTGAATAATATGTGGATTTCATTACAAAATCTAAAGTGCAATAGGACTTTGAATAACAAGTATTTCACCATTATTGCAAATTGTTGTTTGCTATTAAGCCTTTATTATATGTGTATTTGAAGGGTCACTTACTGTGTGTTTGTTTGTTAAAGAACAAATGATTAAACATATATATAATCAGTAGAAAATCATAATTAGTTAAAATTATAAAGAACCATTAATTAAATTTTATCCAAATAACTTGCTTAGATTCTTAATACTTTTCCAGTAACAAACAATAAATAAGGATTCCTCGTAAACTTTATACTTCTTTAAGAAAATTAATGTAAATGCATATTTTCCCCTTGTTTTGAAATAAGTACAAACATGTATGCAACCACTATACATTAAATTCTATTTTATAGTCTATCTTTAATTTTACTTGCTCATTATTATTATTTGATGTAAATAAATTGTCATTATTATTTTATTAAATTACAAGTACTGAATTTCTGGCTGCAGAAAGGGCTTTGCTATTAACTGAAAGGAGACCCTTCGATTCCTTTTGGAGGCCTTAAAGGAACCGAGCAGGGCAAATTCCTAATGTCCATTCCATACGTTCTTGTCATTGCAGCTGTTATTACTATGTGATTATTCATATAGTATAAGAACATGGATGAGCTGCTCACCAACATGCATTAGCCAGCATGGTGAGTTTATTGGCTTTTTAACTCAGAGTTTAAGATCAAGAAACACCATGGTCTTTCTTCTCAGTTGCCTGATAAGGCAGAATGAATGTTTGTGTAAATGATAACATTGTGACAGACAAAAATAAATCATGGCCTTATTCCCAGGAGGCTGTAAAGTCACCAACCAAGGCAGCGGTTGGTGGACGAAGGCAGATGGTGCTAAGAATCCCCTGATTGCAAACCCAGGCTGCCATTTGATGACGACTTTTTATTTAGGTACTTACAACTGCAGATCACTTTCAAGTGAAGGAAGATTGCAAAAATTAGAAGAACTGTCTTATATTAAATGGGACTTTATTGGACTTTGTGAAGTTAAAAAAAAAAGGTGAAGAGACAATTGATTTAAAAAGTGGACATGTACTCTATTATAAAGGCACAAATATTGGAAATACAAGTGGAGGAGGATTCATTATAAATAAAGAAGTGGATTGGTAGACAAATAAAAGATGAAAATGCTGTAGGTAATTTTTGTTATGGTAATAGAAATGAGAGAGGACATAGACTTGTGGAGTTTGCAGAAAAAAAAAAACTTTATATTATGAATTCTTTTTTTGAAAAAAATGCTAAAAGGAAATGGACATGGAAGCATCCAAATAAAGGTACTGCAGAATTGGATTATATTTTGACTAAAAGAAAATACATATTCCAAGATTGTAATGTTCTTAATAAATTTAACACAGGAAGTGGTCATCGATTAGTAAGATGTAAGATACGTTTTAATGCAAACTAGAGAGACAAAAATTATTAAGAAAAACAATATTTACAGTTGATATTCCTAATCTTCAGAAACATTCTAATGAATTTAATTTAGAACTTACAAATTGGTTTCAAGTATTAGTAGATTTTGAACATGATTCAGATTTGAATGAAATTAATATGAAAATAACTGATACATTTTTAAAAACTGCAACAAAGATAGCTGGTAGAAAAAAGCAGCAATTGACCAATAAAATTTCTACTGAGACTAGAGAATTTATGAAGAAAAGAAGGAATATGAAGATATATAAAAATGCATTAAAAAGAACTGAATATCTTGAATTTATAAAACGGTGCGGAAAAGAGTTGAAAATGATATAAGAAAGTATAAGTGAACTAGCAAGGAAAGCTGTAGAAGAAAATAAAAGTCTCAAGAATGTAAAACAACATTTTGGTATTGGTAGGAAATTTATATCTGCAATAAGAAAAAAAGATGGAATTATTACTAAAAAGAGAGATGACATCATGAAATGGGTAGAAAACTTTTATCAAGAATTATATAGTACCTCTTATATCTATTACATCTTCTGAAATGTCCAGAATTTTAAATGAAGAAGTGAGACATGCAATTAAATATATGAAGAAAGGAAAGACTCCAGGTAATGATGGAATTACAATTGATATATTAAAGGAAGCAGGTGAAGAAATAGAAAATTTTTAGTAAAGTTATATACCAAATGTCTAAATGATAAAGATGTACCCGATGATTGGAAGAATGCAGTATTAATATTAATATTTAAGAAAGGTGATAAAGAAGATATTAGAAATTACAGACCTATCAGCCTTTTATCAGTTTTATACAAAATTTTTACCAAGATAACTACAACTTGTCTACAGAGAACATTGAATTTCCATCAACCAATAAAACAAACTGGATTTAAAAGTGGTTTTAGTACAGTAGATCATATCCAGGTATTGAGAGAAGTTATAGAAAGGACAAATGAATATGAGGTGCCATTATGTTTTGGATTTGTAGATTATGAAAAGGCATTTGATTCTTCTATAAACATTTCTTCAGTGACTAAAGTATTGGATCTTCAAGGTATAGATCCAGGATATTGTCATATTTTAAAAAAATATTTATAAAAATGCAACAGCAACAATTAGATTACATAATGATGCCGGGAAAGTCAACATTGAGAAGAGTGCAAGACAGGGCGACTCTTTATCTCCAAAGCTTTTTACAGCAGCACTGCATTAAAATGGGAAGCTAAAGGAGTGAATGTAAATGGAGATTATTTAAGTCATCTAGATTTTGCAGATGTAGTTGTTTTTGCAAATAATGCTTTAGAGCTGCAGGAAATGTTGCAGGAGTTATCAGATGAAAGTAGGACTAAAGATAAATGTTAAAAAGACTAAAGTAATGTTTAATGGATTTTCCCAAAATATGAAAATAAAGATTGATTATGATGAGTTAGAAGAAGTTAACAGTTACAAATACCTTGGTCAGATTATTAATACAGATGGAAACATAATGGATGAAATTAATCATAGATTTAAACTTGGTAAATAACTTGAAACTAAAAGGAAATATACCTATGTGTTTGAAAAGGAAGATTTTTAACAAATGTGTTTTACCAGTTCTTACTTATGGATCTGAGATTTGGACACTTAATAAAGAAAAAAAAGATTTCAGACCACTCAAAGAAGTATGGAGAGATGCATGTTGGGAGTAACAAGAAGAGATCTAAAATGCAATGTATGGGTAAGAGAACAAACAGGTGTTACTGACCTCATTGAAAAAATTAAAAGATTGAAGTAGAGCTGGGCTGGACATATTGCTAGAAGAGATGATAATAAATGGACAATTGAAATCTTGAACTGGATTCCAAGAGATTGTAAAAGACCCAGAAAGAGACCACATGTTAGATAGATGAATGAAATAAGAAAGTGTGCAGGGGTGATGTGCAGAAGCTAAAGATCGGAGAAGATGAATTGAACTGGGAGAGACCTTCATCCTGCAGTGGATTGGTAATGGATGATGATGATGGTAACTGAATTTCTTTTTCTTCAATTATTTAAGGGCAATAACCATAATTAGTATTCAAAAAGAGATAAATGACATTTAACTAGCAAATAATTTAAACATTATTTCATATTAATTTTATCTAATTAATATTATTTAAATTCTTACCTTTGCATTCCTTATTATTTCATTCTATTTTAAATTGTATTGGTATGGATTAAGGATTTAAAACCAGGGCACATACATAATTCTTTATTTAATTCACTTTAATCTTTTTTTTTACTTTATGAATTTTAAATTCCATTAGATTTAGTACAGTCTCTGCCTCTTGGATACTATACATTGTAATTTTGTTACCTCAACTTTAAAGAGTGATCAAAGAGTTTTTTTCGCTCATTTAATTTAATTTTATTTATGCAATCAATTGATGCCTTAATTTGAGTACATAGTAAAATAGTACAGCCAAATAAATATAACATAAGAGATTACATTCAACTTTAGCACAGATATAGGCACACACACCTTAGATATAAGAGAATTTATTTAGGTTTAAATAAAAATGTTCTTTTTTTTTTTGTAATTTTTTTTTTTTTTAAAGTTATTTTATTTGTAGTACAGAAAATAAATAAGTTTTCTTTTCTTCATGTATGAATTTAATTTTTTATTAAAATAAAAATATTTATTTAAAAAAAAATAATTAAATAAGTAATTTCAAGTAAAAAAAACTAAAGGATATTGAATTACGCGGTTTTCATAAAATAAATTGAAAATCAAAGATAAAATTTATAATATATTTTTATGTTATCACAATTAATTACTCTTAAAATAATTCATCTTTAATCTGTAATTACACATTATATTCCTTAGGCACTGACATAACTTGCATGCAAACAAGATATTAAATTTTATTCTTCTTGTTAGTAATCAAACACTCTGAGTTTCCATCTACTTTGATACATTCGCTTTTCTTCTTGAATTTTTCTTTTCTTACCAGGCATGGTTGTTTGATCATAAACAGTAATAAAATTTATTAAGTAGAGGTAGATTACTAAAGACAACATGGAAACAAATCACAATGCACGTCTAATAATTTGGTGAGCAACAGCGATACAATCTCTATAGCTGAACAAAAGAACAACGCTAATCATAGAATAAAATACAGTACAAAAATGATATATATGTTAATCAAAAATTATATAAAACAAAATAAACAAAAAAGTTTGTTTTCAAGGAAAACAATTTTAAAACCAATGTTTTTAATTTATTTTTGCAAAATAAGGAATTACAAATAAACGATATCTTTACCCAAATTTTGTAGTTATATTCTAAATTCTAGCCCATACATCCAAGTCATTGTGTAGATATGATAAATATATTTTTTTATAATAGCTTAAATTTTAACTTGATGTTTTTCCAATCTTTTTTTTTTGCATTGACTCCATTTTTATTACCCAGTACATTAAACATTATTTGGTATTTTGTCATTATTTTTTAACATGTTATAAATTTGCATCATCCATATAAATTGCTTCTGTTTTTATTAGTTTATATTAAGCAATAAAATTTTTAATTACATTCACCTTTTTTCTGTTATATTTTTTTTAAACATCAATATTTTTTTATTTAATTTTATCGATTAACATCAAATAAAATATTCATCTAATATTTGAAAAATACTTAAGAATATAGTGAAATAAAATATTTAACACACATTCAATCTAAATTATTTTATTTTTTCACAAGTAAAATATAAATCTATAGACGATAAATCTAGTGGCATTTTCTGGATATTGTTACTGGTTACACCTGCAGACTCTCCTCAGTTGATCATTACAATATATATACTATATCAATTTTTATATCAGTTCCAGTTGAACAAATCAATGTAAATTTTTACATCTATTGCCATAACACAATGAAATAAATGTAATATAACAACACAAATAACGTTTGTGAATCTTTATATGTATAATAACATTTCATGACTTATTCATCCTCAGAATAGATTGCCAAGTTAAACTGTATTTCTTAACTACATGAACAAAAGAGCACCTTAGCTGGACTCATCCTACTATTTTAAATCTTATTCATTGAAGCCCAAAACAAAATTTGGCTAAAAGAGCAGGTTTCTTTAGTTAACAAAAAAATTTTTTTTGTGAAAGCAACTATATAGAAAAATAATCAACAACTGCATCATTCTTTGAAGGAAATAATAAGGAAAACAATGTATTTAAAAAAAAAATTCCTTGACCAATAATAACCTTTTAAGAAAAAGTTTCATTTTTGCAAGTAAATTAAATTTCTTATTCCTTATGTGCTATTAGTCGATTTAATTTTTCTGTTTTCCTTTAATAAAATTTTTGTTATATTGCTGCTCAATATCAGAAATAAGAATAGAATTTCAGGTGAGAAGATAACTGCTGCCTGTTTTTGCTTTTGAAAATTTACTTACAATTTTTCTTAAAAGAATATTACATAAGGTATTTAGATGATTATTAATACCGAAAAAAAGTTCCAAGCATAAAGTAATATGCTGAAGGATAGCAACAATTATGTTGAAGCATGTGAATAATTCCAGTTATAAAAGCAAATTAATTTTGTGACATTACACACAGATTCAGAAATTTTGCAATTATCAAAATGCTAATACCAAAATTTGAAAATTATCCAATAACTTAAAATTAAATCAGATAGGTATTTATATTCAATACTATTAAGACTACTCAAATAACATATAATCTCTTAAACATGAAGGTAAATGAATAGGTTTTTACAACAAAAATAGAGCCATGTATTAAAAAATAATCAGATATATAAGTCTGAAAATATCATTACTAGAATAAACGGAAATTCTAAGGAATATCAGAAAAAGTCAGGTAAATCTTATTAATGATGTCAAAGCCTTTTATTATTGTAATCATATTAAATTACTAAATAACATTAAGAACAGGAAATGACAAAATGTGTATTTTAAAATAATTTTTGTAATGGACTAAAATTTACAAAATGAAGCAGGCCAGATTCATATTGCCAAAGAAATTATGAGCCTGCATACTTCTAAATATAGTACATTGATAATCAAAGTGAAAGATAGTTATAGATAGCAAAGATTAACATTTTTCAAATATGTTTATGAAAATATAAAGACATTTTTTTTATAGAGAGTGAAAAAATGGAGCTATAGAAAAATATATATAAAAAAGCAACAAATAATGACTTTAAAACTGTTAAAGAAAATTAAAAAGTAATAAACATGTTGTACTTGTCTAAATGATTCATTAGTTTCAAATGATATACTAATAAAAAGCATATACAGACACTTGGTAACAAAGTAATGTAATAATTTACAAGATTTTCAAATGGAAAAAAATATTTTTACAAACAAAATTCAGTACTGTTCAAACTATTATATTTTCTGTAACTGCTTAAAGAGAAATGTTTGAACAATTTAAAAAAAAAAAACATTAATGCCTAAGAATTGAAATATTGATAAATATAAAACAATGCAAAAAGAAAAAAAAAAGAACAGATCCTTACCAGCTTATGATAAATTTATACATTAATCACAAATCATCAGACTGAAGATGTTTTATTTCAAATATAATTTGAGACAACCAAATTCATTAGAACTCGCAACAAAATAAATGAGATCAACCACCATAATAAAAAATGTCATTGAAAAGCCTTAACATCCAAAGAAGCAGATGTAAAAATACTATCTATATTGATTTAACAGCAATCAATCTAATTTAAATAAAAATATATTTACTATTTTAAAAGGCTTAATTATTTCTAACTGGAATAGATGTGAAGTAAGCAATAGAAGATTAACACTACCATTTGGAAAAAAATAAAATAAAATTGCAGAATATAAAATACTAGCTAATTCAAATTACTAGCATATTATGTAACAGCATTTTCATCTACAATTATTACTGTAATAAACTAAAGATCAGCATTTCAAGCTAATGTACATGGCGCTTTTTTAAGAATGTTAATAATAAATGAATACTTTCATTTCCAACACAAAATAAAGTCTTTGCGAAAGCGCATGTACATTAGCTTGAAATGCTGATCTTTAGTTTATTACAATTTATATACATCGCGCTATATAAATAAATATCTCATTTAAATAATTACTGTAGTTAATTTATTTTTTACAAAATAAAAATAAATAATTTATGACTAAATGGCTTTCTTATTTACGAGTGAGAAAACTATGATCAGCTATGATTTTTATTTTAAATATATCTTTAATACAAACGATTTATGAGAAATAAATAACTGAGTGTAATAGCTCAGGATAGAGTGTAATGAAAAGTTGCGATAAGGTAATGCAGTGAAAATTCTTCAAACGGAAAGTTTGTGGAGAAGAGATTAACATATTTCATAAGATGCCAGAATAATTAAATTAAAGAAAATGTATGATATAAGTGCTACAAAATATGATTTATATAATCATTGCAAAACTTATCTTTTACTTTTTGTCTTTCTTTGTCTCTCTTTTATTTAATGAATTAGTATGAGCATATTTATCAAAAAGAGTAATTTAATTCAAATACAGATTTTTATAAAATTAAATTTTTAATGTTTATAATCTAAACAATACTACAGTAAATTAAGAAAAGCAATTAAAAAAGGTAAAAACTAACCATAAAATTTTTTCTCTAACCTTAATATTGGATTCATATACCATGATTGCTCAGGAACTTGTCGAGGAATTTGATTGGTTCGAACTGGATGCTCATATGGCTAATATTAATTAAACAACATAATAGATATATTAAAAACATTATTTCATTAAATAAATAAAAAAATATTTATGATTAAAAATCCAAGAGAATTCATGTATTGAAAATTCATAAATCTATAATAATATAAAGGCTACAACATAATTGCAAAAATTATCTAACAATAAAAAGACATTAATGACGTTGCTAAATAGGAATATAACTGCAAATATATAAATACATAATGTACAAGCACTGAAAGTAATTAACTGAGTTTTGATCCAGGAACCTTTAGCTCTCAAGGCCGTCAATGTATCTTACATTAACTATGTCATTATTCTGTTTAATCTTATAATTATTAAAATAAATATGAATAACTTCACATTTTAGAGGAATGAAATTAATACGTGTATCATTAATTGTCAGCCAGTTTCTAAAAATAAAAATGTTAATGGAACATTATCATATAAACTGTGAAAAAGAAAATTATATTCAATAATATCATCTTTCATTCTAATGGCGTTTCTTAATACAAGTGATTCTGTGGTAATATTATTCTTATATAAATAAATCTGCACTCAGCAAAACATATAAGATAAAGTTTACAAAAAGCATGCAAAATACATAACACTCTTCAAAGGTAATTAATAAATTAATTTAAAACTATAAGCATGGGGTGGGGTATATAGCATTCATTAGCAGCCAATTAACATTTGGTAATTCTGATTAACACCGAATAAAAAAAAACAATTCATTTTAAGAGTGAAAAAAAAAAAAAAAGACAGGCAGAAATATTTTATCATTCACTAGCATCAAAATAAACTTTATTAATTACAGAATTATTAATTTTAAAGCATCTACTATTTTAAATACTATAAGAAATATGACATTTCGAATAATATACACTAAAATGTTTTCAATACAGAAACAATCAATTATGATCATTAAAAGACACACTCAATTACATAAATGCAGCTGATTTTCCAGTTAATTTTCTATACAATAATAATGAAATCTCCAGTGAAGACCAAAGTTGATCAATTTAAGCAGGATTTTCCTAATCTGATTGTTCAAAAAAGAGTAACAATTATATCATTAAACTATTGTATTATTTCAGTTTCACGTCAATACCACCAGAATAAGAATGTCTTTTTAATCTGATATTAGATTGATTTATAAATAACAGTAATCTTATTAATTTTTTTTAAAAAAAAAACAACAAATTAGTTTCATGCAAAAATAATTATATACACATAAAAATACATAGATGTATCACATTACTCTAGAAATAATTAGTCAAGTAACAATATTCCTAGTTATACATCTTAATGATGTAAATGACTCATTAAAATTTAACTTTAAATATTGAGAAATTAGAATCAATGGCATTAATAGGATAGTAAGCAATGATAACGTGTCACTGGTGAAGATTAAATGTTATTGGCTTTTCACAATAATTGTAGCTTAGTTATTCCTACCTGTGGATATAAAACACTATCTATAATATGTCGAGGACAATCAACCCAACTTTTATCCATTCTGATATTCTTAGCCCAATACAATTTAAATGAAAAAATGCTAAACATTCTTAAACCAATACATTTTTAAGTAAATAGAATGGGAATATAATACAAACTATGTAAAAGTCAAATATTAATATTTTCTTTGATTTTATTTTATCAGTATTGGGAAATACTTATGCTTATTTTAATTAGTATAAAATAATTTTTGTATAGCTAATACTTCATGCCAGCTAGCTTGAATAGCATTTCAGATTTTTAGTCTAATAATTATTAAATCTAAAAGCTGTATGAAATTCATAAACAATGAAACTGCAATATGCACTCTACCAATACATAATACATTAATTACAAAATTATACAAAAAAAAAAAGAAATAAAAGCATTATAATTTGTTAATTTAGTCAATATTATGAGTCTCTCTCTATATATATATATATTATAGCAGCAGCTATTATTTCGTATTGTAGTGTATTCACTAAATGTAACACAATTTCGTTTATTAAGTACATTTTTTTATGATAAATAATAGGCACTCTTTCTTCACTTTTTTTTTAGTTCCAAAAATTTAATGTTAGTACTTTAACTATAATTTTAAAAAAATCATAAAATATTTACTATAAGCAATAAAACAAAAGTTATCCATTTGAAGTGAAAAAAAAAACAAACATGATCACAAAAGGGGACTATATTCTCAATGAAAAGGAATCATTCATTAAAGAAATAATGAAAAGAGAAAAGCAAATTCATGCCAAGTTTGAGTTCCTGAAATGACTAAAATTATAATGATATTAAAAGATAATTTTTCAGTTAGATATTGAATTTATGGATAAAAGATACTGGCAAAACAATTCTATAAAAATTATTATACTGCATAAAAAATCTTAAAATCTATATAAAGATTCTGAGATTTCATTGTCCATTTTATTTTTGAAAAAATAGATACTATGTACAATAAGTTTATTCTTAAGTGAATGTGAATAAATGAACACATATGCAGTAAAAATATATGAAATGTACTCACTCAATTCATCATTAATAATTATGTTATTTTTTAATTTTGTTTATATTACTATATAATCTTAACTTGTATATATATATATATGCCAAACATGTAAAATAAGCATCTGTGTTATATATGTGTGTGTGTGTAGGTGTTGAAAAGTACTATAATATAACACAGTAAAAAGGGACTTGGAATAAAATATAATAGATATGACTCCACTATAGTTTCAATTTCTAAAATATGAGATTCAAAACTTAATAAGTTTTAAGCATTTTTTTTAATTAAATTATCATTTAATGTAATCTAATGCAGTCATGACATCAAAAAAACAAAAAAAACATTGAAGACAGATATATAATTACATTTGCTCAATATGTAAACAACAATATTTCCCAATATATTGTATCAGACAGTCTTAAACATCCGGCACAAAATGGCTACAAGCATAGTTGCAGTCTGAACAAATGTATATAAAATAATAAAAGGATTGGTCTGTGCAAGTATATTTTCTCTTCCCTTACGCACATAATATATTTTAAAGAAGAAAAAAAAAGGTGATGATATGCTTTATAAATGTACAATCGCGTACACCAAATTAAAATATATATTTTTTTGTTTTATTTTATATTGTCAAACTTTTATGTATTTTTTTTTGTTGCGTGTTGAATATATTTTTTTTTTTTACAAAAACTTAAAAAAAAAAACAATTTTAACTTTTACAACACTTATACATTTTAATCTTTATAAATTCTTTTTTTTTTTAGAATTTAGTTTTCATTACCGAAATGTAGAAACGCATTAGTGGCCATTCGGCTTGACACCTGCAGAACGGTAATTAATTAAAGCAATATGGGATAGGAATTTAAACCCCTAATGGTCTGAGTAATTCTCAAATTAATTTAAAAGATAAAAATCTTTGTTAAAACAATAATATATATATTTTAATCAAACTGAATAAAAGAGAAAAATAAAAGATAAAAATAAATTTAGCTATGTCTATTGTTTAAACACAAGCAATTAAAAAGAAATGTTAGTAATTGAATAGAAAAAAATGTAAAAGCAATAAGTTTGTAGAGAGGAGATAAAATACACCCTATAATGGGGGGGGGGGGGATATATAAATGCTGATCAGGTGAGATTAAGGGATTATTATCTGACTTCTTCTGAGGAGTACTGGCCAAAAAAAAATGGGAGATTAATCTAATTCATTCGGGCCAAGCAGAAAGTTTTGAAAAATAATTTTTCAAGGAGAGTAATAGTAAGCAGTAGTTCTGGCCAAGCAAAGAAAGTGGAAAGAGTAATAGTAAGCCATAAGTTCTGGGAAAGCGGAGGAATTACAAGAAATTGTAGCAAGCTGCAGTTATATAAAATCCGAAGGAATAAAATAGCAGATGAAAATTTAAAGTGAATATGAAAATGTAACGAGGAAAGAGATACGACGGAGAAAAATTCCAAAATATTTAAACTGAAATAATATAATAATTTCAGTGATACCAACAACTTTAACCAGAACATTCTTGCATTAAAGAACAAAAGAAGTTAAAACGTGGCACGAAAGAATAAAAGAAAGTAGCTGAAATCTAAGTTAAATCTAAATCGAAGCTTAATATCACTGGAAGAATGAAATCAAGATTTATTCATATCGCACAAACAAGTATGGAGTAGAAGACCCAATTCGGTACATTCACACTGCTCAAATCCGATGTAGCCACCAAATTATGTGACTTTCCGCTCCTGTAAAGTATAGCTGTTCATGAACAATTTTGCCAACCCTCCATGGAAACTACACCTGCTCGGCAGATTATATGTCTCCTTCAAAAACCTCTAGCCTGGAGAAGAACAAAGCCTTCGGGAAGTATAATCATTTATATATATATTTTATATTCGTTTCTTATTAATGATTTTGTTTTTTATTCTATTTATTCTTTGTGATTGTCGAGTTAACCAATGAATTACATAATCTTTTTGTATATATTTTATTAGTGATTTTTGTCAATTGTGTGCGTGATTCATTGGAGTATTTAACTCATACATGTAAATTTTGGTATTTCAGAAATAACTTAAACCAGGGACATTTATGAGAAGTAGACTTACTCTTAAAGATATATACATGCGATTGGTAAGCATTAGCTTATCCGTTTAATTTAGTTTTGTTTTGTTAAACAGCTATCCGCTACGAGCAGGATCAGAGTATAATTAATAAATTTTCTTTCTTTAAGAGTATATCTTCATTAGAAAAGTAATCAAGCCTACTACCAATATCATATAATGGCCGATGAATGCGTGTATTTCATTCATAAATAACTTTCTTTTATCTATTTAATTCGCCAAGTGCAGGATTCATTAAATTATAATTTGCCACGAGCTCGTTTCCACCCATATACATTTATTCTATCCGGCAAGTGCAGAATTATTTTATATGAATAAAAAATAAATAAGTAAAACAGTTCCCTATTTTCTGTTATCCGCTACATGCAGGATATATTAAGAAACTTTCAATAATAAAACATGATTAATTTGCGGCCAAAATGTTATATTAATTAAGGATGAAGTTTTAATTATATTAATAAAAAAAGAGGGTTGTTTTCTGAAAGACGTACATGCCATGGCCAATGTATGTTGTATTTAAGCATATGATACCCTATTCCACATAAGAATTCAAAGTGTGTAAGCGAAGGAGAAGCTCAGAATATTATATCCCATTTATTAAATCATTTAAGAAATAATAAGTTTGGATTTCAATTAGTATTTTTTGTGTGTTTAATTTTCTTTGTTGTTATTTGTAATTCTATAAAATATAATAAGAGGATTAATAAATATGGAGATATAAATTTTAAAAGTATAGCGTTGTGCTGTATGTTTAATAATTGTCTTATCGTTCAACCTCCTTTATTAACTAATCAACAAACCACTTTCCCGAGATAAAGAGTTGATTGAGCTAGCATGGGATTAATCTTTATCGGCATTAAGAATAATTCATTAGAGCATCCATCTTTTTTTTGATTTTGTTAAGAGAAAGACACTAACCCTTGTATAAATTATGCAGTCATATCCTTCTGGGGAGGGAGCAATCTTTTTCCAGGGGTGGCACGTAAGGGTCCTCCCAGTTAAATGAACCTTTCAAAGGTATGAATGCCTTAATTTCTTCTTCGGATGCCATTTGGTAAAATAATGAATCATGGTGCCTAATTGAATATCTAGAATCATTGCTCAGTTGCATAACATGCATTTCATGTTCAATGCATGTATACAGAAAGTGTAAACGACCGAGGTATGGCTATGTCCGGTACAAAATTAAAATATATATATATTTAGATAAAGAGAAAACCATAAAGATCACTATGGTGCAATAATTATTTTAGCAAATAAAGACAATTTTTATATTAATAATTACACCATTAGAAAGATGAAAATTTTGATAAAAGTTTTCTCATTCATTAAAACTATCAAACTGGTGAAAGAGTTTTTTTTTCAGCTCAAGTTACATACCTTGTATTTCCATTCTTTGCAAAAGTTACACAACTCATATTATCTATCTTTTATCTAAACATCATGCATTTATATATTTAATTTAAGAAATGATAAACTGTAATTAGATCTGATCATTTCATGTTTGTGTTAAAACAACAACTTTATTTTTACTGGGAAAAAAAAATTATGTTTCTTATTCTACATAAATCGACAAGAAAAACTCTATATTAACAAAAATTAGTTTGCACCTAAGGAAATAATATATAATGAGATATGGATAGCCCTACTTTCATAGAACATTTGCTAATAAAAGAACGGATAAATGACTTAATACTAATTTTATGGTTATTAATGTAGTCACAGAAATATCATTTATAACAATTGAACCTGGAAATATAGTACATATTCCTGTTTCACCTAGTGCCAATGTCATCAGCACTAGTCTGGGTTTGAATCCAATCTTTATTAACTGACACCCATCTCATAATAGGTGGTAGTATATTTTAATCAATATTATAATCTTTTATATTTCATTAATCTTATTTTATAATTAAAACTAATCTTTTTATATTAGTTTATTTATTTTATATTTGTAAAAATGTATATTGTGTTTATTTTATCAAATTGAATTGAATCCTAGATATCTATAAAATGTTACAAATATTTCAAATTCTTTATTAAAGTTCATTTTCTTCAATAAATTAGTTGGTAACATTTTATATTTATCTTTTAATCAATGTACACTTGAGAATCAATTATTTAAACAATGTAATATTTTTAAGAAATATTTTGTAAAAGTTTATACCAAATATGTTTGAAAGTCATTGTACCAAATTTTTCTGAATAAAATCTACATTTTGTTAATCTAAACCATAATTAAATAGAATTTGTTAGTACAATGACTGATAAACTTAATATGCTTGTTGTTGTTGTTTTTTTATATTTAGCAAATCAACCCTTGGGGCATGTTCATGCAGAGTTAGAGATTTTCCCTCCAAAGTGGCACCAACCTCACAGAACTGCTGAGAGCTGTTACAATTGGTGGAGGTCAGTGTAGATTTAATCCTTTAGATAAGACCAGAACACATAAATATTGGAAAATTTGATTAGGGATGATGGTTGAGTTTATTAAAGAGAAGTGATTAATCTATATACAAGACATCGTGCCTAAAAGAATGGCTAGCTAAAAGATCGACCGTGCTTCCCGGAGCTCTGTCTCACCAGCTCATCAATGCCATCCAGTGCTGTCAACATCTAGCCAGAGCCTGTCTGTGTCAAGTAAACCTGCTAATACTCTGACTGTAACTGCCTGTCAAGCTGTGAAACATCTTCTAATAGGTATATTATTATAATCTCCAATTTGCTGCAAGCCACTGATTTTATTCCACTTGTTTAAATCAATATTAATTTATATATTTTATATATATGTGTAATGTTTATACGGCTTGGTTTAAAATGCATCTTTTAATTTTATTCAATTTAAAATATCAATTCTTATAAAATTTTACATTATTTTGATGCGGCAAATTAAATTAATTTTTGTCGGTTTGTTTAGATTATTTGACTTACTGAAATGGCCAACTACAAAATTCAATGAGCTATTAACTTTAAATCCTCCCCCTGTTATTTTTTTTAATTTAGGAAATCATTACAAGAAGACTTCCTTCCGTAAATTAATTAATAGAAAGCTCATTTAGTTTTGTACCTCATATATATATTTATTTGAATGATTAAAATTATTTTAAAAGTATCTTACTATTACCTCCAATTTAAAATAGCCCTGTAATTATTTCTGAAAGAATAAATAATTTTAGTAAATCAATTAAGTAAAATTTATCATAGAATTTTATCAGTATATATATTTTATACATATATTTTATTTGTCAGAAAATATTAAAATTATGATTTACAATTTATTAGTTTGATATTTAATGCCAGTTTATGTTAATTAAAGACAAGTCCTATTTTGTAATCTTCTGTGATGAGTGGGGAAAACAATTTTATATTTTTAGTTTTAATTCTTGCCTTTCTTTTTGTAATATAATTTACTATTCATTCATTAATGACCTAACGTTTCTGGGACTTTACATTATATCAGGGAGACAATGATTTTAATCAGGATTTATTATTTTGTTAATGATACACTATCTATCTATATACGTCTAAGGCATTGTGTATTTATAGATACAATCATTTCTTTTTGTTGTTATTCTTGCTTTGCTACAAACCTCTTAGGACCTTCGGAAATTTAACTGACCAGTCCAATCTTTCACACTCCCTCAAAGTAGACATAGTTCATACCAAGGGATCCATTTTCGGGCATTGCCATTTAAAATATGTGTTTGGGAAGTCCAGCACATCAAAATATTTTATTATTATTCAGAGACATGCTTTGGCTAGAAGGCCAACATTTCTCTTATCTACCTGTACATATCAGGAATTTCTTTTAGCAAACCTCATTTATTTTGTTGTAATCTATAATAGCATACTGCCTTCTTCATCATTTTATATCTTTATTTAGCAAACCTGAAATGCTCTCTGCCATGATGGCACGTCCTTTACAAACAAATTTTGTAATTATTTAAATCTGACTGTATAATTGTCAATTATTTATTTAAGAACTATTTTGCTTCCCATACTCATTATACACAAATGATTTTAAATGTAATAGTGTTTTAAATGCCCATCTTTCATATTTTGTAAACAAAGACTACTTATTTTGTACTAAAATCTTTAATAAATTCCTATAATATTGTCATTTAAATAAGCTTTGTTTGTCATCACTCCCAATCTCTAAGGTTAATTACTCTATTTATTTAAATATTTCTTTGATTTAAATTCACTTCTTTGTAATGTTGCCATAAAGAATTATCATTATTACGGTTCAAACCATTAGTAATTGATCGGATCATATCTGTACCGTTCTGCAATCGTCAGAATCCATTAAAACCCATTATTATTTTGAGTCTCTATGTGAACCATGACCTCCAGCTGGGACGGAATAAGACCAAGCACTGCTAGTGTCATCACAAACGTTATCCATTAGTCAGAGAGGCAATAGTTTAGGCAAATAGGTTAGAATTCATCCTTTGTACCTGACATATGTATCTTGTGCAAGGTTGGATTCAAGGTACTTTTGCTTGGATTATTGGTCTTGTTGAATGAATACACGATTTTGACTGGCACACAATGTATAGGTAATGCATGTTGTGTTATCAGTTAGTACAGACAGATTTTTTTATCAGTAATGCAATACATTAGATTTGCTAATTTTAAACTTAGTCTAAAAGTTAAAGGCAATTAGTTCATGAAGAAGTGAAAAGTTATGTTTTTTTTTAACATACTAGTCATTTACAAGATCTAAAAGCTTTAAGTAAAATATAATCATTAAAGTAAAGGCTTGACACTGACTTGAATATACAACTTTTACATAATATATATAATCATAACAATTAATAAAATCCTGTTGAATTATCTGATGATGACAGATATTTAATTGCAAACTTCATTTCTACACTTTCTCAAATTTTATTTTAATTTTTTTTATTTCAGATAGTTGATAGGCAAAATCTTAAAAGTATATATGTTAAGTTTTCTATCCAAAGGGAGGCACCATAATTATGGAATAAAATATTATAACAAAATAACAACAGTTAATCTTCATTAAAAGTAGATTGCTATCCCCTCGAAACAATTGAGATAAATAATAAAACTTCAACAAGTTATTTATATTATTAAGTTGCAAGTAAAAACCATAAAATAATTACTTAGAATTATTCATACTTAGAAAACAATTAGTAATTCTTATCTATTTCTAAAATAATAATTACTAACCTGTTTTCTATAACCAAAATAATAACCTAACATGACTAGTGGCAGAGATATTCCAAACCACATACAAAGAAGAGCAAGCATGGTGGTAAAAGGTACCTAAAAAGAAATTAGCAATAAATTTTCAAAAAAAAAATTTCGAATAAAAGTTAGTAAACAAAACATGGAAAATAAAATAACTTACAGCTCCTGATGAATGTTTTCCCCAAATGAAAAAGTTAAGAAAGAAACCAGTTCCAAACATTATAGCAGGATATAAAGTTGCAGTCTAAGTAATAAATAAAAAGAAAAAATGAATGAAAATTAAAAATCAACTAATTTATTTATTGAAAAATACATATACAGTAAAATTAAACAAAATAATGGGAATACAGAGATAAATTAATAGGAATGCCTGTTTTACTAATATTATATTTTGACATGTTGTGTATAATAGAAATACATATCAGTTTTTAACATTTAAAAAAAAAATAAAACCATAATAAAATGCAAATAATATCTTGTAGAAAGAATACATACAAGTTTTACAAGCCTGTGATAAAAAAAAAAAAAAAGCGGACTTGTCTGAATTTTTATTAAAAGTAATCAAATTTTTGGTGCCCAATTATATAGATTACATTAATGTTTTAAAACTGGCTAAAATCAATTACCAATAGAAATTAATGCGTATTAAGTAACAGTGATGTACCAAAATGAAAAATAGAAGTCAATACTCATCAGACAAATGAAAAAACAATTTCATAGTAACATTTAAGTGTGAGTGGTCATTTCAAAGCTATTTACAATTTTTTCCTGACTATTGAAAAAATTTGTTTATCTCAAAACTTCTTAATATTTCCCATTTAAATATTCCATAATTTTGTTCCAATTTCCTAACTCCCATTTCATTACATATTATCTAAATTACAAATATTTTTGAAATGCTTTTAATAAAGCATCACCAATAAAACTAAACTCAAAATAATTGTTTATACTAATTATTACTCCCGAACAGTAAATTATTTCCTCATAATTCAGAGAATGTTTACTATGATATCATTTCAAGAATGTTATGGGAAAAAAATTTTACCATTTAGAAATAGCATTATTTTTTTAATATATCTGATAAAAAAATAATTCTAAAAATAAATGAAAAAAAAAAAAAAAAGATATAAAATAATATTCATTCTATGTCATATTAAAAAGCAAGTCATATCAATCATATTCAGCCCTATTTTCTAGTCTCCTATTTATAGCAATAGATTTACATACATCTTAATAATCTGATAATCTTCTCTTGCTATTTGTGTCTTATAGATTAAGTTTGTTCAGTTCTATATTTTCTCTGTCAAAGTCTCAACCTTCAAGTACATATGTAATCCTAATTCTTATATTTTAGATCTTAATAATACATGCACAGTTTACAAGCAAGCCAACAAAATTTATTAATAATTTTAAAACTTGTGTATGGCATAAAAAGAGATATGCAATGTTATTTTATTTCTATCAAGCAGTAGTTCGCCGATGAATCGGTAAGACATTTTAATAGTTGAGATGATTATTTTGTGGACATGAGCAAAGTTTAGTATCCTGTATATATTTGACTTCTGGTGTCTGTTCCCATATTCATATAATTGATTGCTGAATACTAAGTAATAATTGTCACTATCATATTACTTGTTAGTAAAGTTTAGTTATACTTTAATGCTCTCAATAGCATAATATAGATGGGTATTATGAATAACAGTAACTAGACATATCAGTGTATCAAAACTGTTAATAAATTTAAAGGGAATATATCTTGTTTTATATTGTTTCTGAAATATATATGTTTTCAATTATTTATTATTTTAGTAAGTTGTAAATAGTGTAAAGAAAGCTTGTTATTTTGAAAATATATTTGGTCATCTATGGTCTTGCTAATCACCATCCACTGTATTGTTGTTACTGCTATCACCACATTATCTTATTGTCTTAAAGTCATCATCAATCAATACAGTATATTTTATTATGCATTAACATATCAAAATGATTTTGGTAAGCTCTTACATTTAAAGTACATCTAGAATTTATGGCTTATTGATCAGAACACTGTTGATCTTAAGCCCATGTATTATTTTAAATAATATTTTAAAGATGCAACATTTAGCTTTGGATAACTTGTTCATCTGAATCATTAGACACATCATTCATTGATCTTGATCACATTGTCCATAGTTATTTATTAAAAGATGGTTTATAAATTATTGTGTTTGCTTTATTAAGAATTTATTTGTACTTCATAAAGCTTAAAGTTCATATTATGGTTAGTATTTGGGGTTGCCAAATATTCTTTATTAATTCTATTTTGTTTTATGAATTGTTTTTATTTGTTATATTTGGGTAGTGGCAAAATTCCTCTCACTGACCCAAGTATATCTTTTAAAATAGTAATATTCAAGTTATTTGAACCCTGAGAAAGTAAATTACTAGTTGGTAGTCATAATTTTCAATTTATGCTAATTTTTATGTCTAAAGTTTTTTATTATTTGCTTTGATGTGACTTATGTTTATCTTCACAGTTTTACTGATTCAACATAACTTTAAGATGTAAATTTCTTCTCTAGTTTTTAAAACTTATAATTTATTTTTAACTTCATGGTTAAATATTCTGGTTTAGTCAAGAATTCACTTTGTTTTATCTTATCTTACTGTCATTTAACACAATATTAGTTTTATAGTTCAGAATCTCATTCTTCATCATCAACATTGTTTTCATATTTCATCTGGATTTTTCTTTTATTTCTTCATCCTCATTTTACCTTAATTCATTATTATAATTGATTCATCCTTCATTGGCTCCTTATCTATCATCATCTTAATCATTCATCACCCTAACACATTTTCTTTCTCTTCTCCTCACTCTTAAGCTCGTTCATTTAGTCATCTACATCCCAATTCATTTATCACCTAATTCATAATTCGAATTCCATATTCATTTCATAGACCTGGTTATTAACTATTTACTGGTTTTGCAAATATTAAATTTATCTAATGATATTTTGCTTACGGATTTTAAAACTAATTTAACCAATATCAATATTAGAAGTTATTATCTTCATGGACCTTTTGTGACCTTCCTTAGATTTACCAACTCATGCTAGCCTAGTTAGTTTTAAGAAAATAATTTTTTTTCATATACATGTTCTTATTATCTGTATAGAGATGGTTACAATATATATTCTCTCTACTTATTTCAAAAATTACATTTTAATTTTAATAGTTTCTTTCACAATTTAATATTACTTTATAAATAAATTAGCTATTTCCATTAAAGTCCTACTTAATTATTTTCTATTTTTTGCCATTTCATCCATTCCAATCTATCTAATTATAAAAATATTTGACAGTTCTTATGAACCATCAATACAATTCTACTGTATATTTTAAATTAAATATAGCTTAATGTATATGTAAACAAAGAGAATAAATCATTCTCCCCCAGG
This sequence comes from Epiperipatus broadwayi, assembly GCA_028023455.1. NCBI lineage: Eukaryota > Metazoa > Onychophora > Udeonychophora > Euonychophora > Peripatidae > Epiperipatus > Epiperipatus broadwayi. The sequence continues at coordinate 2,307,621 of JAQFVV010012397.1, read as the reverse complement.
TTATGACTTAAAAGCAATCTAAATATTGAACAAAAAATCAATAATAGAATGAATTCACCTATTCTTGATCACTCTGATGTTTGTAAGCACGTTTTTGTCAACTTTGTGGGTAATTCAATTAATTTATCAATCAGATGGAATATGGCATTTAAGAAATATTAAACTCATTTACTCCCTTCATTTACATATACATTGGGCTATGTTTAATTTAAAATTTACATTTTAAATCTTGTTTAATTATTACAATCAAGATGCTAAAAGTGAGATGCTATCTCCAGGACTTGAATAATTAATTATGAGTTTAATAAATAATTCTTAAGCGCCATATTGCATCTGGTTGATAAATTAATTTCACTCTGAATTATCAACAATGTTGACAAAGTTATTCTTGATTATTTTGGTTCAACATCTAGAGTGCTTTTAAATCATAACCTGATGAAGTGTGATTTACTCCCTTTGTTTATATATAATTGAGCTATGCTTAATTTAAAATTTAAATATTGTTTAATTATTACAATCAAGATGTTAAAAGTGAGATGCTGTCTCCAGCCTTGTATAATTAATTAATAATTCTTAAGTCTCATATTCCATCTAATTGATAAATTAATTTCAATCTGAATTACCATCAATGTTGAGAAAAATATGCTTATAAAAACCAGTTACCAAGAATAGGTGGATTCATTCTATTCTTGATTTTTTGTTCAACATTTAGAGAGCTTTTAAACCATAATCTGGGGAAAAAGTAATTCTACTATATATATATATATATTTAATATCTATTTTATATTCCAATATTTTTGGTTTCAATATTATCTATCCAACTATTCTTTTTATATATTTGTCTCAAAAGCTTTCAAATATTTCACCTGCTAATATTCCATAATTTTTTTCATAATAAAATAAAATTGCTTAATTGCAAATTATTTAAATTATAAGCATTTCTGAGATATTAATAAATCAATACGGATAAAATTAAATTCAAATAATTGTTATATGAAGTACTCTCAATCAGTATATTATTTCCTCATAATTCAGAGAACATTTACCATGACATCATTTCAAGAGTTATGAAAATTTATTTTATCATTCAGGAACAGTATTATTCTTTTAACACACCCAATAAAAAGAATAGTGCTAAAAAACAAACAAATAAAAGATATAAAATAGTTTTCATTCTATGGCATATTGAAAAGAAGTCTTATCAATAACAATCAGCCCTATTTTCTGTTCTTTTATTTGTAGCAATTGATTTCCATATTGATAATCTAACAATCTCGTCCTATCATTTGTTTCTTAGACATAAAAATTTATTCTATCCAATATTTTCTCTATTAAACTCCGAATCTTCAACCACATGTTTAATCCTAAATCTTACTTTTTTAATAATACATGCATAGATATATTTTCTCCAATTATTTCAAGAATTATATTTTAATCACATTATTTCTATCATAATTTTAATATCATTGATCCAAACATTGTTATTTGCATTAAAACCCTATTTAGTCATTTTGCTATTCTACATTGACACCTTTTTTGTAATTTTCTCCATTCCAATCTATCTAGTAAAAATATTTGACAGTTTTAATGATCAATACAATTTTGCTTAATGTGTATTTCATTTCATTCCAACATTTTTTGTTTCGATATTATCTGTTCAATTTTTCATCTTTTAATATTCCAGTTATTTTCCAACAACAACAAAAAAAAAATTTCATTACAAATTATTTAAGTTACAAGTTGTTTTGAAATGTTAGTAATAAATCATCACTAATAAAATTAAAGTCAAAATAATCTCTTGATCAGTATATTATTTCCTCATAATTCAGAGAACGTTTACCATGACATCATTTCAAGAGCATAATGGAAAGCATTTTATCTTTCAGGAATGATATTATACTTTAATACACCTGATAAAAAGAGAACTGAAAGACAAATTGAAGAAACAAATGATACAAAATAGTATGCATTATATGACATAATGAAAAGCAAATGTTACCAATCACATTCAACCCTATTTTCTGACCTTCTATTTATAGCAATAGATTTACATGTACCTTTAGTGATAATCTAAAAATCTTCTCTTGTTATTTGTTTCTTATAGAGTTATCAAGAATTATATTTTAATCATATTATTTCTATCATAATTTTAATACCACTAATCCAAACATAGTTATTTCCACTAAAATCCTATTTAGTCATTTTGCTATTCTACATTGACACCTTTTTTGTAATTTCCTCAATTTCAATCTATCTAGTAAAAATATTTGACAGTTTTAATGATCAGTACAATTTTGCTTAATGTGTATTTTACCTCATTCCAACATTTTTTGTTTCAATATTATCTGTTCAATTTTTCATCCTTTAATATTTCATTGTTATTTTCCACAAAAAAAAAAAAATCATTACAAATTATTTAAGTTACAACTATTTTTGAAATGTTAGTAATAAATCATCACTAATAAAATTAAAGTCAAAATAATCTCTTGATCAGTATATTATTTCCTCATAATTCAGAGAACGTTTACCATGACATCATTTCAAGAGCATAATGGAAAACATTTTATCTTTCAGGAATGATATTATACTTTAATACACCTGATAAAAAGAGAACTGAGACAAATTGAAAAAACAAATGATACAAAATAGTATGCATTATATGACATAATGAAAAACAAGTCTTACCAATCACATTCAACCCTATTTTCTGACATATTTATAGCAATAAATTTACATGCACTTTAGTATCTAACAATCTTCTCTTGTTATTTGTTTCTTATAGATCTAAAAGTTTGTTCAGTATTTTCTTTATTAAACTCTCACTCTTTAATTACACATTTAATCGTAGTTCTTATTTTCTAGATCTTAACAATACAGGCATATATATTACTAATTTCAACAGCCATGTAAATAACTTATACTACTGCTTAAATATGTAACATTTAGGTTTATAATCATTTCACGGAACATTCTCATTCAAATACATTACTCAAAATTATTTTCTTTTTTTTTCTATCTTTTCTATTTTATGTTAAATGCTTCTAATATATATATATATATGATTTATGTAATATACAGGGTATATAAGCACAGACTTTCACACGACCCACCACTCACCACTCTATCTCATATCACTGATACACTTGAACACATATATGTCGAAAAGATAAATAATCACCAAAAACACGCATTTCATGCTAAACCAGCAATCATCAGTTGGTACATATTAGCATCTCTACACATATATAAAATAAGTGCTCAGATATATATTAAGATAGCCAATCTTCATACTTTAATGGACAGGCTTCAATCCACTCCATTCTCCAACTGTCCATACAATTGAAAATCTGATGATGGAATGCTCAAAGGTCACCCTGAGGCTGAGATTCTCATCACACCCATGTTGACCTAAAGTCAATCTGATCCCTCATGTACAGGACATAATCCATTTAATACATATATGAGGGATGGGCAGACATCTCTACTATTAAAGTATGAAGATTGGCTACCTTAATATATACCTGAGCACTTATTTCATATACATGTAGAGATGATAATCTGGACCAACTGATGATTGCTGGTTTAGCATGAAATACGTATATTGGTGATTATTTATCTTTTCGACATATTTGTTTTAAGTGTATCAGTGTGATGAGATAGAGTGTTGGGTCATGTGAATGTCTGTGCTCATATACCCTATATATTACACATATTGATGCAGGTATATAATAAGCCTGTATTTCAGTTATATATTACTTATATAAACTCTGTTCCACAAAAACCATCTTTTAAACTAATCATAAATCTTCTTTATAATTTCCATATTATTGATTCACAAGTAAATTATATTTAACATTAAAAATTTGATTGTCATTTTGCTATCATACATTTACTCCTCCCTCATCCCATCATTTCTTCCATAATCATCTTTAGAAATATTTGACAACTTTTATAATCTATTAATTCAATTCTACTTTGCAACTTCAAAGTATATGTTCAATTACCCCCCCCCCCAAATTAAGTTTGCACACACACACACACACACAATATACATTTAATCCCATTATAGTATTTTTTTTTTTTTGTTCCACAGATGTGGATTCAATAAATTTTTTATCCATTTTTTCCTATATATTTATCATAAAAGTTTACAAATATTTCACTTTTTTAATATTTCACAATTCTATTCCAAAAACAAATAATCTAATACAAACTAATTAGTAGCATTTTTGAAATATTGGTGATAAAGTTCATTAAATCTTAAAAGGATACCAATAATAAAACTCATTACAAAATAACTGTTTATACCAATTACTCTTGATCAGAGTATTATTTCCTCATAATTCAGAGAACGTTTACCATGACATCATTTCAAGAGCATTATGGAAGAGATTTTTTTTTTTTTTTTTTTACACATAAGAGTTGTATTCGTTCTTTAATATAATAGGTAAAAAAAGAATGACTGAAAGAAATATAAAAAAGTTTTACTTGATAAGTTATTATAAATTTTTTTTATTGAAAAAAAAAAAAATTGCTTAAAATAGAAAGTTTGTTACACATTAAAAAAAATATATATACTTTGTTATTAATTCTAAGAGTAAGCATTAATGTAAACAGCTTTCAAATAGCCCATTGCAGAGCAATGGCCTCTCCAAAACCAAGAAGATATGCCTATCATCAATTGTTGCATGATAAAAGTTTGATAAGTTATTAATTCTTATTTTATTCTCTAACTAACAATCACTCAATATTTGATGGTTAGCTGGGTAAAGCTTTGACTAACTATGTAATAAAAAATAAATTTAAAACCCGATTAGAATCTTAAAGTATTAAGGATTCTCTGGCCTGGAATATGTGTAATATGTATGGTAGTAAGATGCACTACTGCTGAACCGTAAGATCCATAAACATTAATGTATATATGTAAATGAACAAATAATAGACATTTATTCTTATCAAGTTATATAAAAATAATCTTCAAATGATTTCATATCTAAGTTGCAACCATTTCAAAAGAATAAGCAAAATTTTTAGATGTTTAGATACAAAATCATTTCAAGGTAATTTTTACAGAGAATGGCAAGAAAAAAATATTATTATTTTGTTCACATATTACTTAATGCAAAAGAAAATCTCATGCACACACTATATTATTATATATATATAAACCTACAAATTCTAATGAATTGAATTATATTTTATAAAATAACTATTATTTAACAAAATGAAATTACACTAACTTGAAATGCTGCTCTTTTCCACTGAACTCCTCGCATTGTCCGATAAAGACGAGCAGAAAAATAACCAGCAACCAAGCTTATAGAAAAAAAAAAAAAACATATAGTATAATGTATATATGCATAAATGAAAATTTGAAATATATCAATGATATGATTCAAAATGTACCCCATAAACATAAACAGGAAAATAGCAGCAGTCATTAGTGCACCACGAGATGCTGGGGATAACATTCCTAACATAGCAAAAACTAAATAAAAAAGCATATTGTTACAAAGTATAATTGAACAAATAAATAACTATTACAAAAAAAAAGAAGAAATTACTATCTTACAAATAGTAATCAGGGACATGCAAAGTATTTGTACACCCGCTCCTGTCAAAGATGCAAATAACATTGTGTGCCTTGGCGGACGAAAAACGTCTCCATGTACTAACTTCCAGCCAGTTTCTTCCATAGTTTCATCCTTTAAATTATTTATGCATATAAAATTAGTTATTACATGACAAACATTAAATCTTTCAGTAAATAATAGCATATATATATATAATAAATTAATTAATATGCCGATTTAGATCCGAGAGCTGATTGATTATATTATTTACACTGAAATGAGAATTATAAACAAATTACATTCTCAGGCCTGAAAAATAGAAGTCTATTTATTTCTATAGGTAGTGAAGATATACTGGATTAAAATTTTGTGTACTATTGTGGTGGGTCATAAAAAAAAAAATCCTTAAAAAATTATATTATCACAGTACACTCAAATTAATGATGTTGAGGATGCACAGATATAAAAGACATGCTCTAATGAAAGTGTTTCTAGTAGTAAACAGCTTATCAATAGAGTAATTTATAGAAAGCCCATGAAATTATATGAATATAACATGGAGCTGGTATGAAAAAAGTGTCTAGATATTAAATGAAAAGCAAATATGATGCCAGATATTTGATAAAAACAAATACTTCTGGTAAATCTTGTACAATCATCTTTCAAATTCATTTCAGAGACTCTTTGTATATTTCAAAAAGTTAGTACAGAGTTAGGAAAATGCTTTAATTTTGATGGTGATTATGGGGATTAACTTTTTTTTTTAATAATTTTATTGACCTTTTGAGCCAGATAAATTTATAAAAAGAATCCTCATAAATAAAAATTGTCAAGCTATTTATTACCTACAAATAACATTTTGAAATGACGAATATATATATATGTGTTTAAATGCATATTAAATAATATTTTGACTTAAAAAAAATCTCTGTGCAAAGTACATTATAATCCAACAATATCATCAATGATATCTCATTCTTTAATAAAACATATAGCATTTCATATTCAAAATAAGTACTATGCAAACTAAATTGATGCACATAAACTAGAATGAAATTAGCAATATCAATATCAATATTTGAATTAAAATAAAATTAGTTAAAATTGTTTTGAAAATAAATTTGCAAATATTTTTATACAACGGACTAGAAGTTGCAAGAAAATGAAATATAATAAATTATTGATTAGCAAACTACATCTACAGTGCAATACTTGTCATCCTATTTTAAGAGATTTCCATTAAAAAAAATTATATTCTAATATTTGGCAGCAAAATATACTTCATTTCATATTTTAAAATACTAGTGCTATTTATTTATAACATGTCTTGTGTAGTAATGATTAGAGCATCTTTGCCTACTACTAGGATGGTGACTGAGGGTTCAAGTCCAGAAATGATTGAAAATTTTTTTTTAATTAATCAATTTAAAACTAATCCAGTAAGTTATCCAATTATTCTTAAATAGTGAACAAACAAAAATTAAAAATCCTTAAAATTCTCAGCATGGTGAATATTGATTTTTTCCCCCCAATATTTTTCTGTGGAGGGGAGGGGGGGATACAGAAATTCAAAATATAAAATGTTTACTTTTATATGCCAGATATAATATTTAAAAATAACAAAGCAGAATTTTAAATTTAAACTACGTTTATTTTTCAATTTGCTTGGAACTAAAAAAAAAACACTAGTAGATTCCATTTAATGCTGGTATAAATTACACTAAATATTTCAGTATTTAAAATGATAGGTAAGACTAAATCAATACCTTTGTTATTTCATTTTCATTATGAGAAAATATTAATGTCATCAAACAAATAATGGATTTTAATAGCCACTTTCTAGAAAGTTTTTCTGCATATATTGAACGGGATGCTTTATCTGCTTCAAAGGCAACCATCACGAAATCAAAACTAACATGTATATTGATAAAGCTTTCAAAGAAAACTGTATTTAAAAGTTTGGTATGTTTTTTTTTTTTTATTTATTAAGAGTATGTGCCATAACATACGTACTCAATTATAAAAACATTTTAATTTTAAAATAAAAGTTTTGATTGCGATAAGTTTCTTTTTATTTTGTTGATTACAATCTATTTTAATAGCTGAGACTTATTTTCTCATTTGCTTAAATTTAATTAATATGTGAAAATAGATAGGAGCCCTGGTTAGATTTTGTTTTTAATTAAAATTATGCGGGAGATAGAGTATTTACCCTGGGCAATACCTTTTAATCAAGATTAAGCAGGAGATAACAATTTGATATAAAAGCTCCTGTTTTTTGACTGTTATTATTCTTTTATATTCACTAATGGTGGACTGTTAATCTATATAACTTTTATATTCGGGGATCATTGAAGTTAGATTTTTGTGACCTGCTAAGAGGAGATATGGCGAATAGTATTTGCAGCTTGCTGTGCTCAGATATAATTGCTTAGCTACTTGCTAACAGAAGAAGTGAATATGCTAAGACATTGGAAACAGTGATCATCCATCCACAATGCAGAAACTACCTATCTTGACAAATCAGATTAACAATATGCTATGCTAAACCTTTTCAAGACAAATCCCGGAGCACCATAACTGCATCACCATGAACATGCCTTAATGCCTTAGTCCAGAACTGATTCCGAATATTGCCGTCATACTCCCAACCCGAAAAATAGAAATCAAAACCCCCGTAATGAACTCTAAAGAGACAAACTGTGCACGCTCTGCTGGAAATCAACCAGACAGAGTATTATGCCTCAAAGGTAATGAACATTTTCATATAATCAGGGCTTAAACCTCTAGCTTAATCTAAAAAGAATGTATAATCATTTAAATCTCATTAATTACTTTACAATCTTGGTTTTTGTTTCCTGCAGACTGAAAATCTTTTGGCTAGCGATTTATAGAGTGTATTGTTCTGTTTTTCTTAAACAGTAGAGATTTTGATTTTCCTATCTTTCAGATTAGTAATACCATAATCTTTTCTTTTTTGTCAGAATCAATCTTGAAGGTTTTAAGCAAGAACTTTCATGAGTGTTTGCGGGCAAATGACACTCCTACAATATTCTGAGGTTTTGTTGGGTTGTAGGAAAAGATTGTTCTGTGAACATTCATTGTATTCTGTACACGACTGTTTTGTTTTTAAATCTCTAACTAAAGGAAACTGGAATTTGTTTACATAAATTGCTATTAGAAAGACATTATAAATCCATTTTAATTCTTAGGTGAGAAAACAAACTTATCTGCCAGGGTGTTTAATGTTACAATACTCTCGTACACTCATTGATAAACCAGGTGGGAAATTTAGATCACACTTCCATATTTTCTTTGACCAATATTTTAAATTTAATAAATCTGAAAATTATTTATAATTATTTTTGGCTGATGTTTGTTTGTGTGTTCCTTCCTCAATTGTCTGACCAATGTTAAAGATCTCTTTCTCTCTGTGAGTCTAGCTGGTAGCACTGATCATCATCGTTAACTTTTGGATCAAAGTAAATTAAATTTTCTAGGTAATTAGTGACCTAGTCGTGCCCTCGGTGATCAAAAGAAAATCAAAGTGACCGGTACAATATACATGTTTACATAAGGAAATATATATATGAATTCTCTGCCCAATAACATATTCATATTCATAAAAAAATATATCCTTAAAAAAAATCATTGAGGAATAAAATTATCATTTCATATAACAAAAATATAAAATACTATTACTACTTACAAATTCTTCATCTTTATTATAGCGAGCAATATCTCTACGTAAAGTTCGAACTATAATCATAGTTAAAATACCTACAAAAAAAAAAATTATATATTTACGAATGTTAAACACATGTATCAAATTAATATATATTTATTATTACAAAAGTCAATTAATATATTTATATTATTCTTTCTGCTAACATTACACTTTATTAAGTATTAAATAACTATGTTCTTTTTATAATAATTTTTATTAAATAATGTCAATAAAAGTCTTTGAAGATTAAGCAATTAAAACAGATATTATTTAATAAAATTTAAACATTCCCTAAAAGTAAAAATATATCACAATACAGGGTGAAGTTTTGAGAATGTTTCCATTAACCAAATCATAGGTGTTGGCCAATTCTGAGACAAAATAAAATTCAATGCAATGAGGAGCAAACAGCCTAGACTTTCAACATTTACTTAGTGATCACTAAAATGGGTGGCTATTGGATAAACTAATGAATCAATTTTAGTAAGACAAAAGTTCAAAAATAAATATTACTGCTAAAAAATACTTAAATATCCAACAGTTGAAAACAAAAAAATTTAATAATAGTACTATGAAGTAATTTTCAGCTCTATTTTTATCAAATAAAATTAATAATAATAGTTAAATTTATAGCTCTATATTACATAAGTCATCATCATTGTTATCTTCCATTCTCAAATCCTAACTTCAGAATTTTTTTTTAAAAAAACCAAAGAAAAAAAGATCAATGCAAAAATGATTGTGTATTTAAAAAACATAAAGATGATTATGCAGATAATTCTAACATGATAGATATGATCAATAGCTTAAAGAAACTAATGATTAAAGAACTTTATACTATCCTAAATAAATGATCATAGTAAGATAAAAACAAAAAAAAAAAAATTAAAAGATGTTGAAATGGATATGCTACAAAAAATTTAACATGTCAAGCAAAACTTATTTTTTCTCAAAATTATAGAAAAATAATTTGTTAAATATATTGTATTTACATACTAAAATTATAAATAGAAATTATTTCACACTCAGCTGTTTACTATATATATATAATTTTAATGCACAAATCAGCACATAACATGCAGCAGAGCTTCTTCAAATTAAATCACAATTTATTATAAAATTAATGTCAATTATAATACATAATAATTAGTGTCCGAGCGCTTTCAAGAGAACTTAGCTCTCATAATCATGGGCAATAAAGAGTAAGCATAACCAGGTTGCTATATGCAAATATATGCAGATACATGTAAATTAATTGAACTATATGTGTAAATCTAATTAATCCATTTTTTAGAAATTTTATAACACGCATCTTTCCTATTTATAGCTTTATCATCCATGGCGATGAAACATGCCTCCTTAAGCTATTAAAATGAAATTTATATTCTAACACAAAAATAAAATACAACTGCTATTAATAACTCACCAGATAAGAAAAAAACCACCACTACTGAATTAACAATAGAAAACCAATGAATCTGGACATCACTCATAGCAAGATAAGTATCCCAACGTGAAGCCCACCGAATATCGCTGGCATGCCATTCTACTTCATAGGTGAAAACAACTTCAGTTTTTTCTATAAAAAAAAATACAATGTAAAATCAAAATAAATTCTAAATAAACAAGATGCTTGCATTATTTCTTTAAAAAGACTATGATTATTTTGGTAAACAATATCAGTTATAATTAATAAAAAAAATAAGTGTTTAATACCATCTACTTTTTATCATATTGGAAATAAAGAGATCTTTGGTAATTTAAATTTGTTTTCAAATATATAATGCAAGTTGCATGTAATAAATGATCAAAGATGTCAATCATGAACAATGCTTTACACAAAATTGATTAAACTAAAAAAAATTCCATTTTCACTAATTACAAAATTTAAAAAAAAAATGTTTAAGTGAATCAGTTAATTAAAAAATAAGAATTCATCTAGATTAGTATGATAGCTGAAAATAACCATAACAGCAGTATTGATAACGATGAAAAGAAACCATAACAATTTATCAAGAAACCTAGTAAAATTAACTTTAGATAAACAATTGAGGCCTTTTCTTATGCTAAAAGTAAAATGAGCTTTTGCTGTAATACATTGGCTTCAACAAAACCACAGAGTCTGTAAAAGATAAAATTATAGAATCATAAGCTCTGTAGAAAATAAAATGAAAGAAAATGAGAAATGTGAAATATTAGAGAACTGACAATTTCCATCTAATAACACAATCAAAAATAATATGATGAAAAGCAAGTTAATATAAATAGAGAGCAAAAACAAATACCAAAAAAAAAAAAAGGAATCTTAAGTTTACAGTTGAATATGATAAATCATTTCAAAAAATCAGAATTTTTTTTTTTTACATTACCTGTCTGAAGGTTTGTAATGATAACATTTTATTTGTATATGCAGTTTATATATTGGACTATTTCCATCATTTGAATGAAAAGTTAAATGTTTTTAGAAAATTCTATCTTTATTGAATAATAGACAAAATTCATAATTTAGATGAGACAAATTAAAGACCTGTTAAATAAAGACACAGAAAATTGTAGATTTTCTATAAATTCAATTTCTTTCTTGATGCAATCCTTGCCAAAAAATCAATAATTTTTGCCATTCTACATAAGAGATTATTAAGTAATTTAGATTGCGCTTTACGCAAAAAAGTGAAGCTTGTCTCAATTTTATTAAAAGTTATATGGCTTAGCGCTTTCAGAGACCTTGTGTCTCCAGAATCATAGCCTACTTTTAACTGAAGTTTAGTTTTGGTTTATGTAAAATTTTATGCAAATTGTATAATGACCATTTTCTGGAGATTGCAAAGCACGATTCTTTCCGGTTTATTGCACAATTGTCTTTTGCAATAAAGCACGCCTCTTTAATTTTTTGTTTTATATCATTATGTTCCGTGCATAGTGCCCTTGCCATAGTGGGTTTGAACACATGGCCTGTTGTTTTTTGGTGCTCGAAGAATATGGATCTGTTTTCATCGTTATTTATAGCTTTCCTGTACAAATAATGATGTTGAGATGTTCTTGTTGTAATGTTGGCACGGGCCTCCCCATAATATGCCGCTCTACATCCATTGGTTGGGCATGAAATTTTATAAACTGCTTGAGCTATTTGATCAGGAGGTATTTTGTCTTTGGTATTGTTTATCATTCTGTTTGTTGATGGTGGGGTGTGGAATCCTAGTTCGAAGGACTCAGCAAAAATTTTATAATATTTTCTAGCAATTGATGGTATCTACGGTAGCATTATTCTGGGTTTATTGTTTTTGACCGTGTCAGTTTGTAATTTAGTTTGAAATTGCCTGATCTTTTTATAGATAACGTTGTGTGAAAATCCAACCTTTTCTAAATCTTTAATATAATTTGTGAGGTTCATTTTTCGGTCAGCTTCAAATTTACACAGTCTATGATTTCTGTGCAGGAAGGAAGAGAGTCCAGCCAATTTATGTGAGTTGGGTGAGTTAGAGTTTGGATGTATAAATCCTCGAATTTCTAGTGGCTTAACTGTCATAGCATATGTAAGTTGGTGTGGATCTCTATGAACTGAATATCTAGATAATTCCACTGACCAAGAAAATAACATTTTCAGTTGAAAAAAGTAAGTCATTCAAAATAAAATATTTTAAAAAATACACTAATAAAAACTCTTAATGATGTCAATAACATATAAGATGGAAAAAGTGAGAAAATGCATTTCTTGAAAGAAATCCAATTTTTAGACTATAACTGACATAGTCCAATAATAATTTAAAGTTTGGGATTCTCAATTTAGCATAGTCTAAAGTTCTCAAATTTATTTATTTCTTTAATATGTTAGAAATCACAGTAATAATGCAAATATCAAATTTTTTATCAAATCTATATTTTATTCTCTTTGCTAAGAACAATTCTGCAGAAAGTTTTCTGCTTTAATCAATAATAGATAAATATCTGATCTGATAATCGACTTAGAATAATCAAAAACGTATATCATTAGAATTATGTTTGAATAATTTGGGTTCATCTCAAAAAAGAAATAATCCACTAATTTTAATACATTATTATTAATAAATTGATCCCTTTAATATTTATATCACTGTGAATCATTTCAATTGCCAGAAGCAGCATTCTCCAAATGGCTTAAAATAACATTTATTTTCCTGCAAACTATCATCATCATCTTACATTGTGCTTTCATTAAATGTCTAGTTAATAATCAAACTTTTTTATTTATTGCAATATAGTTGAATTAAATGTCTCATCAACTATGGTAAATATAAGAAGCTTCTGTATGTACAATATAAAGGAAATTTTATATGAATCTCTATTTGCTTATCAATGATATTTCAAAAATCTTTATTACTAATTTAATGTGACTAAAAGGAGTTTGAACTTGACTTTCAAGCTCCCTATAGCTATCCACTTCATCTTATACAACCGATATACATGACCACATACATATGAAAAAGATAAATGGTCTCCAATATACATATTTCATGCTGAACCAACACTTGTCTGTTGGTCCAGATCATCACTTCCCTCACATATATTTATAATCAACACTCAGTTTATATTAAGACAGCAAATCTTTAAACTTTAATGGACAGGCTTCAATCTTCTCCATCCTCCAACTCTTCAGCCATCAGAGTTGGAGGGTGGAGAAAACTGAGGCCAATCCATTAAAATTTGAAGATTTGCTTCTTAATATAAACTGATCACTGATTATATATATGTGAGGAAAATGATAATCTGGACCAACTGACATGTTTTGGTTTAGCATGAAATACGTATATTGGAAACCATTTATCTTATTCACATGTATGTGGTCATGGGTGTCGGTTGTATAATATGGAATGATTAGCTGTAGGGAGCTTGAAAGTACGAGTTTAAATCCCTTCTAATTATATTAAGCTCAGCATAGACAATATACTCGTATTTAAATATTACTAATTTTATACTAAAATTTGCTTCCAATCCATGAATAGTTGACATTATAATATGATAATCAAAATGCTTAAAGTCAATGTAGTAATGTATATGATATGCTCCAAAACATGATCAAATATTAAAATAGTGAAATAAGATTGTGCCTAAAATATAATTTATCATTAAAGAAACATCTATACATTATTTGATAAAAATAATCTGTGTTTTCTGCAAAAATCATGCAGATATTATGATTTAAAATCAGTTTAAATTTGTCTCTGTACACAGATTTAAAAAAATTTCATCATCGGAATCATTGCAAGATCTAAACCTATTACAACTCTTGCTGATTTCTCATTAAGATGTATTGGAGCAAATTGGCAATCCCAAACTAGTAATAGCTTGTTAAAATATTACATCAAATATATATACACTTGAAATATGCAATTGTTAATCATTTATTGAATTTCATAATTGTTGTGAAGATTGAAATAAACAGTTTTAGATAATCTAGAGAATTTTGCCAAAACATCTATGATCTGTACATTTGAGCTATCAATATAAATGAATATGGATATCTTTTTTTCTAAGAATTGGAACAATACCAGTGATAAGTTCCATGATTTTTCTCAAAATGAAAATCAATATATTTAACAAATCAGGCAGAACAAAAATAAAGGCCATTGAGAAATATCTTTTATACATAGAAAGTCTAGAAACTTTTATTTTGCTGGCAATCCATTTTTAGTACAATTAGACCATATGAAAAACTTAACATTCAGAAATAGGATACATAATTTGTTTGGTCATAATCTGGATGATTAGACTAACAATCTATACATCTTTAATTAATACAGGCCTTAACAGATTAGTCAGAGGCATGTTAATATTCAACACGTTACAGTTTAACAATATTTTCAAGATAGTGAACAGTCATGAGATATGTAGTCTATTGATTAGATTTGTTGAGACTTTTATCAATTGAAGTTATACAAGCCAAAAGCTTTTAAATAAATTAATATCTTGACATTGACAAAACAATTTATTCATCTTATCCCAAAATGTTATGTTCTTTGATATGATCCAACTATATCTGCAAAATAATTTTTTTTCCGAGATCTCCTCACCCACCATCTTCCATGGAGCATGCTGTGTATGTAAAAGATAAAATGCAATGTAATGGAGCTATTCCTTGAAACTTTAATTTTTATCAGCATCTCATATTTCTTGATGAAGTATTGTAAATTTATGATATTATTATCAATTGTTAAATATTAACTTGAGTCTATTCGAAATAGGTCATATATTTGTTTTTGTTATATATAGTGTTCTTAATAATATATTATCTATTTATTAAATGCTATATTAACTGCAATCATATGAAGTAACACATATTTTTAAAACAAAATGTAGAAAATTACTATTATTTTGCTACTATATGGAATTCATGTTTTAAATTCAACAAAGCTAATGAGTCAGTGATTTTTCTAGATATAATACACATTCTATGAATGCATAAATCATGTTTTTATAATGTAATAGTAATTGATAACATTCAATATATGTTTAAAATTTAACACTAATTGTAATCCATTACTTGTTTCATATTTGTACATACACTCCCGATTATAGAAAAAATAAGCATATCTAATTGAATTAAGAATAATAAAAAAAACTGTAAAGGAATGATTAAATTTAAAAAAAAATCTAGTATTTACCTTTTTCATTAACTTCTTGATGATGCATTTTATCAAGTGAAGGAAGAGTACATTTATCACCATTAAAAATGTAATCAGTAAACTTGATACTAAGAAAGAAAAACAAAAAACTCAAACTAATTTAAATGAAACAAAATTTAAAAATCCATTTCCATGTTTTGTTAATTATTAATTTTATAAATTTCATTATATTAAAACTACATAAAATTAGAATTATAACTAAGCAACATTTAGTGATTTCTATTATTTAAAACTGAAGACAAAAATAAATAAATAATCACAATTTTAAAAAAAGTTCAAAATCATAAAAATTGTTTGTCCTGAATTAAGAATAATCCCAAGCTAGCAACGATCATCTTTCAACTTTATGGCCATTTCTATCACTCAACAGTATCAAGAAAATAAAATTGATTTTGGTAAAATAATTTGTGTTTATAAAGTCAGATGACAGTACAGCAGGAAAATGGAAATATAAATTAATCAAATTCTTAGATTTATGTCAACTTTTTCATATTAATATATCTGTGTGATCGCAACAAAACTACTTTAATAGATAAAATGCCCTGCATAGTTTAGAGTAATGGCAGACTCTAGAGCTCAAGACCATGGTTCTGTCATTTCTGATTCTTGAACATATGAACTTTCAAACAACAAGTTATTATATTTATTTTTTTAAATGGATAAAATACACAATATTCTTTAAAAGCTAATATTTTTATAACAGCAATGATTTTAAATCTACTTATAACTTTCTCCTCATTACAACATCTTATAAGCCAAAGATCCCAGTCCAATTCTAAATAACAAACATAGGACACAAGCAGGTTCAGAGTTAACAAGTTTTCTAATGCAGATTTAATGGTTCTTAATGGTTCCTAAACTTTTTACAGGAAAAAAAGACTAAATAATTTTTAAGCTGTGTTAATGTTGTGTAACATTTTTCATTTATAAAAAAATTTAACGTAAAATAAAAACATTTTTTATGTTAAAGAAAAAAAAATTCCTTCTTTTATTCGTTACTTATCTAAAAAAAATTTTTTTTCCAGAACAAAGATTTAAAAAAAAATACAAATTTGGCAAAGTGTTAACCCATTCAAAGAAGCATAATAAATGTTTGCTTGATGAAAATAAGTTCTATCAATAAAAAAAATTTATCTTCTAGTACAAAAAAAAAAATTAAAATAAGTTACATCCATGAAAACTGAAAAGCTTCATAATAAAACAATTAATACATTAATTGGCTATATTCAAATCTTGAATAAAGTCAGAACTTTTTCATGAAGTCTACAAATTGGCCTATCCAGTTATTCAATATTGACTAGTAAATGAATCTATCTTTTCTTAACTACAAATTATACAATTACATCCAATTCCAAATAAATTGACATACACATTTTTTTTTTTTTTAAAACAAAAAAAAAAATCTTAAAACAGTATCAGATTTTCAAATTTGTGACTGTGGTAGAATAAAAAGTCACAGTAAATATAGTTAATTATATAAAATCCTTTACTAATAAGCTACCTGTAAAGATTTCAAGAGCAAAGTATACCCGTAAAAAGCTATATTAATAAAATTTCTAATAGTAAGATTTATAGTATAATGTTTATCTTTTAACTAAAGTTTCTGCATAAGTACACGAATAAAACAATGTCTAAACTATAATTACAAAGTTATTATTATAATTACAACTAATGTGATTTCACACACTTCTTACTTTTAAAAGTAATAAAATTTAAAAATTCCACCAACATAATAAAAATGTTCTATTAAAAAAAAAGCCTAAAAATCCAAATAGCTGATAGATAGATCTTTTCAATGAAATGCTATTCAAGTAATTACCAGAAGTTGATGTTGACTTGAAATATTTAATAATAACTTAAGCACTTACTAAAATGCAATCCAAAGCTATGCTTAAGTTAATGCTCTAGATACCAAATTTTTAAAACCATATATATTTATATTTCTAGATATTCTCATTTTCTTTATCAAATTTATCTAAATATTTTTTTCATTACAAGACATTATGTATCTTAATTCAACTACTACTTCAGCTGAGTTCTTATTTAGTATTTATGTAAATGTTTTTTTAAAAAAAACCTCAACTATACTTCTAATTTAAGATAATTCACCAAATAAGAAATTACTATTTGATCTTAGTTTTTTAATTAATTCATGAGTATATATAAATAATATAATAGTCAACAATATATTTTTCATTATTAATATAAAAAAATCATAAAAAAAGGATCATTAAAAAATACAATATCAAGAGGAAATACTGTAATTTCTCTCCATTTTAAACTCAGAATAACATAAGACCTCTCACCTAATATATCAATATACTTTTTCAAAATTTGTGACAATGATGATGATAATAATGATACTAATAGAAATGAATTGTAAAACAACAAAAAATTACAAAGAAAATATAATAGTTTTCTTTTTGGTTTAAAAATAAAATAATTCCCATGAACCTGGTATCTTTATTTTATTTGACAGAAACATGTATTCTGGAAGCATAAATTTTTAGAAATAAAATAGTATCTTAATAGATTTTTGTATATGTAAAATAAGATTTTAAAAAATTTTGATCTGTCAAAAAAAATTAATTATGTATTTAAACTTATTAACAATGTCAAAATTATCAGATATATATATTATACTTAACAAAAATTTCTGAAGTTGTAAATGATTTAAGAAAAAATCAGCTATATATGTGAGTGTAGATAAATATATATATAATGCATATAAAAATTATTATTATTATTTTTTTCAGGATTCGTTGATATATATATATATTACAGATTAAGTGATTAATAAGACATTCTAAATAATGTCTGACTATTATGAATAATTGAAACTGCCATAGAACATAATAAATAACGATTAATTTATTAAAATGGCCAAACATTACGAATAAAGTTACATTCTCTTTAGTCAATTTCATTTTAAAATAACTCTCCCTTTTTTTAATCGATGAATTAAATTTATGAATTATTTCAAAATATTGAAAAACAATAATGATGTATTTAAAACAATAATGAAAAGTATTATTAACAAAATTATAATTCTTAAATGATATCAAAAGAAACTTAGTTTTTGACTCTTTTCAACATCATCTATTATGAAAAAATTTGAGTGATCTGATTTTGTATGCTAATGAGTCAACTTAATCAATTGTTGAAACAAAAAAAATAAATGAAATTAAAATGTCGTATAGTTTTAACTATTTTCAACTTCCACTATGAATGTACAATTCGATTCTAAACACAATATGCATGCATGACAAGCATATATGGGCAGTTCTCTACTTTCGTATCTAATTGTTTTTTGAAATGTGTATGAAAGTTAAAAATGTAAAAGTAGAACAATATAAATAAAACATCAAAAAGGGTTTTCAAAATACATGTAATAGTTAATGAGAGGAATTTTATTGAAAGAAAATTTTAAAAAAAAGTTATTTTTAAAAAAACTTAGTTTAAATTTCAGAAAGATTTTTATGAAAGTTTAAGAAAAGGAAATAAACAAAAGAAAGGGGAGGAGGAAAGATTTCGGTAATAAAAAAAAAAAAAGATTAGCGTTGTAAGTTTTAAATTAATAAAATAAATCGCTCGTTTTGTCTTATAATAGGGAATGGGTGTGTCTATAAAAATTAGTTAAAAGAAAGGAATTTTTTTTGAAAGCTAATGCAATGTAGATAAAAGAACTGGAAATTAAAATCAAAACAATGGAAATAATTAACAAACAAAGAAACTAAGACTACTATTTCATTGAAATAAAATAACCAATGGAAGGACCAGAACGAAGTTTGAACTCGTAAATAAAAGGAAAGAAGGCCCAATAGAATTGAATCAGATTGCTCGATCGATCCTCAGATAAAGAACGCTAGCTATAAAAAGGGAGATTTGTATTGTTTATTATTCATTCATTCAATCAATTTAATCATCCAGTTAATATTCAGTCATTCATAAAATAAACTCATTAAAAGTTACTGAGTCTTCAGAGTTCGTCTAAATTGATCTAAATAAATTGAAATATCTCAGAATGTACATCATATCATCTAGAATGCACTGCTGAACCCATCGCATTGTGCGGCCGGCTTGAACCTCTCTGCAATAACATCTGCAGTCAGTTCGAGGAAGAAACCTTGTCTGTGTAAAACTGGAAAGCATCAGTGTCTGTGTTAAAATCTGCAAGTAAATTCCTATACATCCCAACCTGTTGGAATCAAGAGAACCAGCAGAAGCTACCAGTGATATTATTATCTACCTGAAAGATCGGCAGCCTTCAAAGATAGTACATAGTAACTAAACGAAAGGGATCGAATAAATAAATCTAAAAGTAAATAGATGTTTCCATCTCTTCGTTGACACATAAAAAAGAGGGCGGCGGTACAATATTACGTTTCCATTTCTATTTTTGAAAAAAAGTTTAAAGTAATTCTTAATATATAATAAATTTTTAATACTTCCAAAATATAAGAAATTTTCAATACTTTGAAAATATTTTTATCTAATTTTTTTAAATTTTAATTGAGAAAAAAATGAGGCTAAATACAGAATATAAACAAGCATGACACAATCATATGCATATAAAACCTAGACAAACAATATTAAAAAAGTTTAAAAGCATAATGAAGATTATCTTGACAGTATATGAATTTGGAAATATTCCTTAATATTATCCTTGATTTTCACAATTGAACATATTATCAAACGGCTTAAATTATATGAATGATCGATTAGAGCAAAAGATTCTTCCTCTTCGTCTTGATTATATGGAGATTATGAGACCTTGATTTCTTTTTTGCCTTTGCTGTTTTTTCATCTTCCACTCATTTTTATGAATTAATAAGGGCAAATTTTTTCACCAAAACAGAAATGTACAAATTGATGAACACATGTTCTAACATAAACTGACATGGCATAATTTATCAACACATGCGCTAACTCAAAACGTCCCCGCTCAAGACTGAGCCTATGATGCAAAAAAATGGACGTGATTAATGTCAGAAGTGGAGAGGGACTAATGACTAATAGTCCACGAGAAAGAGAGAGAATCATTATATGAAAGTACGTGCGTTTTGTCATATATATCAATAAAAATCGAAAGTACAAAATAGCAAATTAAAGTAGAGAAGTGCCTGTAATTATTGTCGCTTTGCCTAACTACATGATAACAATATTCATATTGATCATTGATAAATTATGTTAAACAAAATAAAATTTATTACAGCCTGATTTTATTTGTTATTATTCATAATGGCTGGGCATATCACATAACATGTGTGCCTGTTTATATATTTATATTATTAAACCTATTAAAGAAATATCTACACTCACCTTTTGGTTTCCACTTCAAATCCAACAACTCTAAAGTGTTGCCTGCAATACACATTAAAAAATATTTTATTAATTTAATGAATAAAGAAAAAAATATCAAAATTTAATACTAGTTTAACTTACTCATCATCAGTATGATACTTCAGAATTAATTTTAAGTGATTATTGAGAAAGGTCTAGAAGTAAAGTGAATAAAAATTTGTTTAATTTTCATCTTAAATATTATCTTAAAAAAAAAAAAAAAACTCTGTTAGAACTCACCACCCCATTATCTTCAAATCCCAATTTGTAACCATGTTCATACTGAATTTCTCTTGTATCCAACATAGCAAATTTGGCAGCACATGGCAAATTATCAGCCAGTCTGTGTGTAAATATCAACATTATTAAAATCATTATTGCATATATATATTCATAATAAAAACAATGAATTTCTCAGCTAGTTTCAAGTTTAATAAAATTATTTATAATTTTTACATTTAACACCATAGCAAAAGTATAAATTACCCAATGATTGATTATTAAAAATTTATTATTTATTTTAAATAAACCCAAATTCTCATTATATATAATTTCAAAACATTTATTTTTTTGATAATTTGTCTATTAAAGCAATCATGTGATGGGTTATTCTAAAAATCAAAGATACCAGTTGAACATAACAATTACATTCAACTGATCAAAGTAAAACTTTACTTAATTCAACTGATAATCGCTCCAAAAAAAATTTTAGTTCATGGGTTTAATATGCTAAACAGCACATTGTATATAAACAACCAATTGGTAAAAGTGATCATGATTTTGATTAATGATCTATGCCAATTGTAATTACAAAAAAATATCTTATATTTTTTTATATGGATAATTATTGATTCTATTAAAAGTGAAACATAAAGTTAAACTCCATTATGTTAATTGGCTTATACTCTTTTCATTATTTGCTGTTTTAAAAAATATATCCAATTAAAAAGAATCAATCTCAAAATAAATTTTTACTTATATATATATTTTGATATATATTGCTTGTATCATAACTGAAATTGTTACTTAATACACAGAAAAATTTTCATTACATTTTCAATGTAAAAATTTTTAATATATATTTCTCTGTAGGAGATGTTACTTTGATGATGAGGATTTAGGGAAGTTATTATACTTCAAATTCTCACACATAAAAATGCATAAGCTATTGGCCTTTCCCATTATATGTTGGGTAAATTAATGCAACTCTCACTCCATAATCAGAAGCATCCATAGTATGACATCAAATCGCTATTGTAATGAACAAATAACTGTCTTGATGTTAATAGAGCTTTAGTTTCATTCATTAAATACTTTTTCATGGTTTTTGGATCATATCCAACTTTGATTTTTTTTACAGTAAATCATATAATGGATGAGCTATTGGTCTTATTTTTTAAAAAAGGTTCAAAAAAATTTATTAAACCCAAAAAGGCTTGTACTCTTTTGATAATTTTTTTGGTTTTGGAGTCCTTTAAACAGCTCTTACTTTCTCTGAATGAGGTAATTTACCCCCCCCCCCCCTGATTATATGTCAAAAGAAATTTAGTTTTGGGATATTCAAAATACATTTGCTTTCATTCAATTGCACTCTGAAATTCTCTAATCTTCTGCAGACTATACACATTTATTAAGTTATAATTCTGAATTTGCTGTAATAAGAATATCATCAAAATGCTGTAATAAGAATATACCAAAATATGGGATAAAATCACCAAGTTCCAGAGTAAAGTATCTATTTTTGCTTGAAAAATATTTGGTGCTGTAGTTAACCCAAAAGGTAGCCAATTACAGTAAAAAAGATCTACGTGTCGTTATAGTTAATAACTTTAATGATCTTTCACTTATTAGAATCTGATGAAATGCTGCTTTAAATCCATATTTGCAAAATAAGACGATGCCTGTAACCGTGCTATTCTTTCCCTAGTGTTTGGTATTGGATACACACTTTTGTTTAAGTTTTTATTATCACCACAAATTCTTAATTTCTCACCTGGCTTCAAAATTCTGACTATGGGTGTGGCTCAGTCAGATTCTTTTCTAGGTGTTAATATCCCTTCCTTCTGAACTAGTTCATAAGCTTCTTTAACTTTCTCTTTCTCGGCAAATGGTATCTTACAGGACTTGCAAATAAGGGGTTTTGACCCTTCTTTTAGAACAATTTAAACAGGTTTAGTTTGCATTAATTTCTGTTTCAACATAAATAAACATGGAAATTTGCATTTAACTTCATATTCAATATTGATTTTTTTAACTATGCTAAATTTAATACCTAGTCTCATAAATCATTCATGACATATAATAGGATTCATTTTATTTCCAAACTATATATACTGCTTTAGATTTTTTATTTGCTTTTATTTTTCCAAGGATTTTCACTTTATTTCCATTTACATCATGTACTTGTAAAGAAGATTTTTCAATGCATGAAGCCATTTTAATATTTTCCATTAATTTATTCCAGTTTTTGCTGGACATAATACACCAGAGTCACTGTCAATTCCCATGGAAATTCAAAATATGAACAGGAAGCATTATTTGTTTGACAAGATTTTCATATTTTTAACCTGGACTTTAGCTTTTGTTCTTGGTCGAGCTATTTGTTGCTGGCTTTTATTTAACCTTGGAGATTTTCAACAAATATTTATTACATGTCCTTCAATCCGCAGTTTATCCATTCTTCATTTTTCAATATACAATTATGAGCTATATGTCTTTTTCCACAGCAAAAACATAAAAAAATTTTTTCTGTGGTTTTGTTTTATTTATGTCACCTAAACTTAAATTTTGAAATTCCTTCAACTGCTTTAATAATAATCCATAAGCTATTCCTCTTTTAATTGCTTTGTTATATGTCAGATCTATTTCTGATAATAACTGTTGTCTCCTCAATCATTGTCTGACATTCCCTATAAAAACTATCCAAAAATCACCAGATAAACAGTTCTTTGCTAAATCTCTCACTGTTATTACATTCACACAATTTTTCTCCTTAAACTTGACTTCTATGCCTAAAATGAAGTCGAACTATGTGTCTTGAAGGCAAAGGGTTGAAATATTTATCTAATTTAAAAATTATTTCTTCATAAGAAAAATTTTCTGGCTTGATCCCTTCACACAAAAAGTTAATAATTTCAATTACTCTTAGATCTGCGAAATACAATAAAGTCGCTATTTTAATTTTACTTTCCTTGATTTTGTTCATAAGAAAGTACTTCTCTACATGTTACATGAAGAGAGGCCAGCCAGCTGGGTCTTCGGTGTCAAATTTCGTTCTGTTAGTTTGACTTTGCCAAAGTTTGGAAATTTTTGTGGTTATAACACAATCTTTCAAACAATACTAGTTTATCATTTATAAGGTTAAGAGTCTTGATAACTACTGTCACATTACTGATTACAGAGTCTGAATTCAATACGACTGTACTACTTTGCCGTGTCTCTTCTGCAGTGATGAAAGCTTATAAGTTTTTAATTTTACTGTGTGGTCAATACGTTACAAAAAAGATAGACAATAATATTTTTAATTACTTGTGAGAAATATGACAAAACTAGGCTAAATTTTTTTTAAATGTTTGATACAGGTTTTATTCATTATATTTACAAAAATATAAGTAATTATAAAATAAACTGAAATAAATTACTAAGATAGAGTACACACATATTATTTAAATAAAAACCAAGAGAAAAAAAACTTGCAGAAGGAAGAATCTACTAATGAGAGCAAATGAATTTTCAAAATATTCTCCTTAATATTTTCTTTTATAAAACCCTAGTTAATTCTCCTATCTGCTAGAAGGCTTATTTAAATAATTTAGACCAGGGCAGTCTGTACAATAAAATTCCTAAATTCACTTTTGAACATCAGGGTGCTCTAATAAAATTAAAATAAGTTATTTTTATATAACTAAGAGAAAAAATACCACCCTCTACTTATTCTAGCATTCTGTTAGCTAGAAACGCAAGACTTGCAAAATTCCACTACTTTAATATTTAATAAAATTAAATTACAATAATAATTTAACTGGAAATTTCCAGCACATTTCAAAATAGATAAATGAATTAAGAAGACTTACATCTGCACTACATACATATATAAGCACATAACATAATTCATATAATATATACCTGTAGATAAATTTGCATTACACATTTAATTTGCTTGTATAATATATATATATACACCACTTACATATATATTTAAATACATATATTAATATATAGCACAAATATGTTCAAGTACGTGAAGTATAGATCTTCCTGCAATAAAATTACTACATTTAAATCATCACCAATCTATAAACCTAATCATAATAACAAAAATGGAAAAAAATAAATATAAATCAGTAAATGTTAAATATACTCTTATTCTTCTCCTTTACTTTCTTTGCATTTCTTCATATATATTGCTTATAATACCTCTTCTCATATACACTTTAATGCAAAAAAATTTTTTAATAAAACTTTTTTATTTTTCTGAGTTTCAACTTTCCAACAGTCTTCATCAGAGCTACAATATTTGAATGATATAGATACATAACCATTACTTCATATATATATATAATATACATACATATGTATATCAAAATATATACACATATATCCCTTAAACATACATATATAGATCCACATACACCCGTAGACATATATATAAAATCTAGATATACATACATATGTATATCAAAATATATAAACATATATCCTTTAAACATATATAGATACACATACACCAATAGATATACATACAAATCTACATATACATATATAAATACACATCCATATATATATAACCTATATATAAAATACATATATATATAAAATACATCTGGGATTCTTTTTGTGCGGATTTTTTTAATGCGATTTTGAAGTTATGCGATTCGTGTTTCTCCTTAATATCTTTTTATGCAGTTTTCTTTTATGTGCTAAAGAAGTTCATATTTCACTTAAAATCGGGATTTCCCAGTTTTATATACATGCATTAAATTTTACATATTTTAAATGCATGTTGGAAAAAGGTTTGGCAATAAATTTAGATACTGTAGAAGATTTAGAATAAGATAATGAAAAAGAAGTGGAATCTGTTCGTTTCATAGCAAAAATGATTTGAGAAAGTCTTCAACTTTCTAATCAATTGGAAAATCATTTTTTTGTTTAATGACATGAAAGATGAATAAGCTCTTAAATTCCAAGAGCTAAATAGTTGTAAGTCTGTGATATGTATTTTCTTTTATACACATATAAACATGGAGAAACTTTTAGACAGAAAAAAGTTAGAAGTAAAAATATTGAAGAACTTTTAATTTCTACTTAAAAAGAATGTATCTTTAAAATATGTATGTTTATATTTTCTTTTATACACATATATACATGGAGAAACTTTTAGACAAAAAACTTACAAGTAAAAATATTTAAGAACTTTTAATTTCTACTTAAAAATAATGTATCTTTAAAAGTTCTTAAATATTTTTACTTATACCTTTTTTCTGTCTAAAAGTTTCTCCATGTATATATGTGTATAAAAGAAAATTTAACCGTTAGTCATTATTAATAACACTTGTAGAAGCATGTTATATATATAGTTGCCCTCGTGGAAGTGCATTCGCGAGCTTCTTAAACAAATAGTAAAATCATCATCTCGTAGTTTAATTACCAATTACATTGTACACAGAAAACCATTAACACAGCCTGGATATCGCGAGCTTCTTAAACAATTAGTAAAATCATCTCATAGTTTAATTACCGATTACATTGTAGACAGAAAACCATTAACACAGCAGGAAACTGAAATTGGCGCTAATTGTATTTCCTCTTGTGACAAATCTGATTTCTTACCAGTTCACAAACAACCAGCATATTGTCAAATAGCGATAATGATTAAAATATGTATGAAAAAATGTAAAATAAATTACATAAAAACATATTGTTTTAAATAAAATTAAATAGATAATAAAAAAAGTTTGTCTTATATCAGTTTTTTTCAAATATTTGAAAATTTTTATTAGTCATACTTTATTTCCTTTTTTTTTTTATGCGAATTTTTAAAGTAATTTTACCTTGTTGTTTTTGGTTTTATTCGATTTCTGAAAATTAAAAAACATATACCACATTTTTCAATGTAACTTAAGTCTATTTTTGTGTGATTTTTTTATGGCAGGTTTTTTGTGGAACCTACCTACTGCATAAAAAGAGACCCAGGTGTATATACAAAAATATATCTAATACACAATTATTAAATTATTACATTTTAAAAACTATTTTATTTTTAATTTTTTAGTACTACTCTTTTATTACTTCTTTATTAATATTATTTTCTTTTATAATTTTAACCTTTCATCATTTTGTCCTATCTTTTTTTAATTATTATCTAATATATTAATAACTATAATTTTAATTTTTAACTTTTACCTTATTATTTCTAGTCTTATTCTTTATCAATAATTTATATTTTTATTCTTTTCAATAATCCCCTATTCATTTTTACATACTGTCCTCAATTTCCTCTACCTTTTAAATGACTGATTTTTTCCAAACTCTTCTACCTTCTTTTATTATAGACTTCTTTAATAAAACTCTCTATTATCAATTTTTAAAAACTTATATTTCTATTTGAAAAAATAAATCTTACAAACCTTTGTATGTATAAAAAATATTTACAAGACTTTATCTATAACCACATATTAAAACTTTTTTCATATTTATTTTATTATTATTAATAATCCTATAAACTAATACTATATTTAATCCTATTTTATATTCTATATATTCCCATACACCTATATAGATATATATACACTTATCTTTTAGTACTAATAACCCTACAAAAACAAGGTTTTTATCCCCCATCCCTATTCAAATTTGGTTTTATCTTTTTAATTAATATTGCTTCTTTTATTTTCCTGTCTCTTCTTTTATTAGTATATCCTATCATTTTTATACTATCTCAAATATATGCCATTTCCACAGTATGCAAATAAATTGGTGACCTTTTGTCATATCTATGTTAAATTAACATTGTAAAAATTGAATTTGTCTCACCTACATATTTAGTCCTTATCATATTATTCCTATAATCTATCTGATATACCCCATTTATACATTTTCATATTCCTTTAATATATTTATTATAGCATTTTTTCTTCTTTCATTTACTATCTTATATTTAATCACATTGTTATACTTTTTATTAATTTTTCTAATAATTTTATTAACACTCTTTACTATATTATTATTGTATGTTTTAACATCTATATACTCTTCTTTCCCTATACTATTCTTCCTATATTTATCTTTCTTTTCTTCTCTATTAATTTCTTTATATTTTTCTTGTTAATTTTATATTCTTTACTATTACTTTCTCTGGATATTCATTTTCTTTAAATTCCTTGACTATTAATTCTACTTCTTTTTTATACTCCTCTTCACTTGAACAATAATTAATAGCCCTATATATTCTTGAACTAATACTATTTATTTTATATTTACTATCTGTATTAGAATTCCAATTCATTGTATTACTATTCCCATTCATTATTTTATACACTGATGTTTCTATTCTACATCTTCCTTTGTCATGTTTTTGTTAATATGTCTTAATATAACTTATCTTTCCCTCTTTCCACAGTAAATTTAATATTCTTATCTAATTTATTAATTTTATCTAAATACCTATCTATTTATCTTTCACTTCTATTAAAAATTAATAGATAATCATCTACATATCTTGTTAGAATTATTAGACCAATCTCCTCATCCATCATCTTTTTTTAATTTCCTCCATATATATATATTACTAATATTCCACTCAATGCCCTTTCTATCAATAACTTTTTTCGGTATAAAATATTCGTCAACCCATTAAATCCTAAGATGTCATCTTTAATTTTAAAAAAAAATTACAAAAAATATAATTTTTGATATATTTTCTATTTTATTACAATAAATATATAAAATGTTAGAAAGAGAAAACATGAAAGAATATAATAAAACTGAAAAAATAGTCATTACCTAAAAAAAAATAATTAAAAAACAAGATTTTTAACACTTTTAAAAATGTCTATTTTTATGTTAGTTCACAAATTCTAAATTTTGAAAGTTATATGATAAAATTACAATTTCACAGACAGCTTTATCACATTTGTCATAAAATGCTGGAAAAAAAAAGATATATATGTCTTACTTGAAATAATTTTTCAATGAAAAAATTACAAAAACAATGTGATTGGTAACTTCCATTTTTACTAGCTGACCCAGATCCTGTTCTTCCATATCAAGGCATCTGCTAGAAATGTTTGGTTGTCCTTCCATGGAGGGTATCTGTTAGAAATATGTTTGGTTTTTAGAGGGAAAAAAAATAACAGCAATAGTTTACAAGATATTATGCAAAGAGAATTTTAGTAAAGTGTAGTGTATTATATTATTATATTACATTAGTAAAAAATAGGGTGTGATCTAAAATGTGTATTCTTTTCAAATAAAGTGCATTCAAATAATTATCAAACAGTAAGAACAGCTTATGAGATATTATGCAAAGAGAATTTTAGTAAATTGTAATATATTTACAAATATAATTAATTATTAAGTAATAAATTATAGATTGGGGAAGGGGGGGGGTCACCTAAAATATATATTCTTTTCAAATAAATAGTGTACTCAAAAAGTAAATATCAAACAAAAATTTCTCCAAGATAAAATGAATAAAAACTAAATAAAATCAATAAACATCAAAATAAACAAATTTATTATGACTAGTGATTATATGTGCATGTGGGGGATGATGTATAAAGTAGATGGCTTAGGGTATGTGATCGAGACTGGATGTATATGTTTTTATAACATTGAAATGTACTATCTAAAATTATATAGCATATTTATTTTCTATATATGTTTAATTATATAAAAAAAAAAGTAATAAAAATAGGTAATAAAACTAATTGAATACTGAAATAAAATCATAATATATCTTGCCTATGGCATTAAATATACGTATATGATAGAGTCTGGATATATGTTTTTATATTATTGAAATATATTATCTAAAATTATATAGCATATTTATTCTTTTCTATATATATTTAATTATATAAAAAAAAAAGTAATAAAAGTAATTGCATACTCATTGACTCCTGGCTAGTTAGCGTCTGTTTCAAATTTGAATTTCCTGAGACATTAGATATAATATCCACGGTTGTCCTTGCAGATAAAAAATTATTCCAATCTCTCTTTTTTTAACATTATAGCTTCCAAATCCTTTTTTTTTTTTTTGTATTGCAGCTTCCAAATAGATTGAAAATGAGCTTCTAGCAAAAGGGCTTACAAATATACGTTGCAACGGTCAGATTGGTTTATCTCGCTAACACACTGCAGAATTTAAACCCAGACACCGAACTCAACACAAGGAAGAGCTGCTTCCTGGAAAACCTAAGTTCGAATCCAACACTACACACCACAGCGCCACCTACGTGATAACGTGTCTGATGCTACTAATATAACCTTTTTACCAGTGCCTGGTGATCAGGGAGAAACAGAAAGACTGTATACCATGATATAAGTTTGGGTTTGCTATCTAAACATCTATGGATGGCGCAAAAGAGATGTATAAAGATATAGACCGAGACAGTGATATAGATCAAGAAAGTAAATAAAGAATCAAAATTTAGTAAATTAAGAAGATTTATTAAATTATCAAATATATATATATAATATGCACACTATCTGCATATGTTAGACAGCGATGTTTACTAAGATTGTTTTAAAACAAATATCAGTCAAAATTTACATTATGGGTTGTTAATGAATTCTCTATACCTCTGGCTAATACAATAACATTACGATAATGTGCCTAAGAAAGTTTATGAAGATATGTGAGGTGCTTTAAGCAAATATCAGAAATAGTTGAATACAACGTTTGGCAACAGTAAAGTTTCAATATAACATTTATTGAATTCGAGAATAGCACGGACTAATGCTCGATAAGCTATAAAGTGGGGATGTGATTAAGGCATGCATATTCATAGAAATAATTAAATTCATATTGGGAGGTCGGTGGTGCTAGTGAGGAATTTCTGTAAAGGTTGGAAGGTATGGTATGTTGAAAGCACGGAGCTTTGCAAAATAAATAACTAAATAATGAATAAATAAAATGAAACACGGGAAGGCATCTTGCCGTAGATCCGTAGGAAGTGGTGTCATGTGGCAGCCCAAGTCTGGACTCATCCAAGTACTTAGCGACTGTGGGACAACTGCGTAAATTCCCAGGTGTGACAATTTGAGTATACACTCTAAATTGGGAACTGCAGAAAGTGAAGGAAAAACGGTCTTAGCCGTTTAAAGTCCTTTGGATGAGCAAAGCGGTCTCAACACTCGATACACCTACTAGCAACACTCGAACAAAGCATAGAAAATATTTTAAAAGAATTCACTTAGTTTGAGAAAGCACCTAATCAATTCCCCAATTATTTATTTTAAGAAAGTCTGCACATTCTCGACATCAAAATTACAAGCTTTGGAAATTAAGCAAAACAATAAAGCATATTTAAAATGGGAGGATGCATGATTGCGGGGTTTTAAAAGAAAATATAAGTTAATTATGCAATCATGCATTAAATATTTACTCATTGACCTTGCACATATTCTCAGATTATGTTAAAACCAATAAACATGTGGATTTTAACTGCAAAATTATTAAATATTTGAATAATAGTAAGATAGCCCTCAAACGAGCGATTTAATGAGATAATGAAATAGGACAAAATTTATAATTTAAATGCATTAATAACAACGTCTTGATTTAAATAAAAAAAGGAAAGTAATTCGCTCGGTCAATGGCTATGCTGGCATACCATCATAATAAAAGAAAAACAGATTAATAAATACAAAATATTAACCCAAGTATAGAGATAGAATACACTAATTAATTTACAGAATTTAAAGAAACAAGAACAGAATTATAAGATAATATAGAAACAAATGGTATTAGCTATAACTTAGAAGGAATATGATATCACAAGAGCTCTTGGGTTAATTTGGGTTACCTTGTCAGAAGTAGGCATTTGAAGGCAAATTTCAGGTGGAGACTTTCCAGTTTGATGGTAGCAGCACTCATAAGGCTTTGGCAGCAAATTCCGGTTAACAGTTCACATTTTTAGCCGCAGTGGCAGTTTTCAGTGCTTCTTAAGTGAAGGCATCGGGTGGCCATTTCCGAAAGAAAAATAGCCTTCTTGCCGGCTCTACTCGGTCATTTTAAGTTTTCTGTTAAAAGCTGGAGTATGCAATTCTCAGAGATTCTTAAACTTTCAGCAAATTAAACTTTTTTTAGAGAACACTTTAACCGCAATATATTTGAAATAATTTGTCTACTCGAAGACAAAATCTTAACTTCAATAAATAAAAGACTGGCGGGCTACTTGCCCACTGTCTAGAATTAGAATAATCTAGAATAAGAATGAGAACAAAACGAAAATCCCTCTATATATATATCAGAGCTGTACAATAAAAATGCCCTGGAGCGTTTCAAATATACCAAAAATTTGCTATCTTATCAAAACTGCAATCAAACCCATCCGAACATCCAAAGGAATTCTACAAAATTTTAATTAATTTTCTATTGTTAACTACCCTGTAGACATTCGGATTAAAACTTTGATTCCATTAAAAAAAACTATTGCTAATTAAAAATTTCCTTAAGTGGACATCTGCTGTATTTCTAGATAAGCCACTAGAACATATTAATTAAACTATTGTTTCTTACCAACCCTAATTTATTTTTAACAGAAAATATGTGGCATGATTTCTAAAAATAAAATTATTTTACTTTTAAATTGTAAAATGTCCAAATCTATTTATCGAGAAATATTACCTTATTAAACTAAAACAAATATTACAAATATAATATCTTTTTATAAATAGATTTAAACAGAAATAATTTTAAATAACAAAATTATTTGAACTTAAGTTTTGAAAATAAATATATCACAGTGTGTGCGCAATTACGACCTATATAACCTACTTTTTAAACAAATATCTTTTATGTGCACAAACCCATAATTTACACTAGTTAGAAACATAAATATATATAAAACACAAGCGTTGTACTCGTGATTTAAAATTGGGCGGGATTTTCGGCATATAAGCGCTTGCAGAGACTACGATACACTGGGGTTTAAACTAAGGTATGAGGGTAGGAAAGAGGTGAGAAAAGGTGAAACGGAGATCAGCAAAGCAAATATTACTGTTTCAACGTTGCCACTTTTATATACATATCAAGTGGTAAGAGAATGCAATTCAGCCGTAAAAAAATTTCCCATTAAAAAAATCCAAAAAAAATAATCAAAAATTGTACTTTAAAAAAAAAAAAAAATCATAAAAAATCAAAATTTTATCACAGGAAAAAAAAGCTCATTTGAAACATAATAAAATGGCGGATCGAATGGTTTGAGACCCGTAAGTATACGATTTACTGATTCCGTGCAAACTTGGTTGAAACTCTAAACTTTTGAACAGGGGCTCTCAGGGACACTCTGGACTCAAGGGGTTTTTAATTTAAAGTATATGTGTATATATTTTGATATACCTATGTAAGTATAGATTTTATATATATATGTCTAAGGGCATATGTAATCTACATATGTATGTTTAAGGGATATATGTGTATATATTTTGATATACATATGTATGTATATATATGAAGTAATGGTTATGTATTTATATCATTCAAATACTGTAGCCCTGATGAAGACTGCTGGACAGTCAAAACTGTCAGGAAAATAAAGAAGTTTTATTAAAAAATTTTTTTGCATTCAAGTGTATATGAGGGGAGTTATTTATTATAAACAATATAAATGGTAAATACAAAGAGAAAAACCAAAAATCTGATTAGAGCTACTTTTAAATATTAAGGAGAGAAAAATTGGAATCATTTAAAATTTTTGTTTGAAGAACTTTCACTATAAATAAAATATATCTTTTCCAGACTTTCAGAATTCTGATTTACTACAAATAGGTTTGAACACTTTTTTAGATAACTGATCTGCAGGATAGTCACTTTTATGCATTCATTGTAGATAAGCTGGCAAAAAAAAAATTTTTAAAAATGGCATTGCCAGGAGCTACATAGTTTCTGATTTAATTGACCGGTGTCCCAGCATAGTGAGACTTTTAGCCATTGGATGGTTCTCCATGTTGGCTGCAGTTAACATTTCACAAGTTAGCAGCTTCTTAAATAAGTGGAAATACTATTCTAACCAGCTTAACTTTCTGGAATGCTGCTAAAAAAAAAATCTTAACTGTTTGAGGAATCCTTGATTGAGTCGATATTATAGCTCTCTTTAAAATCTGCAAAATTCCAACAACCACTGGTATTTATTACCGCTTTATATATCTCAACACTATCCAAAATTAAATATAACACTTTGGCTACCTTTTTTGGCATCAACTAATTAGTTTTAACTAATATTTCAATATCTTTTTTTTTTTTCTAATTACATTCATTTTTATTGGTAATATTTCCAAATATAACTTTCTCTTTTGCCTTTATATACAGAACTACTTAATAAGATATAAATTCTTAATTAATACAAGATGTGCTATAAATTCTTATTAAATTATTTTATTAAATAGATTATTTTATTTTTGCTCAGTAAAATACAAGAAATAAATTATTTTTTATTATTATTATTATTATTAAACAAGTATTTTACTGATATAAAAAAAATGAAAGAAAGAAATACATTTGAAATATTACAAAAAAAATTAATTCTGACTTGGATACTTTTGTTCATAACCTGGGTCCTTTTAAAAGACTTTATCCATTCAATTTCTTTTTAAAACATATGAATTATATAAGTTTTCATTTTTCCTAAGATCAGTTTTAATAACTACTGCCAAATGCATTGAGGATCATCAACTAATACATTATCTAATTGTGTTGATCCCATTACAACAAAAATTAACTCCATTATTTCCTTTCCTTCTCCTTTATTTTATATATCATTTTTAGTGTGTTGGTAAAAAGCTTGTCAGATCAGACTAGTTTTATTTTAAATGAAGACTGAACAGCTACAATACATTTATGTGCCTGTGCAGTTCATCTTTAATAATAAAAAAAGTACAATATTCTCACAATCCTAAATGAATATTGAAACACACAGTACGAACAACCCATCAGCCTTTACACTTGATAATATTTAAATAAGCATTTATTTATATAGCACGATGTTTATAATTGTAATACATTAAATATCAGCCTTTTACAGCTATTGTACATGCGCTTTTATGAGTGTTAAATAATAAATGAATACTTTCACTGCCAATACAAGATATAGCATTTAAGAAAGAATAAAATGAATCCACTTATTTTTTCCGAACCCAAATGTTTATATATGGCCAAATCTCAAGTACTAGCAAAGAAAGTGTGAAGATAGATCATTCACTTTAAATTACAGTTCGCGTTGTCTGACTGAATGATGTATAGGGCACTACCAGGCTATTTGACCTGGAAAATTTATATAGTAGGCAGATATGTACTGTTAAGATTCAAATTTACATATATATTTTATTCTGACTGTCAGCCCATACCACTAGCTCAGGGAACAGCAGAGACAATTTATAATATAAATTCTTATATATTTTAATAAAGATTTATATTCTCAAAATATATTAATATTTAAAAATAAAATAAGCCACTGCCAGTAATTCACACACAAAACATTTATTGATGCACATATGTAAATTCGATGCATAAATTTAGATATTATTAATTTTAAATTATTATTTAGAAAATCCGCACAGATGGATATTTTAATTTTTTTTTTTTTACTTAAGAACGTTGCGTGTAGATAGGCTACATAGATTTCTCAGCTAAAAACTTTTCAAGACAATCATTCAATCTCAGATTAAAAGTTCGTAACCAGACCAACACTTGCTTCCTGCTATATGAAATGCAACCAATGCAATACGAAGATGCTAGCATAAAACCACGGAGTCAGGAATGTGCGTCTGCTGTGTGATATTATTTGATGGACATGATCCTTGTCCAGTACAGGAATGTATGTCTGTCTGGCGAAGGAATCATATATATAAAATAATTAAAGAAAAATGCTGGTATGGGGGAGAGGGGTCCTTCTGCCGACTTATAGTCCCTATCCATAGAGCTTTTTAAAAAGGGTCAATGCCACAGGAAATACATCTGCGTACATTACAACACAATGACTACGCCTTTGGGTCATGCATTCAGTTGGTCACGTTGCCCTGTATGCTAAACACGCTTCACATTACATTGATATAAACAACCATATATCCCTCCACCAACATCAACCTAACTATGAAACAAATAGCCAGAAATTAAAGCCCTTTAAAAAAAACATAAATGACTAAAATATAGTTATTGAAGGAATTGCAGAGGGAAATTTACAATAAACCCAATGGCATTCATCATAAGATGCCGCATTGACACCAATAACTTCAAAGATATACAAATAAATATGTTTGGACACTCAGCATGAGGTGTCATATTTACCGATATCTCAATATTTTAATCAATATGAAAAAAAAAACTAAACGTTAACAAATCTATGCAGCTATCCACACCCAACTTAAATTTAAATATATTCAAATAATTTAATCAATAAATATTAATAAAAAAAAATGGAAATGATTAAATTAGCAAACTCAAATATCATTTGTCTAAATCGCATGTTATTATTAAATTAGTAATAATTGAAAGGTTGCTAGTCTTTCACATGCGCCTACTGTTGTATCTCAGACAGCCAATCAGATTTTAAACAGCTGTCTTAAAAATGATCAGGCCTTGACAACATGACAGAGATTTTGATAAGAAAAAGATGATACCACCTTTTCTCTACTTAACTTTTTTTTTTTACATTAATAATTGATTTTCAAATCTTAAAAGTCAGATTAAAGTTCATTTTAAAAATTAAGTTTAGTTGATTATTAAAAGCTTGTCAAATCTTGACGAAAATTCTTAATTACCTTTTTAAAAATTTACAGTTCATATCTTACAGTAGAAGAGCTCCCGGTTCCTGCTGTCAATTCCCGCAAAGTCTTTACTGGTCATACTTTCATGGAAGACCAGTGTGTTTTTCCGGATATGGCCTTAGCTGGTTCAATCCTGATACTATTTTATTGTAAGACCCATATGATTCGGGTCTACAATAGTGCCATTCATAAATTAACAGTCACTTCATTTGAAATAAGAGAGAGAGAGAGTAAAAAGTGCGTCTTTTCACTATTCTCAAAAAAATCAAGCTGGAACTGTCTTTTAATTTGAATTGTTTTCTTTTTATAGTAATCCTCCGGATTCCCTGAACATAGTTTCCTGTTTCAATCATTTTCATTAAGGTCCGAGCGTTGGTTATTGCTTCTATTGGACATTCTAATTTTTTTTTATTCTCTTATCTGACTTTTCATTTATATAAAAGCCCCAAAGGCTAGTTTGCTTTTCGTTTAATTAATAACACAATCATTTCCATTTACTGAGATTACATAGAAATGTTAAAATAGAAATTAACATTTATTTCTATTTTCATTTATGTTACTTTTTAACAAAAATATTTCATCTTTAGATCTTTACTTTTTTTTATTATAAAAAAGTACGTTCAAATAACTTTTTTTTTTTTTTATTTAAAAAAAAAGTACTTTTAAAGTTTTCCATCTGTGCGATATATTATATACGTTAAACAACTCTTTTTAATTTTAGCTTTTAATAAATTTATTTTTATTTATGAACTTTTTACTTTTATTTTAAATTAATGTAATGGCATATTATATACCGTTACAATATATATATATGAGCACGTGTTAAAATTCAGTTTTATTTCACTATCGATTTAATTATTTTCTAAGTTTTTCATTTGAATATTAATACAAATTTATTAAATTGTCTTCTGAGTATTTGGATAAACAATTGCACATACATATATGTTTATTAAATGATGTGTCAATTTTGTTTTTGTGAAATATATCAAGATAAAGATGTAAGTTAAACTAGAAGTCATGTTTATGAGTAATTTTTTTTAACATCCAATATGATAATTTTTAGTTTCACTTTTTTATTGTCATTTCTATATTCGTTTACAGAAATTCAGTAATTTAGTAGTTGCTGAACTGAAAAAGTTTAAACTCAATCATTAAATTAGATAATGATTAAAGTAAATAATCATTTTCGATTATTTTTGCAGAATCTTATTTGTTTTGTTCTCTTATTTTTATTAATATTTTCATAAACTAATGGAATAATCATTAAAATGTTAATTCAATGATATATCTGAAATCTCTTCCACTAATACTATATCACTGTGATTAATATTAAATTTCTTTCATTGTGCATATATTTTTCTCTACTTATTTAAGTTTTTAATTATTAATTAATCAACAAAATTAAAATTTAAGCTTATAAATTTCTATTAGAGTTTTAAAAATAAGTCATGTCAAAGAATTGCACTACATCAACCAGATTGACAATTAAAGAATGGATAAAATAATTGAGAAAAACATGACAAAAATTACAAAATATAAATATACAAATTTCAATTTTTTCATATAAAAAACTTTTGCTAAATTACTGTAAATAAATGAATATAGAAATGACAATAAAAAAGTGAAACTACAAACTATCATATTGAATGTTAGAAAAAAAATTACTCATGTATGTGCAATTGTTTATCAAAATATTCAGAAGACAATTTAATAAATTTTTAATAATATTCAAATGAAAAGCTTAGAAAATAATTAAATCGATAGTGAAATAAAACTGAATTTTAAATAAACATTCATTTTTATTTCATTGAGCCATGGATTTTTTTTTATAATGCTTTTATAACGGAAAAATATATATATAGTTATTAGAAGGAATTTGAACTCGGACTTTTCAAGATCATTACAGCTATCCACTCCATCTTATATAACCAATACACATGACTACTAGGGAAGAAGCATCCATGTATTGAACAGAATGAATGCTTCTGTAGAAAAATTCACTAAAATATGTATATATTCAGCCCACAAAATCGATCCAACAAGTTGCACATTCAATACTGTAGTAAGAATAATAAATACATTAGTGTATAAAAGCTATTTTGCAAAATGTAAAAAAAAAAAAAATTTCAACTATTTTGCTAAACATAAAAAAGGAAGAACGAACTATTCAAACTTTTTTTTTCATATGGAATTTCTAGTGACCTTCAATTTTTTTACCAACAGTTGAATTGTTTTTATATACGGCAAGGAATGAGTTTGACCAATGCATTATTGGTTAATTATAAGAAGTTCACACAATGCTAAAATCTAATTTATAGTTAAAACTTAAGAATGCTTTAAAAGCATTTGCAAGATAAAAATATATTGATAATGTATTATCTATATTTAAACTAATCATGGTCTGATTAACAGATAAGAGTTCCAGATTTTTCTAGATATACGTAATATGTATATATTAGCTATTACATAAAAATTGTTGTGGAAAGTAATATAAAAACATTATTAAAAAAAGAGATTGTGTAGTTGTGCTACCGATCCTAAAAAAGTCACACGCCACTGATGACAACATACATGTGAAAACAATAAATAACTTCCCATATATGTATTTTATACCGAACCAGCACTCATCAGTTGATCCAGTTCACCATCTCCCATACATATATATAATAAGTGCTCAATTTAAAATAAGGATGGCAAATCTTCAAACTTTAACGGACAAGCTTCCATTTTCTCCACCCTCCACCTCTTCAGCCATCCATAGCATTGAAAATCTGATGATGGAATGCTCAAAGCCCTTGTTGATGCCAATATTATTATCATAGCCATGTTGATTTTAAGTCACTTTGACACAACTGATGAGTGCTGCTTCAGCATGAGCTATGTATATTGGAGATTATTTATTTTTTTCACATGTATGTGGCCATCTGTATCGATTGTATAAGATGGAGTAGATAATTGTAGGGAGATTGAAAAATCTGAGTTTATATCCCTTCTAATTACATTAAGTTCAGTATAGACCATATACTTGTATTTAAATATTATATATAGATAGATAAAATAATATTAAATATACCTACAACATTTACAGATAAGTCAATTACATAAAGTTAATGTTACAAACATATTAAAACAAATAAATATATCTAGTTTTATTCGTATACAGACTATATGACGTAAAAAATGTTATATTTGTGATAAAAACAATAATAATAGTAATAAGAAAAAACACAATAGTTCTTATAAAACACAATACAAACATGGCAATACTAAGTAACAAATTAATAACTATTTAAATCAAATAAAATCCAGCCCAATTAATAAATGATACCAATGGTCAAAGATAAAATTTCTTCCACTAAGACCAGCTGTTTAATAAAATGAAAAAAGATCCAATTTAGAGCTCACAAAAAAACATCAGAAATTCTCCAACATGTATTCCTACTCTGCCTTCATATTACTAAAATGATCAGAATATGGAGAAAAGCTAACCTGCTAAAGCGGCAGGTGTCAAACACATTTTTACAGAATAAAGTTCAAATTATCGAACACTTTCATAAACATATGATAAAAACATTTGGTACTTATCAAACATTTACATTTAAACAGAATAATAAAACTAATGGAATTTATAATAATTCCACTTCTTTACATATAATCACAAATAAAAAATACTTTTCAACGATAATAATGGTATCAATACTTCAAATCTACAGTAAAATGTTACAAGTTATTATGTTCACAAACAGTTGCTCTGCAAAAATTCAGAAAATTCAAAAGAAATAAGATAATTTACTTTAGCTATACAATAAATGCACTTATTTCCCCTCTTTATTTTGAGGAGAAACTTTGATATGATAGAACTTTTTCAATTTGCAAAGAAATAGAAATAAATCCCCAAATTGGTATAAGTATTAATTATCCTAATTAATAATAATGTAGATATTCTACACAAGTCATGTGTAGCAAGATCTTATGCTTGTTTCATAAGCAACCCAAAATAATGTTCACAAATACAATTAATAATTGAATATACTAGTAAACCTCTGTAAATTTTAAAACATTATCAAACTTTTTTTTTTTTTTTGTTTATCTTCAATATTTGATCTTTTAATAATCATTATCTTCTGAATGTGGGTTAACTATGGCAACCCTAATTAATCTATCGGCTAGAATGAAGTCAATTAAGTTTGACTTCCATTTGGAAAAAGTAAAACTGTGCTGAATGCTAGCTTTTTAGATTTACTGGTTATCTTGATACTCTTTATATATCCAAGGTATTTCTAAATAACAGTCCTAAAATTCAATAAATCACTAGTGTAGAATGACAAATAAAAGTTTATTGAAAAATGAATATTTTCACTTTCCTAGCTATTAATTTTTTCTTAAAATTTTAGCTGCTAAATGCATAAATTCAATGTTCTGCATTACTATAAAAATTATTTTTCACAAAAGATATACAATTGATTTCAGGAATTAAAATCAATAATATTAATCACCATATCATTTTTGCTTATTTTTCAGTATAACTTTCATGATTTTTGTTTATTCTTTCCTTATATCTTTCCATCTTAAACTGAAAAAGAGCAAGCATATAAGTGCTACCAAATGATTAATGCTCTAAGCTACATTTGAAATTTTATAAATGTAACAACTGCAAAAGAATCTAATTGTATTATCTTTTTGTTGTGTTATTTCATATTTTGCTGTTTTCTTATTAATAGGACATCATCATAAAATGGTTTTATTTCCAAGTGAAGAATATTGGTTTCATATATAAATGCCAATAGCTGCAGTAGGTTGCAGAAAGGTCATCATCCATCTAACTAATTTATGATATAGTTTCATCATTTACACAATACTTAAAATCTCTTTTTTAGATATCATCAAAAAATTAATGATTCAAAAAATGAGATTCTTGTAAAGCAACAAATTTAAATTCCTTTTTCCATAGCTGGATTTGATCTTTCAAAAAATTATTGAAGACTCATCATCATATTCAATACCATCCACAATCACATACTTCATGACTGTCTAATTTATGCACAAAATAGCATAAATGAAGGACAGACTTAATATAGTCGAGAATGGATTTATCTTCTATCTAAATCATCTACAAATTATTTATGATTCTAAGTAACTTCTTTAAAAAAAATCTAAATGATCAAACATATAAATAAAATAACTACTACAATTTATATTTATTAACCAAATGAAGCTAAGAATTTCAATAAATATATGCAAAATTGATTAAAAACAGATTGGTTAGTGAAGAAAAAGCAGATGGTGATAAAAAAAAAAAGCAGTGTGGATTAAACGATTGCTAAATGCAAATAATCACTTTTAGCTAATAACAAATTGGTATTAAAAAAAAAAAACTATTATCTACCAAACAAATAAGTTGAAAGATCATGAAACAGTATACACATTAGAAAAATTAACATTACCAAAATGTTAGAGTATATTGTACAACAAATATTGACTAATAAATTAATCAGTTATTATCCAACTGCAATATTATCTACTCAAAATGAAATGAACACTGAATAACTGATTAGTTCTCTGATAATTATTAAACATTATAAGAAATTGTTTTATCTCAATTGCGAATTTATTAATCTCCATATTTTATGATATCTAATGAATGAGCACTTTATCAATATCTTAAAAATAATTTTGCACAACATAATTTTTATTTCTGCATGACTTTCAATTTTGCCTGAAATCAAACTAACCATTATTATTATTATTATTATTATTATCAGCATAATGGATCCCCTGATTGCGGACCCAGGCTGCCATTTGATGACGACTTTTTATTTAGGTACTTACAACTGCAGATCACTTTCAAGTGAAGGAAGATTGCAAGAATTAGAAGAAGAACTCTCTTATATTAAATGGGACATTATTGGACTTTGTGAAGTTAGAAGAAAAGGTGAAGAGACAATTGATTTAAA
The DNA here is from genome assembly GCA_028023455.1 of Epiperipatus broadwayi. Taxonomy (NCBI): domain Eukaryota; kingdom Metazoa; phylum Onychophora; class Udeonychophora; order Euonychophora; family Peripatidae; genus Epiperipatus; species Epiperipatus broadwayi. The sequence goes on along the minus strand of JAQFVV010012397.1, from coordinate 2,264,378 downwards.
AAGTGGACATATACTCCATTATAAAGGCACAAATATTGGAAATACAAGTGGAGTAGGATTCATTATAAATAAAAAGTGGAAGAACAATATTGTGGAGATTGATGGTGTATCGGACAGAGTGGCAAGATTAGTTATACAACTTAATAGCAGAAACCAAATGCAGATAATTCAGGTTTATGCCCCAACAAGTTCTCATAGTGATGAAGTAGTAGAAGATTTTTATATGGATGTACAAAAGGCTTTTGATCAGAGTAAATACCATTTTAAAATTGTTATGGAAGACTTTAATGCTAGAATTGGTATAAAAATGAAAGTGCTGTGGGTAATTTTGGTTATGGTAATAGAAATGAGAGAGGACATAGACTTGTGGAGTTTGCAGAAAAAGAAAAACTTTATATTATGAATTCTTTTTTTGAGAAAAATGTTAAAAGGAAATGGACATGGAAGCATCCAAATGAAGGTACAGCAGAATTGGATTATATTTTGACTAACAGGAAATACATATTTCAAGATTGTAATGTTCTTAATAAATTTAACACAGGAAGTGATCATCGATTAGTAAGTTGTAAGATACGACGTGTTAATGTAAAACTAGAGAGACAAAAATTATTAAGGAAAACAATATTTACAGTTGATATTCCTAATCTTCAGAAACATTCTAATGAATTTAAATTAGAACTTACAAATAGGTTTCAAGTATTAGTAGATTTTGAACATGATTCAGATTTGAATGAAATTAATATGAAAATAACTGATACGCTTTTGAAAACTGCAACAAAGATAGCTGGTAGAAAAAAACAGCAATTGACCAATAAAATTTCTACTGAAACTAGAGAATTTATGAAGAAAAGAAGGAATATGAAGATATACAAAAATGATGCATTAAAAAGAATTGAATATCTCGAATTTTGTAAAATGGTGTGGAAAAGAGTTGAAAATGATATAAGAAAGTATAACTGTGAACTAGCAAGGAAAGCTATAGAAGAAAATAAAAGTCTTAAGAATGTAAAACAACATTTTGGTATTGGTAGGAAATTTATATCTGCAATAAGAAAAAAAGATGGAATTATTACTAAAAGGAGAGATGACATCATGAAATTGGTAGAAGATTTTTATCAAGAATTATATAGTAATAAAGAACAAGTACCTCCTATATCTATTACATCTTCCAAATTGCCCAGAATTTTAAATGAAGAAGTGAGACATGCAATTAAATGTATGAAGAAAGGAAAGGCTCCAGGTAATGATGGAATTATAATTGATATATTAAAAGAAGCAGGTGAAGAAATAGAAAAAAATTTAGCAAAGTTATATACCAAATGTCTAAATGATAAAGATGTACCGGATGATTGGAAGAATGCAGTAATAATATTAATATTTAAAAAAGGTGATAAAGAAGATATTAGAAATTACGGACCTATCAGCCTTTTATCAGTTTTATATAAAATTTTTACCAAGATAATTACTACTCGTCTACAGAGAACATTGGATTTCCACCAACCAAGAGAACAAGCCGGATTTAAAAGTGGTTTTAATACAGTAGATCATATCCAGGTATTGATAGAAGTTATAGAAAGGACAAATGAATATGAGTTGCCATTATGCTTAGGATTTGTAGATTATGAAAAGGCATTTGATTCTATAAACATTTCTTCAGTGATTAAAGCATTAGATCATCAAGGTATAGATCCAGGATATTGTCATATTTTAAAGAATATTTATAAAAATGCAACAGCAACAATTAGATTACATAATGACACTGGGAAAGTCAACATTGAGAAAGGTGTAAGACAAGGTGACTCCATATCTCCAAAACTTTTTACAGCAGTGCTGCATGAAGTATTTTGTGGATTAAAATCGGAAACTAAAGGAGTGAAAGTAAATGGTGATTATTTAAGTCATTTAGATTTCGCAGATGATGTAGTTGTTTTTGCAAATAATGCTCCAGATCTGCAGGAAATGTTGCAGGAATTATCAGATGAAAGTAGGAAAGTAGGACTAAAGATAAATGTTAAAAAGACTAAAGTAATGTTTAATCGATTTGCTCAAAATATGAAAATAAAGATTGATTATGATGAATTAGAAGAAGTTAACAGTTACAAATACCTTGGTCAGATTATTAATACAGATGGAAACATAATGGAGGAAATTAATCATAGAATTAAACTTGGTTGGAGTGCTTTTGGTAGAAATAACTTGATACTAAAAGGAAATATGCCTATGTGTTTGAAAAGGAAGGTTTTTAACAAATGTGTTTTACCAGTTCTTACTTGGACACTTAATAGAAGAGCAATTCAGAGACTCCAGACCCCTCAAAGAAGTATGGAGAGATGTATGTTGGGAGTAACAAGAAGAGATCGTAAACGCAATGTATGGGTAAGAGAACAAACAGGTGTTACTGACCTCATTGAAAAAATTAAAAGATTGAAGTGGAGTTGGGCTGGACATATTGTTAGAAGAGATAATAATAGACGGACAATTGAAATTTTAAACTGGATTCCAAGAGATTGTAAAAGACCCAGAAAGAGACCACATGTGAGATGGATGGATGAAATAAGAAAGTGTGCAGGGGTGATGTGGAGAAGAGAAGCTAAAGATCGGAGAAGATGGATTAAACTTGGAGAGACCTTCATCCTGCAGTGGATTGATAATGATGATGATGATGAATGGATCAAACGACTTGAAATATTGAAGAAGAAAAAAAACAAGATTGATTTTCATCTGCTTTCTATGCTATAACTCAAAAATCCTTTGAAGACTGAAAAAGAGCATAAATAGGAAAAGATGAAAATATTGAAAAGGTTGGATTTTTGATCAAACACTTCACCAATACACAATAGAGTTGTCAGGATTCTCCAGAAAAGAAAGATGAATGCAATTACCCAGTTAATCAAAAACTTCAGAAACCCACAAAAAAATTCAGGACTTTTCAAAAAAACAAAAACAAAACAAACAAGCAATGAAGATGCAAAAATATATAAAAAAACTCCTATAACTCCCTAAAAAAACAAAATAAATTTTCTACATTAAACCATTTTAATTCAGCCAATAATTTCCTAGAAAGATAAATATATTAAATAAACCTTTCAAAGCTAATCTAGAACTATATGGTCCCATGACTAACAATAAGAAAATCTTACAAGATAGAATAAAAATGCCTACTAAGAAGAAAAAAAGGGACTAAATATTTTGAATTAGCTATTCCAATATCAGAAATTTTTTATTTAGTGTATCTATCTGCTTTCCTCTCAAAATTACAAGTGACCTCTTAAAGAATATCTATTGCTACTATCTGGCCATTTGCCATTCAAATACTGCAACTACAATTCTATATTTGTCAATAATTATATATATATATATATTGATATATACTATCTCTTCTCTAGCAAAACTGTCTTCAAATGTTTCTTTGATGAATTGGTCTAGATTTGCTCAATTGCAGTGTTCTGGTGATGCTAATACTCAGAATCATTGAATCAAATGACAACTATCTCCAAGATTTTAATAAGTTTTCAAAGTGAAATGGTTTGTGACAATTACAAATCAGGTTTGCAGGATGCAGCACATATTACAGAGGCTATAATAATAATGTAAGAAATTGTTTAATTGCTATAATTATGATAGTGGATCAGACTGATAAAAAAAAAATTAATGATGAATAATTCGAAAACACTGACTTGATCTGATTACACTAGTCTTATTCAATGATTATATTTCTTTTGGAATTGAGAGAGGTGTTATTACTATCTTAATTAAAGGCAAACCATGAAAATTATGTTAATATTTAAATATGCCTTTAAATTACTAACTTAACAAGAAATAAAATTTTTCTGATAATGTTTATTTTCCATTTAATTCATTAATATATATATAAATCACATTTTTCTAGAAAAACTTCTAAAAAAACATTCTTAAAAAAAAAAAATATATGTAATCAATAACATTAACAAAACAAAAACAATGAACATATAACTTATTTATTAAAAATAACTTACAAGTGTACACTATAACCCTGCCTTACACGTTCTGCGATAAGTTTTGAATCGTCAACAGATATAGCATCTGGTCCATTAGATTTATTGCACAGCACTTGACATGATCTATTTACAGCCATTTGTACCTTTAAATAAATTATATATTCATAAACAATACATATATAATGATAAATTTTAAATTTATATTGAAAAAATATAATATCATATCATGACTACTTGTGCTATTTTTATTAATATTTGAATTGCCTTCTGTCTGCAATATTCAATAACTTTTTTTAGTAGGAAAATAATAATTTCTATTGCATTTTACGTCTTTTTAAAAAGTAGACATTCAGACAACCAGATGACAATCTTAATTCAGTCTATATATTTTAATTTATGATGTTTTTGAAAGGACTAATAATAATTTTATAAAGTTGTCTCACTTTTAAAAATCTAAAATGAATAATCAGATGTGATGTGATAATTACCAATTCTATTTTAATTAGTATTTGAACCACTGCTCACAAGCTGACATGTTTTATAATTTACTACAGTAGGAAAAAAATCATTTTTTACTGCAAATTAAATCTTTTTATATAAGTTATTCAGAACAACAAATATTACATGATATTTTATTTATTCCATATAAAAGTACTATTTATCATTATGTATAAAATATGTGATTATTAGTTTTAAAAATGAGTCAAACATTTCTATTCTACAAAATTATCAATCTTTTCAAAAGCAATTTATATTAAATAAATAGGCTGATTTAAAGTTTTCTGGCTGCTGTTATTCTAAATAACTATGTATAAAAAATCTAAAATACAGTAAGAAATAATCATTTTCCAACTGCAAAAAGTTATTGAACATTGCAGTTAGAGGGCAGTTCAAATATTAATTAAAATAAATAATTATCACATGACCTCATATACTTATATATATATAAAAAGATAAAATAATTATCTGCACTAGGACATGTATCAAAAAAAAAATTTTTTTTTCTTATCAATCTTAATAGTACTAACAAAATCAAAGCATGTTATATCAAATGCTGTTTAATACAGAGAGAATTTGAATATGTGTGCAAGTACGCACAAATATGCACTAAATTTTTAAAAGAATTTAATTTTATTTACAATAAAAAATGTAGTTGTAAACTATTAGATTATCTTCCTATTTTGAATGATATTAAAAAATGAGTATTCCTTTATTAAAAAATTAAACTTAAGAAGCTATTAATAAAATATAGATTATTCATATATTGTGATAGACAAAATAGATCCGCAGGCATAGTCAACATCTAACAACAGAAGACGCCTCTAGATATATAGTTTAGGAAGTATACACATTATCAGGTCTTTTATTTGCGGATGATGTCTTCTTGTGCACAGAAAATAGAAAGAAATGGAAATTATGCTGAAGACATGCACAAGGGTGGATGAAGTAATGGGAAATAAATTTAGTGAAGAAAAATCAAAAGTAATGATAATTAATACTGGGGAAAGAGAAGAGAAAATTTTTTTATTGGGAGATATAAAGTTAAATGTGATGAAAAAAGATACAACTATTTGTGAATCATCTCAAGTAATCAGAGAAATTGTTTGGATAAATGGGGGGGGGGGGGTAAATGAAGCAAAGAAAAGAGATTGATAAAGAAACTAACAGTGTTTTCATATAATAAATATGATGTAGCTAGAATTGTATGGGAGAGAAGTAGCAGAGTTAACATATGGAAACAATACATTGTGTTAGTAAAGAGGTGTTAAATTACTTAGAAAAAATACAAAGAGGAGTAGGAAGACATGCATTAGATGCAAATGTGTGGATGGCAAAGGAAGCAATTCAAGGGGAGATGGAATAGTAAAGATTTTATATGAGAGATGCGAAAAACAAAATGAAAATGTTCAGTAGATTGCAATTTATGGATTGTAAGAAAATAGCCAAAATAGTATTTAATTGGCTTATGAGTAAAGGACATGCAACAAGATGGGTGAGAAAATATTATGGTATGCAGAAGATTTGGATAAAGAATTTATGTCAGTATACTTATACAAAAGATGGGATGATTATGTTAGAATTGTTGGATGTTATAGTGGCAAGGAATGGGATAGAATAGTTGCATTAATAAAAAATAGGAAGTTGGAGAAATGGAGAACTAGTATGGAGATTAAAAAGTTTAAATATATATAGAAATAAACAGAATATTGGGTGTGAGTTAATTTATGATAATAGCAAGGAAAGTAGTTTACTGTTTAAGGCTCTATCAGGATCTTTAGCCACAAGAAAATATACACATAAATGGAAAAATATGGGTGATTTAGTCTGCAAGATATGTAGGGAAAGCATAAAAAAATATTAAGCACCTGTTAATTGAATGCCTGCAAGCAGAAATAGTATAAATAATGTTATGGAATAATAAATATAAACAAAGTGATTGTAGAGAGGGTGGGTTCTTGGTTTTTATGCTGGGTTTGGGAAAAAATAAGAAGGATTTAGATATAATAAAGGCCATGGAGTTGACAAAGTTTATATCGTGGAAATGGGATGGAGCAAGATAGAGAAGAATATGGGAAAAACTTATTAGCTGAGGATGAAAGGGAAGATAAGGTGGCTCTCAGGTTTCTCTTGGCATAGTGGCGGAGAGATTCCAGAATTCGAAAAAGAAGAAGCCACAGTGCATCGCAAATGTCATGGCATGTATGAACTTTTTACTGGCATGCAAACTATTTACAGATCATAATTTTCTACACTTTTAAAATAAATTATTCAATTTTTTCATTGTTGCTAAAATCTGCATTAATAAAAATTTACTATAAATTAAAGGTGAAATAAATAAATATAGTATTATATTAAAATTCAATTTACAATTGAACTCTGATGAGAAACACTAAATTAAAATAATAATTTATACATATATGCGTGGAAATGATACATAAATCAAATAAAATGGTTTCATATTCTATAAACCTGTCAAATGATTCTAATAAAACTAAGAAGTAAACTCAGTCAAATATTTTTCTAACTCTTTGGTGTTAATCTTGTCAAATTGTAAAGTAAAATGTTTTTCCGTCATAATCTTTTTTGGTCTAAACTTAGTTAATGCCGTTGATTTTTTAAAGTAATCGAAATCGCAAATGAAGTAATGCATTACATGATCAACGTCATCAAAAATAATTTAAATATCAATATAGTTGGTAAGCAATATAAATATAGTTAAGCTGATGATGTGGGTTTTCTTTTGCATGAGGTTTTGCTATAAAAGTGAAATATAAAAATAATAATATTACATATAATAAAACTTTGATTTATAAAATTCTTTAAGTTCATTTAATTCTACTTTTAAATAATTTTGTTACCATTTTATTAATATGATTAGTGAAAATAATAAAAACAAATATTATAAAGCTGTAGAGAATGCCAAAATTGGTGGACTGATGAGTATGGAATGATTAACAAAGGCAACAAGACAGTATGTTTTGCATTCAGGAATAGCTGTGTTGAGAATGTCATCAGTAAGATGATATTATGAGACCAATCATAAATCATTCCTTGAAAAAAATAAAAGACAAACAATTAGAATATATTGCCCGAGCACTTAAAAATATAGATTTTCAAACAAGATTTTTAATGAAATTTAGGGAAAATCATTCAAATAAAACTGCCACCAGTTTTTTAAATCTCAAATGTAATTGTCAAACATGGGATACCTTTTACTGATGGGGAATATATGAAAGAAGCATGGATGAAATGTGTACTAGTTTTTTTTGAAGATTTTGAAAACAAAAAAATATTCAAAAATAAAAGATTTAATTTTAGCTAGTAATATAGTTAAAGAAAGACTTTTGCAAATGGCCAACAACATAACTTACCAACAAAAAAAAGACAAAATATTTTTAGTTTAATTTTTCTCTGCCTAAATGAAAGTATGGACATAAATGGATCAGCTTGTTTAGCTATTTGTATTTGCTACTATGTCAGGAATGTTATCTAAAAAGAATTGATCGGTTTAACCTCAATAGTAATAATAACAAAAAGAATAGATATTTGCAACGAAGTTTCAAATGTATTAGCTGAAAAAAAAATAGAGATTGGCAAAATTGTATCAGTAACTACAGATGGTATTCAAAGTATGACTGGAAAAGAAAATGGTTTTCATAGTTAATTTACTGTCCATATTGGACATTCAATTATGATTTTTAATTCCTTATACAACAGCAGGTTTATACACTGAAGGTCAGCTTTAAGCCACTGAATGATGTTATGAATGTTGTGACAAAATTTAGTCAATTTTATATCTGCAGACACTCTAAATAAACGAACATTTTAAATCTTAATGAATGAGGTAAAGTCAGTATACAATGGTTTTCTTATGTACAGCAACATTCGATGGTAAAGTCAAGTTCTTCAAAGATTTGGTGAGAGTTTAGATGAAATTAAACTTTTTTTATGTAAGAAGAAAATCATTGAAACATATAATCAATTAATGGATGTTTAATTGCTTTCAAAATTAATGTTTATCACTGATATGTGTTCACATTTAAATGAATTAAATGTGAAACTGCAAGCTTATAATAAGATAGTTATGGTCTTGTTTGATTTGATCAAAGCATATGAAACTAAATTACAATTTTTCAACTGCAATGTTATTTCTTACACCTTCAAATATTTTCCAAATATAAAAAAAAAATATTGACTGATTTAGAATCTCATGAGAAGCCAGATCAAAGAAAATTGACACAAGAGTTTTGTACTATTATTCAATTGATAATTGACAAATTTTCTTCAAGATTTACATAGTTCAGATAATTTGCAGAAACATCAAAATTTTATACCCAAACCCTATATCAATGAATAGTTTCAATTTAGAAATTTTCGAATGGCTTAATTTGGAAGATATAAAAATACAATTAGTCGATTTTCAATCCATCTCTATATGGAAACAAAGATTTATCGATTTAAAAAATGTTAGAAACAATTGAAAATGATCAACTATTGGTTCATAATTAAAAAGAATGCTGAAGAACTATTGATAGCCTGGAATGCTATTCATGAAACATTTAACTGTTTAAAAAAATTGACAACTGCTATATTATCAATTTTCTCCTCTACATATGCATGTGAGTCATTGTTTTCTGAAATAAATTTGATTAAAGACAGCATGATTTATGTTGATTTTATATGTTTATTTTCAAAATTTCGTTTTAATTGCTTTTTATTTTTTACTATTAAGCTTCATTCAAGTTGTGGTCTTCTAAATAAATATCATTCACTTATATTTAGCTTATTTAGACATTTTGTTTAATTATTATTATGGTTGTTATATAATAGCATGTTGAAACCATTGGAGGGCATTATTTCTATGTTAGCACACAGAAATATGCCGTTTAGGCGACATACCACTGTCGAACATTCTATTTCTAATGTGTAAGCCTAGAAATAGTCCGTTGTATGGGGTGGCTGTGTCTATTTCTATGCTAATGCACAGAAACATGACATTTAATCTGCCGCAGAAGCTATCGTGTCAGCTTACAGTTCAGATTTGGGGGTAAGCATTTTTGATGTGTGATCACATTTCACTTTTGGCTACAGTATTGTGTGAGGGTGGCTGGAATTCCGATTGTCAAAACTATTTTAATATTCATTAAGACAACCTCCCCCTCTATCTCCTATGTTTTATGAATGTCTACTAACAATTATGAGCAGAGTCTCATGCTTCCCTAGCCCACATTTCCTGCTCAAAAAATTCGGCAAGTGTAGGTGCAAGTGCGATTTGGATGAAATCACGCTCTAAGTTACGTTTCTGCGAGAATAACTGCGAGCTTCATCAAATGTCTGAAATAGGAAAGTTTCCGAATATCAAAGTTCTCTGACTGCTGGAAGGGTTATCAAACAAAAGAGCTTGAAGCTGCATGCGTGGCGTTCCTGAAGAGCCCTAAAAGTTGATTTTAATTGCCGTATATATTTTGTTTTTGGTAATTACGGTAAAAACTTGATCAACCTTCGAGTTGCGTTCCGTTTTGTTAGGAATTGTAATACCCCCCCCTTCCCAAAGTTTGACTTTTTGTTTTAAATGTTACCGTTAAATGGAAATCTATTTATTTGTAATTTATAAAAAAAAAAAGCTGATTTCGTAGAATACCCAACCGCAAATGTAAGTAATGAGAAGAATAAAAAGTAACTACTTTTTAAAATCAATTTTATGTACTTTTTTTTGGTTCAAAATTGATTTGATAGTACTTTTAAATGTGATAAACAAAATTAAAAAATACATACAAAAAAACCCCGGCCCAAAAAAATATAAGTAATGAAAAAAATAAAAAAAATTAAGTACTTTTTTTAAATTCAATTTTTTGATTTCTGCATTTTTTGTGTTAAAAAATTTATTTGATATATTACTTTTAAATGTGATAAACAAACCCAGTGGCCTCGGCAACATTATATTTATCTTTGTTTACAAACAAATCATGCTCTCCGGCGGTTTCAACACGCTATTATAAAACAACCATTATTATTATTAAGAATTTTGTATAGCTGTGAAATTTGGAAATAAACAAATTAGTATTATTATTTTCTTGTTTTATAAACTTTTAAAAATTTGCAATAATTAAGTTGTATATATTTTGATTTTAGTAATTGTACGGCATGCCAATTACTCCATATTTTTTTGGAAATTTTTGGCATGCATACATAAAAAGATTCGCTACTACTGGTTTAGAATGTCTTTTTACACTAGCTTAATTATTCTGAAGTGTAGTGGTTTTTGCTTAAGATTCATAAATTTGAAGAGAATTTTTAAATTTGCTCCATTTGAAAGCAAATGGATTCTTTAAAAAAAATCGTATGCATCTTAGATTAATAACTATGCAAATATTTCCTGATTTTGGCATTTTCAGCTTAAGAGATACTATATGATAGTTTATTGAAGAGGATTTTAACCATATACACCTACTAAGTCATATTCATCACTAATACTTAAATTAATGTCTCTAGATCATGGAGAACACAGATTCTAAAAAAGTATCACTTGACAAAAAAGACAACAGTAAATAAATGCTAAAGATTGAAATCTATTAAATAAACAAAATGGTTTTATTATAAATTCATTTACTTTACAGTCATTCAATTAAAATAAAATTCCCTTTTATGTGACTTATTTTTAACCTAATACTTGAGAGCCTTCTCTGAATAATTATTACAAAATCTTTTATTATTAATTAGTCAGGTCCATCTCTGAAGGCTATGTCTATTCTTTATAATGGGTTAATAATGGCAGAATTTAAATGATTAGTCTATTAGGAGTATATATTAACCAAGTTAAGATATGTGTTGCATATATTTTGCCCTAACTTTTAAAGTGTAGGCAATAATAAAACAGGCTAATTAAATTTACATATTCACAACATTAACATTCTGTAAGTGTGCATTCAATACCATGCCTATGAAAGTACAATAGCATAATTGGATCTCTATAAATCAGAAATACAAATCAAAATCATTGACCATGTGAATTCAAATGCGGAAGTTATATGTTTATGGGGAGATATGCAAGAATATATAATTATAAATATGGCGAATAAAAATCTATGGGATCTCACTGTAAATGTATATATAGTGTAACGCTACTGAGAGTGCTCATTAAAATTGTGTTTACAATTATCAAAAAAATAAAAATTCCTCTTAAAACAACATAAAGTTTTAAACTTGATTAATAAATAATAAAATCACTAAGCTGTTCATAAATAATTGAATTAAAGCATTCCATAAAAAAAGAGAGAGAAAATCTGAGAGTTTAAAAAGTTATTCGTACAAATGTCATTTATTAATTAGAAGGGGTTAGAAAATATAACTTAGACAAGCTGAAAGTAGTTGATTTTCAAATAATTAAAAATATCTCTTTTCATTTAAGTTAAATAAAAAAAAAAGGAAATCTTAAAAACTAAACACTCTTTTTTTCATAAAATAAATAAGATTGTTTATAACGAGTTGATTTTAAAAATAAAGAAGTATGGTAAAGTGTGTGCGTGTTAATAAAATATACATGTGCGTAAATAACGAGTGATAAATGTGTGCGTGTTAAAAATATTAAAAAGAAAAACAAATGAAATTGTGTAATTGGAATATCACTCAACGATTTAAATACAATTGTAAGCTATATAAAAACAAAATTCGCAATGGCTACTAATAAAAAAAAAATCCACAAAACAACAAATTAGCAATGGCTACCAACTGAAAACAGGATCAAAATCTTATCAAAAGAATGTAATCAAAAACGGTGGATGAATTCCAACAACAGATATAGCTGACAGATATAAAAACTAATTAACAAAGCGACAACAGGTCATCACATAAATAGTCGTTTTTCATCGGTCAATCAGTTCAGACTATCAGTTCTTCAATCAATTCAGTCAATCAGTATTTACCCGGACAATGCAGTGCTAACAACCATTGGAATCATATGCCCTTGCTCCAGCCTGAGTCCGATGAAACCAGCAGTGGCCTGCCCAGTAAAAGTGATGCCTGCCTAACAACTTGAAAAACCGCCAGAGATATCTAACTATCTTAAAGAATAGTGCCACGAAATAATAAGCATAGGAATCTCCATAAAACCTGAAGGAGCAAACAGAAGAATTCAACGTCCAAAATCCTATAGGTAATGAATAACATTTCTTATTTCCATTTCTGATATTAAAGTAGCCATTGCAATAATTTGAAGCCTCCCAAAGTCAATTAATAAATAAACTCTATAACCGCATAAAACGAACTATTGATGTGTGTGTTTACTTTAACATATATTAATTCCATGTATTTATTTAATGCTTCATGTTATCTTATATTTTATTGTATGAATTGAGAATGTGTGTGGTCATTATATAGAATATCATTGTTAGACTAATTAAGATTTTATAAAAGTAGTTTAAAAATTATAAAAAGTATTTAGCTAAAATAAATTATCTTTAAACTTAATGCTTGGCGATCAATTCTTTTACCACTAAATAAAGTAACAGTATACTATAATATTCCTTTTGACTGAGCTAGTTGGGATATCTTAGGCGCTGAATTAGTTTGCCAATCATTCAAAGCATGTCATTTATCTTTGGGTAACTGACTGGCGCCCGGAAAATAGGTGAATTCTGCAGCCGAGAAGACATCCGTGTTCTGGAAACATAGCCGTATTTATATATCTGATATATATAGCTCGGCTTGGATACAGGTAATCTGTGGGTACTCTCTTCTCTGCCTAAGAGGCTGTGGTGGTGCAATATTTAAATTGCCTTGGTGTAGATCAAATATATTAAGAATAAATAATTGTATCATAATTTTTTGTATAAAAGTTTCACAAGTTATTTTATTTAAAGAGTCAAAAGTGCTTATAGATTATGTTTCCTCCCTCAGTGATCTAGAAAATACTCCACCTGGTTCAATAGAGAATACGTATAAAATTGCAATCTGCCTAAAGTTTTGAATAAAATAAAGTCAGCCTACTGAAATCACATGTGTTTTGATTTTATGTGTAAGCTACTCACGAATGATTTTGATTTATACTCTGGGTTATTAGAGGTCATTTAATGTGGCATAGGATTGGATGCGTATTAGAGAAGGCTAATGCTTTAATTAACTACACATTGTGAATATTTAAATTTAATTTAGACTGTTTTAATTACTGCATATTTTTTAAAGTTAAGAATGAAATATATAAATGCGCATATCCTGATGTAGCTAACACATATCTAATAAGAATCAGATGAATACTATTGTTATTAGGTAATAGTTTTCAGAGCTGATAATTAATAATATATGATTTTGTTATTGTTAATATTCAAATGGCTACAGGATGTCATACGATATCTTAGGCCATCCATCATCTTGCTAATGTCAAACTTGGGATATAATATTATACAAGCAATTAATATTTTCTCTGCATGGAAATACTTTAATGCTAAAATTAAAGTAATAATTCTACCTCAAAATGCTGGAATCAATATAGCAATGCTCTAGGAAATGAGTATACTATCCATCTCTAACCTAATTATATCTACAAAGTGAGTGGACTTTAATCTTCATCTTAATTTACAGAGAACATCTGGATTTGCCCTTAAGATTATTGTCCAAATTAGCATACATAACTTTATTTTACTTAAGTTTATAAGTACGTTATTTAAATAATTCTAAATTTAGATGATTTCACAAATATGGTTTTGTCTTAGCTAAATCTTTATTATTTAGAAAATAAAAACCTGAATCTTTAGACAGAAGACTCATGAAAATACAAATTAGCATACATAACTCTATTTTACTTAAGTTTATAAGTACATTATTTAAATAATTTTAAATAGTTTCAGAAATAGGGTTTTGTCTTAGCTAAATCTTGATTATTTAGAGAAAAAAACCTGAATCTTTAGGCAGAAGACTCATGAAAATAAAACTGATTTTTTATTTATCTTTTATCTTAAACAATAATGCAATTTCCTATAAATCACTTTTTCCTCTTTTACTTTTAAACATTCAAAGGCATATCATACTTCTCATTTCTTTTCAAATCATATTTTTTTTATAATGTAATTAAGACATCATAATTTGTATTTAATTAATCTAACATTTTAAAATACTGTAGACAATGAGCATATTTTAAATGCCATTAAACCAAATTTATCCTAATAATGAATATTTCTGTAGCATAATTTTCACATCATTCTCATGCAAAGTAGGGACTGGTTTCTATCCACTTGTGGAAGGATAAAATCATAAACATATTACCAAAAACATATAAAGGAAATCTATTATCCCCAAGTTGCACATTTCATCCATCCATCTTACATATGATCTCCTTTAAAATTATTACAATCTTTTGGGATCCAATTTAAAATTTCAGCTGCCCATTTATGATCATCTCTTTTAACAATATGTCTATTTCAGTCTTTTAATTCTTTCAATGATGGCAGTGATATGTCTTTGATCTCTCACCCATGTATTTTGTTTTCAATCTCTTATTGTTACTCTTCATATATATATATTTTATACTACACTTCATGATTTGAAGACTATATTAAAGCTGTAAATATGGTTCTACATATTTGTGTTTCACCTATTGCTAATTATATAACTACTAACACAGGTTTGAACCCAACTTATATGTAATTAGCACCAGTATTTAGAAATAGGTGATAACATATATATATAGTGTACTGTTTATTTATAGATGGTACAAATATACATTTGGAATTGTGTAATATTTAAAAAAAAAAGACTTCTTCAAAGAAAGTAAAATACAAAGATCGTTTAAAAGATATTTTTTTTGTTTTTTAAGTAGTATAACATACAATGAAAGTTAATTTTTGTTTTTCTTATTTATCTATGTAATTTAATCAAAATAATGTTGATATTGGAAAGTGCATACAGATTAATTAATTCAGATAGTAAAAGACCTTCCACATGCAGATTACAATCAAAGTTTCCAAAACTAATTAAAGATGGCGAAAATAATCCATAAAAAAAAAAACTTTGTAGCTGAAAAAAAAAAAAATGTGGAAGATTATAGAATAATAAAACAAAGGATAAAGAAAATATGCGCAGGACTTCTCAAAAATGATTTGGACTATAAAAGGAGCAAACAATGTTGGAAATGGGCTTTTTTTATTTTGGTCAAGTTCTCGTGTGTTGCATTTTTTTAAAATTAAGAATAAAATGTTGACACTTAGATCTAAAATGAACCTATTCCATATGTGCGAGTAGAACCAGATCATTCGCCGACACCTTCTCTCAGAAAGTCATCTAAATCTTCGTCTAACTTTGCCTCGATCAGGATCAAAGATATGGAAGAAATGAAACTATAAAAACAGTACTGCGGACTATCCATCGAAAGGAATCAGACTACTAAGAACAGCAATCACCTACGTAAACACTTGAAACTTACCAGTAAGTTAATGGCCATAATTTCTATCTAGATAAAAGATTTGCGAACTGAATTTTAAATAATTAATTGTTATCATGGACAAAAAGAAGAGAGATTAGCTAATACTTCAAAATAAGATATTTGAATTCAAATGGTTAAAATAATTATCTGAGTATGCATGTGTTTCTTTCCAATATTATAATTTTATTATTATAGGTGTTTAAATGCTTAATGTGTTGTAATAAATTTTTACTACCAATATAAAAAAAAACTTTCATTGAATGTGCCTAATTTTTTAGTTAGTTACGTTGTTAATTTTGAGTGTTAGATTTTTATTATTAAGCTTTAGAGTAGTATATAAATTATCTTGCCAATATTCTTATTTCTTAATTAAGTCCAGGAAGAATATTTTTCTTGGAATAAGCTGACGGGAAATCTTAATCCAAATCTCGTAATTATAACTTTATAAGTTACGATATGCTTGACGCGGAATCAGTGAGTCTAACGACTTTGGCGCTCTCTTTTATAAATTAAAAACTGATTCTCCCAGCAATTGAAATCATAATAATTTTTAGGCCGAGCTAATCAGGAAATATAGCTATGTTTTTTAGAAATATGAGTGAAACATTTTTGTCCTTCATAGCTTGATTAACGCACGCACCTAGTGCATAATTGAAGGACGATCAAACATGAAAAATGTTATGATAGATACACGAATTTAAATGGAACTTTACTAAATTTAAATATTTTATAAAAAATTAATTATGAAAAAAAACATTTATTTTTTTTTATTATAAATTATCAAGAAATTTTAAGCTCTTTTACATATTTAATTGGTATGTAAAAATATGTAGGATAAATAAATAATCTTATATACTGTAAATAAAGTTTTTTATAATTTATATAAAATAAAATCGACATTTAAAAGTCACAATGCAATCAGTAGATCTTGAGATTTTGGAGAATCATTGTATCATTCTAAAAAAATGTATAAAATGTTATAAATACAAAAGATTCTTTAATTAAATTTTACTTTGCTAATTAATTGGTCTTTCCATATCATATATGGAAATGTAGATCAATTTAAGTAAAATTTCCTTAGCTATCGATTGGTCTTTTCATACCATATATGGAAATATAAGTCAATTTAAGATATAACCAAGTAAAGTGAGTTTGAAACAATGGCTGGCCAGAATTTGATCAGATTAAAATCTAAACAAAAATGTAATGGAAATAAAAGATTATGTCCTGTTTCTAGAGAAGTGTGAAATGGATAAAATATCTTGCCTCAAGGCAGCATTCTTTAAATACTCGCATTACATATAAATAGTTACATTTTTGGCTATCAGGGATTCTGGTTCTAGATTTGAATCATATCAGAGTGCTAACATATTTCATGTTAGTTTATTTCGTGAAATAAATAATGTCGGGATAAAGGAGCAGATCGTTTGCTTCTCCATACCTCTGGAAATCTCATATCCCACTCACTATGCCAAAGCTTGAACCATCTGGGTCGAATATGTGTACTGTTCAAAAAAGATACTTGCCTGTAAGTGAACTTTAAATCTCCACCGATGCCTGTTTCCATTCAAACCAGTTTCTGATCATGATCCGCGATTACCTGCGTTATCTCAACCAAGTTGGCTAAGGGAAGTGTGAATTTTCCTTTGCTTAGAGGTGCCAGGTAACTTTGCACCGGCCCTGTTTTTATAATAAAGTATATGTTCAATTTTTAAATCAATTGTCTCGTCATCTTTTTTTCTAACTTCACAAAATCCAATAATATCCTATTTAATACTAGACAGTTCCTTTTCCAATTCATGCAATATTCATTCACTTGAAAGTGATCTGCAATTGTAGGTATTTAAATAAAAGATCATGGAATGAATGGCAGTCTGGGTCTGCAATTAAGGAATTCTCAGCACTTCTGCCTTTGCACATCAATTGTTGCCTATAAGAGCCATAATTTAATTTTAGGTATTATAATTGTGAATATCTACAATATATTTTTTTTTGTAAAAAAAAGTTAATTACACACACACATTCATTCTGCCTTAAAAAAATCTCAATTGACACTTCAGTTATGAACTATCACTTAACTGAAACATAAGACCATAGTGTTTCTTCGTTTTAAAGTCAGAGGAAAACGCCTCTAAATTCATTGATCTAGCTGATTTATTTGTTTGTTAGCAGCTACACAATTGTTTACTATTTGAATATTCATATAGAAATAACAGCTGCAAAACAAGAACATAAGGAGAAGCATCAGGAATTTGTTCTGCTTGGTTCCTTTAAGATCTCAAAAAAAAAAAATCTAAAGATCTTCTTTCATTTAATGGTAAACCATGCAGCCATTATTTTCATTAGTTGGAAGAAATAATTCACATTAATCTTGTAGAGTCTTGTTACAATGTGCCATCAATAGATTATTTCACAAATGCATTAAGAGTTTTGCCACACCAGAATCAATAATACCGATATAAAAAAAATTGTATTCTATCCATAAATTTATTATGTGTTTACCAATGTTGACGTGAACTATAAATCTTAAAAATTTGCAATAATATTATATATGGGCAATCTCAACATCATGAGTCAGGGATTTTTATCATATAATAAATAGCTTCTTAATTCAAGAATTTGCTAGACATATGGGTGAGTTTTTCTTTTGCTATTATATATGAAGTCAATAAAAAAAGAAAAATAGTCCTAACTATATAAAAAATTTAAATAATTTATTCTCTAGACTTTCTTGTTCAAATCAACTAAAAAATGATAAGAATGCAATGGACTTGAAGAGTGCACCTTATTCATTAGACATGGTTGATTTTCTTTACACTGATTGTAAAATAAAAAAAAACTTGAAAATCAATTAACTGATCCTTTTCAAAAACAATTAAGTAAAAAAAAATAATTTTCAAAAAAACAAATTCATCTAAAACCACAGCAGTTTCAGACGAACAGGATTAAATTGAAAAAATAACTCTTGTATTCATTCAGTAATTAATTTTTCATGATGAAATAATTTATTAGTAGCTTAATATATCAAAAATCATATATAAAATAATGTGGAATTACCAATATTTAGACAATATGACATTGCTGTATTGATTATTGTATCTTATTGTAGTTCTATATGTACTTGCATGGATCAATTTAATGATTTTTTTTCATGTAGGAACAGAATAATATAAGAGTGATAACATCTGAAAATAAAATTATGAGCATCACAACTGATATGTCTGTGTCTTTACATTTCCCTCATCTATAGAAGGAATAACATTAAATATCACAAAATGTATATACTAAAACAAAAAAGAAAGCTGGCATAAAGTGAAAAGTATTATTAGGAAAATTGTATACTTTTATATTATTACCAATTTGTTTTTTTAAAAAAATGTTTGCATTCTGTTTATTTAAAAAAAAATTCCTCTAGTTTTTGAAGCAGGTAAGTTAGATCATCGGCTATGCTACTTTTCATCCATAATTTTCTCGGAGTTAACAGAAATTATACGCTGGAAGAAGTATTGTCATAAACAAAATCAAATGAACTTTTATTTCATTTTTACATCTAGTTAATCTGCTTCCTTAATTGTTGGCTAGTTCCATAATATTATCACTAGATTCAGTTTTATTTTGCCAAGATAGCTAATTAAAAATTAGTCTATATCTTCTTTGGAATTTATTAAAAACAATTCTTGTGATTCATTTCAATTTTTTTGTTTTTGCAACAGCTTTGCCATTTAAAAAAAAAAATTAAATGTAAAAGATAACATTGGTTTGAGGAAAAGTTTAGTTTAGTTAAAATAAGCTTGATGTTAAAGCTTACTTAATCAACTTTGTTAAAATTGCAGCCTCTTTGGCAATACTAATTAACTGATTTAATTTCTTTAATATTGTTATCAAAAAATATTCCTACATCAAAATAATTTCATATTTGCTTTCTTGTTTTGAAATGTTAATATATTTTAAATATACTCTAATCAAACATTCTGCATTCAATTATAAAGATTTAAAAGCCACTGCTTTGAAAATTCTAGTATTTTCAGCAAAATAAAAAAAGTGTATTTTTATCAAGAAAATTATTAAAATAAATATACCAGTTTAATCTTAAATATAAATATTACATTTTTAATAAAACGTTTAAAAACTAACCAAATATATTTAAAAAGGCAATCTTTAGATACTCAATAATGATAGAAGAATATAAAAGTTGAAAATGTTTGATAATTACCTCATAAGGAGTATTTACAATTCTATCACCTCTTAAAACTTCTCCTAATAATAAAAATAAAAATTAATATAAATATTTTGAAAAATGTAATTTGAAATTACAAAACAAAGTGTTTTTTTTTTTTTTTCACACCATAAATTCTATTTCAAAATAATTAACATATTTCAAGAACTAACTAACTACTAACTAAAATTTTTATTTATATGCATATATGTTCATATAATTAATTTTTAATAGTGTAGTGATCTGTATTTTGTCTGTTAAATCTATCATTTGAAATTGGAATCTAGCTGGGTAGAGCTCAGAAATTTTTTCAGGTTCTAGACAAGCTTATAATTTATCTTTCAGATAGGTGACTTATAACCAAACCAACAAGCCATCCAATTATTAATCAGTAAATAAATTTCTAGCTATTTTTAAAATAGCCAGAATAGCTAAAGCTCTCATCACTAGCAGTTGAACTATTTTCCCCTGTATTGAGTGTGTCAAAGAAAAAAAAATATTCAATTTTTTGTAATTACAATGATACAAGTAAAAGTGATCATTTCAGCATATTTATTATTACTAAAAACCAAAAAACAATTTTTAAAAACATTTAGTATACTGTATTTTATTAATGAAAATTGACTGATTGAGGAATCTACGACTTCAATAATATTAACAAGCTGGGATTTTATTTTAAAATGGTATAATTAATTAAATTTAAAACATATTTATTGCAAATAGTATATGCATTCGATATTAGATGATACATTCTTGCATGACATAATTAAATTGTCGTATAGAAGGTGGTAGAGTGGCAAACTTTAAGACCTCAGAGTCCAAAAATCACACTCCAGCTATGTCATTTCCAGTGTTCAAACTTAATATAAATTCTCTAACAATAAGCATTTCAATTATTGTATATATTGTAATGGTATACATATGCCGTTACATTATTTTAAAATTAAAATAAAAGGGGGAAATAAATCTTAAATAAAATTGATTTATTAAAAACTAAAAGAAAGTTAAGAGTTATGTGTAACATATATATATCGCATAGCTGTAAAACTTTTTTAAAAAAAGTATTTAGAAGTACTTTTTTGTAAAAAAAAAGTAAAGATCTAAAAATTAGTATTTTTAGTAAAAAGTTATATAAAAGAAAATAAAAATAAATGTTAATGAATTTCTATTTTAAGAATCATGTTTAATCCTAGTAAATGGAAATGATTGTTTTATTAATTTAAAGCAAACTAGCCCTTGGGGCATTTAAATAATTGAAAGGTAAGATAAGAGAATGAAAAAAATTAAAGATTGACCAATGCAAGCTACAAGCGATGCATGGGCCAGAAAGAAAAACATCCGGACCTTAGGATCAGTGATGTCATGTTCGATGGATCCGTAAAATTTATGATAAGGAGGCCTAATACTATAAAAAAAAAATTATTGAATTCATTATTTGTTATTAAAAATCTGACTATTAATCTTGCAGCTGTATTGCGGATTCCGTGATGTAGGGGTCTTGCGATAAAGAGTTTGCTTTGCATGCACCAGCTGAGACCTCCCGATGACAGTTTCTGACCAAATGAATGGCTTGTAGTGGTTATGTCTCCTAAAAATTTTTAGCAAATAATATAATCAGCGAAGGATTTCATTAATTCCGGAAGAATCATAAAGATCTCTCATGGAAAGTATGGAACTTTTTTTTTTTTAATATATCTTCAATAAATAGTTAATCCGTAAAAAAATATAACTTTTAAATAAACTCTTATCTGACTTAAAAGAAGTCTAAATCCCGTATTATTTTTTTTTTTATGTATATGCTTGCTAATCATTTCAATTTTTCTTTTCTTTATTTTTATCTGTTAGCTAATGTATTAAATTTAAGTTGGGTGTAGATGGCTGCATAGATTTGTTAAAGTTTGTTAGTTTAGAGGGGTTTAAATTTCAGACTATTTGTTTTGTAGTTGAGTCAATGCTGGTCGAGATATATGGGTGTTTATATCAATGTAATGTGAAGTGTGTTAGCATTCAGAGCAATGTGCCCAAGTGAATGCATGACCCAAAGGTGTAGTCATCGTGTTGCAATGGATAGTATTTCCTGCGACATTGATCCCGTTTCACTCTATGGATAGGGACTATAAGTCGGTAATAGACCGCTCTCCCTCCTGACGCAGCATTTCTTTTAATGTTTTATATGATTCCTTCGCCAGACAAATGCACGTTCCTGTACTGGATGAAGATCAATTCTTTTAAATAATATCATGCTGCAGACACACCTTCCTGTCAGCGTGGTTTTATGCTAACATCTACATATTGCATTGGTTGCGTCTGTATATCAGGAAGCAAGCGTTGGTTTAGCTATGAACTTTTAGCCTGAGGTTGGATGTTTTGAACAGTTTTAATTGCGCAATTTATGTAGCTTATCTATGCTCAACATTCTAAAACAAAATTAAATAAACTATCCATCTGCGCAGATTTTAACTGAAGTATAAAATAATAACAAATTAAAGTAAAATTAATTTATTCCTCAAACTTAAATTTATATATATGTGACAATGAATGTTTGTGTATGTTATTACTGGCAGCAGCTAATTTTATTTTATTTTTAATATTAAAAATACATTTAATAAAAGTTTATATATTAAATCTCTGCATCTCCTTGAGCTAGTGGCATGGGTTAACGGTCAATAAAAATATAAAAAATGGATTTATTTCCAAGGTGTATCTGTCTACATTATAAATTTTCTAGGTTCAAATAGCCTAGTGGTGACCTGTACATCAGATAGGGTAAAAGTCATCCCTTCCCTGACCATTATAATATATTAAATTACGTGGATTATATCTTAAGGACTTTACATTTTGTTTACACAACACTTCAGTTGCATTACAAACATACTTAATTTTTTCTTGAATCACATCAAAGTGCTTATCATACAAGTGAATTTAATGCAGACTATATTATAATCATGTGATTTTACTTTATGTTTAATAATTAGATTCCATTTAAGAATATAAATTTTTACTTTAATTTTTAAAAAAAAAACATTTAAAAACAATTTATCCTGATAATGGTGTGTAAATTTCTCTTAAATTTAGTAATAACTATGGTTATTATGTTGTTTGTTTTTTTCAACATAATTTTATTACTGATATATTCAGAAATAAAATAAAAAAGTGATCTATTTAGTTTTCAAAGATATTACTACCTAGCTATCTACTTGCTGCAGGAAGTTTATAATATATATGAAATATTTTGTGTGTTTGTGTAATTATTCATTCAGTATTTCAACATTTGCTTTAAAAAACATGTATTTTTTATTATATCTTTATTCTATACATCTCCAGAAATAATAACAATAAAAAATAATACAATTTTTTCCATCTATACATATTATATAAAAAAAATGCCATAGTTGCAAATGATTGATCCAATTATTTTACTACTTTGATACTTGTCCTTCTTCCCTGCATTTATTTTATGACAGTAAATAATCTTTTGTTGTTGTTAAAATTGGCTGAAATAAATGATTATCTAAATTCATCATTTGAAAGCAATATTTATGAAGATTTTAGATTCTATCTATTGAAAAAAATCTAAAATTAAAATAGGGAAATTTGTATAAAAAAATTTCATCACTAACTAATTTTCAATAAAAATGAAGACAGGAAAAGTTGGCTATTATATATATGTAAATTGTCAACACCTACAGTGAGCAACATGCTAAAACAGATGCAGATTAAAATTGTGCTGTCATTCTTACAAGTACACCTATTCTTGGCTTCACTAAACAAATAAAAATCTTTACTGATTCTCTGATTATAATTATATTATTAGTAGCTTGATTAAAAGAAAATATAGTATTTTGTATTTCATAAAATAAAAAAAATAAAACATAAGCAAAATGAGTATTTAAAAGTAAAACAAGAATGATCATGAATTAAAATCCAAAAACATAAGAGTCATTTAATAATCATAGTTTCTTTACATATATATATTTACATTCTTTATGTATTTAAAGCAACATATGGACATGTAAATCAATGGATGATACATTTTTATATGATAATGACATTTTGAATAGATCTAAAAAATAATTTGATCACTGTTTGAATAATGATATAAGGATTTAAATGACTGCTTGATAAAATTAAAACAGTTCTTTGTAAACTTAAAACCAGAAAGACTACAGATCCTAATGAAATAACAGGAAATTTTAAAATACGATCATATACTGTCCCATGAATTTGTGCTACTGATTTTAAATATGCTTTTATTATTGTAATTTATAAAAAAGAAAAAACAAAATTACAGTAATTATCATGTAAAATATCACTGTTATTAATTACAGCAAATATGCTTTCAAAAATTTTATTGAATAAGTCATTAACACTCATGGATGAACGATTACAATATTTCGTATATCAAAAATTCAAGAAGCACTATGGATATGGTTTTTGCTAAATGTAAAACTATTGTAATCAAAGTAAATACATATATTGTTTTTTTTATAATCTGGTAGACATTTTGACTCAGTTAATTAAGAAGATTTATAACAAGTTTAAAAATAATTATTTGTTCACATAAGTTTATTCATAATATAGAAATTTATAAAATAGTGAAAAAATATTATTGGTGATAGAAAATTTGAAATTTTTAAAACAAAAATGGAAATTAATAAGAATATATTGAGCCGATAATTTCGATCGGCTCAAATTATATTCTCTGTGTGTATGTAAATATATGTATATACACATATTCATAAAGTAGAAAATAGGAAATAAAAGCTGCGTGCATAGAAAGTTTTTTTTTTGGTATTATTTATTGGGATTTAAAAAAAAAAAAAGCAAAATGGTAGATTAGTTATTTTTTTAATTGGATTGAGAGATAAAATTGAAAGTGATAGAAAAAAATTTACAAGTTTTTGGAAACAATTTCGTAATTAATTATTTTAATTTTCTAATCTGAAGGGAGGGGAGAGAGAAAAGAATTCTAATTAATTATATTGTGGTGACTTCTGGTTAGCAAGGTGTTAAAAACAAAAAAATTAATGGAATGCAATCACTGGCCGGGAACATGATCAAAAAAAAAAGACAATGAAGAAAAAGACTATAAATAGAAAGAAAAACCTATTGTGTATTTAATTATTAGTTTTTTTAATGAAAAAAGAACTATTATATAAAAAAAAAAAAAATCGAAGGCTAAACGAAATAGAATCCGTCCCCAGACGGGTTACTCACCTATTCCTAGATCTTCATCGAACCGTGAAACCACCTCAAGGAACATCAAACCACATAGGAGAAAGCGGAGCTAGCCATGGAACAAAATTAGTTGCTGAAAATAAACTCCCAACACATACGAAGAAATGCTTATGGACGTTCACTGATTGATCAGGGTAATGGAAACTTTATTTATTGATTGAACTATAGACATTAGTGAACTTTAAACATACATTTAGGATTGCATTTAACCATTAATGAACTATGAGTTACAACAATAGAATGGGATTTTTTTTTAAATATTAATAATGTTTATATCTACATTAAATAATTTGTTTAGTTAAAATACATAAATTATTTGTATGTTTTAATATTTCTTTATGAAAGGTTTAGCGAAATTTTGACTAAATTTTCTGGGCTATTGGGCGAAGTTAAGAAAAGATAATAATCTCATAAATGAATCCAAGAGAATGTTATCAGAACAGAATTAAAAATGATTTAGAAAGCAAAATGAAAAGGATTAAGGGTTGAGAAAATATTGAAAGAGAGGGTAGGGGTTTTGTGCTATAACTTACTCCTAATAGTAAGTCGCTTAGTCCCATACCGATAAAGATTTGGATTGGTTTAGACACTTATTTAAGTAAAAGCGCATGTTCCTTTGAGAACGAAATATATATTGCTCTTCGCCTTTGTGATTTCTTGAATAATAAAAAAATAAACTACAATAAAGCGTATCATTGGTTAAAGGTTATGAAAGTGTATTTGTTTTTTGTTTTCTCTTTAAACAATAAACCCTATTATTGTATTAAATCCATCCATATTCAAATGGGATTGTGGAGAGGAATTTGGCTTGATCTGTCATACATATACAAATTATCAATCGCGAAAATAAGATTTTTCTAACTTCGTGGTTCTAGGTTCTTTTTGTAGGGGTGCCCTCATATGATAACGATTACAGCTTTTCCAAATTTAAATTCTCAGCATACAATCATTCAAATATATAAAAAAGTAGTGGCACAATATATTATTTCCAACTCTCCCTCCCCCCATTTTTATGACATTTGTCTTTAAACAATTTCTAGATGGCTTCATGAATAAGAAAACAAGATGAAATATATATTTGGTGAAGTTTTTAATGTGTACTAAGAAATAATAAAAATATTATTTTCTTAGTATCTAAATAGACAATAATCTCATAGATTCAAAAAATGATCTAAAGAAGGTTCTTAGTGTTTCAATGAAATTTATAAAACTTTGGTTTAATGAGTAAAATTAAAAAAAAACTCAATGCTTTATCAAACAGTGATGGGAAAAAATTGGTAGATTATTCAGCTGTTCTACATAAGAAATACACATATTATATAATAGGAAGAGCTGTTACTCAATAAAATTAATACTTTCAAGATAAATAAAGTGATGACAAAATTTTATATCAATTAATATAAATGTAATTTTAACATAGAATATGTAATTTTTTTTTAAAAAAAGTGATACAAATTAAGTAAATACAATTCTAAAATTTAATATATAATTTTATTTAACAAACTAATGTGAAAATCATTTTAAAATTTAAAGCATAATTTTATATAAAAAAAATTATAATGTTGAATACATAATTTTATAAAAAAAAAAACAATAAAAATTTATGGAATAGAAATTACCCATTTCAATTTATATTGTTACAAAATAATTTATAAAAAAACCAATTGATGCTGGTAGTTAAGATTGAAATTGGTGAAAATATATTGTTTACCGTCGTCAAATAATAATTCAAATGATTTCAAATAGAAATTGTCAATTAAATTCATATCAAAAAGTTTTTCTTTTGAAAACAAATTGTTTGTTTCGAAAATTATAATCAATAATGTATGTAAATAAATCATTTTTTATAGCGCGATGTTTGTAAACTGTAATATTTAACACAGCACTACGCTGTTGCACATGCGCTTTGAAGATTTTAACTATAACTGAATGAATACTAACACTCAACCACATGATAAAGTCTGGTTGAGTGTTAGTATTCATTCAGTTATAGTTAAAATCTTCAAAGTGCATGTGCAACAGCGTAATGCTGTGTTAAATATTATAATCAATAATGAAAATAATTTATGAAGATATGATGTCCATCATTGTTTTGTCTAAATACTAGTTGAAATTTCAAATAGAAATTATTAATTTTAATTCATATAGAAAACGTTTTGTTTTGAAAACAATTTTTTTTGTTTTAAAAATTATAAAAAAATAATGAAAATAGTTTATTTGAATTTATTTTTTTTATTGCAAATTCTAATATATAATGAAAATAGTTTGTTTAAATTTGTTTATTTAACAATTAATATCTTCAATCCAGCATGGTTCTATGTGATATGAAATAAATCTGTTAAATAGAACATCTGTGTAAACAATAATATTCCTTTCATTAGCTGTATATCAAGCCCCAATATTGTTAATAACAAATCTTAATAAGCATGAATCTTATTTATATTAAGCAAATTTCATTGTTTTATCTCAAAGTGCTAAAAAGTGCCACATTCAATAATTATTAAATATGATGTTTTTTACAAATAACAATCACACATATAATTTCATTCTAAATAAAGAGAAACTAAAATCAAATTTTACCTTTTTACAAACCTCATCAATAAACTATTTATATATCAAAACAAAATATTATTAACTTTATGAATTAATTAATAATTAAGCGTCTTCCATTATCTCATTAGTTAACTAAAATATAATAAAGGACACTTTAAATGCTCCTAATCATAATATTTTAAGTTAGTTTTATAATGTATTAATTATATAATTGGTATATATTATATGCATATTTGACTCAGTTGATAAGATTAATGCAAGATGGAATTCAATTAGTAATATGTTGTCTTTTGCACCATTAATAAGTAAATATGGAACACATTCTAGTCAGATAAAAATTTAATTAATTTAATATAATATAAGCAATTATGTAATTAATATATTTCTAAACTATTACATAATATTATGATAATAATAGCATTTGTGTTCATTATATATTAATTAATAAAACACTTAAAAACTCTAACTCATAATAATTTATTTAATTATGTAGTTTAAAGACATACAATTATTAAACTTATTTCAAAATGAATATCAAGCTGGCCTGAAACAGATGTGGAAGAATCATTACACATAAAATTTGATATTGTGGCAATTTTTTTATTTGTGTTTTAGAAATTTTACCAGCAATTTTTAATTCATCTCTATTTATATATATTTATTTATTAAGATTATAATTAATAAACAAAAAGTAAATAGCATATTTACTTCTTACCTAAATTTTCTGATTTATATAAAAGTTTCTTTGATTTGGGTTGACAAAATGGTAAAGAATAATATTCATAAGGAAGCTGTGTTTTGATACTGGTCATTTTGACAGCCTAAAAAAAAAAAAGACAATGATTAACAAATAAAAATATGCAGACACTAAAATATACCATCTAATATAATCAAAATTATAAACAATTACATGTGTGTAGCAATTATGCCAAAAAACACACAAAACGGAATACATAGTATTATTTCATAATAAAAAATAAAAATTGAAGATATGAATAATTATATAAAAAAAACTAATGCTATCAAGAAACAGCAGTTCATTATTTTCTGAAAATGAATGTTCCCAATATTAGATAAATCAAGTTACAAATATTACTTTATTATGATGCACACATCACTGCAGACTAAATAATTTCATCATTAATACTCCTAAGGTTTAAGGTTAGAAATAATTTCATTATTTTAATAAATATGAATATATCTATTAATATTTATTAACACAAGAACACTTCTTACTCCATGTTACAACACAATTTTTACTTATGTGTCAGGATTTATAAATTTTTCAAGAAACAACATATTCCCAAGATACATTCAACATGAACCACATTGCCAGGATATCCCACATTCATTGCTACCATTTTTTATTTATCTAATAATAATTATATCAATTTAATTTATAAGTGCTAGTTTTAAACAATTTCCATATTAAACACTAATATTCATTTTTAATATTACAAATCATATTTTTTAAAAATTTTATATAAAAGATTAATTATATATATCAACAATATATTATTTGTTTAAATTCAGAAAAGTTATAGAAAAATATACAGTTCAAATAATTAGACAATACTAATTATTAAATATATTTATTTATCGTAAAATCAGCATAATGAAAAGTTGTTTGAAAACTTTATCATAATTTGAAGATTAAATATATCTGTTAAAAATGTCTAAAAACATTGGGCTGCTCGTCAAATTGCATCAGTCATTATGGTGAGTTTAATGGATTTTTCATCTAAGTTTAAAATCAAGAAATCATGGTCTTTTTCTCAGTGGCCTGATAGTTCTTAATTGTAATATCAGTAAAGTTTTCTTGAAGCTAAAATGAATGGGTGTGAGTAAACTTTTAGATATATTTACAATTATGACAAATTAAACTATATTATAGCCTTATTTCCAGATGTCTGTAAAATAATCAGCCAACATAATTACTAGTGGCCAAAGATAGAGTGTGCTAACAATCACCTGATTGCGGACCTAGACTGCCATTTGATACATCTTTTATTTAGGTACTAGTAAAGAAAGGTTGCTCTAATTGAAAGAAGACATATCTAATATTAAATGGGACATTTTGTTGGACTTTATGAAATTAGAAGATAAAGAGATGATTGATTATAAAGTGGACATACACTTTATTACAAAGGCACAAATATTGAAAGCACAAAATGGAATAGGATTCATTACAAAAAATGAAAAAATAACATTATGGAGACTGATGGTGTTTAATTAGTTATTCAATTTAATGGAAGATACCACGTAGATACTTCAGATTTCTTGTACAAGTTTTCATTGTAATGAAAAAGCAGAGGATTTTTTATATGGATGTACAAAATGCTTTTGAACAGCCAAACATTTAAACTCATGTTAAAACTGCTAAATGACCAAAAGATGAAAATTCTACATATAAATTTGACTATAGTAAAGAAATAAAAGAGGACACAGATTTGTAGAATTCACAGAAAAACAACAACTGAAGATTATGTATTCTTTCCTTCAGAAAAATGTTAAATAAAAATTAAGCATTCAAATGAAGTAAAACAATATTTTGGCTAACAAAAAATAAATATTTCAAAATTGTACTGTTCTTAATAGATTCAACATGGGATGTGAGGATTAGTGAGATGTCAGATACAAAACAAGAAACAAAAATTAAAAAAAAAACAACAGTATTCATAGTAGAGTTCTCAACTTTTAAAAACATTCAAATTAATTTAAATAAAAACTTCCAAATCATTATAAAATATTAATGAATTTTGAAGATAGTTCAGATTTGAATAAAATCAATATGATAATTGATATGTTTTTAATAAGTGTAACAAAGATGTTATAAAAAAGTAACAACAATCCAGTAAATTTTCTATTAAGACAATATATGAAAATATATAAAAATGATCCCTTAAAAAGAAATGATACAAAAAAGAATGATATAAAAAAATATAAAAAGTGTAAATCAATATTTTGTATTGGTAGGAAACTTATTTCTGCAATAAGATGGTTCTTTACTAAAAAGAGGGGTGACATCATAAAATGTGCGGAAAAGTTCTCTAAAAACTTATAAAAAGAATAAAAAACAAAAAAAGTTAAGTATCCCCTATAATTAATACTTGTGAATTGCCCAGTATTTTAATTGAAAAAATAAGTCATACAATTAAATCTATGAAAGGAAAAGCTCCAGAAAGTTATAAAATTATAATGTGTCTTAAAAAAAGCAGGTGAAGAAATAGAAAAATTGTTGGCAAAGTTATATACTAGATATTTAAATGATAAAGATGTAACAGATGATTGGAAAAATGCAGTAATAATATTGATATTTAAGAAAGATGATAAAGAATATATTAGAAATCAATTACAAACCTATCAATTTTTCATCAATTCTATACAAAATTTTATCAAAATGCTAATTTGTCTGCAGCAAAACTTGTATTTTAACTAACCAAAAGAAAGATTGATTTAAAAATGGTGGATTCCAGCCAAATATTGAGAGAATTTATGAAAGAACAATAAATATGAGTTACCATTATGCTTTGGATTTGTAAATTATGAAATAAGGAAGTTTGGATTAATGTGGAAAAGAGATATTACAGATCAGATAAACTGAACTAAATTTGGTGAGATCAATGATTGAAAATGATGACAAAATGTTTTAAGATTTGAGATAACAGCATTTTATTTATAGTTATATATTTATTTCTATCATCTAATTGAATTCCAAGAGCAGTTGCTTTCACCTTACTGTAGAACATATAAATCTATATCTTTGTTAACTCATAGAATTTTTTTTTAATTTTCAGAATATTGACACAAATAGTATAAGGAATAAAATATAACTGCTAAATGCTTAAATGTATTAGTTTCAGCTTTTAATCTTAATATTCACTGACTAAAAAAAAATTCATGAAAAAGTCTGGAAATGGAGATTTTATATCCATATCCATTGATTATTTCAAGCTACATCAGATAGCTTTAGAGTAGGATTAAGATACTGCTCCTGGGAAATACTGTTGTTATCTAATTAAATTTTTCAGAAAAATCAAACTTTACTTTTCAAAACAGACTGTGTTAAACCAATCACAAACTATAATGAACTGGTAATTTTTAGTCATGAATAAGGCTATCTGCTAAAGCTAAATAGAATAAATTTAATATTCTTATCTATGAGGATCTTTCTGGTTTGTCCATTTTTTGTATTCTTAGAGTCAAAGTTGATGAATGGTTTCTAAATGTTATATAAATAACATATTTCAGAAAATTTCCATGTCTCTATATGATCTACCTAAAATCATAACAAGTCCACTATTACTTCTGAAAATTAACCATGTTAAAATTCATCAAAATTTCTTAGTTTTGTGACATATAAGACCCAATTCTTTGTATGAATTTTTAAATTTTGCTAAGTTAAAAACATGAAAAAAAAATCAACTGATATGTTCGTAAGTTTTAATATGAATATATCCAGTGACAAAAGCATGAACTTATTGTAAAAAAAAAAAAAAAAAGATTAAATATTGATAATAGCCTACAAATCAAAACTATTCTTACAGATAATGAAACTCCTAATATTAATCTAACATAGAATTTTTCAAACAAAATGAAAGCATAGTTCTGGGTTCTCTGCTGTTACCCCTGAATAGCAATATTTACAAAAAAGACTTTGAAAACACAGTCAAAAATATTGCTTTATCTCTACTAAAAATCTACCTTTGCTAAGTTAATAAACCATAAGTTGTATGGCTACATGGCTAAATACTATTAAAATATTTGGATAAATCTCAATCAAATTTCTCCAATTAAATTCACAAAATAATTAGAACAAGAAAAGTACATTCTTAAAAGTTCTTATATAAATACAATTTATCCAAACCACTTTTAACACTTTTTAGCAAAAGACTTTTATTGTACACATATACATAAACCTTATGTTTCGATTGTCCTGCAGTCTTCTTCAGAGCTATAATATAATGAACAAAATAAAATAGATAATTATATAAATAATACCATAAAAAATGTAAACAATAAAAAACTAAAAACAACATAAAATATATAACAATGCATAATAAAACTGAAATAAATATAATCAAACCCACATAAAATAATCCAATTAATATAAATTATATATATATGTATTCTTAATTGTATACATATATATTCAAGAACAACTATTAATCTAAATATATTATTCTTTTTTTTTTATTTATTAATAATCTCCTAATTACTTATATTTCTTAAAAAACTTAAACTTTATTTATATTAGCTTTGCCTCAATATATTTAATAATTTTATATAAATATAAAATTATTAAATATATTATTGAGGTGGAGCTAATAAAAATAATTTGTTTTATAAGAAATAGAAGTAATTAGGAGATTATTAAAAAATAATAAAAATGAATAATATATTTAGATTAATAGTTGTCCTTGAATAAGTATATATATATAGTTAGGAATACACATGTATAATTTATATTTATTTTCTATTTATATTGTATATTTTATTTTAAATTAACTGGATTATTTTATTTGGGTTTGATTATATTTATTTCAGTTTTATTATGTATTGTTATATATTTTATGTTGTTTTTAGTTTTTTATTGTTTACATTTTTTATGGTATTATTTATATAGTTATGCACTTTATTTTATTTTGTTCATTATATCATAGCTCTGAAGAAGATTGCAGGACAGTCGAAACTTTAAGTTTGTATGTATATATGTACAATAAAAGACTTTTGCTAAAAAGTGTTAAAAGTGGTTTGGATAAATATAATTGTATTTATATAAGATATTACAGAAAAATAAAGGAAAGGGTGATTTTGGTAAAATTTCTGATTCTTAAAAGTTCTTGTGACATGGTCATCTCATGGAAAATTCAAAACAACTGTTTACAGAAAACTCACCAAATAGAAGGAACAAAGCAAAAAAAAAAAAAGTTTGTTCAAAGGCTAGCAATATGAAAAAAACAACAACAACTCATATAGAACAGTCTCATAATCAAAAGAAAGGTTATCAAGCAGCTATCATTAAGAAAAATTTAAAGACAAGAAGAAACATCAGAAAAAAAAGATTGAGATAGGTACTAAAGTGTATCTATAATAGACATCAGCAAACTGCAGCTCTTGAACCTAATGTGGCTTTTTGATCCAATCTCATGGCTCTTTTATTCTGATAAACATAAACACATTTTTTATTTCCTCTTGTAATTTCTAAATAAATATTTTGATGATACTAGGAAAGGAAAAATGAACATTACAACATTGTTTCTTGAATTCAGCATTTTATAGAATAATAATTATTGTATATGATGAATATTTAAATATTAAAAATTTGTAAATAAATCAAACGATCAAACTATTTTTTGTTTTTATTTATATATTTTTAAAAGAATTTTTATTTTCACTATTTACTAAAATAAATATTCAAATATATCCACAGCCATTCAGAAATTCGTATTGTTCATGAACATATTTTTCACCTCTTTTCTTGCAGTTCTTTAATGCAGATCTGGTGGGGGGGGGGGGAGACATGACAAAATGGCTCTTTGTGTTAAAGTTTGCAGATCTCTAATCTATATATATCAAAGATGTCAAACAAATTACGAAAATATGCAATTAAGACTCAAAACAGTTTTTGAAACCTATAGAATATTACAAGTTACTCTATTATCAAAAAAAAAATCTAAACTTGAAATACTGATAATCAAAAATTACATTTACAAAATTCCATGTGAAAAAAAAAAAAAAACAATGACAGACATAAAGACAGTATGTATCTGAAGTAGCATACTATGATATACATCAATGAAGCAAAGTTTAATTGGGAAAATACAATAATATTGGATAAAGAAAAAAAAATAAAATGAAAAAAATCAGTAAGACCATAGATAAGTTTAGTAAAGTTCTTTTTCTCTAATCAACTTATATATCCTTTTTTTTCCATTCCTCATAATTAAGAACATATAATACATTCTCTAAAAATTTATTCCATTTCTTCCATAAATACATAAGAGATAAATTGCTTATCTATAAACTTTGTATTGGCATTCTCTCCATATAATTCAATTAAACACTATTTTTACTAATCTACATTCAAATATAATCTTTGAAACATTTTAAATTTCATTTCCTTCATTATAAAAAAAAAGAAGTTTTTTTAAAACCCTTCCTCTTGAATAGTCTTAAAGGCTACTTAGCATACGTTGTATAATCATCTATTATGTTTAATATTCTACCTAAAAAATTTTGAATTCATGGTCAACACAAAACGCTTAATTTTCAAATGTATATTTCCCCTAATTATGGCCGGCATCTATTCTCTAAAACTAAAATTTAAGTGTCGTATATGAAAAGTTAGATTCCCAGTTAAAGGTTGCAAAATAAATTCTCCTGAAATTGTAAAATCTCAAAAGAAAATCAAGAAATCTTTCTCTGAAATCAAGAATTTTCATAAAAAGAAGACAAAAGCAATACAAAATTCATGTTACTTTTCTAAAAATACAATTATAAAGAAAAAGTGCAAACCGCTTCCAAAATGCAACCCAGCATGAATTAAGTCTTGTTAATTCACCTAAATCATTAAATACCGTACAAGATTCATTGTCATTACTATTAAACAGTGATAAATATATAAGAGCAGACTTATGAGTAAAAAGTATTAAAATGTACCATTAAGAACTATTTATGATTAATAAATATTGATATATTTAATATAAAATTAAACAATTTATCTGGATTTTAAAAAAATATAAGAATTTTTAAACTTAAAAATAAATATTATTAGTTAATAGTGAAGTTACTTAAAGATAGCAAATTTTAAAACTATTTCAGGTATACTATTAAGACTTGCAGACTTTTTTTAGTTTTAAAATGATGGAGCTATTTTAATTTCATCAAGCTCGATATTTTTCTTCATACCTAAATCAATAAGAAAAATATATTACCAAAATACTTCTTTCATTAGTCTAAATAACATTTATAAAAAAAATTAAATCCTAATGATTTAATAGGATTGATATCATTTTAAGGTTATAAATTATTTTGAAAACTTCAAAAAAAAAAAAGATGGAATAAAATTATGATCAGTAAATGATAATATTTTATTAGTTTTTATTCAAATATTTTTAAGTATCTTTACATACGCATGTTGCTTATAATATAGTACATTAATTTTATTAGTCAGATAAGAACAATGCTGTTTCCTTTTAATTAAGTCAATAATAATACAATTATTATCAAAAAATCTAACAAGATTTTTTTAAATAAATCCACAAGGAGACTTGCACTCTCAGCATACTTCTTAGAAAAATCCTGTGTGTTAACAAGGCTTAAAAATCCAAATTGATGATTTTTGTGCTTAACAAGCAATTAAAATTTTGTAAGAACTTTTAAAGAATAAGTATCAAGTTTCCTACAAATCTTTTTAGATAAGATCTATTTTTTAATGCCATAATAATTTTAATTTTGAAGCATAATAATCATATGATTTAACTAACAATCTGCAATTTTAAGTATTCATGTAATATTGATTTATACTACTACTAACTTTAGCAATCCATAAAATGCCATTATTTTGCACATAGATGCAACCAAGTCTTTACAGAAAATTTTTTGTTGTTATTTAAACAATGTAGGGCATCAATCAATATGTTGTATAAAAATTCAGATACTATTTCTCAAACTTATGACAACAGTTTACTGTTCATATCAACATCTGTATTAAAATGTTCTACAAAAAAAGATTAGATCTTTATTGACAGAAATACAATAACATCCAAAAAAGAAATA
This sequence comes from Epiperipatus broadwayi, assembly GCA_028023455.1. Taxonomy (NCBI): domain Eukaryota; kingdom Metazoa; phylum Onychophora; class Udeonychophora; order Euonychophora; family Peripatidae; genus Epiperipatus; species Epiperipatus broadwayi. The sequence continues at coordinate 2,227,699 of JAQFVV010012397.1, read as the reverse complement.
AAAGCTTTCTTTCTCTGAAGTTTATGTTAGAACATAAAAATTGATAAAATAGGCATATTATTCTTAGTGAAAAAACACTTTTTTTATTATCATTAGCTTATCATTGATACACTTAGAAATTCGAAGATAGAAAAAAAACATTTAGATCTTATAATATATCCAACAGTATATATAATCTACCTATTAAATGAAATTGCAAAACAATTTTCATTAATAGTAAGTATATAAATCTTAAACCTTGACAATGCAAAATCATGAAGAATCCATAATCTCTGAAGCTCATATATTTAATGCATCTTTATTTAGAAAAAAATAAAAAGATCTTGATTATCACAGATATCTCTTATTTTATCACTATTGCCAATATTATAACAATCCATCAAATACAGCTACAGCCAGATTTTGCAATACTGGCTATTTTTATGTTTCTTTTACAGATATTTCTATGTTTGTGAAAAATCAAGCACATAATCATTTACTGAATAAAACTCCTTTCCTAAATGCATTTGAAAACAGTACAATAATATTTGTATTGTCTTAAGCATGATGACATCTAAGGATTCAATCTGCTAAATCTGTTCCCATTTTTGTTTTTTCAGTGTCAATGATTTTGAATACTTTACATCAATATACTTGCATATAAAAAAAAAAAATTAGCATTACTGTTCATATAATTAAAGAAATGAAATATAGTTGCACAGACAAGCCTATGGTCATAGTTAGGGCAGAAATAATTGATAGTATGAAGTTAATTACCAGGTTTATATGGGCCTAAATAATTGAAGACAGATATTAATAAAAAAAAAGAAAGAACAATTAGGATTAATTATAAATGGTAGTAATTATTAGCATTAAGTAGAAAAAAAAAAATGTCATCAAATATAGTTTTTTTTTCTTTTTATTGCAAAACACCAGAAATTTTGTTTGTCAGTATATAAATAAGTTCTCAATTAAATGAAAAACAATATCTATAAAGTAAAATTTATTTTCAATTTTTAGTGTACAAAATGAATATACAGTTATTTTATTGATAGATATGTTATACTTACCTTAACTTCTATTTCATGGCCTTTTTCAAACTCTACTGGTGCTACTCCAGGAACATAAAACCCATGGAGTGGTTGTAGTAAATGTAATATAGATATTAAAAGACTAAGAAATAGCCAACCATCCATCTAAAATTTAAAATCAGAAATTATAAATATATATATTATCAGACAATAAATTTCATGGTATATAAAAATTTCATTCTCTTTAAATAGTTATTGCAATCATAAGTAAGATTTATTAGTTTAGAACTTCAAAAAGAATATTTTGAATTACTATAAACATTGTTACCAGTAAAATATGGCTTTTACTTAAATAGTATAAATAGTCAAGAAGACAAATTTTTGACGATTTCACAATCCCTAAACAAAAATTTGCAATTCAAATATGTTAAGAGTATATTAACATTCTACATATTCTTTATTATTAGGAGATAATAAAATTTCTTAATAAGATATTCATACTGTTATACAGTAATGGATCATATATATTATTGAAGCTTCTTGCAGTTATTCAAGTCAAAAATTGAAAACTATGACAAAACTACAAACTTTCTCGTAAGATTTTCATGGACCATTTATATTTTTGCTAATCTAAATTTTACAATTCTGAATATTAACATTTCTAGAAGATAAATGAGTCTCTTTTACTACAAAATATTAAATAGTGTTCACTATACAACTTTCACATGTGTAAAAAAGACAACATAAATGTTTATCAATGAGATACTTCTTAGTTTAAAAAAAAAAAAATTCTAAATAAGATAGATTTTTAATTTTCAAATGATTTTGTACGAAAAGTGCAGTCATATTACAATATCTTAACAAATTTATTTGAAGTAATCATAAAAAATTTACATTTGTCATCTTTCTATATTGCAAATGCAATGTTATCAATTATTTCTACAAAAATGATCATTTATCTTCATGAGATTTAATATTTAAAAGTAATTTCCCTTAGATTTCATTTCATAAGAAAATTTCAAAACTCTCACATTGCAATTAGATGCATTAATATTATGCTTACAAATAATATCCAGTCGTTCAAAATCATAGGCAATTACAATCAAAGGAAAGCCAAGTTAAAAAGTATGCTTTCTGTAATATTTGAACACTAGTATAATGTATATACTGAACTTTAGATATAATTAAAAGGGATTTGAACAGAAATTTTCAAACTCCCTTCAGCTACCCACTCTATCTTTTCTAACTGATACACATGACCGCATGGACCAAATGATAAGTGATGTCCAACACGAAATACATTGTAGATTATTTATCTGTTCTGCATGTATGCAATCATTAGTATATATAAGATAGAATGAATAGCTGAAGGGATTTTGAAAGCTTGTGTTCAAATTTCTTTAATTGTATCTAAATTGTGCTCTTATAACAAAAAAATGTTATATGTATTTAAAAACTACCATAATATATATTTCTGCCACTTTATGCCAAATTCTGAAAAATTAATTTAATTAAGATTATATTTTACATATATATGTCTGTGTGTGAGTCAAATAAAACACTATTATAAGTTATTAAATGGAAACTAAGTTTTAACAGTAAGCATTAACATTATTGAAACTTCAGAAGTTCTTTTAGATATTTCTGTAATCATTCTTAACTGTTAAGTTTAACAAATACAACATAGCTGAAATTTAATCTAGATTATTAAACAGAAAAATTCCCATTATATTTCAATGTTTATATCTAGAAGTCTTTAAAGTAATATATATATAAATCTTTGCATAAAAAGCTTAGTTGTTTATAAAAATTCAAATAAGTTGTTATATTTGAAATTTCCACACATACAAAGTAACTACATATCGGAGTTATAACTCTCATACTAATTAGAATATTAAGTTATTTAAAGTAATTCCATTTTTAGTTCAGCAATTATCAGATAAATACTATTGCTATTATTAGATCATATGATTTCAACTTGCACTGCAAATTTAAATTGAATATTGTCTGATTATGTCATAGCTAAAATTTTCCCTTATTACACAGAAAAATTACCATTATATTCAAAGTTTACATCTCTTTAAATTAGTGAAAATCATTAAACTAATACATATAGATACATATGTAATATAAGATACTTCCAATCTTTTAGTAATATATTTCACTGTAAGAAGCCAAAACATAAGACAATAATTTTTTTATTATTATTTACAGAAATTTCAGATCATGACCACCTTTTCTTGAGATTTTCTAAAATGTCTTGGCCAGAAAGTATGAAATTATATCAGTTACAATTCTTATTTTAAAACTATTTTTTAATTGCTTTGAATAGCTATTGGCAAATTGAGAGTAATCTCACATTTTTCAATTATTAATATAAAACAATTAAAAAATGGCTTCAAATAAATTATATGACTGATATAAATTCATGTTTTCTCATCAAGATGTTTCAGACAATCATGTATAAGAAAATAACATAAAGAGAGAAGATAGTCTAATCTTTTCTCTAAAAATAAAAAAAAATTGTCATTTACTTGTCTTGAAAATATTTCATTTGCCTAATAACCCAGTTGTATGAGAAATGAATAGACTAAGCAAAGAATGCACAACACAGAGCGTATTGTTATTTGTTGTAATCATTTGCTCATCAAAGTGGGCAAACTGAATACAATAATTTCATTAAAGTGAAGTGAACCCTTTGTTTACTTTTTGGAAATTGGTACAGTAACCATTAGCTACTGAATTTGCTACTTTGACTACAAAACTAAACTGCTCAGTTATAAAAATATGATAATATATATCTTTAAAAAAGTATTACAAATTAAGTTACCCTTCTCAACTTCAATGAAATAAAATGTTAATAATGAAGGTGACTTTTTTTATTTAAATTTTAAATGCAAAATTGCAAGAAATATCCAACATTTGCATTTTAAGACATATGAATTGAAAAACCCAAAGTTTTAAACAAAAATAAATAAATAAAAATCCCAAAAGCAAATTTCTAAATTAGCATATATGCAAATAAATATTTGTGAAGAAAAAATACTATTAATTATTTACAGATCTGTCAAATAGAATACATGAACATTCATTTTTCAAATTTTCTTGGAAAAAAATTCTGCTAGTTTACACAATTACACTAATTTATATATAATAAATTTAGTATATTTTTATCAATTATATAAAAATGTAAATATTATATAAAATTTTAACAATTAGCAATATTCAGTTATACAATTTTTTTTTTTTTTCAAGACAAAAAAAAAAAAACCTTGAAAAAATTTTAACCAAAAGATATTTAATTATAGCTTCATTAGACCTTCAATTTTATTATTAAATACAAGTCTCATTATCTTAATCTAAATTCAAGGCTTGTCCAGGATTCCAAATTAGTGGATAGTAGAGTACCTATATAATATACTTTATTAAGATACATATTTGTAAGAGACTTTTTCAACATGTACTCCACAGAAGGCATACACATCCATAATAAGTTTGTTTAAAAAAAAGACAAAAATAATTAACAAATAATACTCACATATATATAAAATAATTTATAATAAACTATTATTTACTGAGTACTAAATATCCAAAAAATAGTTTTCTTCAACCACAATTGGATTTATATTTAATTTGAAATAAAAGCATAAGATGTCTAGAAATTAATTAATTCGATCACTTGTAAAAAATAATGATTTAATTAATTAATTTCTGGGTACACTTTTATTTCAAATTAAATATAAAAATGTCAATTGTAATTAAAGTAAACAATTGTTTTTTTGCTTTTTAGTGCACAGTAAATAAATGCATTTAATATTAAACACTTTTTACATATATTATTTTTATTTTTTAGTATTCGTACAGTAAATTAATATTACTTTTAACTTATAGTATTCGCACAATAAATAGAAGTATTTATTATAAAATATTTTTATATACATTAATTTTAATTTATTTAGTATTCAGATACTTTTTTAATACTCATGTCTATATAAAATAAAGAATAAAAATGTTGCAGTCATACATTTTAAAGGAAAATCAAATTTATTTCAATATTTAAAAAGTATTTAAAAAAATAAATTTTACATCAAAAAACAAAATTAAATTTCAACTTTTTGTTTAAAAAAACAAATAGACTATCAATTGAAAGTAAGATTTATTTTTATTTCTATTTCAATTGATCATTAACACTTTTTAGTTTAACCTTTTTTTTAAATAAAAGTGTTTAAAAAATATAACTTTCTCTTATGAACATCACTGAAAATTTACTGAACCGATATTAATATATCCACCAACTCAGTTTATAGTAAACAAACCAGGAGACCAAACTGAATTATTTCACTGTCATATTGCATTTTAGTGTAATTTTTTTTTAATAGAAGCATTTAAAATCTATAACGTTTTCTTATGAACATCACTAAAAATTTACTGAACCGATATTAACACAACCACCAACTCATTCTACAGTAAACAAACCAGGAGACCAACCAGAAATATTTTATTGCCATTGATTTCTAGCGTATGTACAAAATTTAAGAAAATCCATTTGATAGAATTCTGTTAAATTTCGATTACAAAATTTTTCTTAAACAGTTTCTTATTTAAATTAAAAAGTTTAAAAATAGATAAATAATTGTTAGTAATTTAACAAAATTAATAGTGCAGACTTTTTTTTTTACACAAAAAAAAAGAACACAACAAAAACAGAAAACCTTTATCACACCTTTTTTAAAAAAAGACAAGATCAATAAAGTTAATTGCTTTTGTAATAAAATGGAAAAACTATTGTATTAATTAGGATAGATAACCCAATACTTTACTTTCTTGGAAACTATAAATTCTAATTATATCAAACTAAAAAAACTTCTAATAATGAAATGCTGATTCATCAACAGCTAAATAAGGGACTTACAAAAAATATTATTCAAATAGGTTGTGCAATGAATTTTAATATTTAAATTAATTTAAAATAAATGAAGTTTAAAATTTAAAAATTTCTTTTTCTTTATTAATTTTTTTATTCAACATTTTTTCACATCATAAATTATTGAAAGGATAAATATAGAGGATCTTATATGTATATAATGGATATTTAATTTGATGGGCTATGATATATCTACAGCTATATAAGTGGAAAGCTGTTAAATTCCATTTTTGAAGTTCATAAACATAGTGACTATTATTAGATTTGGAGGACGAAATAAATTTTTGAGACTTCACATCAAAAACACATTGTTTGTGCCATAAATTTTCAATTAATTGAAATTTTTATAATATTAAATCATCTATGCTCTTTATTAGTTTTATAATGCTTTTTATTACCACCCACTATGACAGTTTCGATTGCTCCAGTAATCTACTTCAGAACTTCTACTAACTGGAAATAAGTAGAAGTTCTGAAGGAGATTGCTGGGGCAATCAAAACTGTCATAGTGGGTGGTAATAAAAATCATTGTAAAACAGTAATAGAGCATAGATGAGTTAGTATTATACGGATTTGGCAATGCAATAAGAAAGATGAAGTTATAATATTTCATAAATTGAAATTTTTCCTTGTTGAGCATCCAGAATATAGATCTTGATTTAATGTGTTTGGCTGGTGAATTTAATGAGTTATTTCTGTCTGGTCTATTTAATAGCTTTTTTATACATTTTTTGCAAGCCTATTTATCTTCTAATATTTGATGAAAGAATATTCAATAGAAATGATAGTAAAGGAGTTAACTTTAATGCATCAGTAATATTTACCATAGTAATATTTAACTGTATATTCAGAAGTTTAATGCGAATCTTTTTCTTCAGCGGGCGATATTCAACAATAAAATAGGCAAGTATGTAACTATTCCTTAGTTATTCTTTCAAACAGTGATAATTAAGTTGCTAAGAAAATTATTTCAATAAATCATATGAAATAATTATAAATTAAAGATATTAGGACATGATTCAATGTCAATTTAAATAGACAGGAAATATGCCATGTCTTGTCTCAAAATATTGTTTAAGGCAAAAATTATCAATATAAATACATTTCTTATTTTTTGATTCTGGAGGATTATCCATGAAAATATTAGTATAATAGATAAGACACTACAGAAATTGCTTAAAAATTTTTTTTACATAGTATGACATCATTTAATCATTTTCCTTTATCAAAAAGCATCTTCTTGAATAAATTAATGATATTTTCGTATTTAAAATTTTTAGAAATCTTTGTACATAAATATTTTCCTAAATAATATTATAAATTGAAGTTAGATTAATAATGATAGCATTGATCTTTATTTTAAAAATTCTAGTCACTATGGATAAGTAAAGCTGAACTTTCAACTAATCATAATTCAGCCTGCTCTCATTACATATAGTGGAATGTTGATGAATAATTTTGATAATCATACTGTAACTTTGCACCCCAAGTTAGCAAATATGTTTTGCCCCTGAAGTTAATCCTTGTCCAAAATAGTCAAAATAAGGTTCATCAATCTACTACTTTTATCTGAACATTAAAAGAAAACAACCTGTAATTCTACCTTAGTGATATTTTTTTTACAATACCTAATCTTGGGTTTAAAAGAATGGCCACCTTATAAATTGTGGAAATTCTTTTTGAGATGCTTCTAAGACTGCATAAAGTAGGTCTTCACATATGATATAATAAAGTTTAATTTTCCCATGATCTCTACGTTTTTCTTTTATTGTACCATAAGATTATTAGAAAACTTAAGGATTTTTATACACATATATTGGCTAAACAAATAATGCTAGTTTTGTTTGAAACTTGGAATTGTTTTAGATATTCTTGAGGGACAGATCTAATAATAATAAAAAAAAAACTCTTATTATTTTTCCTTTCAAAATATTTATTACATTGATTTCAATCCTTTCCTTAAATTTTTAACTCAGGAATGGATGGATTTTAATTATGAGTATGTGAATTCCAGAACCGACGAATAATTCTAAGTCAGTTATGAAGAAAAAGTGCAAACGTAAGTTCAGTAAGCAATAGTAAACCTTATTTGTTGAAATATAGATCAGAGGATACATCTGAGCCCAAGTGCCTGAATATTGTCTTTCTGACATTTAAAAATATATGCACAATGTTTGAAGATATAAATTTTAAATAGTGAAAGTTACTTACTTTTAGATGAATATCATAAATATATAAAATTCAAAATTTTTTAGAATACAGTAGTCAATTCATTCTGGAAAGTTTATAAACATGTTTTATAGAAATTACTTACTTTAAATGGGATTGCTATACTGTTGAAATACCTTTATCAAATCTTTTGCCACACTAGATGCTTCTAATAAATAGAAGACAAAGAGAAATCTGGATGGGATAGAAACAGTTTAGAAGTACAGATTATGTAGAGATTAGTTATTGAAATAGTAATTGATGAATTACTAAACTACTTTCAATGAAGTAATTTGAAACACATAAAATGATATGAAGTATGTGTATGGTTGGATGCCAATGTGAAAACAATTTTATAAAAGTGAATATTATTATAAGAATAATGGGACTCTGGATTCCTCTATTTGAATAGAATTATAATTATTAATAGAAATCATTTGGTTTCATGCACGAATTATAAATTACATAAAAAATATTGGTCAATGTTGTTACATTCTTTGTTTCCATAATTCTAAAATAATCCAAACTGAAATCCTATCAATTCCCTGCTGAATTTCAATGCTTTGCCATTTTTATCTTCAATCACTATTTTGTGTGATTGCACTTTGCCCATACATATTATTCTTTTATAAATGTAATCACTTTTTCTTTATTTTCTCCATTTCATTACATTTCCCTTCTAACTACTCTCCCCTTACCTTAATTGTCTCAATTTATTATTAAGCCTTCTACACATATTTCTATCTTCTATAAATTCATATTTCTCCATCTTCTACAATTTTTTACTCATTATATTATCATTAATCCAAGATGTTTTTGCCACATTTCTTTTTTTAACACATTATCTTTATTATTGCTTTTTTTAAATTTTCCTCGATACATTCCCATCTTTCATCTGAATTTACTTTGTCAATTAGATTGCTATTATTTATGTTTAATTTGTTATCGAATAACTCTGAAAATTTTTCCCCAATATCCCTTTAAATTTATTAATTGCTTATTTCTTTTTTGTTCAGTTGTTCTTATTCTTTAAAAATTTAATCTTAATTCTAAATTAGCTAAATTGTGAACAAATCTTTATAAGTTTCATAATATGCACATGCATTCTTAATAGTTTTACTAAACATAATAGAAATCTATTCTGTTCATTTGAAGTTTTCCATACATAAATCTTTCATGATTTTAAAGCCATATATTTGTTACTACTAAATTATTTTGATTACAAAAATTCAATATTTTACTTCTTACATTTTTTATATCCAATCCAAAATTTCCAATTAAATCATCTCTTTTCTATTCTATCACAATTCCATTCCTTATTATCATTATATAACTTTTTATATTTCTTTTCATGACTTTGTTCATTTCTTTATATATGTTTTCTGCTTCATTATTACAATTATTAGTTAGTATTAATCCCTGAATTATATCTGATTTTTTTGATAAATGTTTTCAATCTGATCACCATCATTCTATCATTTATTGAAAAGCTACTAACAACACACTATTTTGTTTTTTTATCTGAAATTATTTCCAAAGAGGAAAATTCATACATTTATTCAGTCTTTTTCTAATTGATTCATCTTTTATAGTTCTATAATATTAATATTTTCCTTTTCATCTCAGATAGTAAATTTACCATTTTCTCTGGCTTATTCATGTAGCTATTATTACACTATTTTCTAATTCTAATATTTTCGAATAGATGTTTATAACGGGATTAATATAATCAATTCTGTAAACTCTTATTGTCAATGTAAGTTCTTCAGCCATCTCATCCATACTATTCTGAAGCCCACCTGCACATGAAAGATTAAATGCCATTTTAAAATATGTACATATACACACTCTTTAAATTTATTATTACAATGTTTGCAAAATTCAATATTAATATATAATTACAATTCCAACTACTCATAACTGCATGTAAATGTGGCTCACCATGTATATATATTGTACCCTTTTTATTGAGGCTGAATGTGCTAAAAAGCCAATTTCTTTTAAAAATTTAATAAAAGCAATACATAGAAAGCTAGAAAATATTTTAAAACTATTTTAAGTGTTAAAATTGTATAAGAAAGCAGAATAAGTTAATATTGTATGGTTGGAATGACTGGTCTCAGTTATATTTAAAAAAATGTATTGAATGTCTTATTAAATAAACCTTTAAAAAAACACTAATTTTAATATAATGTTTAATAGATTTGAATAAGTTATTAAATTTATCTTCTAAAAGTAAGTTTAAATTATATAATAATTTTTTATTAAAGTTTTGATTTTTATGGTGTATTAAATGTTTTAATTTTTAGTAATGTTATAAAAATCTCAAAATTATTATTCTAAATTTTTATTATTAAATTTAATATTTTTTAATGTGTATTATTTTGCAATTAAATATTTATTTAGTTTTCTTGCAGATAGTAAATTTCAAAAAAAAATTAAACATTATCTGGAGAGCAGTGTATTGTGCTTTCATGGTTTTAGAGAAAGTTTTAGTTACTTTCTAAGTGTTGATAAAATTGAAACATTTTATACATGATAAAATAGACTTGAATAAATATTATTTAATTTTTTGAAAGATATTTTAAGCTAACAATTGCTACATTTGGACTAAATATTTTTTATAATTTCATAAATTAGTAGGAATTAATAAAATGTATCAGTTTAAATATTTTTTTTGTTATAAAATAAATTATTTGTATTAAATATTTATTATTTAAAATGATGATTCATAATTTTATTGCTAATTTTTAAAAGTACATAATTGGGAAATATGTAAATGAGTTTGTAGTCTGATGATTTGTCAATCAATTGAATTTGTATAAAAAGAACAGGTATAAATACTGTGTATAATCAAGTTGTAGTTATTGTTTAAAAGTTATTATGTGATAAAAAGAATCAAGTTATATTACTATAGGTTTGTAATATATTTAAGTTAACAGTCAATTATTTATATTTTTTAATAAAATTTTATTTTTAAAGAAAAAGTCGAAAGGATTAAAAACTAGTATTTAGTACAACTAAAAATGTGTGAATAAACCCAGTATATTTCCTGCTAGTGGACTATTCTAAAGCTAAATTAAAATTTGTTGATAAATTATGGAACAAGAATCTATGGACTTATATATGAGATTAGTAATGAAGGACCAAAGAATTTATAGGAGTATGGTTTTTCCAGTGCCATGTAAAAAATTATTTATTTTTGCAGAGCATTTCAAAGTTGCAAACGAATATTATCCAGAGGTATGATACATATAGTGAATGTATCTGTGTTTATAAAGCTAAAAAATTTTAAAAAGTATTATTTAAGAAAAAATTATTGAAAAAGACTAAAATGTAATTTACCTCTGAACTCTATAAAATATTAGATGAGCTATAAAATATATTGCGCTCTCTATAATATTGAAATTATTTAGAAGGATTATAGTATTAAAAAGAAGAAATATTTATTTTTGAAGCAAATTATATTTAAATTTTTGGAAGTAAAGTATTTTTTTAAAAAAAGATAACTACTATAAAGAATATAAGTGTTAACAAAAGTTATATTAAATGAGCGAATATTTAAATATAAAAACCTGCTATTTTAAATTCATTATGATGTAAATGCAAACGAGAAATAGATAATGGCAAAAAAAAATATTATTATACCAGAAATAAATAACTTTTTGTAATTGAAACCTATTCAACTATTCATTTTATTATGTACTTTATGAAAATTTAAATTGAAAATGGAAAGACATCTGTTTTATTCAAGGATTACGTGTTAATAAATCTGACTGCGAATGATGCATTTGTTCCCGAACAACTTGGAATTTACATACATACATGGGAAAAAATGCCTTACCTTTTCGAAATGGATTTTTAAAAAAAAAACTATGGAATAAATAATGGTTCTCATGAAAAGATTTGCAGAAAATAGACTGCATTAAAAATCTTTCGCAACAGGATTGACATTATTTTTCAAGATTTTTTGAAAGTTGACAAACATTCTTTTTATTGTGTTTTTGTATTATGCGCCAGGAGGAGAGTTCGAAGGAGAAAAAAGCTTTGAACAAATACTGTCGCTGAGCAACCGCGCGGTCCCCCATGTTATTAACAGAACTGTTATAGAAGGATTTTATAAAGTTAGAGATATGTAACTTTAAATTTCATTATTATTAGTTATTTATTATTTTAAAAAAATATACTAACATTAGAATTATAATTTATTTATATGTTAAAGTAGAAGTTACATTTTTGTAGGGTCTTTTAATTTTTGAAAACATTTCTTTAAAGTATATTAGTTTATGATGAGCGCTGTATGAATGATATTTGTGATTTTTATATGTGAATTGGACCAAGAGACATCAAAAATGTGATAACAAATAATAAATCACATAGATAATTTAAATTGTTTTTTTAATTATTCTACGATGTATTTTTTTGAGAATTGTTTGGAGTTTTAAATATTCATCTTGTTACATGAATGAATGAACATACGGATGTGTGACTTAATAACACATACAGATTTTTATTAAGAGATATAAGCCATGAATAAAAATATGCATATATTTTTTATTTATTAAGTTCATTATAACTTTATTAATTATCATAACTTTATATGATTCTTTGCTAAATAAACAGTATAATATTTATTTTAAATATATGAATATTGATCGAATATTTTAATCAGTCATTTGTATTTGTGACTAAGCTTAAGTGTGTAAAACCACATCTTATAGTATTTATGGTTGGATAAATTAATGTGTTACTTTTGTTTATTATTGGAAAAATTGTCTAGTTCATTTTACAATGTTGATTGTTCAAATTTATTTGGAATTTAGATGATAGTGAACAGGGGAGTAGGAAATGTTTATATTTGTAAGATGTGTTAAGAAGATAGGAAAATTAGCCTATATTATATCTAAGTAGTTGTTATATAAATACAATTAACATATCTCTGTATTTTTGTATTTATTTTATGGACAGTGTTTGATATTTGTATTTAAATTTTCTGTAAATGCTGAAAGATAGCCAAGACATTATTTCTTAAGGTATTAGATGAGGTTGTTCCTATTTATTCACATTGTTTTCCATGCGGATTGATGAATTATTTTATATTACTCTAGTTATTCCTTCATGTCCTATACATTATATTGCTATCTTAATTTCATTAGTAATACATCGTATAGACTAGTACCCTGAAAGAATAATGAATAAACTTAGAATGATAAATTGTTTTAAAAAAAGGCAAGATAGGTTTTGAATTAAGCAGAAATGCAAATGATCTTAAATGTTTAATGCTTGATGACGAAAATGAGAAAAAAATCATAATTATTCTTAATATTTTTGATGATAAAGAAATCATATTCATTCCTAATATTTTAAATATTTTTGGATATTTTAAGATTTTTTATAAAACCATGATATTTTGAAATAATGTATATTGACAAAGAATCATCAAACTGAGGAATAGTGAAATGTATGATGAATGCTTATATTTTTATATTTTAATAATTTATAATGAACCTAAAACATATTTCGATTGACAAAATATTATGTTAAGTATTTTATTTTTTATACTTTCTGAAAGTGAAGTAATATTTTCATATTCATTAAACTAGTAGCAAATGTAATATAATATTGTCAGGTAAACAATATATGTATTCCTAAGTAAAAAATTCATAAGCCAGAGTGAAGGCTTACCTATTGATTTTTTTTTTGATTAAAAATCTGTAACCTAATCTTTTCTTTTGTTTTAATTTTGTATATATTTTGTTTTAATTTTAATATCATATTTATTAGTTTTTATTAAAGATTCTAAATATTTTGTACATAGTTGATTTGTTAAATAGAATAAATGTTAAAGTTTTATAAAACTTGTTGTCAGTGTTAATATTGATCCATTCACTTCCACAAGATTTGATCACAGAATTTCCAACATTAAACATATTTTGCACATTATAATTATTAAATAATTTATTAAATGATTATTATTCAGAATATGGTACTGAAATATTACATAGTATAATATTATTTTTAGTCATAAATTATATTTTAAATTACTGCCATATAATTAAATATAATTCTTATTGCCACATATTGTTCAAATTATACCATACTTTTAACACGCCACATGATAGAAGAATTGTATTATTATTATTATTAGTGACCAGATTATTATTATTGTTGAGGTGTAGTTAGAAATGATGCAAAATACCTCATCATACTTGTCTACAGGATATTATAAATTAAGTTAATGATTTATTTAAAGAACATGACATTATATTTTAATAAGAGATTATAATTTATTTTCTAATATTATATTAGATTATTTCTAATATTTTTTAAAGTCTTAAGAATGCTATGGATTTATATTATTATTTGAATAAAAGGGGGGAATAGTATACTTATGCCATTGAAATTAAGTTCTTAGGAAATGTTCTCAATGTAGTTCAACAACTATATCTTTCACCAAATGTCTCATGATTATTATTATTATATTATTTTATTATTCATTTATTTAAAATCGAACCATATATTCTTTATTATTAATTTGAGCTAGTCTACTGGTAAAAAATTATCGTAAAATTTTATTAAGACTTGTTTCTACTGTATTAAGATTGAAAATTTTAGCCAGAGCATTTTATTTGCGTTTGTTGTTCTATTGACCAATTGGTGAGGGTACAATATATACAAAATTAAACTATCTATAGTCCATCAAAAAATAACTGGAAAAAAAAAATAAGCATTACATTTTCTATCAATATGTATACACAAATTTAGCAAAGAGCTCTAAGTCAAGATTTAGGGTATTTTTTTTTCCTATGAGAAATTAAAAAATTCCCAGTTAAGCTCAGGATTTTTTTTATTAAAAAAATCTCAAAAGGATTTGTCAGGTATTAATCATAAAAAAAAAAAAAAAAAAGACAATTGAAATATGACAATCTTCACCAGAGAGAGTAAACATCAGATCTATAAATGCTAAAACTGTGTTTTACATTGCTATTGGTTTCTATTATAAATCCAATACTATTAATTAGACATTTTTGATTTCTGAATTCCCTAGCCTTTCTGATTAACAAATTTTCCAGATAAATAGATATATTACCAAATTCACTACCTCCTTTATTTTGCTGTAATATCTTATATAAATACAATTTATCCACTACTTCAAACGCTTTTTACAAAGACCTTATATTGACCTATAGTCATGCACAATCTTACGTTTCGACTGTCCTGCAGTTTTCTTCAGGGATATAATATAATGAACATAAAATACATAACTATATAAATAATACCATAAAAAATGTAAACAATAAAATTAATAAAATAATAAAAACATAAAATATAATAAAACATAATAATGCTAAAATAAATATAATCAAACACAAATAAAATAATCCAGTTAATATAAAATAAAATATACAATATAAATATAAAATATACTATTAAAGTATTTCATTAAGGTGGAACTAATAAAACAAAAGTTTAAGTTTATAAGGAATAGAAGTAATTAGAAGATTATATATATAAAGAATAATATATTTAAATTAATAGTTCATGAATATGTATGTATACCATCAGGAATACACATATATAATTTATATTTATTTTCTGTTTACATTGCTGGATGATTTTATTTGGATTTAATTATATTTATTTGGTTTTGTTATATATTTTATGTTGTTTTTAGTTTTTATTGTTTACATTTTTTTATATTATTTATATAGTTATGTATTTTATTTTGTTCATTATATCATAACTCTGAAGAAGACTGCAGGACAGTCAAGATGTAGATATATGTGTATATATGTACAATAAAAGGTTTTTGCTAAAAATTGTTCGAAGTAGTGGATAAATTGTATAAATAGATATAGAAATAATTCAGTAATACACCAATTATTTCTAACCATTTCTGCATCTGCATGAAGCTGTAAACTACACTATTGAATTTAATAGCAATTATTGTAATAATAATACATTTTTATATATAGTAGATATGTATATTGTCAATATGTATATCATTATTATCAAAAAATAAATATCAACCTTTTCTCTTGCTAGATTAGTTGTTATCATTGTCCCCCTCCCCTCCCAAACACTCACATACTTTCATGGAAAAGTTTATTTTCCTTCCCTTCTTCTTTTTTACTAGTTAAACATGAAATTCATGAGTTGAGCAGTTTGGACAACTCCTCTTAAAATGCAAAATAGAATCATGATACATTAATCTGACTGATAAATTTACAGGACTTAATATTTAAAATTAAATAAAAATGGTATTCAAGTAAATTCCAACTAAAATAATGTCTGATGGGCATAAAATTTTAAAAAGCTACTTCAAAAATTTATCGGTATATTAGAAGTTGCTGATTTATACTATTATACTTGTATTTTGTTATCAGATAGCACATTTTAATTTATAACTTTTAAATAATGTAACAGGGATAACAATGAATTATTATTTTAATGCAGAACAATATAATTAATTAAAATTAGACAAATACTACTATTCTTACAAAATTGCTTGAAATAAAATCTAATGACAGAATTTTATTTGTAATTTATAAAGAACATTTTAAAATATAAATGAAATTTTTTTAAGTTGGACAATATTTATTTCTAAATATTATATTAATTTTCATTGATGTCTTATTATTAATCAAATTAAATTGTTATTAAGAATCTCATATCGAATTATTTACACAATTGTTTAAAAATGCTAAACATCACATAAGCATTATTTCCTATGCTTACACAAGCTATTAAAACCCTGACAAACTCTCCATACAGTAGTGCCACTCAGTTCAAGCTATAGTAATTAATGGATGCAAGATATGTGCTTTATTAAATAATTTTGAATAAATATTAAAGCATCAATTTGATTACTGATTAAATTAATTACATTTTTTTTTAAATTTTTGATATATTAATCCATTCAACATTTGCAAAGAATGGATTCATTTTTTTTTTTTTTTGGATAGGAAGTATACATCACACATCTTTTGTTAATATTTTTATACTCTTTATACTGTTACCAAGTAATTTGTTGTTATGGAGTTTTTTCATTTTGTAAACAAATTCAACGAATCGTTTTTAATACTGGGCGATAATTAACATTTTTTTTTTACAACATAAAATCTTTTTATTAAATAGCCTCTTGCAGAGCAAAGGCTCCTTTGATAGCACTTGTAGAGGAACGATAAAGGAGAAAATACTCACTGGACTTGATAATTGACAGATGGTGAGCGTTTGAATATTTTTCAATCATTTTACCCTCTAGCTAAGAATAGTGAGATAGCTATTTATTGAACAATATCAGATGATTAGGTGGGTTGATTATGGACCAGAAACCTGAAAGAAATATCCTAAGCCTCATTCATTTGGTCCAGATTCAAAACTCTGATCACAAACATGGCAGATGGATGTGCTATCTTGGCACTGTAAGATCCTTTCTTCTATAAAACTATATGTTTGTATATTTCTAATTACATTTATTTATAGGCATTTATATAATTGTAACTGCAGTAATCCACGTTAGATCAATTTAATCTAAACCCATAAGTAATCAATGGATATTAGATTATAGAGCAAACTAAATTTTCAAACTAATTTCTTTGGCAGCTATTTTAACTTATATTATTCAAGCTAATAACATAAGATTTGAAACATTCTAAAGTTTTGAATCCCTAGCTAATTTACTTTATATATATGACACTTATCAACAATTATATATTTGAGTATGCTCCTCATTGATGAAAGACAATAACCAGAAACTAATTTCACAATTCGGCTGTAGCATAGTTTAATTATGTTTATACAGAATTGGTATTAGCATATTAGTGACATTAATGCAGAAGATAAATGTAAGCTGGAAAAAAGCAATGATGATGTAGCATAATATTTCACTAAGATGCAAAGAATAACAATTAAGTTTCAAAACTTAAGCAAACCATATTTCAAAGTTATACTACACATATTCTTTTCATATACAGAGAGTGTAGATGCACATTATAGAATATATATATAAAACAGTATCAATAAATAAGTATTTTACATTAAGTGAAATAAAAAGTAAAAAATTTAAAAATTCAATTAATCAAAAAAATTGGACTTTGCTTATATATTTATAAAAATTCATCTCAACAAAAAAATTTTACATTAAAAAAAATTTAGTCATACCTAAAGTTAATATAAAATAACCTTAATTTAATGTAATCAGTGTATCAGTAGCTTTTTCCATTTCATTATTTGTTTTAAATTCATTTATTAATGTTTTTAAATTCAAGATATTTTCAGATTTCTTAGTCTTGAATTGTCTTTGATAATAGTATTATCAATTATGATGTCATTCTCAAATTTTAAAAAAAGCAAAAACAATGAAAAACTGAAATAGAAGAACCAACAATATCTAGCCATTATTTTTGGAAATAGAACAATTAAAAAAAATTCAATAAATTGTCAAATCATTTAGAAGAGATCTTAGTTTTGGCCCAAAAAATGAGAAAAATTATTTCATTGTGAAATAATTATGCATTTATCCAATTTATAGAGGAAGTTTTTGATCTAGTCACAATAAAATAGGTAACAAATTAATGTTTAACTACGCATATGTATTTAGTACAGTAGATCACATCCAGGTATTGAGAGAAGTTATAGAAAGGACAAATGAATGTGTTGCCATTATGCTTAGAATTTGTAGATTATGAAAAGGCATTTGATTCTATAAATATTTCTCCAGTGATTAAAGCATTGGGTCAAGGTGTAGATCCAGGGTATTGTCATATTTTAAAGAATATTTATAAAAATGCAACAACAATTAGAATACATAATGATAGTAGGAAAATCAACATTGAAATGGGTGTAAGACAGGATGACTCCATATCTTCAAAACTTTTTACAGCAGTGATGCAAGAAGTATTTTGTGGATTAGAATGGGAAGCTAAAGGAGTGAAAGTAAATGCAGATTATTTAAGTCATTTAGATTTTGCAGATGATGTAGTTGTTTTTGCAAATAATGCTTTAGAGCTACAGGAAATGTTGCAGGAGTTATCAGGTGAAAGTAGGACTAAAGATAAATGTTAAAAAGACTAAAGTAATGTTTAATAGATTTTCTCAAAATATGAAAATAAAGATTGATTATGATGAATTAGAAGTTAAGTTACAAATACCTTGGTCAGATTATTAATACAGATGGAAACATAATGGGTGAAATTAATCATAGAATTAAACTTGGTTGGAGTGCTTTTGGTAGAAATAACTTGATACTAAACGAAAATATGCCTATGTGTTTGAAAAGAAAGGTTTTTAATAAATGTGTTTTGCCAGCTCTTACTTATGGATCTGAGACTTGGACACTTAATAGAAGAGCAATACAGAGACTTCAGACCACTCAAGGAAGAATGGAGAGATGCATGTTGGGAGTAACTAGAAGAAATCGAAAACGCAATGTATGGGTAAGAGAACAAACAGGTGTTACTGACCTCATTGAAAAAAATTAAAAGACTGAAGTGGAGTTGGGCTGGACATATTGCTAGAAGAGATGATAATAGATGAACAATTGATATCTTAAACCGGGTTCCAAAAGAGATTTAAAAGACCCTGAAAGAGACCACATGTGAGATGGATGGATGAAATAAGAAAGTGTGCAGGGGTGAGATGGAGAAGAGAAGCTAAAGATAGGAAAAGATGGAATGAACTTGGAGACCATCCTGTAGTGGATTGATAATGGTTGATGATGTATTTGGTTTAATGTTAGCATATTGAGTAAATTATATTCTGTCCATCATGATAGAATTTTGCCATGACACATTTTTCTCATATATCATATTTCTTATTAGCATTCATATTTCTAATAGCACAAAACTTTTGGAGATTTTAATCAAGATTACTAAATCATTTATAATGCAATTTTACTCTTAACTTTACTATATATTAATACCTCAATTACTCGAGAATTATTGTATTTTAATATTTTTCACCATAAAAATTATTTATTAAATGGTAATAATGTGTAAATGAACTTTTGTGTTACTATGGTGCCAAGATGGCGGATACAACTTGAGTTTCAAGCACCAACTATCTAAAAAATAAACATTGGATTGATTCAGGATTATACTGGTTTAGTTTACGTATATATATATATGGATATAGATAATTACTTATTAAAGTTTTTAATAATAAAATTTTTTACACCGCAAAATGCAGTTTGAGTTTTCATATCATAATTTAGTTTTATAAATTTAATATTTATATTAGCTTAAAAATAATTAACAAGACTAATTTAATGACTACAATAAAAAATATTTATGTAAAATATTATTCACGATCACGTATTATTTTGATTTACAAATTTTATGATTTTACTACGTTAAAATCGTTAGAAGATTAATGCATTTTTAAATACAAAATCCTTATTCATTAAGCAGTAATGAGAAAATTAATAAATAAAAAAAATTGAACAACATTGATCCCACTTCTAAGGTCGATATTCCTCTAAAAAATACAAATTGTGCAAATATGTTATAACATTATTACAATATTTAAATTGTATAGCTTTAACGAATTTTGCAAACTGCTATAAAACTATGAGTCAATGAAAAAAAAAAAAAACTTTAAATTTTATCTAACTTGAAATAATCCTACCTTAAGAGCGGCCATATTGAATCTAACGTGGAAGTTACGAATGACGTCACGAATAATAAAAAAATTCGAGAATTTGTAATATTTTAAAATTATAAAATATTTATATATTTCAAAATATTATTAAAAAATGTATTTTTAATATTTATCATCAGATTTAATTTCATTGACAGTTTAAAAATTAAATTATATAAATTCTGATGGTTATTTATTTGTGCAACAAATAACATTTTCTTAAAATAAAAAATTATGCGATGAAGAATTACACGATTTTTATTACAACGATCTCCAAATTAAAAAAATATGCAGGACTACAACTGTTCTGTAATTATAAATGTTTTTTCTGCAAGATTGTCATTTTATAGCTTTACGCCCTCTTTTGGTTGTTACTTTAATCTGGCTCACCGCTGATCAATATTTTCAACCGAAAAAATTGGTTAAGTCGGCCAGATAAAGAATTATGGTAAGAATTGATGTGATAAATAGTAAACTTACTTTCTAACTCAATTAATATTAAACTACTTGTTTTAATACATGGTGAAAATTTTATTTTATAAACTAATATTTTCCTAAGGTACATAGTAATATAGTATTTGATAATTTTTATATGACAGTTTCTGGACAATAAAATGTTGCCCAATAAATAATTAAAATTAGGCGATACCATGTAACTTTTTTCTTTAGAAAACAAAACTTTTTATCATTTTGCTGGTACTTTCTTAAGTAATGCATTTCAACATTTATTTGTTCTCAGTGAATGTAAAATTAACTTTTTTAAATCAAACTACAATCATTCAAGAATGCCAGTGGTCTATATATATTTGGGCTTTGATGTATGAAATTCCAACAGTCCATACACCAGATGCACTATACATAGAAATGTGTCTCCTAAGAAAGTTTACATTGATTTATATGTGAATTTTGTGTAATTAAAGTATCCTTAAGTATATAATATTTTGTGTGAATGGATGTAATATAATATGGGGCTTAGTGTCATTTTATTCTTGATGTAGTTTATTCATGGGTTTGATTATAAGAATTATAATCTTAATGAATGAACAAATAGATAAAAGACATATATGTTAAGCTAAAAAGAAAATACCAATAGTTACTAAGTAATTTGAGCATAATTTTTAAAAATCGTTTATAAATGTGCTATATATACTGCTACAGTATTGCTATGTAATCAGTAAATATTAGTGATTATTAAATTCTTAGCATTGTTTTTGCATTCATATTCCCAGATTAATTTTAGATTTATGGTCTTCATCACTGAAAAGCTTAGGCCTATTGTACCTTTCACTCAGCACTCATTATTTATTTATTTTTTACTATTAAATTATCAGCCTGAAATTTAAAAAACATCTTAATGTTATTAATCCAAACTTACTAATTGTATAGTTATTTTGTTTTAACACCATTTCATAAACAAAATATTTTGGTGTTCTCAATTTTGTTAATAGCTTTAGACATCTTTATTCTAGGATTGGTATAAAACCAAAAAGTATCATATGGTTCATATTTTCAAAAATAATGTGATGTGATGTACTGTAGCTTCTTAAACAAAGTCAAGAATCTCAACAATTATACCAAGTTATAATAATGTGATATGATGTATTATGGGCTTCTCCTTAAACGAAGTCAAGAATATCTCAGCAATTATGCCCAGATAAACCTGTTAGCCATTCCCCACTCTAAATTTACCCATAATCTGCTCTATCCCATTTCCACAACATAATCTTTGTCCACTCTATAACCTTTATATCTAAATCCCCCTTATCTTTTCCCAAACCCAGCATAAAAACCAATAATTCACTTTCTGAATAATCAATAAACATTATTAAACTCGCATACTGCCATCTATTGTGAGCTTGTATAATTAATATAATGCTTATTTAATCCATATCTAATCTTATTTTATCTATACTTCCAGACTAGCTTATGGGTTATCTACGAGAAGGTAGGATCTGGATATAGTGCATGTAGATCTATTAGACTTAATGAATCTTTCATTTAGCAGCCATTAATTGACTTGCAAGCTACTTTCTTGCATAATTATTTAGTTCTAACATCACTTCAGTAATGATACATTTTGATGCCCTTTGTTTTAAATCAACTGTAGACATTTATTCTGTGATTAGTATAATACCAAAAAAACATATATACTTTTATTCTGGGATTAGTATAATACCATATATATATATATTTTATTCTGGGATTAGTATAATACCAAAAAAAAGAACATGGTTTCAATTACTTAGTTGTTCAGAAGCAGTGCTATTATCTATTGTAAATTTGACTAATTAATACTTACTTGATATTAATGCATATTGAATCCATATTTAGTGCTATGTTGTTAATATTTTCAATCTAGCTTCTAGCTTTCATCGGTGTAAAGCTTGTACCTGCATCTTTTAAATCTAAAGTTGATAATTTGTTTCTAGAAAAAGGATAAAAAATGACTGCTGAATGAAAAATGCATTAGATTAAAAAAATTCCAATGTTATTAGATCCAAATACCATTAGTATTTTTTGATTACTCGATCTTGAATAGATAATAGTATTTGCTCTTGAAAAGGATTGTGTAAATTGTTTTCTGAGTGTTCAACCTATTTTAATAGCTATCTTCACTTTAATTGTTGAATAAAATCAAGAAATAAATAACTGATGAGATATCTATCCAGTACAGTCTGAACATTTAAAACATTAATTAAAAAAAAACAAATAAGAAGGAATATTGAATAATATTCATAAATTAAATGTATTCTAATTATGCTGTTAGAAAATAGTCTTTAATTATTAAATAAAAGTTCAAAAAATAAATAACTGATGAGATGTCTATCTAGAACATTCTCAACATCAAAACACTAAGAAAAAAAACGTGAATAAGAAGGAATACGAATAATATTCATAAATTAAATATATTCTAATTGTGCTCTTAGAAAATAATTATTGTTTTTATTATGATCTTTGTCAGTAATAATGCAAAGATGCGTGTGTATATAATATTATTTAATTGGAAAGTAAATGAATTGATTCCAAAATGCTTTTTTGCAAAAAAAAAACAAAAAAACAAATTTTACATCAGTAATAGCAAAAAAAGCAATCCTAGAGTTTCAATCCTTTTCAGGTTTTCGTGCTCATAGCTCTGTTCTTCAATCATCTCTAGCTATCAGTTATGTTTATTGTGCATCAGTCCTTTATATTTTTTAAACTTTTTATATAAACATTTGATTCTTTTCATTTTAAAATTTTATTTTATCATTGCACTAAACCACAAAAGGCACTTAATTCATTATCTCCTACAGTTGTCTTTTCCTTGACTTTTATCACTGAATTTCATTTTTTCCCTATTTTAATTATTATTTTATTCTTATTAATTATCATATTTATGAGTTGGCATCTATATCTATATAGTCAGTAAGTCTTCTCAGAATAGTTACAGGCTTTGACTCAATATTTTGTCATTTAGAGGAGTTTGTAAAATCATTTTCTTTTAGTCCTAAGGTAACACTTATTCAATTAAAAATAAATTGGTTTTGTTTGTTTGTTTTTTCAATAATACATTCTTTAACTTTTCTTACTTATTTATAATTTGAACATTATATAATATCAGTTCTAACATTAGTTTTTAAATTTAATAGCTTTCAATTAAATTTGAATCTGAATTACTCAGCAGGATTTGTGTTCTTCAGTTTTCTTGAAACTTCTTACAAATTTTATCCTGCTATTTTGTATCTCTAAAATGAATCTATCTACTGCTTGCTTACAGATTTACTTAATGCATATGATTTTAAATTGTTTTAATGAAAAAGAATGTTTTTAACTGAATTATTATAAAAGAAAGGTGAGTTAAATGATATAAATTATAAATCTTAACATTGCTAATAAAATATTTAAAAAATATTTTCAGTTTTTTGCATTTCCACATTTTTACAAAAATTCCTTTAGAATAGAGTAATTAATTATTCTTTTATAAATAATTAAATATATTTTTTCATAGATAGCCCTAGAATAGTGATGTAAGAGGGATTGCTTCGTTATTGTCTAAAGAGTTGTTTATAGCATAATGGTTTATGCATAAATTTTCATACACGTGAGATTGGATTCAAATCTGGGTTGGGTTAAACTTGAGAAATTTTTTTAAATTTGATACTGGCTTAGAATTTATCTTACAGAGAACTAAGTCGTAGCAAATTCATCAAGTTAATCAATTATTGATTGGTAAGTGGGTATTTAGTTACTCTTATTCATATGTTAAAACAAGGCAGGAAAATTATTAATTCCAGCAGTATATATTTCAGGGGAACAAATCCTTACATAATCAATTACAAAATTCTTCAGTAAAAACATGATAATTAAAAGTACGAAGCCAAAAAAGATTGGAACATCTTAATCAGTTGTTAAATCATGATAAAGATTTTATATAAAATTAACTAAAGAAAATTAGATAGATCTTTTACAATCATCTCTCCAAGTTCAATCCATATTCTCTGATCGTCAGCTTCTCTTCTCCACATCACCCCTGCACACTTTCTTATTTCATCTGACCATCTCGCATGGTCTCTTTCTGAGTCTTTTACAATCTTTTGGAATCCAGTTTACGATTTCAATTGTCCATCTATTATCATCTCCTCTAGCAATATGTCCAGCCCAACTCCACTTCAGTCTTTTAATTTTTTTCAATGAGGTCAGTAACACCTGTTTGTTTTCTTATCCAATCTCTTCTTGTTACTTCTAACATGCATCTCTCCATACTTGTTTGAGTGGTCTGAAATCTCTGTATTGCTCTTCTATTAAGTGTCCAAGTCTCAGATCCGTAAGTAAGAACTGGTAAAACACATTTATTAAAAACCTTTTTCAAACACAGGTATATTTCCTATTAGTATCAAGTTATTTCTATCAAAAGCACTCCAACCAAGTTTAATTCTATGATTAATTTCATTCATTATGATTCCATTTGTATTAATAATCTGACCAAGGTATTTGTAGCTGTTAACTTCTAACTCGTCATAATCAATCTTTATTTTTATATTTTGAGAAAATCCATTGAATATTACTTAAGTCTTTTAACATTTATCTTTTGTCCTACTTTCATCTGATAACTCCTGCAATATTTCCTGAAGCTCTAAAGCATTTGCAAAAACAACTACATCATCTACAAAATGTAAATGACTTAAATAATCTCCATTTACTTTCACTCTTTTAGCTTCCCATTTTAATCCACAAAATAATTCTTACAGCACTGCTGTAAAAAGTTTTGGAGATATGGAGCACCCTGTCTTACACCCTTCTCGATGTTTTTCCTAGTATTATGTAATCTAATTGTTGCTGTTGCATTTTTATAAATATTCTTTAAAATATGACAATATCCTGGGTCTATACCTTGATGATCCAATGCTTTAATCACTGAAGAAATCCAAAGCATAATGGCAACTCATTTGTTCTTTCTATAACTTCTCTCAATACCTGGATATGATCTACTGTACTAAAACTACTTTTAAATCCAGCTTGTTTTCTTGGTTGGTGGAAATCCAATGTTCTCTGTAGACGAGTTGTAATTTATCTTGGTAAAAATTTTGTATAAACTGATAAAAGGCTGATAGGTCTGTAATTTCTGATATCTTCTTTATCACCTTTTTAAAATATTAATACTGCATTCTTCCAATCATCTGGTACATCTTTATCATTTAGACATTTGGTATATAACTTTGCTAAAAAAAAAATTTATTTCATCACCTGTTTCTTTTAATGTATCAGTTATAATTTCATCATTACCTGGAGCCTTTCCTGTCTTCATAAATTTAATTGCATGTCTCACTTCTTCATTTAAAATTCTGGGCAATTCCAAAGATATAATAGATATAAGGAGTACTTATTATTTATTACTATATAATTTTTGGTAGAAGTCTTCTACCATTTGATGATGTTATCTCTTTTTAGTAATAATTTTATCTTTTTTTCTTATTGCAGATATAAATTTTCTACCAATACCAAAATGTTGTTTTATACTCTTGAAACTTTTATTCTCTTCAACAGCTTTCCTTGCTAGTTCACAGTTATACTTTCTTATATCAATTTCAACTTAACTATATTCACTTTTTGTCTTTATAATGGTATATTATCTGGAATTATTCTGGAGTATAATAGTCATACCATTTATTACACTTTCTATAAACTTCTTTTACAATGCATTTATTTCTTGACAATATTTTCTAATAGTTTCAACTGACCAGCAATCTTCATCAGAGCTATAATGTTCAAACATATATAATAATATGTATAATTAATATGTATAATTAAGTATAAAACATATTTTATACATTTACATATTAGATTTTATAGATTTAATTTGTATTTTAATGAATCTAATTCATTTATATCTTTATAATATTTTTAAAACCAATTTTTAATTATTAACTTCTTTATTATTATTTTAATCTTTTGTATAAATTATTTTACAGATTTCTATTTTTAATTAAAATTATCCCAAATTCAAAATTAAACAAGACTAGCCAATGAAAATAAACTATATTAATTATGTGATCATATATGTTTGAATATTATAGTTCTGATGAAGGTGGCTAGTCAATTGAAATTGTTAGAAATGCATTGTGAAAAGTGACTATAGAAAGTGTATTAAATGGTATTATATAGAATCAATGCATAAAGAATTAAGGAATGAAGAGAAATTATTTTATAATAAGTTTGTTTTTATTACATTTTTGTTTCGTTACTTTTATATAATATATATTCAGTATTCTTTAATTTAATATTAATTTATGCACAACTGAGTAATGTTATTTAACAATTGTTTTATGTATAAATTAAAAATAAATGCACTGATTTAAAAAAAATATTAATATAAAATTTTTAGAAATATTATTACACTTTTTGTTCATCAATATTACAAAATGGGATAAAAATAATTCAGGTATAGTAATAGTTTGTTTTATAAAATATATGATAATTAGGCATAGAAATGGAAAATTTATGCTGATTGAAGATTATTTTTTGAGAATAATGTAATGAGTAAAGAGATGATGGCACATATTTTTAGCAATAGGATTACTATGATTTTTTTTATGACTTTTATTTTTTTAAATCTTATTAAAATGTTATATGCATGATTTAATTCTTAAAACTACATATTAACAATTCAGATTTTTTTATTTTGCAGATATTCTTTCACTTGTCTTTGACAGGTTGTGTATCAAACAGTCTTGGCAAATGAAATCCTGGTAAGATGAGTTGATTTTCATATTTGCAAGAAAAGCCCACTCCAAAAATGCAAAGGCAGGATCAAAAAATCATTCAGCAATATTTTTTAGCTTGCTTGATGTAATGATATTGAAACTAATATTGTAAGGGTGTGTAAAGCAGGTAAATAGTAACAAACTTTTGTATTGATGAACTTGAGACTGTTTTTCAGAGGAGAGCTAGGTTCCTATTTTTTTTATAAAGATTCTGGTAGATATAGAACTTTTATTGAAAGGATAAAATAGAATAGATAGCTGTGAATTGAAGTTTTTCAGAAATAAGAATTAGTTGCAGAAGAAAGTTAAAAGATATTATTGCTACAAAATATATTAACAAACTTTGGAAACAACATTTTATGTATATAGATGCATATTAGTTCCACATATGTAGGCATTACAAAACTTTTAAAATCTATATATATATACATCAAAATGCTCCAATCTCATTGCCCTTAATATTGCTATTGATATTAAATAATTGAAATTTTTTTTTTTTAACTTTATAAAAACTAAACTATTGTTTAAACTTATTTAAAATATATCATGCAAATAAAAAAAAAAGATTTATTTGTTCTTTTAATGTAAAAAGAAAAGAATAAAAGAGTTTTTCTTTTTGATTTTTAACATATGCCTATATATCTATCAACTGCATAGATAGTTTATTTAAAATATAAGTTGAAAGCTGCAAGGAGTGGCTCTCCCCCTCTCCTTGATAATATATTTCTTGCACAGAGAAAGCTGTATAATATTTAGTAATTACAAAATTCTGCAATGCTTGTTAATAGCTTATCTGTGAGTTCTTTGTATAATATTTAATCATTTACAAACTCAGGATTTATAGGTTCCATATTAGATGAACTAACATATATATACATATTTACATTAGAATCAACTATCTTCATTTAAAAAATTAAAAATCTAGGGGAAAAAAATGAAAAATCTTCTCAAAGAAATAGAGAAAAGTTTTCTCAAGTTAAATAAAAAAGTGTACATATATAAATTGATTTCATGAAAAATCGCCTAGATAAGATAAAAAGTCAATAATTTAAAAATGGGATCACCACTCTAAAAAATGAAAGAACAAATTGGAATGGCTATTAAAATCCATGAAAAATCTTAAATATATTTGTTTAATATAGTATATTATAAACAGGATACGATATGAAAGTTCTACCTAATGTAATTTTTACATAATGATGACAAATATTTCAAAATTATAATCAAATCATATAAAAATATTGAATGTAAAAAAGTGAGCATAAAATATAGGATTCTACTTTGCTAAAATTTTACATAGTTAACTACTCTAGAAGTGTCATTAAAATTTTTTAGAATATAAAAAATTATTGTATATGTGTATTTGTATACTTATATAAACATGTTTTCATATGAATATGGGAATTATGATCTAAGTATTTAATGTCTAACTTATTTTACAATTGGTCAGTGGTTTATGTTTTCATGCTGTTGGATAATTGAAATACAATTGATTTTGAGATGAGGAGTATGCTGATAAAAACTTCGAAATACATACATCTAGTCTGAATGTTTCTGAAGTTAACTATTAGAGATGACATGAGAAGCATAACTCATTAAAGCTACAGAAATAATAATATCAATAATAGTGATAGAGCAGGAGACAGTGATAATACTAATAGTAAGTATTATAATTTTTTTCCCTCCTAAATTTAAGTACATGGAATATGCGAATTTCACTTGATACAAATTATTCAAAATTTAATGCTGACAAGATTTAAGATTGATATAACTATTCTTAATGAAATTCATTTTTCCAGAGGGAGGAAATTTAATATTGCAGGTAGATGGGTTACAAGTTTTTTGGGAAGAAAGATCAGCCAGTCAACGGATAATATATGATATTGGATCCCTGTAAAGCCTAATTTAGTATCTTCTGTTCTTGAAATTCTTCAGTGCATCACTGAAAGGATAATGGTATTAAAACTTTTTTATACAATGCTATGTATGCTCAAACATTAGATTTAAAGAAAGAAAGCATTTATTTCTTATTAGATAGCATTTCAGAAATACCATTAAAAGACTAAATTTTTTTTCTTGGAGAATTTAATGCATGTATTATTTATAAATAACAGACTGGCCAAAAGTTATTGAAAGTAACTGTTTTGGTGCTGTAAACTTAAATGATCTTTAATACAATACATGGATTGTCTAGATAGATCTATAAATAAATATGGATGCATCCACATTCAAAACAATAGCATTTAATATATTAAAGTTAGAAGTCAGAATATGAGAAGTTCATATTGTGCGAATATTTCATAAATGTAGATTATTGGATAATCATAGACTATGATAATTACATTTTAAAAAGGTTTTAATCCAATCATATTTGCAAGAAAATCGATGTTTGGTCTTTTATATTATCTATCATACTAAATTTCAACAGCTGATTAAATATTAAAATTATTGGTTTGGATTTTTAGGATTGACATATTGTTGAGCCATAGAATTCTCTTAAGGAGAGTATTATGAATACAAATAAATTATTATTTGGTTTATTCAAAAAGGAAATCGTGACAGGTTCTCTGACAATGATCCTTATTATTAGTGATTTGATTGATAGAAATTGGACATTTTCTACTTGGCAGAATAATAAATTAAAAATGTAACTTCATAATAATTATAAAGATTTAAAAACAGAAGTTAAATGACTGATAAGAAGCCTTAAAAAATAGTTATAAGATTAAAACTGCAAAGGAAATACATAGTTTCCCTGATCATAGTTATTTTAAATCTTTTTTAATGCATTGAAAGTAACAAATGATCCTGAAAAATGCTATAAAATAATATTTCAAGCAGTTTGAAGAAGTATTTTGATTATCTTTTGAATAATGATACAATAAAGATATCAGCTTAATGAAGTCAAAATAGATCTCTGTAATATTAATAATGGAAATGCTTCAAGTCTTGAAATACATGGAGAAGTTTTAAGATATGGTAGTGAAATTTTAGCTTTAAAATTTAGAATAATGATACAATAAAGATATCAGCTTAATGAAGTCAAAACAGATCTTTGTAATATTAATAATGGAAATGCTTCAAGTCTTGAAATACATGGAGAAGTTTTAAAGTATGGTAGTGAAATTTTAGCTTTAAAATTTAGGAATTTTTTAGGTAGATGTGGACTCATAAAGTTATGCCGTGTCATCTTATGGATGCTTTTATTGTTCATTTTTTAAAAATAAAGGGATGGACAAAGATTGCAGTAACTATCATGGAATATCATCATTATTCACTACAGCAAAAATATTTTCAATGAATTTATTGAATACAGTACTTCCAATTATAAATAAATAGTTAGCAGAGTCTCATTTGTTTTTAGAGAAAGTAGAAGCATGACATGTTTTTTATTGCCAAGCAAATACCAGAAAAATATGAACAAAAACTGATTTATATTTTATTTTTATTGATTTGGTCAAGGCATTTGACTTAAATGAATGGATCTATGGCATTATTTGTAATTAGGTAGTTGCCCACCATAGTTTATTTGTATGATACAGCTTCTACATGATGGAAAATCAGATGTTTGAAATGAAAACTGATATTAAACAAGGATGTGTATTTACTTCAGAATTTGTTTCAATTTTTATGTATTTGGTCTTTGGAACTGTTTATAGGTGGCTTAATGAATCGGAATCAAGATATAATAAGTTTTGATGGTGGAATATTTATTTTAATTGATTAGAAGAGAAAAGTAGAACTTAATTTTTTTCAATTCTGGATTTATAATATGCTGATGATTGTGATATTTACACCAGTTCAAAATACAATCAACAGAATATATGTTATGATTTGAATGCAACATATAAAGATTTTTGTTTAATAATTAATGTTCAAAAAACCCAAAATCTTTATCAGAATGTGATTGATGAAAAGTCTTCAACTTTTAGCTTGGATGGTTATCAAGTTGAGAATGTAAACCAATGTAAATATCTCTATTGCTTTTTAAGCAGAAAGATGATCTTAAATGTTGAAGTGCAGCACAGATTTCAATGTGCTACTATTGCTTTAACAAATTAAAGAATAGAATAATCCATTCCAGTAAAATAACTATTGCAACTAAATTTGCTGTTACCTTATTGAATGGGAGACTTATCACTCTATAAAAGACCAGTTAAGACGTTTTTCAACTTGCTGCATAAGATATTATAGAATCTTATTGTAAAATCACACAGTTTTATTATATTGGACATGTGAAATAATTAATAGTACATGACTTCTTTAAAAAATGTTTAACGGCGAACTTGAGTATGATTTTTGTGGAAAAGGTAGATGTTATAAACATTATTTCAAAAACATTCTAAAAGGATAGTGTTAATTATTTGCATTGGGAAGATATTGCAGAGAACTCATTAGATATGTTGTTGAAATATTTCAGAAAACAAAATTTTCTAAAGAAGTTAACAAATTCCATTACAAAATATCAAATAAACAGAATAAAAGATATTGTTTTATATGTGAATGTGTGTTTAACAGATTGATTTGTGCAGTCATTGCAAAACTCATCTCCAGAGTAATTTTTTTTTGTATGTTCATACTTGTTTAAGCTTGGCTGTTGCTCTTTCTGATGATCTTGTATATAATTGAGCACATTTGACGCAATTTCAGTATTTCATAATTGATGGAGAAATTCAATTTAAATAAATGAAATTTAAAGAATAGAAAACATAAGTTTTACTAAAAATAAAGGATGGCTGTCATATGTGTTTATTCAAATGTCATTGTGATACGTTTCTAATATCTGTGATGAGATGGTATTAAATAAATAGTTTATTATTTAAGTTATTAATATATTTTTAATTATCATGAGTGTTTGCGTGGAATGTATCTTATTTCCATATTATACAGTCCAGAAAAACTAACATGGAGGAAATTTAGTATAATATAAAGATTCAAAATACAGATCTGTAAAAGTAATCCTTCAATCATGAAAGTGCTGCTTTTTTTAAAAATAGATTTTATCCTTATTAAATATAAAGCTATCTATCAGATGACCCTTTAACTGACCATAGTACAGTTGGCCGATGAATACTGGAAAGGTAACCATTACTATCAAAGGATTTTGTTGCAATATTCTTGAAAATGAAGAGATACTTAGTTTGATCATTATTATTTTACAATTTTGACTAATCCTATTACATAAAATGGTGGCTCAATGTGAGATATGATCATTATCATCGGTTAAACTCAATGTTTTTTTTTTTTACAATATATTGTTTTTGTTGACTCAGTTATTTGACAAGGATTACATAATTAATTGTCTTTCAAATTTATTTATATTATACAACTTCCACATAATGGTAAGTGAAAAAATTAAGGTATTAGAAGTGAAAACTGGTGTTACACAGTTATGTAATAGCTGCAATTTTTGCACTTTCATTATTTAGAATAATTAATTGATATTTTCTCAAAACAAGATACAATATAAGTTTGGTGATGAAGTTTTTAATTTGAACTTAATGAAAAAGTGATAATCTTTATTTTTTTGATTTTGATAATTTAAAGAATGATCTACAGAATGTTCTTAATATTTTGAATGCAACCTATAGAGATATTAGTTTAAAAATTAATGTTTAAAAAAAATCCTTAATCGGTCATTATTGGAAGAAATAAACTTTAACAACTTTTAGTGTGGATAATTGTAGTTTGAGAATGTGAATCAATTTTGTAAATACTTTATTAGTTTTGTAGTCAGAAAGACAGAAATGAATGTTGAAGAGCAATCTAGATGGCAATTTGTATTTAACAGCTTGAAAAATAGGGTATTTTGCTATAATGATATAATTACTTTGATTAAATAATACATATTATAAGACAGATAGCTATCATAAAAATATGCTAAAATTATATATATAGCATTCTTTTTTTAAATGTGTATTTATTTTTACTAATAATTTTGAAATTGTTAATAATATGCAAATGTAAATTAGTTTTAAATCAATAATCTAGATTATCATAGTAAATTTTTGGAATTGGTATTACTAATATTTCTTTTTTTTTCTCAGTCTCATTATAAAGATCAAGGAAAACCTGCCACTGAAGAGGCTCTAATTCACAGGATTAGAATTACTTTGACTAGCAGAAATGTGAAGAGTTTAGAAAAAGGTACTAAGTAATAATATATTAATATACAGATTTTAAAAATTTAAAAGAGAGCTAATGATTAGAATGAAACTTCATACAATATATGTTTTTAGAAAATAATTGCAATAAATTTTACAAAAAATGCTTAAAATGATACTAGAAGAAATATGATTATTGGTAATGGAAAGTCTGAGCCATTTGAAATGCAAGCAGTAATGTGTACCAATTTTTATAATTATGACAGTTGGTTTTGAAATGGTTTATTTATGGCTTCATGAAGCAGGCTTAATTTTAATGGATTAGATTTTAAACAGATTTGTGTAAGCCATCTAAAAATTTTGTTTTAAATAAATTGTATAAATCCAGTCATCAAATAAATAAAAACAAATTACAGCAAAAATTTTATATTTGAGCATAATATTGAAAATAAAATGAACTAGATGAATATCTAATCATTGAATTTTACAATTGATGCTGACAAAAAGACATCTTTATATACTAATTATATAAAAGAATATTAGCCTTTAAGAGTATAAAATGTAATGACCTATACAAATAGAATTGGTAACTATTGCAATAATATATAGTTCAAGAAATCTAAAACATTTGCATTGTTGGCTGCTAATCTTCCAGTCAGAGAAGAAACTGAACCGAAAAAATGAACAGCAGAAAAATTAAAAAAAATAATATGAAAATAGAACATCACCTAGCAAAACCAAAATTAACCTGATGATGGATGATTATTGACAAATAAAAAACTTTTTATTAATGGGAATTTTTTTTAACAGTCATAACTTGAAGTAATTAAAAAAAAAATGTTTTCTCTAAAACTATGAATTTATATTATTATGGGGCATACGATTATTTCAAATGGTTTTAATATTTGTTTTTTGTTGTTGTTGTTGTTCTTAAAGATTTAAAACTAAAAATTCTTATGCAGTTAAGGAATCATACACTTATTTTTGTTTGTCACTGACAACTTTTGGAAACTGAACAATAACATGAGTGACTTCTAATATATTTAGAATTTTGTCACTTTTTACATTATAACTAAATTTAAGATCAAAAAATGTACTGCATAAAATTATAGCTGGTAATCTTTTTATCAAGATGATTAAAAAGTAAATTTCACTAAGTAGCATATAAGTGTTTTGATAGGATTAATGCAATTAGTGTGATTGTTGATAATTGATTCTAGATATAATCATTTCACTAATTGTTCTAGTAAAGAATTGTCTAGAATGGTGAAAATTAAAAAGTATTTTATATATGAATGCCTTTGCTGGAAATTAAATGGCTTAAGACAATGTAGATTATAGAAAATTCTTATGAAGTAATAATTTATTCATTAAATTTTTTTCTACGCCTACTTTATATTTTTTGCTATTTTATTTTTGTTACTAATGGTTTTGATTTTCTTTTTGTTGTTAAAATATATGTAGTAAACACATGTATATTACTATGCAGTATGTATTTTCAAATATGATATATTGTACCAGGCAGACAGGGGATCTTTTAGGCTCTTACTCCATACCTGCTACCTCAGTTGGGTGATCAAATGTACCATACAATTTTTCACTTTTATCACAATCTATAATTTTAATAAGAGCTCAACTATATTTTTACTATAATTCTGGCAACGGTTAGCCAGTGGATTATGTGATGATGAAATATTTATAATTAATGACTTCCAGCCATTTTAAATTCTATGGCATATCATACCATATGATAAATTAACCCACATTATTGTTACTATTACTTTCTTTTAGACCAATATTTATCATAACTGCTAGCTCTAATCTTTGCTTTGATAATTACTTTTTTCTATAAATCACACACACGCACACTTAGAGGAGATTATGATTGCTTTGGTATGCTCCCAGGAATAAGTAAGTAGACATATTAATAAATAATACTAAAAAGAAAAAATTAAATTACAAAAGCATTTTTTAATATCTCCCTCTAACTTCTAGAAGTAACTTGAATTTTAAAGTATCACCCTTAACTTCTAGAAATAAAGTGCATTTTCTCGACAGACATAATAATATTAAATAAACGAATGTATACAAAGATATAAAAGAAAAAGAATCTCAAAAAAAATAATAATAATACACAGAAAATTAATGAATTCACTAACATGAAGAAATAACAAACAAACAAAAATACCCATAAACAAAATATCTTACTTTCACTTCTTATTTTAGAGGACATTAAAGTTCATAAATCCAAGTACGTATTATCTCTGGATTTTCTGATGTGTGCATATATATTTTGAGTGCATTTTCCTAAAATGTCAAGACTGATAGATTTCTTTCGGGTTGTTTAACATATACATAGGTGAAATAATGTATTGGTTTGTTGTTCTGGCCCCATTGAAAGCATTTGCTATGAGGGAGTTTTTTTTTCAGGTTTTCCATCCTCTCTCTACAGTATACTATTTAAATAAAACTTTTAGCAGGAAAAAACATTCTGTAAGGGTATCTTTATCTTTGGCGACTAGTGCAGTCAGCGCCTATTAAGGTGGGATTCATTCATAATGGCCATTCCTTTATAGACATTATTTTTTATTTCTCTATTGAAATATTAACTAGTTTTCATTCATGATTATGAACAAAGGTTTTAAACAGCCTCATATAGCAAATTATTATATTTTTCTTCTTATGAATTTAGATTCCTTCATTTTAAGTCAATTGCAGGCAAAAAAAGAAAGAATAATGAAATAACCTCATTTTTACAGCCAACCAATTTTGGAACTATATGACCAGACACACAATGGCAAATTAACAAAAATTTTATTTTAGCATTGTTTTTCTTATCTCTTTCATTTTTAATTAATATGATTTTTACTTTACAAAAGAAATAATAGATTAATCTTATTAGAGATCTGTTTATCTGCTTACAAAAAGAGATAAGTTTAATTTACAAAACAGAAATTTAATTAGAAACAAAAAATGTTATAACTTTACTTTTTTTTCAAAGTTTAATAAACCTGAATACCTTTACTTTAATATCTATCCAAGCATTATTTTATACATGTAAATCTACCATTTGAAACAATTAAAAAATATAATAAAAATTTTAAAAAATACAATTTGAAAATTTTTTCCCCATATTAAAGAAAATATTTCTTTATTTTTAATGAAGTGGAAAGCCCATGTATCATAATATTCTGGTACAATATATACAATTTCTAACATTCTTTATCTTTTAGGAACCACTTGTGTATGTTCTTTAACTAAATATAGAAGCAATAACTAGTCAAGAATGTTAACACTTGGATTATAATAATTTGTATCATACTCATAAATAATTTGCTAATGTTTGTCTCCCTTTTAGTGCAATTCTAGCATCTTCATTTCAGAGCTATATTATGAGCCATATATATAAACTGAATCAGGTAATTTTAAAATAATATAAACTTATATGAAGTTTCAGTAATAAAAATTTTATAGCAAAATAAAGCATCTTTTTTTTTTTTGGAAATACTTGTAGTTTTTCTATAAGGTGATTAATAATGTGTTCTTAAAAAATTTCACGGTTAAAAAAATAAATTGCTCTCTTATTTTATATATATATAGAAAAGAAAACTTTATTTTGGAATCATTGTATTAGAAAAAATCAAGTATATATATATTACATTAATCTTATAAAACTTTTTTTTTAACAAATGCAAATCTGACAAATAAGGAAACTGTAATTAATAATACTTTTACGATTATAAAAGTTTTTCATACTTTAATTATTTTTTTCATATCAAAATAAATTATTTCAAAACTTCCTGCATTAACAGTAATAACACATTTTACATCACTGTATTTTTAAAAGGATGGTTAATCAAAGAAACACAATATAATAGTACTAACCAATTCTGCTGCCTAGTTTCTGAGTATTTGCTTACGATGATAAATTGTATTAAATTGACATCTTCATCCAGTTACCAATTTGGCTGATTTTTTGCAAGATTTATTCTTTTTTTCATCTGATATAACTTCAATAATAGCTTCCACTCAACTCTTAAAACTTAAGTGATTTTATACCTCTACTATCTTGATTGGATCTTTTCATTTCTAATATACACGTATATATTTTTCATTAATCTTATACTTTTAAAATGTAATTTAAATTTCCAAGTGATTTATATATAATATGCACACACATTTTATAATTTTTTCTTTAGTATTTTATTACTTTTAAATCTATTTAATATGGATGTGTGTATATATTGTAGATAATATGCAATAAAATATTTATTACAATTTTATGCATTGAGTAGTAATGCAGAACTCAAATTTAACTAATCTCCATTTTATATATGCATAATATCCTCATCCATATTAAATAAATTTAAAAATAATAATGTGCTAAATTAAACAATATAATGTTTGTTTATGTAGATAAGAAATAATAAAATACAGCTATAATTTAGTTTTGAAAAAGATTGCTAGACAGTCGAAACTCAAATTTTTTAAAAAGGAATCAAAAAGTATTGAACATTTTAGAAAAAATATTGATATTTATTTATTTACTCCCCATCACCAAATTGCTATAATTTCAATCTACACACTCTCATGGATAGTTCAGCATGATTGTATTGATGTTGATTAAATTATTGTTTTTTGTTGTTTTATCATTCAATCTAACATGCTAATTTTCTGCAGTTCTACTGAAATTATATGCTGCAAATCAGTATATATTCTAAAATAAATTGTAAAAATCTGTTACTATGGCAAGCATTCATTCAGGCATAGTAAAGGTAATTTAAAGTGATTGTTTAATACCTTCACACTCATTTTCAAATGCTTAAGATTTGCCCATACTTAAACGTTTGGGCTGAAAGGATAGATGGATTCAGTCTATCTTTTCACAAAGACTTTATCTTGTGTTTGAAAAGTAAGAGTATTCATTTATAGTTAAAATTCACAAAGCCCACGTGCATTAGCTTAATGGCTAATTATTACTATTTATGGTTTATGTTTATTTTAAATATACATCATCTGATATTGGTATAAATGCTTGAATTGTTTCTGGACCATGATCTCACAGTCATTTAATTCTCCAATAAATTATTTAGCTAGCTAAGAATTTGTATTTCTCATTTTTCAGCTGACTATAAATTTCTGAAATGTCATGTTTCCATCAAAAACAGGCAATTTAGCAGCTAAAATTTGTTTTATTTTTAGTTACTAATTTATTTAATTGGAATAGTATATATTGTTTTTACTATAGGTCAACAAGGAAACTTTATGAAGTTTGTTTAATATTATCATGGTAAGACTTGACCTATGAGCATAGATGCTTTTGTAGCTGTTTTTCAGAACATACGAATTGATTATTGCATCTCTTCCTTTAATAATCTCAACTTGGAACTGACAGTGGTATGAGAGCGTAGCT
The DNA here is from genome assembly GCA_028023455.1 of Epiperipatus broadwayi. Taxonomy (NCBI): domain Eukaryota; kingdom Metazoa; phylum Onychophora; class Udeonychophora; order Euonychophora; family Peripatidae; genus Epiperipatus; species Epiperipatus broadwayi. The sequence continues at coordinate 2,188,160 of JAQFVV010012397.1, read as the reverse complement.
ATCATAAACTAATGCTTTACAAAATATGACATTTTGAGAAATATTTATAATTTTAACATTGGCTACTGTCATTGTGAAGTGGTTGCAATTTTATAATGAAAAAAGTAGGATTGCTCAGCAAATTGTCTTATATAAATTCAAAGTATTATAAAAATTAATTATATCTTTAAATTCCCATATGTGACTATATCATTTGATTAATTACAACAGTGTTTTGAATTAACATCTTTTCCTAAATTTATTACATTTTTTTTTTTTTTATAAATATTTATTGATATACAAATATTCTAACTAAATGTGCATATAAATATTTATTAAATTTAACTATTTTGAATTATGCTATCATTGTTTCAGCACACTTATCACACTCAATTTATTATTCATATTTATAATATAAAAATCCAATATAACATTTGTTGATTTTATCTCTTGAATTTTTATTATTCTGATTCAAATTTATATTAAATAAATAGTCAAATACTTTGTAGGAAATTATATGATTTTTTAGCATCAGAAGTGACAGCACTGAATCATTTTTATTGATCTTTAGCTTGCAATGTATTTCTCAGGAATTATATGAAGTTCAAGTTGAACCACCATTCAATTTACTGCTGTACTAAATCATATTAGGCAAAAATATTCAAATGATTTAGGGTATTTTTATGTTTTTATTTTAATTTCAGTCAGGATATATATATGCTTTTTATCAATAATATATATTTTATAAGCAATCTAATATACATGTATGTGTGTGTCTATATATCTCTAAAATGATAATCTTAAAATCAGACTTTCTAGAAGTGATTTTAATTTATTTGAAAACAATGCTCTATATATTGAAAATGAAACATTTTCAACCAATCCCAAAATATATTCTTTGATATTTTATAGAAGTGAAACATTTTATATTAGCAACCTTAGATAAACTTTGATCTAAACAATTTATAAATTTTAGACAACAATGAGATATAAATTCTATTATTTTTAACAATCCTGCAAACAAACCACTGATAATATGTTATATTTCTAAAATAATAATCTTTACACATATAAAATCTTGGCGGCTAGGTGAAAGCAGATTATTTTTCTCTGACTTAGCGATTATATGAGGATGCATTGTTTGCAGGTTTATTGGATTCTTGTAATATGCACATTCAGAAATATTATATGTTGTTACTGTTATATATTTAATAGCTGTTTGTTTATGAGGTTGTTAAAAAAAGAAAAATTCAAATTACAGCTAATATTTAAATTTCATAAAAATTAGAAATATATATATATAAATCATCAGGAAAAAAAAACTATATAAATTTTATAATTATAAAAACAATATTTTAACGTGTTAAGTTAAATGGTCAAGTAAAATTTTATCTTCTTTAATACTGTATTATTATAATCTGATTAATTATTACTCTTTTTGTAAGATTATAAACTTAAATTATTTGATTCTAATCATAAAGTTTGTTTCAATGTGTACCTTATATATTTCCTTTGATATTTTAAAATTGTTTTGTTTTTTTTAAATATATTTATTTATGTAAAACTTAATATGTTTCCAAGATGTTTAATACATTGTTATATTTTTTTATATTCTGCATGGCTTATTCTGTAAATACAGTAATGCGATATAAAATGACATTCTAAAAAGACTGCTAGACAGTTGAAAACTATCAAATGATTGAATAAAAATTATGAAAAGTAAAAAAAGAAATGATATTTGGAGATTTACTTAAAATTAACGTACTGTTTGTAATTTCCATATATTATAAATTATATTTGAAATCCAATAGAAATTTGATTCAAAAAAAAAAAAAAAAAATTCAAGAGTTATAAAAGCAAAAATTATTAATTGAATATTTATATTAATAATGGAATCAAAGATTGCAAACAAGTAGTTATATATGAATTTACAAAATAAGATTAATTGTATCATATTTTGATTGAGTAGTATAAAATATCTATCTAGATATTAAAAAAATATAGATATTTAAAGCAAATTAAATAGCTTTTTATAATATTGGCTATAATAACAAGACATTTAATTCTTTAGTTGTACAGCAAACTATTCTTACAAACTAATTATTATTGATTTTGTAAATTATTGATGAATATATTATTTATAATTAAACATTTTATGTACTTTGTTTTTCTTAGATATATTAATGAATTTCTTTTATCCTAGTATGTGCTGATCTTATTCGTGGAGCTAAAGAAAAGCAACTTCATGTCAAAGGTCCAGTCCGCATGCCAACCAAAATTCTTCGAATCACCACTCGTAAAACACCTTGTGGTGAAGGATCTAAAACGTGGGATCGCTTTCAAATGAGAATTCATAAACGTGTTATTGATTTACATAGTCCTTCAGAAATAGTCAAACAGATTACATCTATCAGCATTGAACCAGGTGTTGAAGTTGAAGTGACTATTGCAGATGCCTAAAATAAAGTTAAAATAATTAATGTAAACTGTTTATTTTAGTTTAGATTTAGAAATATTTTTTTTTGTCAAATTCTAATAAAAATTGTTGTGTTCTATTAAATATATACAATATTAAAGAATTGGTTTTACTGCTTTTAGTATTCAAAATCATGGTGGCTTATAGAGGGTTCTTCTATCTTGATGATTGTATCTAATATACAAAATATTAGTGTATTCTTTTTTTTTTTTTTCTAGTCTGTAGATTATAAAAATTTTTGCTACAGACTTTAGGATAATTTTCAAAATGTTCCAAAACCACATTATCTCCACTTGAGTATGAAAACCACAATATTCCATTATTACTATTTGGGTATTTGAATGGAAAACTTGTTAAAAAGATTTTAGTAAACAACTAATGAATATTCATTTGGGAAGAAGATACATATAGTTTTTAATATTTATTTTTTAAAAGAGACATAGAACTGAAATAGTATTAAATGTGAAATGTAATGCAGAAAGAAGACATGATTATGTCATTTTTTTAAAAATTTAATATGAAGACTAAAGGCTTGTATAGCATGATTCTCTATACTGTTGAATTAAAAAGACAAAGTAAAATTGAAATTAGTCTTTTTGGTTCTCAGAGAAAAGTGTTAGTTATAAACACTTTATATATTGCAATATCTGCATAGACTTTTATAGCATAATGGTATAAATCTCATTTTCAGTGTCTCTTGACAATTTTGTAAGTGAAAACAAATTAATGTGGCTTGTATGTACCTATTACATTTAAAAATAAGTTTGTCTAACAGCAGAATCAAAAAAGAAAAACTAATCTAACCATTGCTTAATGATTTCTGATATGCAAACTATATTTGTGATATCAGATTTTGAAATCTATTCTCAGAAATTTAATAAGATGTCTAAAAATGAAGATTGTGATAAATATATTGGTATACTTATAAAAAATATATTTATCAGATTCATTTACAATAATAGAAAATTGATTGCTAATATCAAGATCATTTGGTAGATAAATAAATTTGAGCAAAACTGATAAACTTGCATAATTTTTGTCTGTTCTCCAATTGGTTTATTCCTACTCTAAAATCATTAATTTGGATGAAGCCGAATAATGTACAGGAAACATTGTAAGTCTGTATCCAAATTTGTGTATTTGTTTGATTGTAATAGGTTGTATATTAAATTGGAATACATATATTGATGCATATTCACATACTTATTTATGATTATAATCAATTTAAACATAGTTCATTGCTGAATATTATGTTTGTTAATCCTTTTCCAAAACAAATCACAGCTAAAGAAATAAAATTTTCATATGCTGTGAGATATTGAAAAATTCTCATAGTATAAAATGCAACCAAAAAAAGTTTGAAAATTGAATAAATATTTTGTTGACCGTTATTCTCTTTTTTCTCAACTATTAATTACTTTATTTTCAACTGATTAAAATTTGTTTTTGTTTTATTTTTTTTTTTAAAAAAATCACATGTGAATTTGTAAATATTTCAAGTTTTTAATTAAAAATAAAGAAAATTTTTGTAAATATTCAACTTGTACTATTTGTTATTTTGCATCCAAATATTTTCTTTCATCAACTTTTCTGCATCGACTATATTATTACTAATATAAATATTGAAATAACTTTAAATAATGCAATATTTTATTTAGCATGCTTGCAAATATCTTACAGTTTCGATTGTTCAACAGTCTTTTTCAGAAATGTAAATATTCCTATAATGTAACGGGATATATATATATATGCGTTACATTTAAATTCTAATGTTTAATGTTTTTATAAATATCTAATACTGAATTAAAAACACACACATTCAAAATGCATAAATGACGAATTATTAATTTATTAATGTTTGATTTAAATATTAAAATAGGCTTTAAAAAAATTATAGAATCGAAACAAAGATTCTAATGTTTGAATAGAATATAATAAAAAACCATTTGATTTTAAAAATAACGAGAGTTTTAATTTTTAAATATAAAAATTATAAACAGATCCTTAAGACATAATGACAATTAAAAAAAATGATTACGAAATAGATAAAAGTTCCCGCCCAGAGATAGAGACACAGACCTCAGTGGAAAAATTTACTTAGCTATAAACCCAAAATCTACTTGGCCACAAACTGAATTAACTAATAAAATAGAGATATGGAATATGTTTGATGAATCCTGCATTCCAGAGATAAGGTACCTGAGGATTATAAAAAGAAATCCAAATGAAATAATGAATTAGAGTTGGAGATTAGAAAAATTAAAAATTTAAATTCTTTCATCTGTTGCTGAAAAGTTAAAATAAGTATCGCTGTCACCAAAAATGTAATGAGCTTCATGGTGCTTCCTTCGGTGCGGCCGACCGAAGGTAGCTTTCCTATTCACGGATCCCAGGATCGAACCACTGATGCCGTCTTCAGAAAATATCGTAAATGCGTCTTCATAAATCGTCATCGCCCACAAAAAATGAATCTTGTATAAATTTAGATCTTTGTCACGAAGGAATAAGCACGATAAAAAAGGTATAAATGATCAACTTAAATATAAACTCTTAAGCTTAAAATCTTTCAGATTTTGTTTGTGTCTAAAAAAATGAACTATAAACTTTCTTTCCTGAACAAACCTGAACTTTATCTTTTATAAACTTTTCCATTTTAAACTCTGATCAATAGTTAACGTAATCTCTTAAAATATATATATTGTTTTTTTTTTATTATTCATGTTTAATAAGATCTGTTTGTAATGGTGCATGTGTTTGCTATTGCAAACGAATTTAAAGATAGAAAACTTACTGTTATTTGTGCATTAATAAATTTTAAAAATAGTATTTCTGGAAAGAAAATAAGTTAAATATAATGCTCATTTTAAATGATTTTAAAACTAAATATTTTATTTTTATTAAATTAATAAAATGATTTAAATGTTAGTTGAGTATAGATGGCTGCTAGACTAGTTTAAATATATGTTAGTTTAAAGGAGTTTTGATCTCGGACTATTTGTTTTGTAGTTGTGTCAATGCTGGTGGAGAGATATGTGGATGTTTATATCAATGTAATGTGAAGTGTTTTAGCACCTAGGGTGATGAGTCCAACTGAATGCATGACTCCAAAGAGGTAGTCATCGTTGAAATGGATGCAGAGGTTTTTCCTGCGCCATTGATCCATTCCAGCTCTGGATTTTGGATGATAAGCCGGCAAGATTTTATAAATTTTCTAGGTTCAAAGTAGCCTAGTGGCGCTCCGTCGGCAGATGCGGTAAGACTGGATACTTCACCACCATACCCCGACTGTTATAAATGGCGCCCAACATGGGGCATGATATTCATTGACCATGAGTGCCCTGGGAATTTTTTAAAAAAAAAAGATGCCAGTAAAAAAAAAAAAGTTTTTTCTAAAATGAAATTTTGTTTATATTTTAAAGGTGTAGAATAAAATGTAGATGTAAAAGTACTGCCAGAATGTTATTGTGCACATATGCATGCATTCACGTAAGAAAGAAAACTTATGAAATATATTTAAAAAGTAAGTTTAGGAAATAGTGTGAATAGCACCCTGAACATCAGAATAGGAGTAGGAATAAGATGTGACTGTCAGGTATAAATATGATCGTCAAATAACTTTAATATTTGAAAAAGAAAAGGAATGATTTAGTAACTTAAACTCACGAATGCCTTGAAAATTAAGCCAGTAATATTTTTTTTTGAAATGAGTATATATATTTTTGTATTAACATAAACTTATAGTTTGAATATTGTGTAAAAAAAAAAGAAATTATTATTATTATTATTGCCAATTAGTATTAACTCTAACTAAAGTCTTTTTTTATCATTTTTTTAAATAAGTTCGGTGATATGTAATGGGATATATATATATGCGTTATATTTAAATTCTAATGCTTAATGTTTTTATAAATATCTAATACTGAATTAAAAACACGCGTTCAAAATGCACAAATAACGAATTATTAATTTATTAATGTTTGATTTAAATATTAAAATTGGCTTTAAAAAAATTATAGAATCGAAACAAACATTCTAGTGTTTGAATAGAATATAATAAAAAAAACCTTTTGATTTTAAAAATAACGAGTTTTAATTTTTAAATAAAAAAATTACAAACAGATCCTTAAGGCAAAATGACAAAAAAAATGATTACGAAATAGATAAGAGTTCCCGCCCAGAGATAGAGACACAGACCTCAGTGGAAAAATTTACTTAGCCATAAACCCAAAATCTACTTGGCCACAAACTGAATTAACCAATAAAATAGAGATATGGAATATGTTTGATGAATCCTGCATTCCAGAGATAAGGTACCTGAGGACTATAAAAAGAAATCCAAATGAAATAATGAATTAGAGTTGGAGATTAGAAAAATTTAAATTCTTTCGTCTGTTGCTGAAAAGTTAAAATAAATATCGCCGTCACCAAAAATGTAATGAGCTTCATTGTGCTTTCTTCGGTGCGGCCAACCGAAGGTAGCTTTCCTATTCACGGATCCCAGGATCGAACCACTGGTGCCGTCTTCAGAAAACATCGTAAATGCGTCTTCATAAATCGTCATTGCCCACAAGAAATGAATCTTGTATAAATTTAGATCTTCGTCGCAAAGGAATAAGCACAGGATAAAAAAGAGGTATAAATTTATAAATGATCAACTTAAATATAAACTCTCAAGCTTAAAATCTTTCGGATTTTGTTTGTGTCTAAAAAAATGAACTATTAACTTTCTTTCCTGAACAAACCTGAACATTATCTTTTATAAACTTTGCCATTTTAAACTCTGATCAAAAGTTAACGTAATCTCTTAAAATATATATATTGTTTTTTTTTTATTATTCATGTTTAATAAGATCTGTTTGTAATGGGGCGTGTGTTTGTTATTGCAAATGAATTTAAAGATAGAAAACTTACCGTTATTTGTGCATTAATAAATTTTAAAAATAGTATTTCTGGAAAGAAAATAAGTTAAATATAATGCTCATTTTAAAATGATTTTAAAACTGTAAACTAAATATTTTATTTTTATTAAATTAATAAAATGATTTAAATGTTAGATAGATGGCTGCTAGACTAGTTTAAATATATGTTAGTTTAAAGGGGTTTTGATCTCTGACTATTTGTTTCGTAGTTGTGTCAATGCTGGTGGAGAGATATATAGACATTTATATCAATGTAATGTGAAGTGTGTTAGCACCTAGGGCGACGAGTCCAACTGAATGCATGACCCCAAAGAGGTAGTCATCGTTGAAATGGACGCAGAGGTATTTCCTGCGCCATTGACCCATTCCAGCTCTGGATTTTGGACGATAAGCTGGCAAGATAAGACCGCTCTCCCATCCATATGTAGTGTTTCTTTTTATTATTTTATATGCATGTTTCCTTCGCCTGACAGATGCACATTCCTGCAGGATGAAGGCCATGTTTTCTCCAATAATATCACACTGTTCGGATGCACATTCCTGTCTACGTGATTCTATGCTAACATGTTCACATTGCATTGGTTGCTGATATATATCTGGAAGCGAGTATTGGTGTGGCTGCGGATTTTTAGTCTGGAGTCAAATGATTTGAAAATTTGTGAGTGCGTCTAGGTAGCTCATTTATACTCAACATTTCTAAGATTAAAAATAAAAGTTAAAACAAATAAAACTAATAATAAATAATAATGAAAAAAATATAGTTTTTTCTTATATAATAATTTTTAAGTTTGTGCGTTATTAATTATATACGTAAATAAAAAAAATTTTGTGTTATTAGTACTGACAGTGATTGCTTTTTTTTATTCTTTATTATTAAAAATATATTTTAATAAGTATTAAGTTTCTGCATCTACTTGAGCTAGTGACTTGGGCTGGCGGTCTTAACAGCACGTATCTGTCGACTTTATAAATTTTCTAGGTTCAAAGTAGCCTAGTGGCGCTCTGTCGGCAGATGCGGTAAGACTGGATACTTCACCACCATACCCCGACTGTTATAATATGTATTTAAAATAAAAATTTTTATACATTCTAAAAATCTCAATTTTTTTTAAAATTCATACCGATATTTTTGCATATATTTATCAAATTAACTTTACATATTAGTAAGTGCAAGCTATATATAAGTCATGTGACTTCTGACTTGTTACTATTACTATCAAATTAAATGTTAATATTTAGTTCCAATTAAAAATCAACTTTAAATTCTTTTCATACAAACTATGTTTTTTAAAAATATATATTATTATTTTAGAACCTTACTTTTAAATTTTATATCATTAAGTGATAGATAACTTAAATTATGTGCCTATATAATATTTGAATAATTAAAATTTGCCGACATTTTCTAATATTTTAAAGTTAAGGAAAAAAAAATTTGAAAGTTTATTTTGTCTTAATAGTATCTATATTTATTTTACATAAACATACGTTTATGAGATATTATGCATATTGCAGCTCTGAGGAAGATTGCTGATTATTCGAAAGTGTAAAATAAAGGGTTGCATTAGATAAATTGCATAAGAGAAGTAATTTCATTATTAATATTGTATTAATATTTTGTATTCATTAATTAATTTTTATAAACACACTATTTCTTTTAAAAAGTATTTTATTGAAATGATTTCTTCCTTAAATCAGATTCAATGATTTGCAAAGAGATAATGGATTAACTGTTAAATTTGTTCACAGAAATTTAATAACATCCACAATTGACTATGAAGACTAATAGACTTAAAATATAAATTTAAAATATATATATTGCTTATAAAAAGCATTTAAATTATTTATTATAAGTAATTAGAACACCTACTAAAGTATTTATTTTGTTACAAACCAAAAAAAATTTTGTGCAATATTTATTTTAAATTTGATAAAAACTTCTGCACTGAGTTCACTTTTAAATAATTTTGATAATGATAATATAAGTAAAAAGTCATGGTAAAACCATGGGTTCAATTTTCATAGGTATATAAATCTCCAATGGTAATGATTGGATTACATTAGAATCTATTCATCTGATTATTGTGGTATCTTTATCTTCCATTTGAAAATAACTAGATATCTATTTACAGACGTCTGCTAACTGAAAAATTTCAGCTCCACCCAGGTCATTGTAAAGTAAAATACTAACTACTGCACTATGAATTTCTTCAGATTATATAAACATCTGTTTATGTGCAATTTATTAAATAATAATAGATTAATAGTAATAAGAAAGTTATAAATGATATGGAATAATAATATATATATAAATAAAGAATTGCAGTAATTATAAATATAGTTAGTTTAAATAATATATAATAGAGGGAGCTATTATATAAGAACTAAATTTAAAAAAGGATTATAATATTTATGATTTATAGTTGTAGAAATATAAAATATGAAGGAAAATTATTAATAATAGATTATTGAATAATAGTATACGTGATTTAAAAATAAAAATATTTTTAAAAGATGAATCAATGTTCAACTAAGAATTATATAAAGATAAAATCAAGTATGTTATTAATTTGGGGGTAATAAAAATAGTTTTATGTTGATTTAATTCACAAGGAATAGTAATAATTAGGGGATATTAAAAAATAAAATATTTTTAAATTAATGGTTGTTAGTGAATACACATAACAGCATATTTCTTTCAATTTAATGTATATTTTAATTTATATTATCTGGATTATTTTCTTTTAATATATCACATTTAATTTATTTTACTTTTATTATATTTTGTGATACTTATTTTTAAAATTTTATTGATTACATTTTATATCGTAACTCTGATGAAGACTGTAGGATAATCAAAATGTGAAGTTGTGTGTGTATATATATAATAAACAGTTTTTGCTATAAAGTGTTTGAGATAAGGTGTTATATAGCTGGTATACTTTTATTTATGACAGTGCATTCTGAAGTTTGTAATTTGTAAACTATCAAAAAAATAGAAATCTCTTCTTTGAAATGTTTTTTTTTTTTATATTTTTTCTATCACTACCTGTCTGCTTCGCAAAAAACATGTTTTCCATAATCAAAACTAATCTGTACAAGGTTTTTTTTTTTTAAATATCACTGGTGTTTTTTATGTTGATTTTCCAAATCCTTAATTACTTATGGTTTCCATGAATAATAGATTGTTCATCAAATTGTAGCTTGTAATATATTTAATTTTTACAAATTTAAAATTTGAAAGTATTAGCTTTATATTATGATTTGACAAAACTGAATTTTTGCAAAAAAATTAGATTATAAATTTTTAATTCCACATACTATATTTACTGACATATAGGATGCAGCGGCATATAAAACACATCTTTTTTATATACATTTTTAAGAGAAAAAATTTTTCTATATTTTTTTATGAATTACCATAATGATTTACTGTATTAATTTTATAATTATTTATGTTTACAAAAAATGTAACTTGGAAACATTGTAATTGGGTATCTTTTAATCTTCATCCTCAAAACCCAGAAATGCATCTCAAGAGCCGAGCTGTCTTTTCTTAACTATGTTATTTATCTTGTGGATAAATTTATTTTTCTGAAAGAACTTTTTATTTATATATATATTAATTATTTAATTTTAAAATATTTTTTTAAAAATTATGAAAATGTTAAGTTATTTTTAATGTTTTGCTCTGATATTGATATGATTGTGAGAATATATATATATATTAATATGTCTTGCATGCTCATATACGTGTATTTGTAAAAAAAAAAATTGTTTAACAAAAAGACACAATGCAATAGAATTCTTATATATGTATATTAATATAAACGAGGAGTTTTAGACTGGGTGAAATTTCTATTCATAATTTTGATTATTGCTGCATAAGATGCACCCCTTATTTTAGGCATATTTTGAGGGGGAAAAGTGTCCTATATGCCAGTAAATATGGTATTTAGTTAAATGTTTTTCAACATTTAGAAACTAGGTAATTCAAGGCTGTAATAGTGTGTTTGTTCATACCATAAAGATGTAGTCTTAAATTTATAAATAAAAAAATCTTTGATGTTTTTTCTTTCTTGTGGAAGAAAAATTATTCTTTAATATGATCACTCTTAAATTATTGAATGATCTGATAAATTGAAATGTTAGAGACTAGTCTGCCATCATTTTTATGTAAAATGTCAAATCTATGGTTAATTATAATATGTAGATTATTTGTCAATTCTCCTGCATAATCATTCAAGCATCTGCACAATTTAAATTTACACTTTCATAATTGACTTAGTTCTGGATATACTATTTAAAATCATTAATGGTATTATCTTGAATCATTTAACTCCTTTTTCCGATACAAAATTAGTAATAAAGTTTGTTTTTGCAAGTCTATCCTTATGTTTTTTTGTGTCTTCGATACACAACTTTACGTGGATTGAGAAAAGTAGATTTAGATTATCTGTGTTTTGTGTCTTCAATACACTACTTTATGTAGACTGGGAAAAATAGATTTTAGATTATCTGTGGAATATAATATGTTAAAGTGTTTCTGCAGAATGTGGTTAATATTACATAAATCATTATTAAAAGTATGAATGTTGATGGAATTTCCAATTGGCTATTTATTTTCTTGGATCAAAAAAAAATCCTATCAATTTCTGAAAATGTTATTAATGCCTTTTTGTTGAAGAAAATTTTCACCACTTATATTTCATTTCTTAAAAGTTGATTGTTGGGGATATTAAATGCCTTTAAGTGATTAGGATGATTTCACTGAAAATGTAGATAGCTAAGGCTGTCATTCAGTTTATTGTATATATTCTAAGAATTTTGTTTCTGTAAATAATTTCAATATCTAGAAAATGGACTACTCTTTTAGAAAAATTCATTGCAAATTGTATATTTTTATTAAAATTATTTATGCAATCAAAGAAAGTATAAAGTATAACGATCCGGAGAATGAGACTTAACGTAATCTGCACTACAGGGCGCCATCTAGGCATTTGAACCTAGAAAAATTTATAAAGTAGGCAGATATGTAAGTCAAAAAAAAAATAATTTTTTTTAATTTTATATATTTTGATATCCGGTCGTTAGCCCATTGTCACTAGCTCAATGGAACAGCAGAGATTTATATTTTATAATTCTTATCTAAGAATAATTTTTTAAAAAAGAATAAAATAAGCCACTGTCAGAAATTAACACACAAACATTTATTTACGCACATATATACTTAAAATTATTTTAGTATCAGTTTACATTTTAAAATTTAACTTACATTTTTAACTTTGATTTTAATTTACATTTTAATTTTTATAAATTTACATTTTAATTTTTATGCTATTATAAGTTCGCACAGATGGATTTCTAAAAGTTTGTTTTATAAAATGTGTTTTTAATGTTGAATATAGATCGGTTACATAGATTACACGGTCAAAAAACATTTTAAAATAAACATAAACGATCAAAATACAAAGTCATTGATACCGCCAATTGCATAGGGAATACAAGAAACCCAATGGTATTCATCATAAGATACCGCATTGGCACCAATAACTTAAAAGTCATCTGAAATAAATACATCTTAGATACTCACCGTAAGGTATCTGTTTACCGAATGTCTATATATTTTGATCAAATATGAAAACCAAAAACATAATTAACCGGTAACGAACCCATGCACGCGTCTATACCCAACTTTAATTTAATGCATTTTTATTTAGAGTGTCGAGTATGAATAGACTACATGGATTTGCATTTGAAAAGAAAATATTCTATCCTTGTTTAACCTTAGGCCAAAGAGTTCGCATTCAAATCAACTTCAATCCATCTGATATATCGATGTAATACGACTACGACAGCACAAATAGGTTAAAAGAAGAAATTACCTTTCGTCAGATAAGAATACTACATCTATCTAACGATAAAAGCAATAAAAAAAAAAACTCCATAGGAAGGAACTGCGGTCTCCATCTTATAATTCCTCCCATAGGCAAAACGAGTGTGTGCGGCATAGAAAGCAATTCTGCCCATAGCGAATCTCGTACTACATCTACTAATTACACCAATATATCCAATCCATTGACCCAATTTAACTACGAGACAAATAACCTAAGATTACCCTCCCCTAATATAACTTTACAAATCTATATAGCCATTCACGCCCGACTTAAGTTTAACATTTATATAATTTATCGCAAAACAGTAATCATAAATAAAACTTAAAGAACAAAAAAAAATAAATGGAAATGATTTTACAAAAAAGAAATACATCAAATAAAATTATAACTCATTAATAAATAACGTTGGTCAGATAGGATTCTATTTCTTATAGATTAAATACTGAGAAAGTTTATATTTTAAAGTTCTTAGTGTTTCAAAATGTTTTTAAAGTTCTTACGATTTTTAAAACGTTCCTCATCCATTGCATGCCGTTTGGAATCCACGTTAAATCCCCCAATGATCCTGTTGTCCTCAGTATAAGAAAAGCGATGTTTCATTTCTTTTTTTTTTTATAACAACTGAAGGGATTGAAGAGTGCGTCTTTTCAATCCCTTCTCCTTCAACTCCGCACTACCACATATAGTCACATCTCCCCTAATCTATTATTCCATTCACTTTTTATAGTAGCCTTTCAGATCCAGTGGACATTACGTCACGATATGATGGTCCTTTCGCTGAGGTCCGATTCCATTGTTTTTCCTTCATTGGCTATTAGTTTCTATTGTTTTCCTATCTGACCGATGCTTATACATTTAAATGCCCAAGGCTAGTTTACATTTGACTAATTAAATTAATCATTTCCATTTTTTCAATAACATTAATTAATTTGTTTTGTACAAACTTAGATATATTTTTATCTTTACTGACAATTTAGTTTTAAAATACTTTTTCTTTTTTTTTAATAAAGTTTTATTTTAATAATTTTTTTCATCTGTGCGATTATATAGATACGAGTTTAGTATAGAATTTTAATTTTCAATTTTTAATTCTTAAAAAAAAAAGTTTTATTTGCGAACTTTTATTTTTTTTCATGTTTACTAATAAAAAAATGTAACGACGTCTGTGCCCGTTACAAAAGTTCCTCAGTATTATATGGTCATACCATAAAGATGTTATTTGTATATCTGAGCCATGTATGAGGTTTAAATCTAGCACTTTTAAGTATAAAGGCATAAAACTGTTGACGTAATTTGATGCCATTTTTATATCCATTGCAGTACTTTGTTTTTCTAAATATTTAGAGTTAAAAATAAAATAGTTATTTTTTTAAAAAATCATTCAGTAGAATTAGTAATTTAGCGCCGATCATATTTCTAATTTTGTAAAGCAGATTTAATAGCTTCGATCATTATGAAGTATATTAGTATATATAGTGATGTAATATCTGAAGTTACTAAAAAACATTCATTTGGTAATCGAGATTTGATGTTTCTAAAATTAAAAGAAAATGTGGTGTCTTTAATTTAAAAAATGATGATAGAATAATATTATATATAAAGCCAACAACAAATACCAAAAGTTATTGTTGGACAACCAATACGAGCTGTTATAGGCCTGCCAGTGCAGCCAGCTTTATAGATTTTGAATAGAATGAAAAACTTAATGGATTGATTTTTGTTTGGTAATAAAATGTATATATATGTCTATCAAGGGTTTTATATCTTTCAGTCTGGAAAATGTTTTTAAATAATTTATTTATATTAACTTGTGTTATAAATTCATAAAATTTTTTGTCATTTGAAAGAAGCAAAGTTATATTTATGTAATCATCTTTATTCGTAATTACTATCATTCTTCCTTTTTATTTATTTATATATTTTCTTTATTTAATTTATATATTTCTTATTTTCAAATATATTTATATCAAAAAGAAGTAAGACTTAAATAAAAAGTAAACAAATGGTATAGTGAATAAAAACGTAAGTAATATTTAAAAAAAAAAAAAAACACTTTTATGATATTTGGTATATCCCAGTTGATGTGAATGTCAAAAGTTCTTTATCATAAATATTTAAAAAGTAGTAACAGATTAATTTACTTTAAACAATTCAAAACAAAGCAAAACTCTCCATATAGTGGTGCCATCTTGTGCTAACAAGAGCAATCAATAGATGCCAGAAGGCTTGTGCATAAAATCCCTATCTAGTGCCTACTCATCCTATATTCCCAGACTAGTTTCTGGCTTGTGGCCTTCATCAGTGAGGAGCCTTGGATCTGAGAGCACTGAGTAGGCACTAGATAGGGATTTTATGCACAAGCCTTCTGGCATCTATTGATTGCTCTTGTTAGCACAAGATGGCACTACTATATGGAGAGTTTTGCTTTGTTTTGAATTGTTTAATAACAATCATGTGCTAGTATGAGATAGTGATCATGTGATGTTGAGTGGTTTAACACCAATTAGTTTGCTTAAGAATAGTTAGAATATCAGCAATTTTGATATTAAAGCATATCTAAAAAAATAATTATTAATTTTGCCTATGTAGCATTAAACAATTACATATCACAAAAATATTTTAAAAGTATAGCACAAAAAGCTAGTAACAAAAAAAAATTAGTGACATATTAAAACTTATTATTTATTTTTCCTATATTCAAAAGATAGACTAATAATCAGAAATATGTTTATGAAGTATATATAGCTTGTACATCAATGGTCTTCGATTCCAGAAACAGTACCAAGAAATAAAATTTTTTTATTTTGATCTGGATATCGAAATGCCTATGGCAACATGTAAAAAGTATGACAGACTAAATAATTTGACAGCAAAAAAAAAACTAATATGGAAACATTGAGGTCACTAGGCAAATTTCATGTTTAAAAAATGATAAGCTAATATAGTTTTATACAAAAAAGAATAGTTATCAACCATTATCAATCCACTGCAGGATAAAGGTCTCTCCAAGTTCAATCTATCTTCGATCTTTAGCTTCTCATAACCCCTGCACACTTTCTTATTTTATCCATCCATCTCGCATGGGGTCTTTTTCTGGGTCTTTTACAATCTCTTGGAATCCAGTTTAAGATTTCAATTGTCTATCTATTATCATCTCTTCTATCAATATGTCCAGCCCAACTCCACTTCAGTCTTTTAATTTTTTCAATGAGGTAAGTAACACCTCTTTGTTCTCTTACCCATATATTATGTTTTCGATCTCGTCTTGTTACTTCCAACATGCATCTCTTCATATTTCTTCGGGTGATCTGAAGTCTTTGTATTTCTCTTCTATTAGGTGTCCAAGTCTCAGATCCATAAGTAAGAACTGGCAAAACACATTTATTAAAAACTTTCCTTTTCAAACACATAAGCATATTTCCTTTTAGTATCAAATTACTTCTACCAAAAGCACTCCAAGTTTAATTCTATGATTAATTTCATCCATTATGATTCCATCTGGATTAATAATCTGATCAAGGTATTTGTAGCTGTAAACTTCTAACTCATCATAATCAATCTTTATTTTCATATTTTGAGAAAATCCATTAAACATTACTTTAGTCTTTTTAACATTTATCTTTAGCCCTATTTTCATCTGATAACTCATGCAACATTTCCTGCAGCTCTAAAGTATTATTTGCAAAACAACTACATCATCTGCAAAATCTAAATGACTTAAATAATCTCCATTTACTTTCACTCCTTTAGCTTCCCATTTTAATCGACAAAATACTTCTTGCAGCATTGCTGTAAAAACATTTGGAGATATGGAGTCGCCCTGTCTTACACCCTTCTCAGTGTTGACTTTCCTAGTATCATGTAATCTAATTGTTGCATTTTTATAAATATTCTTTAAAATATGACAATATCCTGGATCTATACCTTGATGAACCAATGCTTTAATCACTGGAAGAAATATTTATAGAATCAAATGCCTTTTCATAATCTACCAATCCAACGCATAATGGCAATTTGTATTCATTTCTCCTTTCTATAACTTCTCTCAATATCTGATATGATCTACTGTACTAAAACCACTTTTAAATCCAGCTTGTTCTCTTGTACTAATCAGTAAATACTTTAAAATCACAAAATAATTAATAGAAATAAAGATTTAGATAACAGATTTTATTTTTTAGATGATACTATTAGTCCAAAATAAATTTAGAAACAGCATTAAGAATACAAGTGATGCTGTTATATTATAGTGTAATAAGTAATATAGCCTACACATTCATACATACATATAAAGTATGCCACATGTATTGGGTGCATATATATAAATATATTGTAACAGTTACTGTATTTGTATTAATAATAACGCCATGTTTGTATTTTGTATATATTGATAGTATTAATGTTTTGTATTAATAATGATAAAGTTAATGTATTTGTATAAGAAGATATTATTTTGGTATTTGAGCTTGTAGCAAATAAAGGTATACTTTAATAACTTTATGTGATTAAAATTATTAAAATAGAACCAGATCATAGATAGTCAATTTTGAGGCAAGTTCAGCTCATATATAATTTTTCCAACTATATGAACGTTTAGTTAATAGTTTTAGATTACTCTATTTATATTATGAATGCTGGTCACTTCAGAATAATAATAGAAAATAAAATTGTATATAAAGCCCTTCCAAGCCATGAGTTAATTATTCCTACATCTGAAAACCAGACTAGCTTGCTTTAATAAATCATCCAATCATTTATTATTTTATACATTTTTATAGCATTTTTAATTATATATATAATTCTCAATAGTATATACATTTTTCACACAATTATGTAATTCTAACAAACTTGTACTGTTCAAGTTAATATGAAATGGTAAAATAAAATTAATAAGCAAGTCTTAAATGCACTGCACCAGCTTTTGATAGATTGCTGCCAGAATCATAATGCTGAATAGAACTGTGGTACTACATATGCATATTTTTAACGGTGCAGTTCTATTCGCACTATGATTCTGGCAGCAATCTACAAAAGCTGGTTCAGTGTATTTAAGACTTTCTTATTAGTTTTATTTCACCTTTTCATATTAATTTGAACAGTACAAGTTTAATAAACTATGTTATTAGTCTAACTCCTCTCTCTAATATCAATTCATCAAGGGGATCAGAAAAGGATTACAACACAAGTGAGCAAGAAAACACTGATATCTCTTTAAGCAAAGAAGACAGTTACCAATTAGCGATTAAAAAAGACATATACAAAGAAAAATAAATGCCATTGCAATAACTAAATTTAAATCAATGTATAAATAGATGGCGTTTTATCAAAACCACTGAACAAGCGTATATTTGTTTACATAAACAAAATATTAACTCCAATACTAAGAAGAAATTCAACAGTAGTCCCCATGCCTACCATCAAAACAAATACAATAACTCACCTTTAGAAAACAATCCTTTAGGAAATAGTATTTCAATGTACTGGACTAGGAAAAACAGAGAATAATTCTCTATTTACACAAGAAAAATTCAAATATGTCACAAGAATGGACATGCTAGAAAGAAAAAAAAGAACAACTCTGCAGTAGATAACTTAAAAATGGAAGAATACTTTACAAATTTCTGACAATTCATATAACGATGCAATAAAACTACAAATCTAAGGAATATTTGAAATAGAATGTTGAAATTTCATAAGATTACTGATGTTTCTGCAGAAAAGAAATTGTTCTAATTGCAATAGCAGAATTTGGACTTGTAATATATTAATGGGAAAATTAGAACTAATGCACTTACTATGTGGAAATCAGGATCATTTACTACAGGTAGGTCTAATAATATTGTAGTAGTGTTTAATTAGAGTCACGCATAATTTAACAGCTAATGTATATGTTTCAGTTATGTTTATATACACTCACTACATAATCACATTACCCTTTAATCAATTAAAATCTAGATGATCAATTCTCTCCACACATTACATTTTTTATAGAAACGAAATACTCAGCAAATTGCAAAATAGATTCATATAAATATCTTTTATGCAACTATCTCAATCTAACGCCTTTGCAGTAGGAGTTGGACTAATAATATATAATAATTCACTCTTTCAGTCATTTAAAATATTATTATTTAATAAAAACATGACTATCATCTTTTTCCACATTGCATTTCATAATCACTCCATATATTTACAATAAGACATTAAAATATAGCTTAATCAATGAAATTAATACTAAGTTCTAACTCTATTTCCAATTCTCCTGTTAGAAGATTACAACATAGGCTACTCAGAGTTCATTTCTAAATATTTACACCTAATCAATGGGAACTCATGAGTGCAGAAGGTTTTTTCTCCAAATAACTCATTTTTAGTCTACACTAATAGACTTAACTTATTCCCCAGACATTGATTATATTATCTATCCATCATGATCATCCAGCAATGTTAAATTAAAAGTAGACTCACAATCAACCAATACTTTCAACTAATAACAGTATGACAGCTTTTCAAAGTCTTCACTCCAAAAACTTTTATATTTGAAATATATACTTCAAAAAAATAAATATATTTATTTTACACCCAGTTGAAGCATAGTTTACTTTTGTAAATATCATCACATTCATAATTAAATTATACACTCGCAAAAAAAATTTCCTACTGTATTAAATAAAGACAAATTCAATAAATATAAAATTTAAAAACACTTCATGTGACCCTTTCTCCATTCCATCAGTAATGTTACTAAAGCAGGAATAATAATTAAAAATTCTAGAATATTTCTACAAAAAAAATTAAAATATTTTAGTCAGCCCCATAACTTCTCTAAAGGCTATATCTACTGGGCGCTTGATTATAGGATTAATAAAATAACACTTTCAATTGTTAAAATGAACTTATCACAGGCAAAAATATACTCTCCCAAGTTTTTTTTACCATTTCAAAAGTAAACTACAAGCATCAAATAAGCCTACATTTGCTCTTCTGAATTTTGGTAACTGTAAAGAAAAACATAACATTACAAAACACGATATTATGTTTAAATTAAAATCTTTTCCTAACAGTATACACCCAGGATCACATGCAATTCCCAAATTTATTTTTGCACATCTTGGTCATTTCACAATACCTATTATTCAAAATATAATTAACTACCTTTTAGATCAAATCTACAGTATAGACTCTGTATCCTGTCTCAATAATGCCTTTCCTTAAGAAAAATGTTATCCCGTCACCACTTAATCTTCGACCTATCTCAATGACCCCTATTTTAATTAAAACTATAGAATTACTAATAAAACAAGATTAAACCTTTGATTCTAACCCAGCTATCATGTTTTCAATTTGACAAAAAAGGTTGCTTTGCCTCTGCTGCAATTATGTTTTTTAAAATGACTAGATGATATCAGACATTCTAGAAAATCAGGACCTATTTGATATCACTGCAGCCTTTGATTCAGTTCCTATTGACAGGCTTCTACAAATCATTAAAGAACATAATATATCTACTTTTATTTTCTACATATTAGCAAATTTACTCAACAACCAACAAATTCATATTAAATTAAAAAACAAATGTCTACCAGTTTTTCCCCATACCACTCTTCACCAAAGAGTTCCTCCCTAAGATCACTTTTTCTGATTTATATTAACTCATGATAATATCAAGAATCAAAAATAAACTACCAAAAATTTATAGTGCTTTTATAAATAAAACTATCACACAGCATATATGGACGCCTTAGTCACCTTATTACCTTCAAAAAAATAAATCTGTCAATTAATTGATATTCTAAACAATTAAACAGAGAATCACTATCTCAAATTCCAATAATAATAATAAAAATCCTCTTTCTGGAACCTTCTCTCAGGCAATAAAACGAATTCTCCTTTCACTGCCTCACCACATATATTCTTAGGTTTCCCCATTTATCTTTCTCCGAACCTATGAGATCTGAAATCCAAAGTAAATTTCTCACTTCTATAAAAAACACAACTCATTATTCAAAATATATTTATTTACACATACAAAAATATCAATATTTTGATATTCTCACAAACTTATTATATGCCTACAATCAAGAACACTACATCCTTTATGAAAAAAATCCAATTGTTATGCAATAAATTGATTTGGAACAAGAAAGCAGTATCCATTAGTACCAAATTAATGCAAAAACATACCAAACACAATGAGCTCTCATTACACTGCATCTCAATATACTATCTTCAGAGAGCAATGAATGAAATCACTAGGTTTATTAACTCATACTGAGGCATTAAATTTTATATTGATTAATTCATCAGATACACCAAGACCAATCAAAAATTCTTTCATTAAAGAATCACATCCATAACTAAATACATTACAACAGATCAAAAATATTTGTAACAAAAAATTACATACTGGGCTGCATATGTAATAGCAGATAAAGAAGAATTAATTAACCTTTTACACTCTAGACTTAAATTTATTAATAAGCAGATAATTCAAAGATTTAAATTTTGGTATTTGGAGCCAAAATATTTGGATTTTTTAATTAAAATCAGTTTTGAAGCTCTTTTTGGCCCCAAAAAGATTTTTTTTGCAAATATAGACTCAATATGTTCTCTATGTCACAAGGAAGAAGAAACTATGAAGTACTTCCCTAATAATTGTCCAGCATTATAAACTTACTGAAACATAGTAATTTTAGTTACTAGATCTCAAATTCCTTTCCTCACTTATTTAATAAGATGTAGAGGGCTTTTCATTAATATGAATAACTACATTTATAGTTTTTGCTCTATAGTGTCTGAGATATCATTTTTGTTTTAATCCAACATCTCAGAAGCTTCAATTACTTTTCCATAACAAATTTTCTAAAATAGAGAACAGAGACCAATCACTCTCCCTGCCTGACATCTTTTCAGTTACATGTAGTTTGAGTCAAGCTACTAACACCCCTCTAATTGTTCGACCTTAAATACTATGTATTAGCTCATATAAAAAGTATTATGTAATATAATTTAACCTTTTATTTGCAATAAAATATGCTTTAAATCTAAATAGCAGTCATGATAATAATCACATATGCAAATAAGAATATAAATATTTTATAATAGAAGCAGAATAAATCTAAACTAATGTTTTATTAGGCCAGCAAGTTAAACTTAATTACATAATAGCAATAACTCTGAAAATTAGAGCTCAATCTTGTTTTCTACCTGCATAGCATCTTCAACACTGAATCAAAGAGCTTATTTATCAGATT
Source organism: Epiperipatus broadwayi (assembly GCA_028023455.1). Classification (NCBI taxonomy): domain Eukaryota; kingdom Metazoa; phylum Onychophora; class Udeonychophora; order Euonychophora; family Peripatidae; genus Epiperipatus; species Epiperipatus broadwayi. Next base: position 2,165,635 of record JAQFVV010012397.1, on the reverse strand, counting down.
AATTCTTTTTTGAATTCTTATAATTCTACTTAGCAATGTTCTAATTGACTTAAAATTATCATTGCATAGCTAAAAAATTCCAGTCTACTGATACATATTTAATTAAGTAATTAAAAATTATCTTTTCTAATGAGCAACAATTTTGTAAATACCATAATCTAGAAATACATCTTTAAAATATGTATTTTCTGTTATTTAATTCATTATATACAAATATAATTTCTTTAACTCAATGTGCACGCAAATGTAACATAGTTTTCCTACTTCAGAAACAAGGTTTTCTCGAATTAAAACAGCACATTTCTGTTTCACTGGGACTGGTGTATCTGCAATGAGTTGTCTTTAATGCTACTAGTTGATTGGATTTGATGATCTAATGTTTGGTATTATTATTTTCTTAGTTTCACTTTATTCCTCTTGATTAGTCAGGTTTCCTTGTTGGATAATGTAATTTATATGACTTAGTTATCCATTCGATTTTTGTCTTGATGATCACTTTCCTTTGAGAGATTTTTTTAGGCACTTTTTTTCTATTATTTGACCATAACATCTTGTCTAAATATTTTCCTTAACAGTTTGGCATAATTGGTGCTAACAGAATTACTTTTTTAAAATATAATTAGCAATGGCTTTGTTCAAATTTTTTTTATCAAAGTTTAGTATTTTCAACTAGTGGTTAAAAGTTTTTTGAATATTTATAATCCCTTTTTATAATATTTTTTTTAATATTTGTACTAATTTCTTTGTAATGCTTTTTAATTCTGTGTGATAGGAAGGTATAGTGTCTAATCCTCTATTTTTTTAAAAAAATACTTGAACCTATTAAAAATAAATCTTGAGTTATTGTCTGATCTCTAAGATCTCAGAAAAATCATAAAAAACATGGATTTGAGTTTTTGAGATTTCTTCTGATATGGCCCTGAAAAAATCCAGTGTAATCGATATACATGTGAAACCATGCTTTCTTAGGGTAAGCCATATTATATATTTTTTCAATGGAATGTTAGATATGGTATTTACCATAATTTTTTTTTATAATTTCTTCTATTTCAGTATTGATTCCAGACCATTTTGGTGTATCAATATTTGAAAGCCTGGTTTGATATCCATCATTCATTAGAATACAAATCTTTATTTACAGATAATTGTCTCTACATTATACAAGGACTTATGAAGTACTTCTAGTTGGTGATTAAAATTTTGGCTTTAGCCTTTTGTATTCCTTTTCAGATTTTGTTCCACCTCTATTTTTTGATGATTTTTATATCCCATTCATCAATATAATTTATCACTTAATCTGATTTTTGATTTATTTGATACTCTCAAGAGTGCATCAGCATGTTGGATTAAATATCCATTTTTAAAATTCATCTCAAAATCATAGCATCATACTAATTTCAACCAATGGAGCATTTTAGGGCCTTAATTGGCAAAAATTCTCAACAATGACTTGTGATTAGTAACAAGTTTAAATAGTATGACATACAAATATTAATGAAACTTGTTGACCGCAATACAATAGCTAAAACCTATTTATCTAATTGATTTTAATTATTCTCACCACTCAATATTGTTTTAGTCATGAATATTATTGTCATTCATTACTAGGTGATTTAAAACTTCAATTCTAGATTCTGATGCATTAGCTATGAGAATTATTTCAAGGCTATTGGCAGTCATTGTGAATCAATAATCAAAGACAGAAGAGACTGTTTAAAACTTTTCATGTTCCAATCTCAATTCCATTATTGAGTCTTTTTTAATAAATTATAAAGTATTTGGGCTACATGAGCTTTTGTCTTCTAAAAATTTGTAACAATTCATAAAATCTAAGAAAGGCTGTAATTTCTTCATGTAGTTCTAAATCTTGGGGAATCTTTTACTGGTGACATCTTTGGAGAATATAGTTTTTGATTTGATGGGTTATTATAAGCCCCCTTCCCTCAACTTTACATTTATTCTTGCCCTGACCCCTATAAATCTGTGAAAACCTTTGATGTGATACGTCTGGGTTAATTAATATCAAAATAACATTATATCTGGTAAACAGAATTTTCATTTTAGCTTGAAAGGTGTTAGGAGTCAGTGAACTTTTCAGATCTCTATATGTGGTAACTGCCAATAATTTTTAAATCTTTTTAGAGACCAGAATTTAGTTAAAAGCTAATTTCAAATCAATTTTTTGAGACATGCTGCTTTATCCATGTTGTGACACTACCATTCTTTTCCTTCCCCTAATAACTGAATCTTAATTATTAGAATCGCCACCGAGGGCACCACCAAGGATTTCTCTCTTGGAACCGGGCCACGAAGCTTTACGTAAACCTGGTCTTATTTATTTTTGAACGGCGATTCACCGATTACAAATTTTGTTTATAATCTGGCAGGGGTTTTCCACTTAAGGACACTAACTAATTATTATAAATAATTAAAGAATTCAAATATACGTTGGATACAAAAAAACTTTCCTTTATTATTATTATTATTAATAACATTATATTTCCACCCGATCCAGAGAGAACTGACTTACAATTTCTGATTTTCAAACTTTTAACTTTCTAAGTATTCTCCCCAAATATCTACCATGGATGTACCCGCGCTGACACTAACACTGCGGATTCGAGCAGGCGTGTATACAAAGGCGACTTATAGTATCTAATCTTTCCTGAAGTTTATTCTTAAACCCCACTTTATTTGGTAAATAAATAACTTGCAAAACTTAAAATGAACGTATAAGTGTCTTTCGTTTTCTTATACTTTCAACACTTCCCTTATTTTCTGTTAACAAGCAAGTAACGCCCTAAGGTTCTCTGTTGCTTGGCAGCGCACTTTTATACCCCCACCCCGTTGTTACCCTCTAGATCGAATAGATATTAAATAATTTAGCATACAGTCATACCAATATTTCATAAATATTTAACGAGAATTAACATAAATAATTTACAATATTAAATAAATTTATTTCCCCACCTCTATTGTTGAAACATTCGTAACAAATATAATAAACGAAAAATAAATCAAAAATAAAGTTCTATTACGCTTTAACTAAAATTCCCATTAATTGAAAAGTTTATAATTACCCTGATCGATCAGAGCGAAGTGGTCTGACTTTCATAGATTCACATTCCATTTGTCATGCCTTTGTCCTTGTATATGAGAATTCTGGTGTGTCCATGGCTGTTCCTTTGGTTGTCCGGCTAGCAATATACATTTCTTTCCATTCCTTGACTCTTTCGGTAGCTTCATTCAGATGGAGTGGAGGCCAATTCCCCAAAGGGGAAGGTTTTGATAGCTTTAGCCGCTATGCATTTGAAAAGAGTCCGCAAAATAAGTTTCTATAATAATTTCTGATTCGGAGCACAGCTTTTCTCTTTTTTTTTTTTGTTTATTCCTTGCTGGTCTCTCAAGTCAACTGACTTACCAAAAAAAAACGATTTTATCTCGCTTTCTCTTATCTTTTTTTTTTCTTTTTAATTAGCGTAATAGCAATTATTAACCAAATACTTTTAGTTTGTGAAAGTTTCAACAATAGGGTCCAATTACTACCAACAATCTAATTTTGTTTTCTTCCCCCCACCCTTTTATCTCTCGAGTTTTCTCCCTTTTAATTAAACACTTTTAACATTTTTGACAATAAATTATATTTTATCTTTTTTCTTTTTTTTTTTAAAAATTGCTCAAATTCATAGCAAAAATAAAAGTTTAAGATTTTACCCTTCCCATTAAATTAAAATCATTTGTTAATTTTTATTTTACAAACTATTTAACTTCGGAAAATATTTATGACGAAATTATAAATATGTAAGCTTATATATATATGAGCTGACTTAAAATATCAGCTCAATGTTAACTATTATTTCTCTAACATTTAGCACTGGATACTACTTTTTTGGAATATTTTATTTACAATGGTATAATAGTCACTACAGATATTAACCAATACATTTGGCTTAGTTATTACTGTGATTGGTATACTCTATTCAATTTTCTCTATTGGTATTATTATCCCTTTCAAAATTTAATTACTTAATTCCTTATCAATTTACATTTGTTGGGTTAAGAGACTTTCAGTGACTTATAAAAGGTTTGTTCCTTCTCGTAAAATTATCTCTATCAGTTAATATTGATGTGGCTCTTATTATTTAACATAATTCTGAAAATCAATTTTTTCTTCTTGTTCAATAATGAATTTTATTCACTATATAGATTTCTATTTATTACCAGAGAATCAAATCATTCCCTACCTATAATAGGATTTACATTGCTTTAAATTATACATAATGGTAAATTTTTACTTTTCCAATTCACTGTTATTTCAATTTTTCCTTTAATTTTCATATTTATGCTATCATTTTTTACTTTTAATTTAGTTTCCATTAAAGTTGGGAGAGAAGTTACAGCTAACTGTTAATAATTTCCTATCTTCGTAGGTTATTTTTGACACACATGCACACTATTTCTATTATTACTTTTTAATGAGTATTTTAACAATCAGCATTATTTGATTAAATTATTATGTTTGAGTATTTTTAATCTTGAATTTTGAATACTTATTTTTGTTTGGAAAGAAGAAATGAGCCTTACTTTCTTTTAGATTTTTCTTATATGCTTTTTTGTATGATTTACACTTCAACAAGTCTTACAATGTTCTTTATTCCATTTACAACTTGAGAACATACTTTTTTTCCATAATGGTAACATACAATCATTTTGAATTTACTGACTAATGACTGTTTATTATTTTCCATTTTGTTTATCTCACAATGTTTGATCAATTGCAAAAAAAAAATCAAAACTCCTTTGATTAATCCAATACTAATTGATAATGTTATCCCATTTAAATTACTTCTTCAGAATTTAGATCATTAGTGGTCAGCAGTTATTATCTGAGTCTATTGGTGAACATTTTCCAGAACAATTTCCCCAATAAAGTGTTTTAAAGAGAATAACTATATGAGCAAGTTTCTGCTCAATCTTTCAGTGCCTAATCATATTCTTAAAGTTTATCCTCCTTAACTTGTCATCTGTTTTGATAATACAATTAAGTTACATCTTTTGATGGCTAGAGGCTAATTGCTCAACTTTTCTAGCACTGTTATTTGTGATTTGGACCTGTGTGACACAGAGATAGATTGCAATTTCAATCATGCTTTGACCTGCATAATATAACAGTGATTATTTGATTATTTTGACAGGATTATTTAAATATATTGGCAATTCATTAAGGTTATTACTATTAAATTTATTAATCATAATTTATAGCACTGAAATCATTTTATACCCTGATCTTAATAATTTTAAAATGTAGTAATTGATTATACTTTATTTTCTTCATTTAATCTAGTGTGCTGCTATGTCTGAACACCACAATATATAGCAATCATTATAATAATAAGACATGCAAATAAGAATACAAATAATGTATATTAAACTAAGGGTAAATCTAAAATAGCATTATATTAAGCCAACAAGTTGAATTAAATTACATAAAAGTAATACTACACAAAGCAATAAGAAATACTATATTAACAAAAGCACAATCTGGCAGTCCCTACACCTTACTAAATCATAATAAAGACAACATGGACTAGTAAAGTCTCTAGGTTTACATTCACATCTTTACTAGTGAAGAATTACTTAACATATATCTTCTACTTGCTCTGGAAAGTTCACCCTTCATGTTCCTGTTTTCATCTTTGTAGCATTTTCAGCAAAAAATGAATGAATTCATTTCTCAGATTAATCCTTTTTTGAATCCTGTAATTTCAGGTAGCAATATTTTAATCAGCCTGTTGTTATTGCATATTTAAAAAAAAAAAAAAGTCTACCGATAAGCATTTAATTAATAAGTTAAATAGTATACTGATTTTTCTAAACAGAAATAATTTTGTAATCACCATAATCTAAAAATACATTTTTGAAAGTATGCATTTAATTTGCTATATTCAAATTTAATTTAATGTGAACACAGCTTCACTATATAAATATAATTTCTTTAACTCAATGTGCACACAGATATATTACCACCAATATAATGTATTACATTTGATTTTTCTTTTAGTTTCTGCTTTTATCTACTGGATGGAATCACTGAAGCCATACTGAAAAAACTAATTGATAAACTGAATATATATATATTTTTAATCTCATAATAGTATGCAAAACTGAAGTATAAATTAATTTTAAATTGAATATTTTTAAAAGATCATTATTAAACTATAAATAACATATTAGTTTTAAACTTTTATTATCTGTCAAGTTCAAATTTTTAATTTTCTTATTTATTTTTCAAAACAGACAAAAAATAAGGTCAATTGTAAATGGTGAGTTTTATGAAATACATTAATAAAGAACAAAAAGTAGAATATATATTCTTTACTTGTCATAAAAAAAAGTGTCATGTAATCAATATACAGTATAGAACAATAAAAATGAGCTATGTTAAAAACAAAAAATTTTAAAAAAGGGCAAAATAAATACTTTGATTACTGGTGACATAGAGAGTGAATGTCCTGAAGAAAGTTAGAAGATATTCAGTTGTGCCAGCGTTTATTATGGGATGAGGATGTATGCCTCTCATTTTCAGAATTTGGCTTTAATTCATGAATGTTTGATTACCTGGGTATTTACTCTAGTTACTGGATCAACATAATGCTTGTGGTGATTGAATGACTAAATACTATTACAGAAAATTTTTATTTTTCTGTGATAAATTATATATACAAATGTTCACTTTTTTTATAACGAATATTTTAGCATACAAACATTAAAAGCCTAAAGCTAAACTACTCAAAAAAATAATCAAAATTACCCCAAATTCACAGCTCAACCAGATTAGCCAAAAATATAAACTCTAAAACACAACCAATGGTTTCACTACTACAAGCAAACTTCTCAAGTGTAGAGAACTACAAAATAACAATATATTTAAACTAAACATTACCCACAATTACATTTCCATCCCATACACTCTTAACATTAAAAGAATTTTTAAATAAGTTAATTGCTTCAGAATCATAACTTTTTAATAATAAAGATTATTTAATTCTTATTTTTATTTCATTTCTCTCAAATAAGACAATCTTAGTCTCATCAAAATTAATAGTGTGGCCTGTATCTTTTTCATGGATATATAAAGCAGAACTGAAATATTTATTTCTAACCCTGCTTTTATGTACCTTTATTCTTTTATTTAAGAAGATATATATAAGTCAAGGTAGCTTGTGCTTCAAAAAAAAAAAAAAAAAGCATCTAAAAAGTAATAAAAAGTATAGATGATATTAATATTATAAGTACAAATACATTAACATTACAAGAAACTTTTATTTTTCAATTAAGAAATTTGCATAATTGCCCCAATTTTTGCAACTAATTATGTTTTTAAATTACTTTCTATAATTCTAAGGCAGTATGTAATTTTGCTTATACTGGATATTTCTTATATATGTAAATAGAGGATTTAAATTCAAAAATTTTCAATCTATTCATCCTCCACTCCATCTCAAGCAACTGATATGCATAATCATACACATTTTAGAAAGATACATGATCCCCAGTAAATGTATTTTATGCAAAATCAGTACTCATCAATTGGGCTAGATCATAATCTCTTACACATATATACAATCAGTACATTTTATTTAAATACAGTTGTAGTAAAACTGCAAGTCTATGTTTCACTTTGCTTATTTATTTTTAATTACTTTATAAAAATTTACGTTCCACTATTTCTTTCTTTTAACATGCATCAATGTAAAGTATCCTGAATCAATTTATTTGATTAGTTCTCACGATGTGGCTTCTGTGACTCTATGCAATGGGTAAAAGGATTATTAAACACAAATATACATGGAGCCTCATAAATGGAGATTGACTTAGAAAATCAAGGAAGTACTAAACTGACATAGTATAGATCTTAAGAATCAACAAACCAGTCAATAAACATCAATGTATATATAAAGCCTTAATAAATACAGTATATTGAGAAATAAAAGTAAAAAGTAAAAGAAAAGCGAATGTAGTAAGCTCATTATATTAGTACCGACAAATTTATGTTAAATTTTTTTACTGTATTGCAATTTTCCATGCCAAGATCACTTTAGTAATATTTTAGCCAATTATGTTTTTATTAAAATATCTCTTGATTATTTTAAGTCTTCTTTTTTAAATTCCTTTATTTATTTTAAATTAATAAAGGTTTGTTTAGTTAGTACAATCAAAGCAAACGGAATGAACGAATGTTGCATATTTTGGAAATATTTTTTTTTCTATAGGTACAAGAGGAATATTTTAATAAAAAGCATTAGAAAAGTGCAAACAGGAAGTGAAATATTTACATATCATATCCTATGTCAGCAGAAATAACTCTGTCATACGCTGCTTATTATTTGCAATACCCCGAATTTAACTCCTGAAATATTATAAAATAGATGAGAACTCTGATCTTACAGTTAAAAATAAATTGCTAATTGGTTACGACCAGATCGCAATAGCCTTTAATAATAATAATAATAAAAAAAAATCTCTCTTTACTACGTATTGAACAAAAAAATATTTGACTTACAAATTTAAAAGAATATGTAAATACAAAACTTTAAGAATTTTTAAAATATGTAATTGTATTTGGTACTTGGGTAGTAAACATTATTCAACAAAAAAATATTTGACTTACAAATTTAAAAGAATATGTAAATACTAAATTACAAAACTTTTAAGAATTTTTAAAATATGTACAGTACGTCGCATTTTCTGCGTAATAGTCATTTTGCAATTTTGCGCCTTCTTTATTAAGTAGCTTTAGACTGCAACTTTGTGTTTTTTTCTGGCTCACCGCTGTTCAGTATTTTCATCAGAAAAAATTGATTAAGTCGGCCAGATAAAGTATTATGGTAAGAATTTTATTTTCATATTTGGATAGGATAATAAATTTTATGGTTAATTAAACGTCTTATTAGATTTGTATATTGTAAGCGCCATTGCAACACGTGGTGAAGAGTGATTTAAAATGTTGGTTTGCTATTAACTTTTTAAGTTAATGCTTTTTTTTTTTTTTTTTGTGGAAGATTCACTTGTACATGTTCTAGGTTTATTTATAAACTATAGGTAGTATATATCAATCCTAACATTTTATGTCATTAAATGATTTTTTTCCAGAACTATGCTATCCAGCTATATATTCTAGAGACTACCTATTAATTATTTTCAATATATGCTTTTTTATATATATATTGCCTGCGTTTTTTTACTTTTGTCGTTTGACATTTATATATATCAATTAATTAGAAACGATAGCTTTTATCTAACTTTATTAATTAAAAAAAGTTCATTAACGAAGAGCGCTTTCTCGTGTTTTAAAATTGATCATTTAAAAAGGGTAATATTGAAAAATATATACATTGTACCATTATTTTGGTACAACGTGTATTAACTAGAAGAAAAGTATATTTAGAAAGATATTTTAATATTAAATTAGTATGTTATTTCAATTTAAAAAAGTACCCTAGAGAAAAAGAAAGAAAGCAATTAACTAATTAAAAGAAAATGTAAGATATGACATTTGCTCCCCTATAATTAAAGATGGCTGATTGCCAAGATAAACTTGATAAATATAGAAATGTGAAAATTAATGATAGAAAAAATAAAGTTTGTGGGGAAGTTAAATCTGGACAATTTTTTAAAAAAAAGGTGTGAAAAGGACCTGTGCGGTGGACTCGAACTTTTGAATATAAAAAAAAAAAAAGTACTATTTGGTTGATCTCCAGGTAGTAGTAGTATTTTTAATTTATTCTTACGCTGCTTCTTAAATAACATTTGTGGGTGTGTGTTGCTAAATAGATGTTAAGAGGATCCAAAGAAAGAAAGTTCATATTCACCATATGTCTTACTGTTTGATTTTAATCAAATGCTTTGCTTCCTTCCTCGCCTGAAGTCGATATAATGTCTTATTCACGGCGCTGTGCTTGCATAAGGACCAGACCACGAACAACTAATAAAAAAAAACCCCACTCCAACTGTATCGAATAGATCTTGCAGAAAAAAAATTCACGGTCGTAGTATACCTACATCTAGTACTAGTAAATATCCACAAAGTTCTGGTTAAATAACTATATACATTTTATAATTCTAACTAAAATAGACGAACTCTTAATACATGAACAGAACTAGTATTTAGTATTAAGGACTTTAGAATCAAGTTAATATTCCCAAGATTAATATGGTTGTTATTATATACCTCTATGTATATATTATGTCTATTATAGGTTAATGGTTTAATAATATTCAACAAGGATAGTATAAATAAATATTTATAATCTGTACTTGTTTATTAAATCTGTGTGTTAATTTAAAATCGGCAATTTTCCGTTTAGATTATCATTTATAAATGTCAATACACTTGATAAATTAATCTCTCTGTAAATCGAAGTTGGTGCAAAGGTGGTACATTGGAGTCTCCATTAATTGAATAGGTGCTTTATGGACTATCCATTAAGCACTAGTGCCCAGAAATAACAAATAAATGAGAAAAAAAGTGCCCCTAGTCATAGTTTGCTCAGACATTATATATGTCGCATGCTTATGGAGTAGATTAACCAGGAAATAGTCTGGTTTTTTTAACGCATTTGTTGAATTAAGGAAAGGAAGTGTGCTTTGGTTAATTCTATATACTTGTAAGTAGAGTATATAAAAGTATAAAACCCAGAGATTACCTAAAAAGGATAAAATAGCTTCTTAACGTGAGGTTTTGAGTCAAAGTTCAATGATGTCCAAGGAGCAACTTCGACTATGTACTCAAATTGTTCGAATGTTTTTGTCAGTTTTAAAAGAGGGCTTAAGCAGTTGAGATGTTTTAGACGGTAAAAGTAGGCAACTGGACCGCAAAATAATAAATCAATGTGATGACTGGGGGAAAGGGGATAAATGAACATAATGTTGAATTGAAATAAAGTTAGGTTTATAATGAGAGCATTAAAACTTTTTTCCTTTTAAAAAAATTTGAATTTTTCAGAAAATATAGTATGTGTGTTATTGACAAAAAATACAATAGTATAAGTATTTATGGTATAAGAAATGGCAAAAAAATTAATAACATAATGTCGGAAGTCAGTGATAAAGAATTAAAAGAAGGTACTGCGTCAATAATATGGGAAATATTTAGGGAGCTAATAGAATGTAAGAATGAAATAAAGTCCAAAATGACAGAAATGATTAAAAATATGAAATAAATGGTTAAAGGAAGTTAAGATAGTCTTGGTGAAACTAAAATAGTGAGAAGGGACATAAGAGCAGCAGAACAAACAGTAGAAAAGGAAGAATAAAAATGTCTTCGAAAGGAATATGGGTAAAAGTATGGATGAGGTTGGCATAAAGAACAGAAGGGCCAGAAAATATCAATCATGGCATAATAAAATTTGCCAGTTAGCATCATTATCAAAGGGGAAACAAATTGGGACTAATTTAAATTGGAAGGAGAAATAAGATAAAAAGCCCATCTGTGACAAAAAGGATTGATAACTTGATTTATGAATCGGGTGGAGAGAAATTTCTCATTGCAGGAATGCCTCATGATTCCAATGCAAATGAACCATATGAAAGTAGTTGTGTATTTTGACTAGAGCAGTCATATCATTAATGTCCAGGGCTATGTACTAATGTATGATCAATCAAGATCCCTGCACTTGAACTACTTGTGAAATCAGTGCAGATGTTAGCAATAGAAAAAGGCTAAGTTATGTACCAAGCAAGTCTGGATATGGGTAGGAGTGAGAAAAATGTATATATATACCTTATATTACTAATCCCAAAGGAAAATAAAGGCATTGATTTTATTCATAAAAAGGGGTGCATAATAGATTACAAAAGATTTCTTGTGAAGAGGGGAGGGTATTTAATTTCTGTCCCCAAGATTTGTGTCCATCTGTTGAGCTATGTAGTGTACAATGCAAGGCAGAATGGCAAGAGGTGTATGCCAAGATTAAAGAATCTATGAGTAAAGGGGAGTGAAGGGAGTTTAGATCTTTTTTATTGGTATAGGTCAGATTTTTCAGACATACCCGGAATTATCAAAGGTAGAATTAAGATAGTAGGCAGCACGATTATATCCAGTACCGCATCAGTATGTTGGAGGGGTGGGGGGTGAAGAAGCAACTATTGCAAATAGTGAATTGGGGAATAATATCTTAGGGTTTGTCACCATATAATCCTCTGGTAATGGTAAAAAAAAGACTTCTGTGAGACTTAATTAGAATGCTATGCAATTGAATAGGATTAACATGCCTAAGCGTAATATTCCTCCACCCATTAATAATATGCTAACCAAATTTAAAGGAAAATTTTTTCCCCTGTGTTGGATTTAACAGATAAAATTAATCCCGCTGATCTTTAATGCAACGGGATTTTATATCAGTTTAATAGAATGTATTTTGAGCAGGGCTTTTGATATGTTTAGACTGGGTATTATGACCAGACATTAAGAAAAACTTGGTCACCATTTGGATAATGTGATCATAAAGTATCCAACAATATGATGGATCATCTCCAACATTTACAAATGTTTTTCCAATAGTCTGAACCTAAAGGTATATGAATTAAACAAGCTATATAGTCTCTGAGGAAGGGTTTTTTAGAGCATCTGGTTAGTACTAGGGGTATTAAACCTCACCTAGAGAAAATCCAAGCTATAAGAGAATTTCACACCCTGTATGAAAAAACCGATCATGTCTAGGATTGTAATTTCCGTAATAAATTTATAAAAAATTTTGCTGCTGGCGCTGTTACAATTATTGTGCAAAGTCATGCCTTGGAAGTGGACACCAGAACAAGATGAAGGATTTGAATAGATTAAGGAGAAATTTCTTCAAGTGATGTTGGCGTAGATTTCATGAAACCTTTTATCGTACAAAACGGTCAGCAATGGATATTCACTAGGAGCTACCTTATTACAGAATCAGGAGATGGTCGTCCAGGGATGCTATACTTTATTAGTAGAATTTTAAAAGATCCTAAAATTAATTACTGTCACTGAGAAAGAAGCTCTGATTGTAGTGTGGGCATTCCTGAGATTGATCATTGTTAGGAACCACAAGAGCCTAGAGGTTCTCAACTACCACTATTTGACCAATAGCCGGTTGATCCGCTGGAGCCTGTTCCTGCAAGAATTTAACTGTATCATTCAATATTGTAGGGGACCAGAAAATGTAGAGGACGACATATTGTAATCCAAGTCCTGCTATTTCAAGTCACCTACAGAATGAAGATGTAGGTTTGGCTGCAATCAGGCTAGTCATGGGAGCATCAGTGGAGGGTTTAAAGCGTATGTTGGATGAAGATTAAGATTCTAGAATATCGAGGAATTATTGATTACCTGGAGAGGGGGAAGCATATTGAAGCAGTGAAAGAAGTAAAGACCCATGAGGACAGTGTCAGTCACGAGTGCTATTATATCTAACCAATGTCAAGGACAATAATTGTAGAGTGGTGTTGCCAGAGGATCTGCAGAATTGGCTAATTATGTACACGCACTGTTTATATGGACATTATGGGTAACCCAAGTAGAAAAACTTTTGAAAAACCTGGTTCTACTAGCCAAAGATGAGGTCTAAGGTTATGTCCACATTAAATGAATATGAGACTTGTCAAAGGACAAAATCTTCTTATGAAGGATCATTAAAGCCCATTATCCCCCAGAAACTTATTGAATTATTATCAATAAACATCACATGATCACCTTTTCATATGCTTGCTTATAACTTATTAAAACAGGCAAAACTCTCTATACATATTGCCACTCGGTGCATGCCAGAGTAATCAATGGATGCCAGAAGGCTTGTGCATAAAATCCCTATCTAATCATCTAATATTCTCAGACTAGTTTCTGGCTTGTATCTTTTGTTAGTGAGGAACCTTGGGTCTGAGAGCACTGCACCTAGATCTTAGGGTCTAATGCAACCCTCCAGCAGCCACTTTTTATCTATTTAATTACAAAGCTATGAGTCTTAAATTGAAAACAATATTTTCACTCCAAGCTCATTAACTTATATAGTCATATAGGTCTGAACTCAGTTCAGTACCTATACATTTTGGGTAACTTTGGTTCTTTAATAATCATAGCCACCATTATCCTATTAGGCAGGATTTGTTTTGATCCAATAAACGTTACATGATCATCATTTCTGAGTGGGAGACAATACGTATAGAGAATTTTGCCTGTTTTAATAAGTTATAAGCAAGCATAAGGAATGGTGATTATGTTATGCTTATTGGCTTAAAACCAATCCTGCCCAATAGGATAGTGGTGGCTATAGTTATTAAAGAACCAAAACCACTAAAATGTATAGGTACTGAACTGAGTTCTGATCTATATGACTATATAAGATAATGAGCTTGGATTAAAAATATTAGTGTTTTCCAATTTAAGATTTATAGCTTTGTAGTTAAGAAGAAACAAAAGGTGACTGTTGGAGGGTTGCATTAGATCCTAAGATCTAGATCAGGGGTCCCCAACCCTATGCCTGCTGGCACCATGGTGCCCGTTTTATATGTGCCCGCCGCTATCCAAACATGATAAAAAATTGTTTATCTGATACAAATAAATTTAATTTTTAAAATTTCTTTTGAATTATTGTATTATATTGTAATCAAATTGTAGGGCATACTATACTTTTACAGCATAAAAATATAAACGTTAATTTTTTTTATGTTAAAATTTTATTTTTGAAATAAATATTTTTTTGTACATTATGTGTATTATTAACAATATCCAACTATAAATTTACATTGAAAACAATAAATGGTGCCCGCCACCTGCCGGTATTATAGAATGTGCTCTTAAGTGCAAAAAGGTTGGGGACCCCTGATCTAGATGCAGTTCTCTCAGATTCAAGGCTCCTTACTGATGGCCAGAAACTAGTCTGGAGATATTGGATGAGTAGGCACTAGATGGGGATTTTATGCACAAGCTTTCCGGCTTGATTACTCTGGCTTGCACTGAGTGGCAATATGTATAGAGAGTTTTGCCTGAATTATTATCATTTGACTTTTACTGACTTTTGCCTCCATTTTGAAAGATGAAATTTTTATTGGTCACATATATTTACTAAGCTGGTATCAGCATATCCTATATCAGGCAAATGCTTGGAATGCTATAAAAGTATCAATCGCACACTTCCCTTTAATAGGAAAACTCATGGCTATCATATCGGACCATAGTACTTCATTTGTATGCACCGAATGGCATGTGTGGATAGGGTTGTCATATCCTGTTCTCTATATGTAACCTTCAACCTGTGTGAATGAATTAGGAGGGAATTAAGGTTATTCAGGTGTGTGCATCATCTAACCATAGAGGGTGGGTAAAACAGTTTAAAGTTGTTAATTATATTAATTGAAGTAATGAGTCCACTGGGTGGGTTTGTGCCCATCAGATTGCATTTTGCTTGCCCAGTGCCTATCTTATATAAAAGTAAACTGCCGAGCATACTGGTGGGATACCTGACAATAATAAGCAACATAAGTTGAAGCAGAGTGCGAAGCAAAGAAAACTTATGGAGGTCCCACATCTCGTAACTTTCAAGACGGATCTAGGTCCAGGTTAAGCCTATTAGTCAATCAAAGAAACATTTTAAAAGAAATTTCAAAGCTTATATGATGGCCCTTATAAAATTATCAAAGTGACCAAATGCATTCATTAAAGCTAATGAAAGAGGGGGAAATGGCCTTACAATACCCAGTTGCTCAAATCATATAAGAAAAATTTATAGTTATTATAATTTAACTTCAGCTAATAAACCATTAGATATGGCTAGTAATAAGTTAACAGAAATAAAATAAGCTATTTTGAGAATAAAATAGGCTAAATCACCTATTTTATTGGTTCCCTCATCCACAGAGGTATTGTACCATTATTTTGTGTTAGCATTATAAACTAAAAGATTGTTAAAAGACAATTGCATTTAAAAATATAATTTTAATATAAAATTAGATTTTTTTTTCATTTAATAAACAATAGGTAATTTTTGTTTTTATGTAAATACCTTGGTGAACGGGGGGGGGGGGTGTTCTCAGATTTTATTTTAAATAAAAATGAAATCGGAAGGCAATTATTTGTAATAAAAGAAAATGTGAAGTGTGATATTTGTTCCCCAATAATTAAAGATGGCTGATTGAAACTGATTGCAAGATGAACTTGGATAAATAAAAAAATATGAAAATTAATGATAGAACAAATAGTTTGTGGGGAAGTTAAATCTGAACAACCTAAAAGGTGTAAACATGACCAGCGTGGTGGATTCGAACTTTTGAATACAAAGAAACTGCGATCCTCATATAGTATTCTTCTTTTTAATTTATTCTTATGCTGCTTCTTAAATTTATTTATTTTTACATTGCTGAATAAAAGTTGTTAGGGAACCCAAAGAAAGAAATTGCATATTCATCATTAAAAAGCCATAGGAAAATGTCATGCTGTGGGTATGTCAATTACCTACAGGTTTGATCTTAATCAAATAACTGGATAAATTGATATGGTTGCAGTTGCATTTTTCCTCATTTGAAATCGATATAATGTCTTGATGGTCATGACGCTGTGCTTACTTGAGGACCAGATCCTGAGCAAAGTTAATAAAAAACTACAACTGTACCAAATGGGTATCACAGAAAGAAAATTCATAACCGTGGTATACCTATATCTAGTACTAGAACTGTACCGAATGGATATCACAAAGAAAATTCATGGCCGTGGTATACCTATATCTAGTACTAGTGAATATCCATAGAAAGTTTTGGTAGGATAAATAAGAATTATATATATGCATTTTATAATTCTAACTAAAATAGACACCCTTTTAATACACCGAATGGGTATTTAATATTAAGAAGGACTTTAGAATCAAATTAATAATCAAGATTAATAGGGTTATAACTCTTATGATATATGTATAATGTCTATATGTGAATTGTTTAGTAGTATTTAAAAAGAATAGCATTAATAAATAATTTTATATTTATAATCTGTACTTATTTATTAAATCTACATGTTAAATTAAAGTCAGCAATCTTTCATTTAGATTCTCATTTGTAAATGCCAATACACTTGATTAATTTATGTCTCTGTAAATTAAGTTGATGCAAAGAAAGTGGGACATTTCAGTCTCCATTAATTGTCTACATGGCAGATGCTTTATGGACACCATTAAGCACTAGCGCCCAGAAATAACAAATGTGTGGGGAAAAACTGCCACCAGTCATAGTTCACTCCGACATTATATATAACGTATGCTTGGGAGGTTTTTGTTGAAATAAGAAAAGGAAGTGTGATTTGGTTAATCATATGTAATTAGATTATGTAAGAGTGTATGGTACTTACGGATAATTTGCCTGATGACGTATTTGACCCACCGGTTTCCCTTCCGGTAGGCATCGACGATCTTTGTATGACAACGTTGTCATGGCAACGAAGTGACTGGCGTGATTAATCCATCAGAGAGTCAATTTTTTTTTTTTTTTAACCGCGAGATTTAAAATTCGGAGAGAGATTTTGGAAATTTTTTGATTTTTCTATCTATTGTGATTTTGCTATCCACTTGATAACAGTGATTTTTTTCCAGCACGTCAGCACCTGGACTCATATTTGAGCGAGTTTATGTGGAGGCAGTCGTACAAAGCGCTGCAATTTTAGAACATATATCCCAATTCAGTCCTCCACAGTTAACACTATTTGTAAGTAATTTTAATTTTTTTTTTATAATAATTATAATTTTAGACGGATAATTTGCCTGATGACGTATTTGACCCACCGGTTTCCCTTCCGGTAGGCATCGACGATCTTTGTATGACAACGTTGTCATGGCAACGAAGTGACTGGCGTGATTAATCCATCAATTTTTTTTTTTTTTTAACCGCGAGATTTAAAATTCGGAGAGAGATTTTGGAAATTTTTTGATTTTTCTATCTATTGTGATTTTGCTATCCACTTGATAACAGTGATTTTTTTCCAGCACGTCAGCACCTGGACTCATATTTGAGCGAGTTTATGTGGAGGCAGTCGTACAAAGCGCTGCAATTTTAGAACATATATCCCAATTCAGTCCTCCACAGTTAACGCTATTTGTAAGTAATTTTAATTTTTTTTTTATAATAATTATAATTTTAGAATTAATTATATTATTGAATATAGACAATAAGTAATCCAAATGCATGTAAAAGTAACGTCACCATTAATGCCATATTCGCATTAAATCTTTATTTTAAATGTACAAACAATTTTTGTTAATATTTCTTCAATGAATTTGTAAATAATTTTCAATAATTTTTTTAATAAAATTACCAATATACAGTCCGTTTTTAAAATTACCAAATGCTTGTAGAAACTACGTCGTGTTACACCACATTTTATACAAGATGGCGATTAATGGTAGATTCGCATTAACTTTTTTTTTTTTTTAAATTTACAAAAAAAAATTTTTTTTATATATTTCTTCAATTATCAAACTTCCACTTAATTACATTTAATTTGTAAATAATTTTTGGGTTAATATTTCTACAAATATCAAATTATTTTTCGTAAATTCATTAGCCAATGTATGTAAAAGTAGGGCATGTGATCGCGATTAATGGCACATTTTTATGTGATCGCCATTAACGGCACATTTTCACTAATTTTTTGTTTCTATATTTTGTATTGACCTTATTTTGTATTTCATGCATGTAAATTTTCACTAATTTGTTGGGTTTTGTATTTTTGGGTTAATATTTCTACAAATATCAAATTATTTTTCGTAAATTAATCGGCTATACAGTACGCTTTTAAAATTAGCGAATGATCGCCATTAATGGCACATTTTCAATAATTTATTTTTTTATTTTGTATTGACCTTATTTTGTATTTCATGCATGTAAATTTTCACTAATTTGTTGGGTTTTTTTCTACAAATATCAAATTATTTTTCGTAAATTCATTGGCTATATTTTGTATTTTATATCTTGTACTACAAGCTTCGCTTGGCAAAAACACCCAGGGCCCCCCCCCCAATAACTCCAGCGCTCCGCGCTGTGATCGCCATTAACGGCACATTTTCAATAATTTTTTATTTTTTTATTTTGTATTGACCTTATTTTGTATTTCATGCATGTAAATTTTCACTAATTTGTTGGGTTTTGTATTTTTGGGTTAATATTTCTACAAATATCAAATTATTTTTCGTAAATTAATCGGCTATACAGTACGCTTTTAAAATTAGCGAATGATCGCCATTAATGGCACATTTTCAATAATTTATTTTTTTATTTTGTATTGACCTTATTTTGTATTTCATGCATGTAAATTTTCACTAATTTGTTGGGTTTTTTTCTACAAATATCAAATTATTTTTCGTAAATTCATTGGCTATATTTTGTATTTTATATCTTGTACTACAAGCTTCGCTTGGCAAAAACACCCAGGGCCCCCCCCCCCCCCAACAACTCCAGCGCTCCGCGCTGTGATCGCCATTAACGGCACATTTTCAATAATTTTTTGTTTTTTTATTTTGTATTGACCTTATTTTGTATTTCATGCATGTAAATTTTCACTAATTTGTTGGGTTTTGTATTTTTGGGTTAATATTTCTACAAATATCAAATTATTTTTCGTAAATTAATCGGCTATACAGTACGCTTTTAAAATTAGCGAATGATCGCCATTAATGGCACATTTTCAATAATTTATTTTTTTATTTTGTATTGACCTTATTTTGTATTTCATGCATGTAAATTTTCACTAATTTGTTGGGTACATTTTAAATAATTTTGTGTTACTATATTTGTATTCACCGTATTAAATTTTCACAAATTTTTTTTTTTTTGTATTTTTTTCCAGGACCAAGAAGAAGCATGCTGGTGTTCCTTTTGTTTTTTATCACATGCTCAACCGATGACGTATTACCCTGAAGGTATACCGGTTTAATGTTGCGCTTTTTAACGTGACGTGTTCACGTGATATGCGGGCACATCTTATCGAGTAGATGTGTCTGCAGATCACTTGGAGACGTTATCTTAAAAATCGCAACATTAGACCGGTATGCCTTCAGGGTAATACGTCATCAGGCAAATTATCCGTAAGTACCGAGTGTATAAACCTTGAGATTATGTAAAAACAAAAGGTTTCATCTGTAGTGCACCATTTTAATACGGTATGTCAGCTGAAATTTTTGTATTTACGAATTCATAACTTTCTCAGTTTTCATATTCTTTAATGAATTAAAAAAATTCTTGATAATGAACATGCTATGTGCATTGATTTTTTATGATGAGAGAAAAAAATACAATTCTTTGCAGTATGTTGTTTTTTAATAACTAATATATAGATTATGGTCTTGGGTAAGTCATGAAATTTTAGCATCATGAATGACGTTTGAAGTACAATCCACTATTCTGCCATTGTTAAGCCTAGAACATTGAAATACAAGTAATCAATTGTCGTTTTATATTTAAGCCTTGGAAGTGACATTTGTGTTCCAGAGTTTATCATCACTAACATTACAAAAAAAAAAAATGCTCATGACAAAAATCATCTAACAAGTAATTGATCAAGAGATCATGAAGTTTGAATATCAGGCATTTTGAATTGCAATCAGTGGATCTTATGCTCTAGATCAGTGTTTCCCAACCTGTGGTACGCGTACCACTGGTGGTTCGCGAGTTGCTGGCTGGTAGTACACGAAAAATAATCAATAATGGCGGACATAAAAAAAATTAAATCATAAAAATATAGAAACGTTTTTTCCTATAATTCATCAAAATTATTTTAATTAATAATATACAGTAAAGTTGTTAAAATGTACAGTCGATAACAATCTTTAATGTTAATAATAAAATTGAAAGTATGATTAAGAAATTAGATTTTTGGAAACAGTAATATATATAAGTATCGAAAACAATCAACTGGAAGTATCCGAAACTCTTAATATTTTTTTGTTTGAAAATAAGGTTAGTCTGTCTCAAGATATACGAGAAAATATAATAGCACATTTAACAGGATTAAAATTGTCTTTTATGGAATATTTTCCAAAATCCAAAAACACAAATGATAATTGGATTTCAAACCTCTTCTATGCAGAAAATTTAGAAAAAGCTACATCATTATCAATAAAGGATAAAAAAAACTTAATAGAATTATCATGTGACAGAACTTTACAAGTAGAATTCAAACGACAGTCTAATTAATTTTTGGTTAAACATTAAAAAATATGAACAACTTTCTGAGAAAGCTCTTAAATTATTATTACCGTTTACTATGGAATTAGTAGGAAGAGCTTTTTTTCATATATTTTTTTAAAAATAAGTATCGAAACAGATTGAATGCAGCTGTAGACTTAAGGATATACCTCGCATCTTTTGAATCAAATTTCAAAAAATTATGTTCGAAACAAGCACAAAGATCTCATTAAATTTATTTTATAAAAATATTTGATTATGATAAGAAAACATACTAATTGTTTTTTTATAATTTTGTGTTTTTATTTAAACCATTTATTAGTAAACGAAATATGACAAAATAGTAGATAAATAATGAGTCGAATCAAGGCAAATCAATCTAAATTATTTAATTTGAAAGAATGTATCAGAAAAGGATCATACCCAGAAATTAGACTCTCATTAATTCTTGATCATCTATTGTGGATTACTAGATGTAAGCTAGTATTTAATCATTAAAATTTTAATCCTATTAACTTCATGCTGAACAATATAAAGAAAACAAGAACAAGAGATAGCCTGATAACCCCTGAGGTTATTTTTACCATGACTTGGGACTTGCTGGATTTATCCTCTCCATGTCCAACCAATAGCAAGATGCTCCAAAACCAAATGAAGGAATGAGAAAACACTTTGAACAAAATATGTACCAAATAACCTTTAATGTAATAATGTAATCTTTAATAAATTATTTTGTAAAACATATGAAACATTGAACAAACACATACATATAAATAAGTTACAGTGAGTTTGTAATCTGGCGTGACGTTTAGGCGTGTTTCAATGTAATTTGTCTCATTATGAGATGTGAATACATACATGGTCACCCTATAATATTTATAATGCAAATGCAATAACATACTCGCAATAACAAATTTCACAAAATACAATTATTTTTACGAAGTGGTACAATTTAGTGTGATGTACTACCAAGTGGTACGTGAGCCAAAAAAGGTTCGGAAACGCTGCTCTAGATCACTAAATTTTTATGGGCAACTATTATGTGTTGCAAATAAAGATGGTAAATTTTATGTTAACTTGTATGCAGACTAGTTTCAGTAGTACAATTTTAATATATTTTCTTTTATTGTAAAGATTAAATTAGAGATGAAGGACATTGGGTAGAGAATTAAAAATTATATTACTAGAAGAGAGAAAGATCCAAAAAGAGATGTATTAAATGTTAATGAGAAAATATTATCTTCAACCGTATCACATACTAGAGGAAACAAAAGTTACAAGAATCAGATTTCATTAAATAAGGTTAAGTTTAATCTTGATCAAAGCTTGGGGATTGTCAATCAATTTCTGAAGATTGGAAACCTCATGCTCTAATAGAACACTTAGCCAATCAACACATATTTCATTTTTAAATCAGATTGGGAAAGATGCGAAGTAAACTACAGCCATTTTAAACAAGTTTTGTAAAAAAACTATATTATCAAGGTTATATGACTACATTGGCTGCAGAAAGGAGTTTGCTATTAACTGAAAGGAGACCCTTTGATTCCTCTTGGAGGCCTTAAAGGAACCGAGCAGGGCAAATTTCTAATGTCCACTCCATATGCTCTTGTCGTTGCAGCTGTTATTACTATATGTTTATTCATATAGTATACGAACATGGATGGGCTGCTCACCAACACGCATTAGCCAGCGTGGTGAGTTTATTGGCTTTTTACCTCTGAGTTTAAGATCAAGAAACACCATGGTCTTCTCAGTGCCTGATAAGGCAGAATGAATGTTTGTGTAAATGATAAAGATTTTTCCCAATTATACAATTATGACAGACAAAAATAAAGCATGGCCCTTAATCCCAGGAGGCTGTAAAGTCACCAACCAAGGCAGCGGTTGGTGGCCGAAGGCGGAGGGTGCTAAGAATATCCTGGAGGCGGACCCAGGCTGCCATTTGATGACTTTTTATTTAGGTACTTACAACTGCAGATCACTTTCAAGTGAAGGAAGATTGCAAGAATTAGAAGAACTCTCTTATATTAAATGGGATATTATTGGACTTTGTGAAGTTAGAAGAAAAGGTGAAGAGACAATTGATTTAAAAAGTGGACATATGCTCTATTATAAAGGCACAAATATTGGAAATACAAGTGGAGTAGGATTCATTATAAATAAAAAGTGGAAGAACAATATTGTGGAGATTGATGGTGTATCAGACAGAGTGGCAAGATTAGTTATACAACTTAATAGCAGATATCAAATGCAGATAATTCAGGTTTATGCCCCAACAAGTTCTCACAGTGATGAAGTAGTAGAAGATTTTTATATGGATGTACAAAAGGCTTTTGATCAGAGTAAACAACATTTTAAAATTGTTATGGGAGATTTTAATGCTAGAATTGGTAAACAAATGAAAGATGAAAGTGTTGTAGGTAATTTTGGTTATGGTAATAGAAATGAGAGAGGACATAGACTTGTGGAGTTTGCAGAGAAGGAAAAACTTTATATTATGAATTCTTTTTTTGAGAAAAATGTTAGAAGGAAATGGACATGGAAGCATCCAAATGAAGGTACAGCAGAATTGGATTATATTTTGACTAACAGGAAATACATATTTCAAGATTGTAATGTTCTTAATAAATTTAACACAGGAAGTGATCATCGATTAGTAAGGGGTAAGATACATGTTAATGTAAAACTAGAGAGACAAAAATTATTAAGAAAAACTATACAGTTGATATTCCTAATCTTCAGAAACATTCTAATGAATTTAAATTAGAACTTACAAATCGGTTTCAAGTATTAGTAGATTTTGAACATGATTCAGATTTGAATGAAATTAATATGAAAGTAACTGATACACTTTTAAAAACTGCAACAAAGATAGCTGGTAGAAAAAAGCAGCAATTGACTAATAAAATTTCTACTGAGACTAGAGAACTTATGAAGAAAAGAAGGAATATGAAGATATGCAAGAATGATGCATTAAAAAGAATTGAATATCTCGAATTTTGTAAAATGGTGCGGAAAAGAGTTGAAAATGATATAAGAAAGTATAACTGTGAACTAGCAAGAAAAGCTGTAGAAGAAAATAAATGTCTTAAGAATGTAAAACAACATTTTGATATTGGTAGGAAATTTATATCTGCAATAAGGAAAAAAGATGGAATTATTACTAAAAAGAGGGATGACATTATGAAATTGGTAGAAGATTTTTATCAAGAATTATATAGTAATAAAGAACAAGTATCTCCTATATCTATTACATCTTCCGAATTGCCCAGAATTTTAAATGAAGAAGTGAGAAATGTAATTAAATGTATGAAAAAAGGAAAGGCTCCAGGTAATGATGGAATTATAATTGATATATTAAAAGAAGCAGGTGAAGAAACAGAAAAAATATTAGCAAAGTTATATACCAAATGTCTAAATGATAAAGATGTATCAGATGATTGGAAGAATGCAGTAATAATATTAATATTTAAAAAAGGTGATAAAGAAGATATTAGAAATTACAGACCTATCAGCCTTTTATCAGTTTTATATAAAATTTTTACCAAGATAATTACAACTCGTCTACAGAGAATCTTGGATTTTCACCAACCAAGAGAACAAGCTGGATTTAAAAGTGGTTTTAGTACAGTAGATCATATTCAAGTATTGAGAGAAGTTATAGAAAGGACAAATGAATATGAGTTGTCATTATGTTTTGGATTTGTAGATTATGAAAAGGCATTTGATTCTATAAACATTTCTTCAGTGATTAAAGCATTGGATCATCAAGGTATAGATCCAGGATATTGTCATATTTTAAAGAATATTTATAAAAATGCAACAGCAACAATTAGATTACATAATGATACTGGGAAAGTCAACATTGAGAAAGGTGTAAGACAAGGTGACTCCATATCTCCAAAACTTTTTACAGCAGTGCTGCAAGAAGTATTTTGTGGATTAAAATGGGAAACTAAAGGAGTGAAAGTAAATGGAGATTATTTAAGTCATTTAGATTTCGCAGATGATGTAGTTGTTTTTGCAAATAATGCTTCCGAGCTGCAGGAAATGTTGCAGGAGTTATCAGATGAAAGTAGGACTAAAGACAAATGTTAAAAAGACTAAAGTAATGTTTAATCGATTTGCTCCAAATATGAAAATAAAGATTGATTATGATGAATTAGAAGAAGTTAAGAGTTACAAATACCTTGGTCAGATTATTAATATAGATGGAAACATAATAGAGGAAATTAATCATAGAATTAAACTTGGTTGGAGTGCTTTTGGTAGAAATAACTTGATATTAAAAGGAAATATGCCTATGTGTTTGAAAAGAAAGGTTTTTAACAAATGTGTTTTACCAGTTCTTACTTATGGATCTGAGACTTGGACACTTAATAGAAGATCAATACAGAGACTTCAGACCACTCAAAGAAGTATGGAGAGATGTATGTTGGGAGTAACAAGAAGAGATCGAAAACGCAATGTATGGGTAAGAGAACAAACAGGTGTTACTGACCTTAAAAGATTGAAGTGGAGTTGGGCTGGACATATTGCTAGAAGAGATGATAATAGATGGACAATTGAAATTTTAAACTGGATTCCAAGAGATTGTAAAAGACCCAGAAGGAGACCACATGTAAGATGGATGGATGAAATAAGAAAATGTGTAGGGGTGATGTGGAGAAGAGAAGCTAAAGATCGGAGAAGATGGATTAAACTTGGAGAGACCTTCATCCTGCAGTGGATTGATAATGGTTGATAATGATGATGATGATATGACTACATTAGTAGTTATTGAGTTGAGAATTTTATGTTATAGCAGATGTCTCAGAAAAATATGTAAATGGAGGAATTAACTTTTTTTTTCGAGGAAGTTAGTAGGCCATATCTAACATCATGTCCACTGTCAGAAAACTAAATTATTGAGATTGTTAGACAATTTTCCAAGTAAGATAGAGCAAATGTTAATAGGTATAGACTCTGAATTTACTGAGCAGACAGCATTCTCAAACACAGTAGACTTGAATAGACAACCAGGGGATTCAGTAAAGAAAGATTGAGTTCTCGTAACATCAATGTTAATCCACATGTTCAGAGACAGAATTACAGAGAACCTCAAAATTGTTCTGTATCGTTAAACACTGGAAGTAATATCAATCTTCAAAAGACACAAAAAAGAGCTAAGCCTATTAGGATCACCACTACCATTCGATAATAAAAACTTTAATGAGAAATTATTGACCAAAGAAAAAGCTATAAAAAGTAGCACATTTATTGCCTAAAATTAAGAATAATGGCCATAGATTAGCAGTTAATGAGAGAGATTTTATTGTTTATAGTACATTAAAAATTGAAGTTGTGAATTAAACAATGGTAATTTTTGAAGTTTTATTAGTAGGTTGAATATTGTGTTTATAACTTGTTTCTGGGGTGTTTGGTTGTTCATCAAAAGTGAGATTGCATGACAATTTGCCAGACATTTATTACATTGTATGTGCACATAAGAAGTCTTGAGGTATCTTTCAGCACAAGCATTTAATTTTTTCAAAAGTCCATGTCAGTATTGATGATAGGAATGGTGGATTACTTTGAAGTTTTCATTGATCTCTAAATAAAAGCAGTATTGATGAGATTTTCATGATCAAAGCCGATGCATTGACATTGAGAAAATGAAAACAAAAAAGAAGTCCATGGAAATCAATTTTAGTATATAAAAATCATATTCAATGATAAACATTTTACAGATGTTGATATAGTATTGACTTACGAGAATAAAAGTAAGAATCTTCTTTATAATCATAAAGAAATTAAAGCAAGTGATTTAGTTTAGAAATAAAGTAAAATATGAAATAGTTATCTACCTATAAATATTTTTACAGAAGTAAATTAACTATTTAATAGAAGTAAAGGAAAGGTGAGCTGAATCGTAATATGGATTGCTAGATGGGAGGTAATGTGATAATAGTCTGTGATTTAAAAAAAGTGTAACAATGTGTTGAGAAAAGTTATTAATAAAATAAAATATGAGAATCAATCTCAGGATGAAAGGAGTTAAAACTTAATCTGGCTAAATAATGCATGTAAGAACTATGTGTTATATAAGAGCATCAACCGTACTATTTACAATAATATACTAGTTAAAGAGAAATAATAGAAAACTTACGATAGTCAAAAAAGGAGACTGATAGGAAGTTGATTACTGCTATATTCAAACTTATAGAGGTGAACTAACAAAATTAAGTGAAATTGTGTATAAAATAGATTGTTTGTCCTTTGTAAATTTATTTGTACAAATGGACATTTAATAATTAGTTCTTGGCTCATGTATTATAATTCAGAACATTTTGACTCAGTATATGCATGGAAGAGGAAGGGGGATATAACTTTATTGGAATTTAATATACTGTACTTTATTTTAGATTGAACAATTTAAAATTACTGAGGTTAAAAGAGATTTCATTTAAAACAAAATATCAAATAAAAGTAGACATGTTTATGTGGAGGGCTATTATCTTGCTTCTAAAAGAGGTTGCATAAAAGCCATATTAATATAGATTTGTATTTTTAAAATATTTGTGATGTAAATTAATTAGTACATTATTTAGCTTGTTAATGAAATGGTTTAAATAAAAAGTAGCTACATTAATATTTAAGCTTTTATATTATCCTAGGTTTTAAAAATAATTTTGTGGTAAATTAGTATTGTATAATTAATTTATCCATTAATTGTTAATTGAAAGATGCAAAGAAATATCTCAAAATATTTCTATTCTATGTGATGACTTTTAATAAAATAATTTGTACTGTTTTTGAAATACAAACATCATGTACGTGGAGTTTAAATGTACTAAAGGGGGGTTTGAACAGACTTTCACCTCCTGTCATCATCCAGTGGTAAAATGATTCTGTGTAACATCTTCAAAAAACATTAAAGTGAGAAAGGAAGTCTGCCAGTTCAAAATTTATCATTTGATTGGGAGCTTAATTAATTATCTTAGAAATTTATTTTCTTTTCTGTCGACATTTTAAAATATTCAATTTTCAACTGCAGCATAAATTGACCTGTTGCAGACTAATAATATATTGCAACCTCATTGCAAATATCATAAGTGGAGGCTGTGTGCACAATGGACAAGCATACCACTAAAGAAGTCATTGCCAGCCAGTTGTCAGATTCTTCCAGCAGCAGTCTGCAACCTTTTAAATAAAGGTACGAAGTAATACGAGCTTTTCGTATGATATAAATATATATTTATATATTAATAATTTAAATTTTTAACACAAATAATAACAGTAATATGTATTAAAAATTAATGCGACATTTACCAATGATGTCATCGCAATACATAAAGGGGTTTCTATTTCAAACCGAGAGCAATACTTGTTTTTAATAGCTGTTATAGTTGAGAAAGTTTTTTCACACAAGTAAATCATTGTGAGTGGAGTCAGATTTATTAGATATAAAGATATACTTAAATGATTGTAATATTGAGCTTAAATACAAAAAAATTAGAATATTATATTAATATAATTTTTGTGTTTTTTTGTAATTATTTGTTTTCATTGTGAGTTATTTGAAAGTAAAATTAAGTTTGTATTTGTATGTTTTATAATTTATTAAATAATTATGGTTTTTTTTTGTTAATATGTTCAATTTATTTAATAAAAATAAGTGTATGTATAAATATGTTTGTTACATTTTATATGTGTAATTTTCTAATTCATATCCACAAAAATTATTTAAGATTTAAACTAATAGTATTTTATTTTTTAATAATTTTTATAGATGTATTTTCCTTCAAAATTTTTAATAAAAATTTTTGAGTTTTAGTTCACTCAATTACCAAGGGTGTGCCGTAGTCAAATTTGGTGCCTTGTCAATTGTACAGAATTCGATATTCTTATTTTGTTACTTTTTCTAAGCCTCTGACCGAGTAGGGGTTTGAGTTTTTATCTAATAAAATTGACAATTATATATTTTATTGACTGAGTTTAGTTATTAGATTTTGGCTTAATGATTATATACTCTATAGTTAATGTATGCCTGCAAAGATCTTTACCTATAAGAAATGGGAATACTGGACAAAAGGGATACTACAATTAAGTATTAATGCTTGATCATCATATTTTGGCCATTGCTTGTCATTTTCTTAATACAATTGATTTTTTCATTTTGCATTAGGCTACTGCTTAAGTTTTAACAATTCCTTTATGTCGGTAATGCACTGCAATAAGTTTGGGAAAATATTTTTCGGTACTTATGTAGAATCTCTGCCAGATGCTTGCCAGGAGTTTTATTTTAAATAACCCATTTTCAGGGTCGAAGTATTTGTTTACATTTTTTTTTCTTGAACATGTGTAACTTGTTAATTTTAAGAAATTCTAATACATTTTTTAATAAATTCCATTCACAACATAGCATCCAAATGATAACACTTGGTAAACAGATAACATGTGGCCAAAATTATCATGATTTTTTTTTAACCTTCTTTGCCCTGATGCAGTGCAATATATGGGATAGTGCTCACCCAAAAAGTGATGTCTCCGTCAAAATGAATAACCACATTTGTTATATAGTAGTTTACTTAATCCTGTTTTTTTTCTTTGCTGCATTTACATTAAAAAATTTTTTTAGTTACAACCCTTTGGACTTTTGTGCTTCTTTATCATTTTAATAAATAAAAAAAAAAGTAAATATTGAATAAGATAACTTAGAAACAGCCATATTATTTACACCATGTGTGGAATGTAAACAAATACTCTGACCCTGAAATTGGATTATTTAAAATAAAAATTCTGGCAATCTTCTGACATTCTATATGTATCATTATTGAAATCATTAATGATCTATAAAACAGTGGAGAATAACATAGTCTAAATAAATTTGTGTTTGTCAGTATTCCACTTGGTGTATAATGTTTGGATTTTATGTATTTCATAATAGATTCAGAAATAGTTTTCTTTTTATTTATTTGAAATTCCATAAAAGAGTTCCTGTTGCAGCTAATCTCTTAAAGAGACATCTTGATCTTTTTCAAAAATATTTACAAGTTCTCTGTCAAAGAATGTTTTTGAAGAAAAGATAATTCAAAGTCTTATCCAGAATTTTCGCCAGTATATATATTTTTTTTTTATTTATGAATATTTATAAGTATTATTAATTTTCGTTTTATTTTATATATTCATGCTGAGTTGTGTTTTGGACAATCTAGGGAGAGTAAACAGATTTTACTCTTTTTATTAAAACATAAAGGCTAGCTTCTGCTTACTCAAGAAAATGTCTAAAAACTTTGAAATAATATTGCAGATAAATAATTTTAGTGGACTACATTGGGGATATTGAATGCTGACTTTTCTCTGTACTTCAGTTTAATTTTTTTACCCTTAATTTATTTTGTAACTTGATATTAATAGTTTGTTTTGATCTTTAATTAGTTTATTTATGTGTATAAATATATATATTTATATTTTAAAAATCTGTAAGCTAATTATTATAATATTTATGTTTTTGTAAAAAAATTTAGTCTCATTATAAAGATCAAGGAAAGCCTGCTTCTGAAGAGGCTCAAATTCATAGAATTCGAATTACTCTGACTGGTAGAAGTGTGAAGAGTCTTGAAAAAGGTATTAATATGTATTAACATTTTGATAGTGATTACATGAATGATTAAAAAGTATTATTTGCTGATTCAAAGCTGCTGAAACTATAGCAAGACACAAATTATGAGTGGGCCTTTTTTTTTTTGCTATATACATTATTTATTTTCTTAGTTTTTATGAAATTAAATTTTATATGCATTTACAATTAAATTCTTATATGTATGTGAGTTCAGAATTAAATAAATTTTATCTCTACTTAACTACAAAACTATGAGAATGAAATTGAAAACACAATAATATTTTCAATCTATGCTCAATCGTTTATATAGTCTTATGGGTCTGAACTCAGTTCAGCACCCATACATTTTGGTATCTTTGGCTCTGTATGGAGAATTTTGCCTGTTTTATAGTTACTTATAACTAATATTTTTCTAATGCTTTTGTCTTTAGTTTGTAGAGAATCCATGTTTTATTTCTAATAATTATATATATATTAAGAAGAATAGTTATATCACCAAAAAGAAATGTTATATCTTTCATTTGTTGAATAAAAAACAGAACAATTTATTTTAGACATTGTGCTTCATCTTAACTATAAATATCATATAAAGTATATAACTGAATTTGTATTAATATGAGGTATTTGAAGACAGACTTATTTCATAATTATCCAGATTAAAAGTTGGTAATTTTTACCCAACATTAATAAATATAGCACGTGGATTTTTTATCATAGATTACTATAAAAATGTTTTTTTTGAAGTTGTATTAAGTAAAATATTATGTGTAATAATATTTGAAATATAAAATCTTCATTATTTTGTAATCTAGAATTCAAGATGTCTCCTGTTTTGTTTTTAATATACACACATTAAAATTTTTTATCATAGCAAGTATAGAAAATTTAGAATTAGTTGTAGAATTATCAAATGATGTTGCTTTGAAAGCTCTGAACATAGACAAAATATTTTGGAAATTAGTTGATATACAAAAATATCCAATATTTAAAAAATGTGAAGCAGAAATCTTATTTTGGATCTACTTGCCTAAGTGATTCCATATTTTCTACAATGCATTTTATTAAAAATAAGTTTAGACCATGCCTAATAGATGAAAATTTGAGTGACTTTTTGAGGATCCTCAGTATCAAATTACTCTCCTAATTTTGAGAAGTCATGTAAATATAGTCTCAACCTTCTAGTTAAGATGTACCAGTTTTATAAAAGATAATTATTTATTTATAATTCAATTTCATAAATTATATTATTTTAATAAACTAATTATTAAATAAATTTATTTTTATAATTATATGTATTATAATGATTATAATAGTTCACTTTAATTATGTTTGTTATTTTATCTTGTTGGTTTCTAGCAGTCTCTCAAATTGGAATCTGGTATTGGATCCCTGATTCGAATCTCGTAGAATCATTTTTTAAAATTTTATTAGTTTGAAAATTAACGGGATAACTTTAATTTTATTAAAATTATTTATTGTCAACCAATATTAATTATTGAGAGATAATAAAATTAACACTAAACAAAACCCAAATAAACCTATTTTTAGGAGTCAATAAATACGTTCATGATTTTAGCGAGTTCAAAAATCGAAGGTATTAATTTTAATACATTGAGATCTTGAAATTGTCTATTGATATTTTTTATATAAAATTTTTTAGGAAAAACTCAAAAGAAATACGATGAGAAAAAAAATGAAAAATTCATTTTATAAAATAAAATAGTTGGTAAGAAATCCAATAGGGAAGGTATAAAAGTAAATAACGATTATACTCTTAAAAAAAATAACCCAAAAATGAATTTCATTGACATTTAATTAAAAATAATTGTATCCCTTTGGAACTCCTACAATGATGTTTTAATATATGAAAAAATGTGATAATAAAATGGTAATATTCTAAAAAAATATTTTTTTTAGAGATATTTCAATTTAAAAAACATAAAATGCGTAAATAAATTTATAAAAGAAATGATATGAATAAATTTTTTTAGGAATTTGTGTTCAAAAACTAAATTTTAGAATTATGATCTTATAAAAAATATTGGAAAATTTAACCTTAATTGAAAAATTAATTATAACATTTTTTTAAATTAGTTTTTTAAATTAAAAAAAAAACATTCTATGGAAATTTGAACCAGGGGGCCCAATATCAGATTTCTATTTTTCCAAAAATAAGTATATATTCTTTGTAAATTAAAGCTAGAAAAAAAAAAAAAATTACAAAAACAAAACATTGTCATGTCATATCATATATTCTTTGATAACATGACATGGTTCTTCCTTACATTTGCAACATATATCAAAAGTTTTCATTGTGCACATACTTTCAAAAAGATCAAACATACCGGAGTTTGATTATTTTGATTTACTTTGGTATGCATATACTGACTTTACCAGTGGATGGAGATACAATTAACTAAAGATTTCTATATTAAAGTTGAAGTCAATTTAGTACAGTTAACATGTAAGTATCAAAAACGAGTACATTTTACTAAATTCCATTTTTTCTGTAGAGGAACCCTTAAGTTAAAAGCCTTTTTTTTGCTTCTATTATTTCTCTTGTGATATTCTCTGTTGCTTGTGTTAATTGTCAAATATCCATTCCTATATTTAGTTATACTAGTTGGATTATTCTTTTTCTACACTATTTATTATTCTCTGTTGCTTGTTTTAATTGTCAAATATCCATTCCTATATTTAGTCATACTAGTTTGATTATTCTTTTTTTACACTATTTATTATTGTTTTTATAAGGGCAATAAATGATGCAGTATAATATATATAATAAGCGAGCATTAAATAGTGGATTAGAATAAAAATAATTAAAGGCAAAAGTAATGATTATTTATTGGCAAATTGAAAGATCATTACCGTAGTTACTGTTAGAAGAAAGCTTATATTTCATGGCATGTGGTTTTTTGATAAAATACATTAGATACTTATATATAGTTTTTTATTTAATTATTTTAGTCTCAAATATTTAAGCTGATTTTTTTTTGCTGCAATTTTATATCTGTAGCCAGGGTATAGTAACCTATAATTTGAAAAATAGGATCGTTATCACAATCCTCTATAGTGATCATGTGATGTTTAGTGATTTAAATCCTCTATGTATCTAATAATTTGTTCTTAAAGCATATTTGCGATTCGTTTTTATCATGTTCATATGTTATCATCTTTTTTTTTTGGTCAACATTCAGAACTTTATAATCTCTATGTGAGTAAAATGATGCTCAGTAGAAATTTTCATATCAAATCATCTGATTATGTAGATTTTCTTCATTATAAGTAGTCACATCTTCAGAAACTCATCACTAATGATCTCATTTTTATTTGTGCTAAAGATTACAATGTCAATGTTAATATCTTAGTGGATTCTAAACATTTGCTTTTTTTGTGATCACCATTATATCTGCTGCATTCGATCATATTAAGTCGGTAGCTATCTTATTTAAATCCTATAGATTAATCTTCGACTTTTGTTGGTTGCATAGCTAGTATGATACTATTTCACGTGCATTATCTAAGACTTAGCTGAGCAAATTCATTCATGGATTCATCGGCTTCTCCTTTGTTAGTTTTCTCCCCTCATTATAAATGGAAATTATGTGATACTGTAGATATGTGATGCCATCTTTTATTATAGTGTTCTAATTTACATTTGTGAAATAACTTGGCCTGATTGATATTCATATTGGCTGATAAGCCTATTCCATTGCTGTGATGCTACTGAACAATTCATTCAATCATGTACTTTTACTGTTGCTTTTATACTTCTGGGTTGCCATTTTCTTCAAAGAGTAGTTTTAAATTGTTGTTTTTTTCTTTTGATATCACATAGTTGTTGAACATGTAATTTGCTGTCATTTAAACTTCGATTAACCTTTTTTTTTTTTTTGAGTGATGTCATGTTGAATTTTATTATATGTTTGTTGAAAATGCAATTTTCACAATTTAGTAATGCATGTTATATATATGTAATATAGGCCATAGTGTGAATATAGCATAAAAAACAATAAAGCTAACACAATATAACAATTATCAAAAAATAATAATTTATATTTTTAATCTCATTAATTTTAAATTTATTCATAAATTGTTTATTTTATATGTTAATTCTAAAATTAGAATATTTTTAATATTTTCAAATTCATCTACATCTATTAGGTTACTAAAAGAATATAAAGTATAAATAGTCGTGAATAAGTTATTATGGAGATAGGAATCTTTCAAACACTTATCAGAAATCATGTTCTAGATAGAAGAAAATAAATATTTTTTTTTAGACTTCTGCAAAGATGAGTAAAGGAGAAAGTGAACAATTTTACGCTGTTGAAATAACAGGGGGAAAAGACATAATTGCCATTATTGATAGGATCTTTTATTCTTTAAATTGTGATTATTGATTTATGCAATAACAAAGACATATGAATGTTACATATTTAATTTTTGTGTATATACTTTTTCTTAATAATGCTGGAGTATTAGAAATAACAGTTTATGGCACCATATTTTTTCAGCTTTAAATGATATATTTGTGCTTTTTATTTTAATTTTGACAGATATTGCAGATATATATAAATACATTTTCTTTAATAAGTGCACAAAAGATGCCTTATCATTATTTGTCAGAATCATTTGGTTTACAAATTAAACTATTAAAGATTAATGTTTTTTTTATTATTAAATACAAATGCTCTTATTAATTTAATGTAAACAATATATTAAATATACATTTTGCATAATACTAGTTCACATTTTCACCCTTCAAACTAATTAATAAAAGTATCAGAATAAAGTGAATGACTTCCAAGATATATTTCAGGTGAAATAACCTCTTTATTCTTATGTATTTATCAATAATATGTTATCTTTAGATAGTGAGATTGTGACCAATTGAAAAGACTAGATCTACCAAAATGCATCCTAATTATTGTTTTGTCCCCCTAATGTATTTTAACTCATTTATTTGAAGTGTAAAATAGTTTTTTCCAAATACATATTTAAATTATTGTGCATAAGTATAGAGAAAGAATGTAGAGTTTTAAAAAGCTAAATGTATTAATAAGAAAAGATATATTGATTTTGAATCAAATTTAAAGTTTACATCTTGGCCAAAAGTAGTACTAATAAATAATTTTAATTGCTAAATGTTATTGAAAAGTGGCAAAAAAAGAGGTAAGAAGACATGTACAAACTATAAAAATATTTTATATTTGTTAATAATCTTTTATCAAGATATATATATACAAAAAATATTAAAATTAATAGGTTTTATTATTTAATATTTAAATTTTTACAGGTATAGGACAAGTAATGAGGAATAAATAGTATATAGTGAATTAAAAACTAATTTTTTCTTTTCTACATGCGTGGCATTATTAATCTGAGAAGAATAGAGAATTGAGGTTGCTGTACTAACGAAATCTATTTGCTTAAGATGAATACTTTAGTGGAGTGATGGACTAGAGTGTAGTGATTCCAATACTTGAACTTCCTATGAATTCCCAAGCAGTAAATCCATTCAGTTGTTATTACAAAAATCAATTTATATAAATGTATTCAATTGGCAAAGTATATAGTAATAATTGACTTAAATGTATAAATGTGAGGCTGTATTGACTTTTTTTAAAAGAGCTTTGTCTAGTTCTCTTATATTAAGGTAGTGACCTTCCTGTTGAATGTAACTGTTATCTGTCTAGGTTGTGGTGGCAAATATGCAATCATTTTATTGTGAAATATAGTTTAAAATTCAAATATGCTGATATGGATTAAGATTAATTTACTTATGGCTGTTTAACTTGTTTATCATTTTGGCTGGTATATACATTTTGATTCAATATATAACATAACCTTAATAGTTAACATATGAAAGCAATAAAACTAAAAATGAAGTCTTTATTAATGTGGGGTGGGTGTATGTTTTATTGTCATTGTGTTCCTCAAAATTATAATTAAAATGATAAATTAGAAATCCTACTTAATAGTTCATCTTACTAATAATCGAAAAATGAAAGAGTTTGTATATTTTATTTTTTGAATATATTTAAAAAATAACCACTTTCAAGTTTTACTTTATTTTATGAATTATTTTTCATTCTTTTTCTCTGCTTCATCCATATTATATATTCATTATTAAGAAGTATTTCTATAATATATATACAAATTTCTATAATTAGAGGGGATTTGAAGCCAGACTTTCAAGCTTCGTTTAGTCATCCACTCCATCCTATACAACCGATACACATGACCACATGCATGTGAAAAAAACAAATGGTCTCCAATATAGTTATTTCGTGCTGAGCCGGCATTCATCTGTTGGTTCGGATCATCTCCCACACATATATATAATCAGTGCTCAGTTTATGTTAAGGTAGCAAATCTTCAAAATGGTCAGGCTTATCTCCAACTCTTCAGCCATCCATATCATTGAAAATTGATGATGGTATGTCCAAAGTTCTTGTTTGCTAATTTTATTGTCATACCCATATTAACCATAAATCATTCTAACCCCTCATGTAGAACCTTAAGCCCATTTAAATACACAAAAAAGGGATGGGCAGAATACAGGCTGGATATGTTATATTTAAATACAAGTATAATACATATACTTTAAACTACATATAATTAGAAGGGATTTGAACTCAGACTTTCAAGCTCTTTTTAGTCATCCGTTCCATGCTATACAACCGTTACAGACAGCCACATACATGTGAAAGGGTAAATGATCATCAGTATATGTATTTCATGCTGAAACAGCGCTCATCATTTGGTCCGAATTGTCTTCCACACATATATATATATATGTAATCAATGTTCAGCAGTCTTTATATTGAGATATCAAATCTTAAAACTAATGATCAGGCTTCAATCCTCTTCACTCTCCAACTGTTCAGTCATCCATTTCATTAAAAATCTGTTGATGGTATGTTCAAAACCCTTATTGGATAATTTTGTTATCATACCCATATTGACTATTAAGTTATTTTGACTGCTCTTATATAGGATTTTAAGCACCTTTAAATACACAGAAGAGGGTTGGGCAAAATACAGACTAAATATGTAATATTTAAATACAAGTGTAGTATATATATTAAATTATATGTAATTAGAGGGGATTTGAACCCAGACTTTCAATTTCCTTTAGTCATCCACTCCATGCTATACAACTGATACACATGACCACAAACGTGAAAAAGATAAATGATCTCCAATATACATCTTTCATGCTAAACCACCATTCATCGGATTTTCAATGATGTGGATGGCTGAAGAGTTGGAGAGTGAAGAAGATTGAAGCCTGTCCATTAAAGTTTGAATATTTGCTATTTT
Organism: Epiperipatus broadwayi; assembly: GCA_028023455.1. NCBI lineage: Eukaryota > Metazoa > Onychophora > Udeonychophora > Euonychophora > Peripatidae > Epiperipatus > Epiperipatus broadwayi. Next base: position 2,127,510 of record JAQFVV010012397.1, on the reverse strand, counting down.
AATATAAATGGAGCATTGATTATATATGTGTGTTGGAGATGATGATCCGGACCAACTGATGAGTGCCGGTTCAGCACGAAATACATATAGTGGAGATCATTTATCTATTTCACATATATGTGTTTGTGTGTATCGGTTGTATGGGATGGAGTGGATGACTAAAGGGAGCTTAGCCTGGGTTCAAATCCCCTCTAATTACATCTAGTTTAAAATATATATATATACTACTACAATACAAATTTATGTATATGAAGAATTTACAAAAATAATATATTCTTCACATAAATTATAATTTTTTTTTTATAACTTCTTGTTTACTTACATATTTGTCTTCATTCTTTTATATTTACATTTTTTTATTTAGCTTTTTATACAAAATATTCTTCAATTATTATCTCTTCTATAATTGCACTAGATACTTAACATGACATGACGTCTATTCAAAATTGGTTTTCTCATTCTTATATATAAACTTTTTTAAAGTATTTTTTTCTAAAATCTTTATTCAAAATTTAAATGCTGTTTTAACCAAGTTATACTCACATTTTCCAATTCCTTGTCTTTTTTAAACTTTATCAAATTATCTAAATTTATCTTTTTATATACAGCATTAATTAAATGTGAGAAAAATTGAAATGAAAAATGGTTAAATAAACCAAGACATGTGCAAATTAATTTGGTTTTTAAATATAGTGGACCATTTTTGGAAAGAAAATAGTGAAAAATTTAATAATGTGCTAAATTTAATAGTGTTTTTTTTTTAATATAGTGCTTACCTATTCCTAAAAGTTTTTTCCCCTAACAAAACTAATAAGAAAAAAACCATATTAAACTGTGCAATAATTTATTCTTAAATGTTTGTTAAAAATTTGCCGATTATTTTGTTAGTCTCAATCTTTTCAAATGCATTTAAATTGGAGCAGGATTTGATAGAGATATATCCCATATTGACTGATAGAATACTATATGCTTTGTATGTTTAGAAATACCTTGATGTTTTATACCAGATTTTTTTATATTAGTTTGTAATCTTACAAATAATATATCAATTACTTCATGTTTTTTTTTATAATTTACAGAATAGTAAGTAATGCTCGTCATTATTAAAAGAAAGTCATTTATCTTTTATTATTTGAAGTATTTTTGCATAACTACTAAGTGATGTAATTAATGAAAAAAATATGAGCTGTAAGAGGAAGATAGAATCTTAAAATCATTGTTTACTAAATTCTGTTGAATGAAGCTGTGCAATTTTCAGAAACTGAATTACTTTTGTTTTATTTAATTTGATTAGACTTAATTAGACTTATGTTAATTGAAATAATAGATTGTACATTTCAAGGCAGGAACAATAGAAAGCAGTTGATTAGTTGACTATTACCAGCTTTAGATTTATGTAATCATGCTCTGTGCAGTTTAGTGCAATGGTAGTTTCAGATTCTGAAATGATAGCAAAATTTATATTTCTTAGAAAATATTTAAGTTTGAAGTGATAATGTTTTTTTTTTTCCTATGACAATTTATACAACAAGACAAAAAAAAGAAAAAGTGAGAATAAATACGTTTAATGGTATAATTGTGCAACTGCTTGAACCCATCCAAATAAGTTATTTTTAAAAATATTAAGTTTTGTATCTATGTATTCCTTGAATAATTGTTTTTCACAGAAGCCCATATCAACTTATATTTTAACATTTGCTTTAGAGAAATATATTTTTTATATATAATTCAGATTAAATTATTAATTTTTCATAGTAATTGTTTGAAATGTCTCATCATATTAGTATATTTTTTATATATGAACAGTTGTTTTATGTAGTGTGAAGTTTTCATAAATATATTGTTTTAAAAATATAATAATATTCTCTTTTTTTTTTTTTGTAGTTTGCTCTGATCTTATTCGTGGTGCTAAAGAAAAGCAACTTCATGTCAAAGGTCCAGTACGCATTCCAACAAAATTTCTTCGAATCACTACTCGTAAAACACCATGTGGTGAAGGATCAAAAACATGGGATAGGTTTCAAATGAGAATCCATAAACGTGTTATTGATTTGCACAGTCCTTCAGAAATTGTTAAACAGATTACATCCATTAACATTGAACCAGGTGTAGAAGTTGAAGTTACCATTGCAGACGCTTAAAAAAAAAATTAAAATAAATAATGTAAATACATTATTGTTTAAAAAACGTTTGAAGTATTTTTTTTTTTTTGATAAAAGCAACATGATATACAATGAATTCTCAATCCATTGGATATTCACAAATTGTTATTTTATTGGTCATATTCAGAGGCATAGAAAAGAAATATACATTTATCATTTTTGAAACTTTTTTTTTTTTTTTTTAGTCAACTTTTTTATTTTATTTTTTACTTAGAAAAAAGTGCTAGAAATTTAGAGATTTTTGATTTACTTAATTTAAAATTTTTCATTAAAAGTCTTAATATTTAAAAAGACAAGTTTATGTTTTGTTTGCAACTTTATTATACCATTTCCTGAGATATTTGAAGTGGTAAAAGTTGCCATAAGCAAATAAATCTTTTTCTTTCTACTAAATTAAGGATTTAAAAAAGATTATTAATAAAAAGCATCTGTCTCTACATAACATCAACTCCATTATACATATGCACACATTTTTCAATAATAAATGTTAAATATTTTTAATCATAGCTTAATTGTATTTTAAACTAATCATTTTTACATTATTTTATTTATTTTCTTTGGTTCCTCGGAAAATAATGGATTGAGAGTCCATCATATTTGCTTTCCCATGTATATGTATAGTTTACATAACATAAAAAAAAACATGTTAAATCTTTTTTACTCCCATGTTTTAGTATATAGAATTTCCATCTATGACTAATTTATATTTCATATATTATTAATGTTAGGGATATAAAATATTTTTTGTCTCTTGTCACATAATTTTGCAATGCTTAGAAAAAGTATAATATATTTATAAAAAGTAAAAATACTTTTTAGTTGGTAAATTAAATACTACCTAATGCTATACTAATAATGATAAATAAAATAGAAAATCATATAACATTATAATACTAGTCAAAAAAGTTTTACTAAAATTTTCTCATGGGTATATTTATTAATCCATGAGAGAATTTTAATAATTTTTTTTTTTTTTTTTTTGGCTAGTATTTTAATGATGTGATTTTTTTTTTAAAAGCTAGATGCAAACAGTCATGTACAATATCATATGTTAAATTATAAACTTTTAACAATGGAATAATGGTACTTATAGAGAACTGAAGGAAAAATAACCAATTGATGTGTAGCCTATGTTCATATCATTGAAAGATACATGCAGTGTTATTAAGTCAGATATATTTTATTACATTTTGAAAATAAATTCTTACTAGTAGTCTTAAATGCATCACCATTTGCTTAGATTTGAATTTTATCTCATTGCCCAGTTGTAAGGTTTTTAATATTGATTGTCACAAATTCTGTTGTAATTATTATTAAAAAAAAAAGTAATATATATTGGGCAAAATGATTCTAATAATTTAATAGAAGATGAATTAAGCAAGTATTTTTGTTTGTAATACTGTTTATATATATATACACAAAGTTTTTTTTATTCTAAATCTTGATGTGAACAAAAATTTACGTAACTGAGTTTTTAAGTATGGTGGAATTTCAAAGTATGACACAGTTTTGGAAATGGTATTTGTACTATGTATTTTTTATAGAGTTTTGTAACCAAAGTAGAATTTAATAGTTTAAATTTTCTTGAAAATGTATTGTGTAAACTTTATCACATTAAAAGTGGAATTTTTATTTTATTGTTAGGTTGTGTAGGGTGATCACAAAAAGTTGTAAAATGTCCAGAGTAAATGAATTATAATCAGTAACAATCCCGAATTTTTATTAGTGCTTAAAAGCAACCAATTATAAAGAGCTATATAATATATTAACTGAAGAGAAAATTGTTTGCTCATTTTATTATTCTGATTGAAACATTTTTCAAACTTGGTTCAAAAGTTCCCATTAGATTGTATTATTTGCCTTATGGGCAAAAATAAAGATAAGAAATTTAAATTGTAAGATTAAAATATAATTTAAAATATTTAATACAAAAAAAATAAATGAATGGCAAGAAAAATAAGATCATTTGCATTACTATGAGAATGTTCTGGTTGCTTTACAGTTATTTTGTAGACTTAACAGTATAAAAGTAACTAAATATTAAAGCAATTATTAGATATTTAGTTAATTTACACTAATTACAATAATGTCAATCATCTATTAATTATTTATGGTTAATATTGTGAATAAACATTAAGGTATAAAATGGACAATTGTAAAAAATTGGAGATAATGAAAGAATGGACTAAAAAGTTGCCATTGTTCATTTAGATATTATATGAATAGAATCTTGCAAAAGATGTAACAACTGTATTGAATCTTATATATGATTTGTATTATATCTAATCAGTTAGAAGAATTGAACAAAATTCTGGAAGGTAAGCATTTTGTTGGGAAATATATGTACAATTGAAATTATGCCAAGAGAAATGGGGCAGGACTTTTTAAATTTTTGTTTAGTTGTCATTTTTATGTTAAATTACAACTAATGACTAATTGTATGTATTGACAATTCCTTGAATAAAATGATAATAAAAATTTGAATCTCATCAAAAGGAGTGATGAATGAAGTTTCAGAAACAATGGCATAAAGAGTAGACATAATTAAGTGAAACAAAAAAAAATAAGACTGAAGATAGTTATGCCAACACTAATAAGTGATTATTGTTAAATGTAAAGATAAAGGCAGTAAATGTGTTAAGAAATGGGAAAATATATAACTATAATAGATTGGAAGTTGAAAATATCAGAATTACTATATTAAAGATTTATTTGGATTTAAGAAAAGTAAATAGGACTTTACTGATTGGAAATTTACACCTATATATCTAATTTAATATTACAAAAGAACATTTATGCATTTTTTATTCTGAAATATAGGCAGGAATTGTATTTTTTTTATTATTATTATCTTTAGTATTTTATATGTAAAAAGTTTATGAAATTTGCAATTATTAATGAGCTGCCTTTTTGATTAATAATTACATACAAAAATGATTTTTTATACTATAATCTAGATAATGTAGCTATTTTGATTTTAAAACAGCTGTAATATCTTTGTAGCAATTTTTTTTCCTTATTGAGAAAATTGAAATCAAAATGCAATAGTAATTATTGTTCGTAATGTTGAAAGTGTTAAGAAAAGTTGATATGTATTCACAATTTTTTCATGAAAATATCCATGTTTATAATTATAAAAAGAATTCCAAAAACAGTTGAATTTGATATTGTCAATGGCTTCAGAATGATCAGATTTTGTATCAAAACAAAAGTCAATGCTAATAACTTAAAACAGGTTTTTTATATGGAAAAGGAAGAAAATATGTGATATCTTTCCAAATCATATGGTTTTATATCTATAGATATAAGAATAACCAGAAGAGAGATATTACTCATATTTAGTAATGATAAATACATTAACTTCAGGAGGAAAAAAAAATTCTAATATCTAAAAAAGTGAAACCATGATAGCTTGATGCAATGGTAGAGTATCAGACTGGAATTTGAGGTTTATTGTCCAGCAATTCTGGTGTTTGAATTTGTTATGAGCTGAACAACAAACGTGTTAATTTTTATTCTAGATTCAATATAAAACTGATATAAGTAAATAGTTTGTTATATATTTTGACCATATTTGAACAAATGAGAAAAGAAAATCAAGAGGTAAGTTGCGACAGCTAAACCACATTTTTTCAATGTTATGCTTATGTTCAAAGGAATGAGTAATTAGATTAGGTTAAAATGTAATTAATCATTCACAAAAGTTTATCAATGATCATAAATCATTAAAATTGATAGGATACTGTGTTAAGAATTTGTTGGAAGTGAAAAATGAGATTGATATCTAAAGTAGTTGGAACAAATGATTATGTTTGAAATTTACAAAATTTGAATAAAATGTTAGCAAAGATGACATTTTTTTTTTATATTTAATGCATAAGATATTGGATTATGCTATGGTCAGAAATGGGGAGGAGGGTTTATGTTTTAAGAATATGTTGAATTTAATACGAGCAGATGGACAAGATTCACTATGGAAAATTGATAGTTTTTAAGAGCAAGAATTAGAAAAAGATGCAATTTGGGCAGTAACATAGACACACAACTTAAAAGTACTAGTATATTTCAGTGTCAATTATCTATAAAGATTGAGATAAAAGAGTACCTGAAAGTTAGTGTGTAATTTGATTTGAAGACTGACTTGATTGATTTTGTACTGTTTAACTTTTAATCAAATGGAATATTTGACAGAATTGCAATCTCCAAAAATTCAGCTGGTTGAACCAAATTTAACAATTATGGCATTTCCCTAAAAGAATTTAATTGTAGCATTCACGAGTGTTCACTTTTTTTTGTGGAAACAATTTTATGTCATTGATGATTTGATATCTTTTAATGATGTTTGTTCTGAGTACTTAACCTAGTCTCCAGTGATATAAGCAATCAGTAGTATGATGAGACAAGTTCAATGAAATTAATTGAACGAACTGCAAGCTTAAATTACATTAAACTCTAAAGCATTAGATGAAAAGTTGATTTAGGATTTGAAAGGCTAAACTATAATTTTAGAGATTATTGACTTGAATATTGAATTTGTAAATTTATTTTTTTATGAACCAAGACCAAAAAACATTTAGTTGCCAAAGTTAATATTTTCTTCAACTACTTTAGATCAAAGTTTGAACTGATGGCACAAATCTTTTTAAGGGGAGCCCTGAAAATTAATTTTAGATTTATTTTTGTGTATTAAAGTGGATATTTCATGAGTAATGATAAGCAATTGGCAAAATTAGGCAGAGGGAAGAGTAGAGTGCAGTATAAAGTTGGAGATCAATAATAGTATTTTTTTTGTCATAAATAGAATTTTAATAATTAAAGCTCAAATTAATCGTTTTATGAAGTAACTAATTTGCAAATTCATGCAGACTGCTGTTTTGTAGAAATTCAGGAAATTAAAAGAAGAAATATGTTAAAAGAAAAAGTGAATGCCTTTTATAAAGAAAATGAGTTTCAATGATTAAAGTGCATTGGGATTTGCACCGATAACCATGACTGGCAAGATTTATAGGAGGATTTTAAAAAGTCTATATGCAATACATATTCATCTATGCGGTCAACAGAAAATAACTTAAAAATATTTTGTTTACTTAATTAAATAAAAAAAATATGACTGGACAAGAATGCCATTTTACAATTTCCCACGGTCTTTTTAAGATCTAATTAACTAATTGGAATTTTGCAATAAGGATTTGTCACAATATTGGATTCAGTGACCAAAAAAACCATTTTATTGATAAGTCATTGCTATTAAAAATAAGCATAGAACTTGTTTATCAATGGAAACATTGGGAAAAAATCTAATAATTGTATTTCGCTAATATTAAATTTTTGTTCTAATCATTAATGAGTTTTATCTTTCATGATTGTTGTATTAAGTACATCGCATTATAATAAAAATATAAATACCATACAATTGTATATCAGCATATTCCTGGATGGAATGCGTTTGAAAAGCAACGCTTTAGATAATCTTGTGAATTAATTTTTTTTTGATATTCAGGTCAGTAGCATAAATTAACAATGTGAATTATCTCCTTTTTTGTATTAAAAGATGTTAAGCCAGTACAAGTTTTAAAAATAAGATAATTTCCATGCTTAAAAAGCAAAAGATTATTGATAAAAGTTATCGTTTTTAATATCATTGGAGATGGGGTTTATCAACCTGTACAGTTTTTATTAATCCGTTAAACTATCTGGAGTTTAAGTGAAGCTTACAACAAAGAATTTTGAGATCAAAATAGTCATCTATATTGAAATGTTATAGCTATTATTTTATTTAAAACATTTGTGTTTGTTTGCCATGTTAGTTCTTTGCCTTATTACATAAATATTTCCAAAACTTTTTATAGCAGTTTTATAATAAGTATTTTATGGATTAAAATGGGAAGCTAAGAGAGTAAATGATTAATTAAGTCATCCAGATTTCACTGATAATATGGCTATTTTTGCAAATAATACTTCAGAGGTTCAGGAAATGTTGCAAAAATTATCAGATGAAAAGAGGATTAATGACCAATGCTACAAAGAACTAATGTTCAATGGATTTTCTCATAAGAAATAACTTTAATGATTACAATTATAAATACCTTGCTCTGTTTATTAATATAGATGGAAATATAATGGATGAAATTGATAATAGAATTAAAGTTGGATAGATTGTTTTGGTAGAAGTAAATATTAAAAGTATGCCTGTTTGTCTGAAAAAAAATATTTTTAGTAGGTATGTTTTATCAGTTCTACTTATGAATCTAAGTATTGGTCATTTAAAGTAGGCCAATAGTGAAACTTCAGACCACTCAATAAAGTATGGAAAAAATGTATGTTGGGAGTAATAATGGATACGAGGGAGAGAACAAACGGGTGATATTGATATCATTGAAGTAATTAGAAACAAGTAAAGCTGAGTTGACATTGCTAAAAGGGATAAGGGTTTATACTGGATCCTAAAAAGTATTGTAAAAGCCCTACAAAAAAGAAACCATATGTAAGCTGATGAAAAGATAGTTTGATGTGTTTTGGTGAAGAGAAGCTAGGAAATGGATTAAACTTGGAAGAGACCATTCTGCAGTGAAATGATAATAGTTGAAAATAATAATGATGATTTGAACAAAAATTTTAACATAGCTTATTAATGAAATGATTGCTACTAAAATGCTAATACTCAAATTATCTTGAAAGTGAGTTTCCAAGTTGTGAATGTTTTTCTTTCTTTCATATGTTTGTTGGTAATTATGATTCTGAACTTTTTAATTATACACACAAAAATTTAAAGTTTTGGATTAAAGACCAAAATTCTAGCCATTTATATGAAACTTTTTTTTTATTTATAAAAGGTATAATTTTTAAAAATAGATGTTATATATGCGGGATTTGAACACAGACTTTCACATGACCCACAACTCTCAATGCCATCTTATATTGCTGACCCACCTGATCACACACATGTTGAAAATATAAATAATCACCAATATACGTATTTCGTGCTAGACCAGCGCTCTCCAATTGGTCTAGAAAGATGAAGAGTTGTGGATTGGAATAATTTGAAGCCTGTCCATTAAGGCATAAAGATTGGCTATCTTAATATAAAGCTGAGTACTAATTGTATATATGTGTGGAGATGGTAATCTGGACCAACTGATGAGTGCTGATTTAGCACAAAATACTTTTATTGGTGATTGATTATCTTTTCAACATGTGTGTAATCAGGTGGGTCAGCAATATAAGATGGCACTGAGAGTTGTGGGTCATGTGAAATTCTGTGTTCAAATCCTGCATATATTACATATATAAATGCAGGTGTTAAACCTGTGTACAATGTATTAAAAATAGATGTTTTAATTCTGCTCTCATGTCTTTTGCTCATAATTAATTTTTATCAGCATTTAAAATCTTGCAGGTGTTTAGTTTCTACTTAGATAATTTTTTTTTATTTATAATATATTATTGCATAATTATTATTTATAATAATGATTATTCATATTTTTTCGTCTATTAATATCCTAGTAACAATTTATATATTCATCAATCTCAGTAAAAATGCAATTATAACGTGAAATCAGTCGTCAGAGGGTCTGCAATCTGATATATATATATATTTCTGTTTTACTTTCTTTGTAATTTCAAAGAAAATGCTTTTGCTTTTTAATTTTTTGATTATAAATTATGTTAATGGTTTACAAGGAAACGTCAGTGTAAAAGGAGATAATGGTAAGATTTTTTTATAAACAAGATTGATATCACAGAGCCTGCATTAATAATTCACTGCTTGCTATATTATACTTTAATATAACTGCAAAATACAGTACAACATGCTTATTGAATCTGTGCACTAAAGAGCAAAAAAAAATTAAGTATATTCTTTTGTGATAAACAAATGTGTTTGTAAAAATTACCAGGTATGATTTTTGAATGCCTTGCATGGTTTAATGCTATATTAGAGTGATAGATACAGCTGTTTCTAATACTCAAAATTGTTATGAACACATGGGCAATAAACCATTCAATTACTGTAGTATGCAACTTAATTTTTTAAATCCAAATATTTAGATGCTTATTAAAATCTCAAAAAGCTTAATTTTATTTTTCCGCCGGACTTCAGGAACAAGTACAGTAGGCAGAAACATTACAGTTTCACTGACTTTTCCATAATTAAAAAAATATTCTAATTAAAATGTCCATTGTCATTAAAATGAAGCTTTAAGAATATTGCAATTAACCATATGGTAAGATCACCCACTATTTTAGAATAGATTTTAGCTTTATGACCAGATACTTGAAATTCTACCATACAGATTTCTCAATTTTAACTATCTCTATAATTCTTAGTGAAATTAATAATTTTTATTAGACCTCCATTAGGCTAGAGATTATCCACCTTATGAATAATATATAATGTAATTTTCAATACTCTAATCTTGTGGAAGGTAAGGACTGATTTTTATCCACTTTTAACATATTGTGAAAGGGTGTAATAAACATATGATAAAAGATGTGTGATCTCCAAAATGCACATTTTATGCTGAACCAGCACTCGTCAATTGACCCAGACTACAATCTCTTACACATGTCTTTATCATTATTTGGTATAGATATAGATAGATAGCCAATTACTACTGTTTAATTGATCTGTCAAATTTACAACCCTCACAATATTGATACAAACCATTTGGTGGAAGTATATAATATATGATTAATAAAATTATTAATACATTTCCATTAAGTGGTGTGTGTAAAAGTTGTGAGGGCAGTAAATTTTGACCATCAATTAAATTAGTAATTGCTATTCATATATACTGAACAATGATAAAAATATGTGTAAGAGATTGTGATCTGGGTCAATTGATGAGTGCTGGTTCAGCACAAAATGTGCATCTTGAGGATAACATGTCTTTGGTCATATGTTTATGATTAAAGCCATCCACAAAGTATTAAAAGTGGATAGAAACCAGTCTCTAGTATATGTTATAGTAAAAATTATACTACGGAAATATTATTCTTAGTTCGATATCTTAAATCTTGATATCACTAATTAGAATGAATTGTTTTTTCATCTATTACTCAAGTAAAGTTTTCATAAGTAACAGCTTGATGTGCAAAATGGCAGAAATTCTCAAAGTCAACAAAGGACTGTTAAACATTTTACTGCTTAATTCAAATGAGACATTTTGACCAATCCTAAACATAGTGTTTTTGCTGATTCCTGTTGTATTAAAATGGGGGGGGGGGCAATGTTTATGTAGCTGCTATTGAATAAAATGCAAAGATCGCACCCTTTTTTTTTTATTCTGAACCATTTTAAAACTTTATGTAATAATATTTATGATTTCAGTATATATAATAAGTATAGAAAATTTTTTCCACTGTAAACTGTTTTCAAGTCAGCGTAAGAAAATTTGTTCTATTATATTTCTGACGAAAAATTTTTATGACTGACCTAATATTTTTATAAAGTAGCCCACTTTCTTGAGAAAAACATTTGAATTCTTTGTAACTGCAAATAAAAAACTATTATTGTATAACATTAGATTTCCATTCTTTAATCTTGAAATTAAAATTCTGCTAGATTATATAAATAAGGAATGCACTTCATTGGAAGAATCAGTAATCTGGAATGTTTGGTTAAAAAGTATCTTCCTTCATTTATATGTTTCAGGTTTCTTTGATTACTTATTACATCTGGAGTATTTGGTACTAGAAATATAGCTATACAGGGAATGTTTTTATTGTGAGTGGTATATTAGCATATATTCAAACTTTTGTTGTTGCTGAAGTATATTTAAAGCAATCTGAAAACTTACTGATTGGAAACAGTGATCATTGGAATATGAATTAATAAGTCATCTGTGATTAATCTTAACATCATACAGTGAATGAGAGGGACCCATTTGTTTTGTCAATTACGTTATTAAAGTTTACTAACGTTTTTAGTATTACTTAAAATTAAATATTTTAGATTTGAAGAATAAATCATGACAGAAGGAAATGGAATGATAACAGTTCTGAAGCATGACAAAAGTCTAGATAAACACAACTCCAGTATTGCTGTTGTGACCAAGTTTATTCTGACAGCATTATTTGATCTTTCTATCTAAATGAATAAAATGTATTAAATCTTCAAAAACATATTTTGCTAAATATATTTTTTATCCTGTGAGTGTGCTGATTGACAAAAATATATTTGACATAACAAGAAAAGTAAGTCTGATAGGAAAAATCTGATTTTATAGTTGAGTACTGAACTCAAATATAAAACCCGATTTTTTCTATCAGACTTATTTTTCTTATTATGTCAAATAAAATCATAATACTGAACTCAAATATAAAAACCGATTTTTCCTATCATACTTTTCTTATTATGTCAAGTATATTTTAGTCAATTAGAACACTCACAGGATAAAAAATATATTTAACCATCACAAACAATGATTCAGATAGTAAAAAAAGGCAGATAATATTTAACAATGATTTCATACCAAGGATTTCTTAAAAGTATTAAGAAATCATTGGTATGAAATCATTGAACAATATTATCTGCCATTTTTTTATTATATGAATCATTGTTTTTGTGATGATTAGAACACTAAATTGTTAGTAGATAGCAATGATAAGTTGTTTTTTAGAAAATCTTATGATCATAACATTCCATTCTTTTTCCAATAGATTATTTAAAATTATAAAATCTTTATAAATTACTTAAATATATAATTAAAAAAATTATATAGGTTTATCTTAAGGAGATGGAGAGTAATGACCCACTGTTATTACTGACAGTCATAATTTCACTTGGTTATAAGACTAATTACCTATCTACTCAAACTGTCTTTAGTCAAAGGATTTACTATACATGCAGTCATTTATATGATCGTTTATCAATCATATTGATGAATTTCATATATCTAATAACTTTCAATATGTATAGCAATGTGTGTAATGAATTCTTTCTAAAAACTGTAATAGTAGAATTGGGTGGAGAGAAATAAAAGTTTTTAAAAGACAAAACCTTTTTTGAATTAACAACGCTACTATACATAGAAATTTCTTTCAGACTTTTTTTTTAATTTGGAAGTTGTAGTGCCTAGTTATCTTCACTTGGTTTTAGGTGGATAACATTTATTAATTACATAGGTTCAATGTACTAAATTTTTTCATCTTTTTTTTTAAATAATAAATTTATTACTAATTTTGCAAGCATGGATTCATTCAAGCATAGTTAAAGTAATTTAAAATGATCATTTAACATCTTCATGCCCTCATTTCCAAATGCTTAAGATTTGCCCATACATACATGTTTGGGTCGAAAAGATAGATGGATTCATTCTATCTTTTCACAAAGACTATCTTGTGTTTGGAAGTGAGATATAGTTAAAAAATCTACAAAGTGCATGTGCATTAGCTTTATGGCTTATGTAAAATAAATATTTCATTTTAATTAATTACATTTTAATTTTGATGTAGTTGCATTTGAAACTTGATTTACAATTAAGTTTATTCATTTTGCAATGTAAAATAAGACAAATGTTATATGTCAATTTGTAATAAAACAAATTATTTGCAATTGTACTAAAAACAATTCTGTAATTATAAATAGATAACATTTATAATTATAGAATGAAAATATTATGCGTATAAATAATAATTATGTTTTTAATAAAGGTATTTACAATAATCACTTTTATAAACCAATTAAGCGTATGTCACGCTTGAATGTGAAGCTATAATAATATACAGGAATTAATATACGCTAAGCGCTTTCGAGGTCCTTTACCTCATATTCATAGCGGTGCTGTGAGCTGCGAAATGTAAAAAATGGAGCAGGAGAAGTGGTATGCAAAGCATATGCAAATGGACTAATTAGTCCAGCGTTTAGAGATGTCGAAGCAGGTGTCACGTCTATTGATCGAGTAGTTATTGTTATTAATGTAGTACGCTTCTCTGATCTTCCGCTTAATGTCGTTTTTCTCAATACAGACTATTTTAGGGTGGGAAGGTTCAAATAAATGTCCAGTCTTCTTGGAGTGTTCCAAAAATGTTGATGAGTTATCGTTGTTTTTCATAGCTCTATTATATGTGTATCTGTGTTGTGCTGTCCGGGTGATTGTGCCTGCCTTGGTTTCTCCAAAATAAATGGCGCGGCAACCGGGTTGTGGGCAGGTTATGCTGTAAACGACATGGAAATGATTATTTTTATTAGGTTAGACACTATTTTTTTATTTTAAACTTTAGGTATAGACTTTAAATTTAAAAAAGTTTTTACATATATTGCTTCCTTTGGTAAAGATGCATGACAATTTCTATATTTTAATCAATTATTTTTATAAAAAAATTGTGTGTCATAATCATATATTTTTTAAGAACTACAACTAATTTATACTCTTACATTTCAAATTACAGTTGTAAATTTTTTTTTTTTAAAATGTGTTAAAGTCTATTGAGATGCATTTTCACTATCATGTATCCTCAATCAGGTCTAGCCTCATAGATCTTCCAAATGTTTGTTCTGTATTTATTGATATACATTATACATCTTCATTTTAATAAATCATAGTTGTAGCAAGCATATATTTGTAACATCCCTAATATAGAGTGATTAATAATTTACCATTCTAAGGTTCATTGTATATTAGTGTTTGAAGAGAAAAAGGAGATTGCTTAAGTAAAAGAGTAATTATATAACAGATTTATTATTTTATAGTGATTAATCATAAAATACACATATATGTATGAGACCACTTGGAATTATATGTGTAAAATGTATTTACCTAAGTTAAAATAGATATTCAATCTAATTGCCCTTAATTATAGGAAGAATGCAAATAAATGTTTTCGGTCTAATTAAAGATGGCTATCAAGTATCTGTATACAATACCATTATTTCACAGGAAAGTGTACTTTAATTATATAAGAAGTAAAAAAATGTAAAGAAATTGTGTAATGATAGACAAATATTATTTTACTTCTTATTTGTACTTTGTAAAATACACAATTCATTCCATTATTGCATACAAAAGTTGGAATAGAAAATGTTATATAAACTTTGTAAACAATTTTAAAATGTTGTTTACTCTGATCAAAAGCCTTTTGTACATCCATATAAAGATCTTCTACCACTTCATCACTATGAGAACTTTTTGGGCCATAAACCTGAATTATTTGCATTTGGTATCTGCTATTAAATTGTATAACTAATCTTGCCACTCTGTCTGATACACCATCAATCTCCACAATGTTATTCTTCACTTTTTGATTTATAATGAATCCTACTCCACTTGTATTTCCAATTTTTATGCCTTTATAGTAGAGTACATGCCCACTTTTAAAATCAATTGTCTTTTCACCTTTTTGTCAAACTTCATAAAGTCCAATAATGTCTTGTTTAATATAAGACAGTTCTTTTTCAAATTCTTGCAATCTTTCTTCACTTGAAAGGATCTGTAGTTGTAAATACCTAAATAAAAAGATTACAAATTTGTTATATATAAAGCTGTTATTCTGGAAAATTTATTACAGGAAGTGAAAAATGGTCCCCAACTTTATATAATATAAAAGCATTGCAAAAAAAAATTTTTTTTTTCATAAATGGATAACAGCAAATATTCTCTTAAAGACTTTAATAAACAATTCAAACACAGGTTTTTCATGGGAGAAAAATACTCTATATTATAGAGATTATCTGAGATCACATTTAGTATACTAAAGATATTTCATCATTTTGATATACAATTACTTCAATAAAATTTGTGCCATTAAGGCTATTATTATTCTAAATTTTTATATAAAAATGAGACACGACCAGTGATTGATGATATCCAACCGGTTCGCGCGAACCAGTTCTTAAAATTAAAAAAAAATTAGCGAACCGTAGTTAAATTATCCGAAAATAAATTTTATTATTATTATCCTAAAAAAAAGTTGAATTAACAAATTACTTAATTGTTTCCAACAATAATCTAGAACATTATTTGTATTTTTTTTTTTTTTGCTATATCTAATGTAATAATGATTCTTTTTTAACAGATTGGGTTCAAAATGATTTCCCCAGAATAATTCGACTATACGATATTGCACTTGGAACGTATGATATGTGCGTTGAAATTTGAGTGATTAAGAATTATTCTGCAAGTAATAATTCACAACAGTTTTGTTTTAAGTAATTAAATCCATTATTTATCGCATTCAAATTAGTTTCTTTAAAAGTATACAAATAAAAAGTGTTATTTTATTAATGATAAATGAATCCATATTTAATTTTTACACAAGGTAAGTAAGAAATGAATTAACTATTAGTTTACTTACATTTAACAGAGGCGTTATTAAAATTCAAAATTAGAAATAAATTCGGCACAAATGTATTTATGTATTTGATGAAATTTACTCTTGCTGAAATTATTTTACTTTAAAGATAAAATAACTTCATTCAAAAGAACATATTATTGCGAAAATAAATTGTAACATAAAACCATTGTTCCAATGATTTTGTTATACCGACGTTGTTTTAAATATTTATTTAACTTTTATTTTTTATTTCAATATTTTATTTCTTCACTTACATATTTATCATGCAGGATTTGTTTTTATTTGATTAGTAAATTTAATGGATGACCAGCTGTAGTAAGTTTATAGTACATTATTTTCATTTAGTTTGCTATATCTGGTATAACAGTGTGTCTTTTTTTATCAATGAGTTTAACATATTTTTTCAAGAATAACTTGGCAAGAAGATGGCTCATCAAATGGCATGACTCGTTTTCAAATATTTTTTTTTCCTTTTTTTAATTTTACTATTTTATTTAAGTTTTATGATTTGTTACCACTCATTTGTATTAAAAATCAATTAATTAGATGTTTTTTTTTCCTAAGGCCAATGTAACACGAAAATATAATAAAAATAAACTCGTCACAAGAATTGAAACGAAAATGCCAAACAATATCGGATTTCTTCATAAAAGATCCAAAAACTGATACAGAATCGAAAACAGGATGATATTCTGAATCAAGTTTTGTTTTCTGTTTCTTCTGATATAACAAAAAATAATGTTGACAACACAAATAACCTGTCCAGTTCCAAAAGTACATAAGGTGCATATAAAATAAATGTAGATAGTGACCTTCCTGACTGCTGGAATATGAAATAAGCCAATGAATTCAAATAAAAATATTGTGGTTTACTTATTATTGGAAAAAAGCTTGGGTGCGATATCTATACCAAAATCGAGTCAATAAAAGTAAAGGCAGCTCATGTGTCAAAAGAATGGAGAAGATGTAATATTGTTCCAAGTGGGAAAAATAAAATGATTCAACAAGCCTCTCTTCAAAAAAAAATAAAGGAACACTTTTCATCAAAAGCACACCAGATATGTGTGTTGCAATTGAAAGAAAGTGCAAAACATGCAATTTCCAAATCCATAGACAAAGCTCATGAAAAGTTTATGAGCTCCACTTGTAAAATTTTCAATATGGTTTGCACTTCAGCAAAACTAAGCTGACCTTTTTCTGATATTGAACATTTGATAGAATTACAAAAAAAGAATGGGTAAGGAATGGGAGTGGGACTCTATTCTCGATTTGCAGCTGTCAAAATTGTTGAGCACATTGCAAAATACATTAAAAATAAAGTGTTTAGAAAAATAATAAATCAGAATTTAAAGATGTGTTATAATTAATCAGGTATAAACAATAGCATACAAGCCAGTCCTTATCATTTTTATTAAGGTTGAAGATATAGATTTTTTTACCAACAATTTTTGTAGATTTAGTGGAATTACAAAACAAAGATACTGAAACCATTTACATTGCTCTACTACAAAGTCTGCATTTAGTAGGATTTGATAATCCATATTGAAAGAATAATTTGATTGGATTTTGTTCAGATGGAGCAAGTATAATCCTGGGAAGGTGGTCAGGAGTGAATGTTAAAATAAAAAATCACTATCCTGAGTTTATTATTTGGCATTGTTTGAGTCATCACCTTCAGCTTCTGTTGGAGGATTCTATCAAAGACATAAAGCAAATGAATCACTTTAAAGCATTTATTGATGAAATATACAAAATCTTCCATCAGTCTAATAAAAACCAATGGCACTGAATAAAATTTCAATCAATTTGGGAATTGAAATTCTAAAAATTGATAAAGTTTTTGACCCAAGATGGGCAGCATGCAGTCACAGATCAGCAGTTGCAATATGGCGAGCCTATCCAGCACTGTATGATTTTTTTTCTACTAATAGGAAATCTTCTGGAATGGCTAAACATCTCGCCAACAAATATTTTATGAGAGATCTGGCTTTAATAATCGATATACTAGAAGAAATGTCTTTGTTGGCAGATGCTCTTCAAGGAAGTAAATATATCACATACTGAACAATTAATTAAGAGAACAATTAAAGCATTTTAATATCAGAGAGAAGAGTAGTACTTACAAAAAAATAATAAATAAAACTAGCTCTTCTAAGAAATTCCTGCATACTAATTTTGTTGAAGACAACAAATGTGTGAGTCTTCCCCGTCAAAAAGTACTGAATGTAGTGACAACAAATATGACATTAATATTAATGGATTGTAATAGCATAAGTAATGATATTCGAGATAGAAATCATAAAATTCATCAATTATTTAAAATTGTGAATTCAGATGCTTGGAATCTGAAGGAAGTTATAGTTCCCTGGAAAAAAATTGAAGAAAAATTACCAGATTTTTACAAAGTATTTCCTCATGAGATTTCAGTTAATGATTTCCATGATTATGTTGAAAATGTTATGAAAAATCACCAGAAACATGCTGTACCTGAAACTATCCAAAGAGTTAAAAAAATAATTAAAACCATTGTTGTGAGTTCTGCAGAGGCTGAATGAAGGTTTTCTGTGATGAACACAATTTATTCAGATAAAAGAAATCATCTTGAAGTGAAAAATGTGGCAAATCTAGTAGTAATAAATTAGATAGGTCTTCCATTAGATTGTTGGGACTGCAGTGACTTAGTTCAAGTATCGCTAAGAAATCACAACACAGCTAATAATGGTATAGTCAAAAAGCATCCTTAACCTGCAGAGACATATGATGCAAATAGAATGTCAATATGGAAATATCTTGCCAAATAGATAAGTTTTTTTCCAATTATAAAAATGGTTTAATTCTTTTTGATTCCATAAGTGAGATTGCAAAGTACATCATAGTGTGCATGTGCACTGCTGCACTTTTATGGGGGGGGGGGATCATGCAAAATTTCTGAGAAGTCGCCAAAAATGTTTAGCTATGAAACCAAGAAGTGATTTGCTTCCATGGCTTAGAAAGCAGAAAAATAAAGAATAGGTTCTTAAATACAACCTACCTTTAGAGAACCGGTTCTTGGAAATTTGGGATATCATCACTGGACACGACCCCTTCCTTCATCGATATAGAATAAAGATGGTGGAAATTTTTCCTCAAGAATTTTCTATGTAACCATTAGCTTACTGTATGTGATTGTTCAACTTAATCTACTGTATTAGCATATTTTTGTTGACTGCACTTATGAAAATTCTTAATAGTAACAAACTTCCTGAAAAGCATTTTTGTAGTAAGTTGAATATGTGTTACATAATAAAATCATACTGCATTTAAGCTTTAAAGATTATCACGGAAACATTTAAAAATATATATAATGATTACGTTTACTGATAGGATTTAACTGAGAATAGAATACAATGATATATATATATATGAATAAGTTAAAACGTAACATCACAGGATTTAAATTAATAATCTGTGGCATATGATTTACTTGGGAAAATTTGGGTTTGATGGTTTGGTTTACACCTAATAGCTAAACTTTTTAAAATTTATTAATCATCTTTTTTTTAAAAAAATTGAAGTTTAATCAACAGCAGTACTCGTTTAGTAGACACTGTTAACGAACGATGATAAAATAAAATATTACATATAGATGAATTAATTTGTTAACAATTTATATCATTTAAATAAATAGACAGCCAAGGATCTTACATCAAAATGGCTTAAAAGTATAACTAAATGCATAAATAAAAACATTTGATGTGATGTGATGTATTATGGCTTCTTCTTAAACGAAGTCAAGAATATCTCAGCAATTATGCCCAGATAAACCTGTTAGCTAATTTCTTTTACATTCCCCACTCTAAATTTACTCATAATCTGCTCTATCCCATTTCCACAACATAATTTTTGTCAACTCTATAACCTTTATATCTAAATCCCCCTTATCTTTTCCCAAACCCAGCATAAAAACCAATAATTCACTTTCTGTATAATCACTCTTTTCATATTTATTTTTCCACAATTTCATTATATGTACCCTTTCTGTTTTCAGGCATTTACATCTAATAATAATTCTAGCTCTTTATTTAAATGCAAATACTTTTTTTGTTCATGTAATAATAATTCTAGCTCTTTATTTAAATGCAAATACTTTTTTTGTTCATGGCGCTATTTTATAATCCACACTATTGATAATTTATTTAATGTACGTCTATAATCACTGTACCATGTTTACCCAATAATGTACAGATTTGAATTGAGGTAAATCAGTATATTTTAAATATCTATTATGTTCATAATGGCATTTCTGAGAATGCACCAAAAAGTAAATGTGGAAAAGCATGTAAAATATGTGGTATTTGTTAAGCATATTAAATCAATCAAGAAACGCTAACTGCTAATGGCCATGTTCAATTTTTTACAGATATGACTTCAAATATAGCTAATGTGTTAGAAAACCTAATCTTAAATTTTGTTGTGATAAGTTATACATATACACGTGTGTGCAAACTGGTCAATACAGGCAATGCTGAGTCACTCTAAAAATAATTATATGCAGAAAAGAGAGTTTAATAGTATGCAAATTAGCAAAGTGAATGAATTGCCTGTGAAACTTCTAACAAAGAAGAGAGAAGAGGAAGGAAAAGTGTTGGATTTTGTCTGGATTATATACATGATTCAATAATCATAGACTCATGTAAATACAATGAATGTAAATACAAACACATGTAAATATGTTTCTAATATTATTACTGAATATAAAAACAAATTTACACTTGTATTTGCCACAATATATTTTACAATGGTTATACTCTGCTTGCTACTGTTGACAATATATAGCTCCTAGTTTTGGAGGTGAACCATGGAAAAAAGTACTGCAGTTGCCCTTATAAGTTCCCTATGATTTCTGCATTTTGGTCAGCCTGCCTTGTGAACGTAGTCCGATGATATTTCCAGCTGTACTATGATAGCTTGCCTCATGTCAATGTTTAATTCTAGCAACTTCCAGTCCTGAATGTGAACTTGCCTCACTGCATCAATCATTTAGCTGTCTGGAAATGGAGATTCTGTCTTTCAGCTTTGTTACGATAGTTTTCTGAAGAGCATGTAAACTGCCATTCAGATTTTCCAGTAGTTCTCTGCAGAACATGTATGAAGAATATGAATTCTGTTTTTCAGTTTTGTGACAATAGTTCTCTGATCCTATTTTCAATAAGTCTGATTATTTATAGCCAAATCCCCATCTTTAATGAAAACATTTGGATTCAGTGAGCATCATCACCTTTTGGTTTGTTCTTGCTATTAACTATGCATTATCTATTTGTATACACATAAGTTCCTGGTGATGAATGCTGAATTAAATCTAGATATGATGGAATCTGGACTAGTCCATTATTCGAAGGCAAGATGAGTTATGATATTTTCTCCCCCTGCCTAAAATTAGTCCTAAAGAATAGTCATGGAGGTGCATTGGTGGGCATCTTCTTCACTTTTTAGTTTTAACTGGCTTGATGATTTTTCTCAGCATATCCACTGTCATTGTTCAAAGATCTTGGAACTGTAGGTTTATTGCAGCTAGATGATGACTCATTACTGTTGGCTTGTGACTTTTTGTCATCTGATGAGTATTTGCTGATGGCTGATCTTGGAGTTGTATGTTCATCACAGCTAACTCAGAACTATTGGCTTGCAACTCTGTCATCTGATAAAAAAATTTGGCTGGTAATTTAACATTAGTTGGTTTCTGTGATGATGATGATATTGTCTACAAGCAGTTTTAATCACAATACCACTGCTAGAACCCATTTGGTGGTCCCCTTAAATATGTGGCATAGCATATGAGCACCTATCTGCTTTTTTGCAATTTTAGTTTTGTGTTTTATTTTAGGGTTCAAACTAAGATTATTAATAGTTACTTCTGAGTAAACCCTAGTTAAATTTATTGTTGTGAGCTGGTTCACTTCAGTTACTGTAAAACCTAAGTAAATGAACCAGTCATGTTCTAATAAAACACTCTGCCTACTAGTAGATACAACAAGAAACATATATCTAGTTTTATTGGTTTGCTGCTAGGATGTAACTGATATTTATTTTTCTTATTAATAATAGTTCATTTCTTTTTTTGATACAATAGACACTGTAGACCTGATGTCCAGTTCATTGTTATATGCATATCATTAATAAAAATTCTGCATTTAAAAGCAGAGTCAATCCCTCTCATATTGTTTATACAGGCATTTTGTTTCTTGAATATTAAATTGCTTTTCTGGCTCTTTGGAATTGACTCATCCATTCTAATATTAGCAATTTGTTTTTATGTAAAACAAGCAGCTTTTATATGGTTGACACACTTGCAATATACCAGTATGGACATAAATTACGTATGTGTATCAGTTGATCACATCTATAACAAAGCTTTTCATTTGTTGTTAATTTATTTACTGTCAGCTGGTGTTTGACTGACCTAGTATTCTGCTCAAAGATTAGAATATTTATAATCCATTTTTTTCAATGCATTTTTTTGATTAGCTGTTAATTCCTCAAGAGTCACTTGAGAGACAATGAAATCAAATGTCATGTCAGAGTCCTTTAGGTACTTCATCCCAGGACTATGGTCTCATGCCACAAATAAAATAATTTTTCAGAATTTCATTAAGAAAGTCTTTGAAATTGCACTTTAAAACTAGTTTTTAAAAGTTAATAGCAAAATCTCTAGCTTTTTTCCCTTTCCATTGTTTACAGAGATTAAAATATCTTTGAATTATCATTAGCAGTATTGGAATAAAAAACTTAGTAGAGACAATGGCTCGTCCATATTAATGTTAACTAGCATCCCAGAGGTTGTTTGGGCTTTAAGGACCTCATAAATCTGAAATTCAATTACAGACATGAGCATGACTAATTTTAACTCGGGCTTTTTTATTTGATTAGCCTGTAAATAGAAGATTACTCAATCTTTGTAGCTTGGCCAATTATCTGGATAGGTTGGATTGAATTCTTCAAGCCAATTTTAGCCATTTTATTTCTTTCCCTCTTTATGCCATAAAAAATACTTTTATTAAAAGAGTAGCCACTCAAATTGATTTTTAACCTTTGTTTGACAAGCTACTGTTTGCATAATTGTCATTCTTTAATTCAGGTCAAAGCCTTCTAACAACCCACTGGGGGGAGTTTCCATCTTTATTAATAAAGTAACCACTCTTGTTTGACTTAAACCATTTTTTATCAACATGCCAATAATGTTTTTGGTATTTTTTTATTAATGACAAATCTAATACCTATGAGTGCAAGATTTTATCATTTTAAACTTTTTTTTACCCAGCTATGGCGAAATTTTTTTTGTAAATTTCACCAAATCTGTGTTTTGTCTGGAACTATAATTTTAGGCATGCCATGTGTAGCAATAGCCTCTTAAGACCTTTGATAGTTGCTATGGATTGGAATGATGATACTTTCACTATCTTCAGCCAATTAGAATAAGAATCAATCATTAGCTATTTGTAATAGTTTGCCCCTCCATAGTCCAGCATGGTCAACATGAATTGTGGTTCAGGGACCTTCAGGTTTAGGACACTGGGTTATTTTGTTTTTTTGCTAGCACATTTTGTTTCATCTTGCAATGCCAGCAATGATAAACCTTAGACTCGATGTCAGAACCCAAAGTAAAACACCACATATATGATCTTGCTAGTAACTTCATTATGATGATCCATGGATGTCCATTTTGCAATACATTATGCACCTGGAATATCCAGCTGGAAAGTTATTATTCTTGATCCCAGATAATGCAGCTATTTTCAAGTGAGAGTGCTAGCCTTCTAGTCAGTCCAGTAGCCTAAATATAACTCATTAGACTTTTTTTTGGCCAACTCTGTTGGATCCATTTCAGTAATCTTTGGAATCCAGGGTCATTAGTGGTCCATCAAACCATTGATTTACTGATAACTAGTGTATTGAATTTCAAGTATATTGTATTAAATTGACTTTTTAAATTTTCATTGTTTACAGTTTCTGCAGGCAATTGATTTAAGCATCTACATGGTGAATTTGTTTTCCTTCAATGAATTCCAATTTAAAATTAAAAATTTCATGTCATATCTCTTAAAATCATGGACTGGTCCACATTCCATCTTATCTAGATGGATTGAGCATTCATTACCATGAACATATGCCCCCAATCTATTGTGTTTTGTCTGTATTATATACATGATTTAATAATCAGAGATTCATATAAATACAAATGAATGCAAGTACAAACATGTGTAAATACGTTTCCAATATTATATTTATTAGAATATAAAAAGAAATGTACACTCATATTTACAGTATATTCTACGATAGCTATACCCCATATGCTACTGTTAGCAAGATATAGCTCCTGGATTTGGGGTGAACTATGGAAAAAGGGACTAAAGTTGCCCTTATAAGTTTTCTACCACTTCCAGATGTATTTTGGCTAGCTATCCTTGTGAATAGGCCTGATGATATTTCCAGCTTGCATTGTTCCAATGTTTGCTTCTAGCAGCTTCCAATCTTGAACGAGGACTTACCTCACTGCATCGACCATTTAGCTTAACTGCTACTGTATGGAAATGGAGACTCAGTCTTATGATAGCAGTCCTCTGACCCTATCTTCAAAAAGACTGAATATTTATTGCCAGATTCCCATCCTTAAAGGAAACATTTATATTTAATGAGCATTATCACCTATTGGCTTGATCTTGTCATTGGCTATGCTTATTTGCTGTTGTATATGCATAGGCTCATGACAATGAATGCCCAATCTGACCTTGATAAGATGGGAATCTGGACTAGTTCATTATTTGCAGGAAAGGTGAGATATGAACAAAAAGTAAAGTGAAAAATAGACTAAACTTGAAGAATAGAGTGAAATGAGATAATGTAAGTAGAAAAGAGCTCCAGATAAATCTAATTAGACTGACTCAAAGAAGGAAGCAAAGTGCCTGCTTAGAAATTGCTAGTGAATGACTCTGAAATTATGCGAGTGTTAGTAGAAATGTATAGTTATTAAATAAAGACTAAGAAATCATTGAGTTAGAGTTGAGCTCTAAGAATTTTTTATCTACGTATTGATTACTTATCTATAGACATATGAACTGTTCCATGATTAATATTATTACTGAGCCAGGTGAACTACACTAATATATATATTATTCAGAGTGAATAAACTTGTTAAGTTATTTAAAACATCTAGTGTCTATGTTTCAATTTAAATGTATATTGAATGTACAACTATTAGATTATAGTCTGTCTCCATAAATATCAAATGCCATAGTCAACAGTTTTAATCTGTGAATATCAAATGGCACAGTCTTTTAGAACCAGTATAAAGATTTATCATGTGTATCAAGTGATTAGGATAATAAAAGAGAAACACAAAATAGTGTAATAACAATATCTGATGTGAATAACCTGGGACAGTGACAGATATATGCAAGCAATGTTGAAAAAATACATATTGATAAATGGGATCATTGATGACAAGTGGAAAGTCTATTATTCTTGTGGGTATCCTACAATTAGAAAACTATTTATGTGACCAGAAACCACTTGAAAAAATCTCATATAAAGAATTATTGATAAAATTAAAGGCTTACTTCAAATCAATAATAGCATCTATATTTACAGCACATCTTCATTCCCATGGGAGAATGCAATCATAAGATAAAAATAGACAGTAAAGCAAACATATTGGTAATATCATTTATGGATTGGACAGTTATTAGGAAAAGAACAAAAGTAAATATAATGATGTAGAAAAATTTGGTGTAAATTGACATTAATGGAAATGGAATAAAACATTAAAGGAGTTGTGTTAGTGCCCATAACTATAAATAACCATAACAGAAATTTACTATTATACCTGGTTACAAATAATATTAGCCTGTTATTAGGATGAAACTAGTTCAAACCTCTGGGGATTAAAATTTAATGGTGTAAAAAGTGTAAAGTTGGAGGCTTAAATTAGAAGTAAATTTCTGCACTCTTTAAATACAGTTCAGCTGAGTTTAAGATGAGGTCAGAGCTAATGGATAAAACAACATTTACATAGACTGAAAAATATCCTGATAGCTCTTAAAGCCAAAAAATAGAGAAAACTCTGAAAGATTTGATGAATAAGGGCATTATCACACCAATAGAGGAATCCACTTGGGTTTAACCAATAATAGCAGTATTGAAACTGAATGGAAATTTGAGAAGGTGCGGCAATTATCGAATTACTGTGAATAAAAATATTAACAAAAAAATAAATATTAGAATCTCTTCAGAAAGCTAAGTACTTTACAAAACTAGATTTAATATTGGCTTTCCACCAAATTCCAGTTACCCCCAAAACACCCACAATATTGACGTTAAATATGGATTCAAGATTAACAAACTGCCATACAGAATAATGGTAGTATTTTCCAAATAAAAGTACAGAAAAGCTAAGATATATAGAAAAATAGAAAAACAGGCAAAACTCACTATGTATATTGCCACACACAGCAAGCTAGAGTAATCAATGGATGCCAGAAGGCTTATGCATAAAATCCCCATCTAGTGCCTACTCATCCAATATCCCCAGACTAGCTTCTGGCTTGTGGCCTTCGTCAGTGAGGAGCTCTGGATCTAAGAGCACTGCATCTAGATCTTAGGATCTAATGCAACTTTCCAGCAACCACCTTTTATCTCCATTTAACTACAAAACTATGAGTCTTAAACTGAAAACACCTTATGTTTTCAATCCAAGCCCATTAGCTTATATAGTCATATGGATCTGAACCCAGTTCAGTATCCACCAAAGTGTATGGGTACTGAACTGGGTCCAGACCCATATGACTATATAAGCTAATGGGCTTGGATTGAAAACATTAAGGTATTTTCAGTTTAAGACTCATAGTTTTGTAGTTAAATGGAGATAAAATGTGGTTGGGTTCAGACCCATATGATTATATAAGCTAATGGGCTTGGATTGAAAACATTAAGGTATTTTCAGTTTAAGACTCATAGTTTTGTAGTTAAATGGAGATAAAATGTGGTTGCTGGAGGGTTGCATTAGATCCTAAGATCTAAATGCAGTGCTCTCAGATCCAAGGCTCCTCACTGACGAAGGCCATAAGCCAGAAACTAGTCTGGGGATATTGGATGAGTAGGCACTAGATGGGGATTTTATGCACAAACCTTCTGGCATCCATTGATTACTCTCACTTGCTGTGTGTGGCAATATATATAGTGAGTTTTGCCTGTTTTAACAACAGTTATACATAAGCATAAGAGGAGGTGGTCACATGATGTTTATTGGGTTGAAAAGTAGAGAACTTGTTAAGAGATATAGAAGAAGCTATACCATTCTTCAACAACATTTTGATAGTTGTCAAAAATGAAATTCAATTAAAGAAAAGAATGTACATAGTCTGCAAGAAATTGACTAAGTTTGCCACTAGGTTGAATGTGAAAAAAATATATATGGTTGATGAGAGAAATTAAATTCCTGGGGCATACTATAACAGAGAATAAATTTGGTTTTTCTCTTCACTAACACGTGCGAAAAAAGTCGCATATTTATAATTATAACAAAGAATGAAAAATATCACAACCCAGAGAAAGTGATGATTGTAAAATATGCCCAAAGTTAACAAATCTAAAGCAGTTACAAGCTTTTCTAGGCTTACTCAATTTCTTTGAAGTATTCTTAAAGGGTATATCACATGTACGTACACCTCTTTATGACTTCTAAAATCAAATCAGAGATGGTGATTGGAAAAACAACAAGACATTGCTTTCAAAAAAGTGAAGGAACTGTTATCATCAGAAAAACTATTAGTCCTTTATTGTGAGCAGCATGAAGTGATTATAACAACAGAAACTTCCAAGTTTGCTGTTGGTGCTGTAATAACACATCCTGTCTATGGAGGCAAATGCTCCACCACTTATACATCTAGAATGTCTACAGCTTAAAAAAAATATAGCCAATTAGACAAGCAATTGACTTTACTGTAAAAAGTTTTGCCCATATGTTTATGGGCAATCATTTAAAATTTATACTGACCAGATGGATGAATGTCCTAGATTTGTATGACTATGAGTTATTGTATAGGTTGGGAAGACAAATAAAACATGCAGATACCCTCTCCAAAGCTCTGTATAAAAAGCAATGCATATCACATGTTAGTGAAATAGACTATATAGGTGTGTTGAAGTCCACAATAATTAATAGTAAAATTTATAATTGATTTAACTAAAATGAATAAGGACTATAACTTGATAATAAACTGTATAAAAAATGGATGACCAATGAAGTGACCTCATCATATAGTTATTGACAATATGGAAAACTCTTAAGAAAGTTTGTCAGTATGCCAAGAATGCATATTAATGATGGACCAATTAATGATTACACCTGATGGGAGAAAAACATTTTACAGTTATTGCACCAAAAACACCCTGGGATAATAGCAATGAAGGAATTGGTGCATTCATGTTTAGTGACCAGAATTAAATAGTGGTATTGAACAGACTTAAAAATGTCAAGCTTGACAACAATAAGTTTTCTGACTAAAAAAATTTTAATCTTGGCCTGAATCTATGAGAGGATTGGAAAGAGTTCATTTAGACTATGCTGGGCCATGCCATAGATATATTTTTTAATAGCTGTAAATATGTATTCAGAATGAGTAAAATATCACTTAATAAAGGATACTTGTACAGGAAATATGATAAAAAGTCTTAAACAAACTTTTCCCCATGCTCTGTTAACAGACAATGGCGTGAGATTCAGTTCAGAGAAATTGAGGACTTCCTTACTCTGAAGTGAATACAACATTTACTTACATTACCATATCATCCTCAATCAAACAGTATTGAACAAAAGGGCAGTGCAACAGTTGAAAAGTACTCTAAATAAAAGGAAGTATGCTGATATCAATTAAGTACCAACAACAATATTGTTTTACCAGCACCTTATGTCAAGTTTCATTACAAGAGAAATACCCATGGAATTACTAATGAAGTGCCAGATAAGGATGTGTTTGTCTATTTTAATGTTGAATAAAGTCAAAAGAGAGAGACCTAAACTTAGAAAATGTTAAGTTTAGTTTAAAAGACAGTTTGAATAAAGGATATACTTAAGAAAAGATGGTTACCAGGAGAAATAAGTAAAATAGTGTGGACCCAAATATGAGACATAAGATTAGAAGATAACCAAATTTTGAGTTGGCATATAAATCATATTAGAGATTATCAAATTAAATGGATAAGGATATTAAGACTAATGCTTATTCAAATATAGAGATAAAGGTAGAAGAAAAATTTTTGAAAAAAGAAATTAAAAGCGAAAATACTAGCCTAGATCTACAGAAATTAATTACTTCTTCAAACAGTGAAGTAATTATTGAGGACGAGAGATCTATACTATCACTGAGAAGAAGACTATGAAAAAACCAGTAAAGTTGGAAGATTTTATTTGTAATTAAAGCCTACAGATTTCTTGCATGAAGGGAAGGTATTGATGTATATTGACTATTTATGTATTTATTAATAATTATATATATGCATGTGTGTGTACATACTGGTCAATACAGGCAATGTTGAGTCATTCAAGAAATAATTATATGCAGAAAAGAGAATTAAACTAACTGCAAGTAAACAATATATTAATTTGCATTATAATAAAGTCTAACAATACGCAAATTAGCAAAATTAATAATTTGCCTGCAAAACTTCTAATGAAGAAGAGAAAAGAAAAAAAGTAAAGTGAAAAACAAACTAATGAAACTCAAAGAATAAAATAAAGTAAAATAATATAGTAGTAGACAATATGTAGCAGTAGAAAAGAGCTCCAGTTAAATCTAATTAGACTAACTTAATGTAGGAGTAAGCACTAAAGTGCTTACTTTGAAAGTGCTAGTGATTGAGCATCTAAAATTATGTGAATTAAGGAAAGGTATAGTTTTTAAATAAAGCCTTTAAGAAATTGTGGAGTAAGATATAACCTGTAATTGTTTATATAGGTATTGATTGTTTATCTATAAAAATATAAACTGTTCCATGATTAATATTGTTATGACTTTTAATTAGCCAGTCATCAGTTGAACTACTGCTAATTATTATTACTAATGTGTGTATATATATAATATTTAAATACAATATATACTAAACTTAATGTGATTATAAGGTATTTTAACTCAGACTTTCAAATTCCCCACAGCTATCCAATCTATCTTATGCAATTGATACACATGACCACATGCATGTGAAAAAGACATGATTTCCAATGTACATATTTTGTGCTGAACTGAACCATTCATCAGTTGGTCCAGATCACCATCTCCCACACTTATATACAATCGCTATTCAGTTTATATTAAAACAGCAAATCTCAAACTTTAATAAACAAGCTTTAAAATTCTCATTCTCCAACTCTTTGGCCATCCATTTCAGTGAAAATCTGAGGATGAAATGCTCAAAGCTCTTACTGAAATGGATGGCTGAAGAGTTGGAGAGTGGAGAAGATTGAAGCTTGTCCATTAATTTTCTATCTTAATATAAACTGAGCACTGATTATATATATGCATGGGAGATGGTTATCTGAACTCATTGATGAGTGCTGATTCAGCCCAAAATACTTACATGAGTGATTATTTACCTTTTCCACATGAATGTGGTTATAACTGAAACACAGGCTTATTATATACCTGTGTCTATATATGTAATATAGGGTATATGAGCACAGACTTTCAGATGACCCATCACTCTCCACTCTATCTAATAACACTGATACACTCAAGCACATATATGCTGAAAAGATAAATAATCACCAATATACGTATTTCATGCTAAACCAGCAATCATTAGTTGGTCCAGATTATCATCTCCCACACATATATACTATAAGTGCTCGGATATATATTAAGATAGACAATCTTCATACTTTAATGGACAGGCTCCAATCTACTACACGCTCCAACTCTTCAACCGTCCATCCAATTGAAAATCTGATGATGGAATGCTCAAAGGCCACCCTGAGGCGGAGATTCTTGTCACACCCATGTTGACCTAAGGTCAATCTGAATGTGGCTATGTGCATCAGTTATATAAGATGTATTGGATAGCTAAGAGGAGTTTAAAAGTCTGAGTTCAAGTGCCTTATGATATATATATATTATTGAGAGTAAATAAACTTAAGTTGTTTATAAAGACAACTTGTGTGTATGTTTCAATTTTAGTTTATATTGAATGAATAGCTGTTAGATTATAATCTGGCCCCATGCACATCAACTTATAAATTTTTTGCAGACATCAGATCAAATATAGCTAATAGGTGTTAGCCAAACCTAATTTTTATTAATTTTATGAAAGTTATATAATAGTATCATTTATCTAAAAATTAAAACAGGCAAAACAGTAATATGCTAGCATAAGAAATAGTGATCATGTGATATCTAAACATTAATAAACTCCAAAAAAATTAAAAAAATTAAAAAACTTCTCAGAATTAACTGATTATATCATAGCAAAATACTTAAGGTAAGAAATAAAAAGGTTATTGCAATTCTATTGATATACTGCAGCACAGATTTAAAAGAGTTCAGAATGTCACTAATAATCCCAGCTATTTATTAAAAAAACCCACCCTAATCAATTCAGAACTAACTTCCTTTGGCTACATTTGTGCCATAGTTTTGACTGTGCAAAGAGAAGTGCTAAGTATATTATTGGGTCAAGTGGAATTCTTTTATTTGCAATAAACACCAAATGCATTGAAGATCAGAGTTGAATCATTAGAAGTATTGCAAAAATGCACACCAACTGATAAAATGTTAGCAACTGTCCATATAGTAATGCCACCCAATGTAAGCAATAGTAATCAATGACACTATAAGGTTTGTGCAACCAATCTCTATCTAGTGCCTAATCATCCAATATTCATAGACTAGTTTCTAACTTTTAGCCTTTATCAATGAGGCTCTGAGAGCACTGCACCTCACTCTTTGGATCTAATGCAAACTTTCAGCAGCCACCTTTTGCATATTTTGTTAACTATAAAGCTATAAGCCCAAACTGAAAACAATGTATATAGTCATACAGATCTGAACTCAGTTCAGTATCTATACATTTTGGTGGGTTTGGTTTTTTAATAACCATAGTCACAAACATCCTTCAGCACTTGGGTAGCATTAGTGTATGGAGTGAGTTGCTGTTGTTTTAACAGACTGTATAAGGATAATAAAAAGTGGTATTGTGATATTTTAGTGGTTTAATTAGGATAGTTTGGGAATATTAATTTGTATGTTTGAAAAACTAGTATGTGCAGATGATAACTCTTTCTTAGATGACTTTCACATAACAACAAAATGAGTGAAAATTATATTACAAAAAGCGAAATGATTTCATACTCATTAAAATATATCTTGAAGAACATGTCTATTAACAAGCTCATCAAAAATTCATACAATATTTTTTTATTTATTACAACCAAATATATAAACATATACAAATAATCACGTGTTGGTGCATAGTTTATATGCAGCACAATATTATAGAAATTGATTGATGATGATGATGAGAGAATGATGAAAATGGTCATCCATTCAGCTCTGACATTTGTATAGCCATTTAAATGAGACTAAAACTTGTCATGAAGAAGGTAGATGTTACATGGTAGTGGTACAAATACTGCTAATAATTGTAATCGAAATAAGAGCAACGATGAGGAAGAAATTATCTATGCTGAAAGATTTCCATGATTGAATGGCAAACATATATACATGGTATATACTTTGCACAAAATACTTGTAACGTTATTAGGCAGATAATAGTTTAAACTGGCGACCTAGAGGTTATCTGCTTTTCATTGATTAAATCCTGCGTACAAAAGTCTTTAAATATTACCTTCCACGCATATGTCGTGAGCTAACTCAAAGTAATTGAAAGCAATTGATTTTTTAAAAAGATTTTCTTTAGTACATATTTAAAATTATTTCATTTACACGTAGTCTAAACTAAAATGATCTTAAAGTCACAGTTATAACATTTTTTAAAAGTTATTATTGGTTTTGTACAATAATAAAATTATAAAGTATTAACGGTAATAATAAGTTATACAAATAACTATTATAAAACACTAAAGTCCTTTACAATAACTGAAAGTACTTCTGTAGTTTATAATAATTATTTGTAAAATTATCACTATTAATACTTTGTTTTATTATTATTACAATAATTAATTTCTAATTGACATTGTATTTGATATATATTTATGTTAATTGGACACATGTATTTGACTATATATTTTTTCCCCCATATGTCATAGCATCGGCCGGGATGCAAACCCACAACTGTCTGCATCCAACTACTTGCTTGCAAGGCGGTTGCGATGACCTCTCGGCTAACAACGCTTGACTTATTTGACTTTATTTAGCATTAAAATATTACAAAAAATCAAACATCAACCTTTTTTTAAAAAACTTTTTCAATGCTTATTTTATCAAATTAGAATTTCGATTGCCCAGCAATCTTTATCAGAGCTACAAAACATATATAAATATAGAAAATCATATAAACATACAACATTATATTTATTTGTAAATGACTGTTAGATGTATTAATTTTAATTTAATAAAATAAGCATTGAAAAAAAAGTAAAAGTGAATGTTTTTTTTTTTTTTTATAAATTTATCACTGCATAAAGAAAGATAAGTTAAAATATTACAATTATAATATAATTATTACAAATTAAATAAAATTTCATTTAAATATTAGAATAACAGATTTAAACTAACTTATACCAATCAAATATTGTTATGGCAGATTAATGTGAATAAATTGAAAAATATTATTATATAAAGCTTATGGAGGTATTTGAATTCCAATGCTGTAAATTTTTCTTAACATTTAATTTTAGTTTATTTTAGTTATTTTCTAGTATAAATTTAATAAATTAATAGTACAATAAATTAATAGTCCATATTTTTGGCTAATATTACTTCAAGAGTCTTTTTTCTAATGCAAGCAAATTAAAGTAAAGTAAAATTACAATGAGAGTGATGTTATTTTTTTTAACTATAGTCAACTACTCCATGTCTTCATTTCTCAAAACTTTGTTTCACTGACACAGTTTTTACATTCACTTGGTATTATCTGGAAAATACTAGCATTGATTGAAAACAACTTTCACTTCAATTGAAAAAATCCTGAAATAATTTCATTTGTTTTAGAAATTTTCCTCAAAACAGATTTTATCTACAAATAAAACATAGATTTGTCCAAGTATTTTTTGTATAGTTATTTTATTTTTCAAATTCATTTATTCATACAATAATATGCCTTATTTACTAATAAAATCACAAACAACCATTATTTCTTATGCCTCCACAAACTGTTAAAACAGTAGTGATGTGATGTGATGCACTGTGGCTTCTCTTTTATCAAAGTCAGGTATCTCTCAGCCACAATGCCCAGAGAAAGCTGTTAGCCACCTTACCTTCCCCTTACATTCACCACCCTAAGTTTTTCACATACTCTTCATTATCCTGCTCTATTCCATCTCCACAACATAATCTTTGTCAACTCTATGGCCTGTATATCTAAATCCCCCTTATCTCTTCCCAAACCCAGCATAAAAACCAAAAATCTACCTTCTATAAAATCACTTTGTTGAATTAAATATTTTCATGAATTGTTATTATAATAAAAATATATCCATGTAAGCAGAGATAACTTTTAGTTTTTAATGCTACTAGACTAAACAAATTTTCTCATTAATCTATAATAGTTCTTTTATTGAAGATTTTTTGTTGTGAATTTCTTAACACCATCAAAAACTAAAACTTATCTCTGTTTACATAGATATAATTCCATTTCTATTCTTTATTATACAATATATGTGCTTAAGATATATAGATTGTACTTATATATAAAAAATAAAGGTTTTGTATTTTTAATTTTAGTTGTTCGCATTTCTAAGTGTTATGAAGAGCTAGGTTGTTTCAGCACATCTGGCCCTTTCTTTGATCTGCTATATAGGCCGTTAAATCTCTTGCCAGAAAGTAGAGAAAAAATCAACACTCAGTTTATTTTATATACAAGACTAAATTCAGCAAGAGGTCAAAAATTAAGTGCAAATGATGAATTAAGTATAAAAAATTCTAATTTTAATGGAAGTAACCCAACTGTCTTTATAATTCATGGCTTTTTAGATAGTGGATTTAAAGAGTGGGTGAATGTAAGTATTATTATGCAATTGATAAGATAATATAAATAAACAAGGGATCCTCATTCCTCACAGCACAATTGATCATCTGTAGAATAATGTCATATTATTTTTCTATGCTTAAAATAGAAGCTTCATAGACAAAGAGTTTACAATGCTCTCACACAAAAAAGCCAGACTATGATAAATATTTTATAAGTACAGTTGAAAACAAGAAAGTATTTAAATTTATGGTAAATATATTCAGCCATCACCTAAAAATAAAAGATACATAAAAAATTAATAAAAAATTTAATTAAACAAAGATATCATTTCATTTGTTAAACAAGATGAAATCTTTTATCATTTTAAATGATGTTTTTTTTTAAGTTAAATTGGAAAATAATTAATGAAATAAACTTCTGTTTAGATGGAAGGTTACATTAGAGGGAGAAAAAAAGTAGTGATTATAAATAATAATAATATTCATAAACTACAAACAATATATAAGAAATTTGTTAAATATGATCACATAAACAATTTTTATCTTAATCTAAAAAAAAAAGAAGAAGAGATATGATAAGACAATATAACTTTTGTTAAAATTATATAGAAAAGTCTAATTATGTCAAAAATTATTCTTCAATGGTAGATAACCCAAGGCAACTATAATTTGAGAGTAAAAAGAAAATTTACTGGAAATAAATTTATATTTGTTATTCTGCAACATCCCCCCCCCCCTAGAGTTATAAATAATAATACACTATTAAATTAATTTATTAACAAGAATATTAAAATTTAAAAAATGGTGACCATGTGATATTTAGTGGTTTAATATAGGTAACAATATAATATAAATAATATATAAATATACTTTTCTGTAAATGGCAATTGCTATAAGAAAGGTAATAAAACTGAATTGAATAGTAATAATAATAATAACAACAAAACATCTTACCTGTTTTAAAGCATTGTAAGATAAAAGTTTAATGGGAATACTTTTACAAGATTTTTTTTTTTAAAAAAGAAAGCTACTTTTAGCCTGTAACATGAAAACTTCATGAAGTACTATGATATTAAGTATTTATATCAGTAGTTATTTGGAAATTAAAATAAAAAAGACAGAATAGTGTTGAAGAAGAGTGTTTTTAAATATAAATAAAACTGATGAGTGAAAATGGAGAGGAACAAGATTTTTTTTAAAATAAATGTTTAACTTTCTTTTTCTTATTGAAGTTAATGAATTGAGAGTAGAGAGTAAGGATTATTTTTATATTAGCTAATTTGGAACTTTTATTAGCTTTCATATAAAACTTGAATTTTAATGCTTACTTATTCCACATCTTTGTGTTTTTAAATAAATATATGTACAATATAATATTAATTTATTAATGCATTAATTCAAATTAATATCCATATGATATATATAAAAGTAAATGCAGCAGTATGATGGTGTGAATTAAACATTATTAACATTATTCCTAAATGATTTTTCCTCTTCTTTTTTTTTATTAATTCAATCTTCAGACAATTTTTCTGTAATCAATAAATTGTGCTGAATGAGAATTCCCTGTAATTATTCTACCGTTTGCTTTTTTTTTTAAGTTTCTGGAAGGATAAAGAGCAGACATTAGTTATTTATTTTTACTTTATTTTAATCAAACTCTATTTTTATTTTGCACTAGAATATGATATCAGCATTTCTCATCAAAGATACTTACAACGCAATTGCAGTAGATTGGAGTGGTGGTTCTCGAACACTGTATACTCAGGCTACAGCTAATACAAGATTAGTTGGAGCTGAAATAGCATTACTCATTAATTACTTAATAGTAAGTATAATTTTATTGTCTACTTATTTTTAATTTTTTTTAATTAAAAATACTTTGAATCATAAAGTAGATGCTTTTTATAGTAAATTTTTATCCTTTAACATCTTTATTGCAATTCAAATAATTATTCTTACATTTTTTTCAGCAAAAACTTTTTATTATTGTTTACAGTTTTGACTATACCTTGCAGTCTTCATCAGATCTTATTTTCTTCTTCCATTCCTCTCTATTCTCCAATTTCTACCTTGCAGCCAAAACTGTAAACAATAATAAAAAGTTTTTGCTGTAGAAAATGGAGAATAGAGAGAAGTAGAAGAGAATAGATCTGATGAAGACTGCAAGGTACAGCTGAAAGTACAACTGAAATTGTAAACAATAATAAAAAGTTTTTGCTGAAAAAAGCATAAGGAGAATTGTTTGAATTGCAATAATGGTTAGGAAGATAGCAGAAATAAAGGAAAGGAAGAAGGAAAGTGTTTAGAAGGATTATATATAGCTTTAATATCTTTACGATGAGGTTTCTACTAACAATTTTTGTTTCACATAAACAGAATTATTGTTAATAAAAATCTGTAATTTCACAGTAAAAATGAATCTTCAGTGTAAAAATTCCATCATATCTTGATCTTGTTCCTCTTTTTATAGTCAGCAAATCAACCTTTCAGTTTTTAAAAAAAAATACATTTTTATTCATATTGAATGGATAAATGTGATGGCTTTGATAAGTCACTCAAAAAAGTTTATAAACTTTAGTCAGCTTAGAAAACAAAAGATAAAATGTCAGTTCAGTACCTGTAAATTCAAAACAACTTATAATATTGTTTTTCTTTTATAGTTAGTGCATCAACTCTCATTTGGATCCTTTACATTCTGGTCTTTAGACCAGATTTTCTCTCCATAACATAAAGTAGGGCACTCAAAAGCTAAAGTAGTTTCTGCATAGCTTTTCAGTTGAGTTTTAAAAACTTAGTTTGATTAATGAATGGAAATAAAGTACTTAAACTATCACTCAAGTTCTTCATTGCTACAAACCTGAGTAAATAATGTTATAATTATATATGCCACATTTACAATATTGATCACAGAGATGTTAGCTCTATATGAGTTCCATACACTCCTTCCTTTTTTATTACACATTATTTTAAAAAATAATTCCAAAACCATTTCCAATATTACGTTATCTTCTTCAAGAAGTATAATAACTACTCGTTCTTATTGCATTGCCTAATTCATATCGTGTAATACTAAATCATCATGTACTTTACTACTATTACACAATATTTTATTTACCACCATTTTTTACAGTTTATAGTTTGATTGCCCCAGCAATCTTCTTCAGAACTGCAACATAATGGAAACACATGAATATAAATATAAATATATATGGACATATAATTTACATTCTATATATACATCTTATAATCATCATCTATTTATTACCATTTAAATATTATATAATTTTTTACTCTTTTTTACATTCTATATTTATTAATTAAAAACTTCCTATACATATATATATATTTATTTTTATTATTTATTTTATTTTATTCTTATAATACTTAACTTAATATCTTTTATATTTTACATTATTATTATTCATTTTACTAACAATCATTATTTGTAATTTATTCATTCAATAATTTATAATCTATTTCAATCTATAATATTAGTATTTTAAACACATTTTAACCCACTTTTTATATCTCATAAATTCAACTTCTAAATTCAAATTTTACAAATTTACCATTATACTTAGTATTCCTCTCTT
Source organism: Epiperipatus broadwayi (assembly GCA_028023455.1). Classification (NCBI taxonomy): domain Eukaryota; kingdom Metazoa; phylum Onychophora; class Udeonychophora; order Euonychophora; family Peripatidae; genus Epiperipatus; species Epiperipatus broadwayi. Next base: position 2,088,288 of record JAQFVV010012397.1, on the reverse strand, counting down.
TAAATTTTACACTTATATTATTAGCAGCTTTCTCTTCCTATTTTTTATATAACTACTTTTTTTTTAATTTTTAATTTTTTACTTTATTCACTGATATATTTACATAAATTAGAGACAGGGCATGAGTTTGAAAAGTATTGTATAAGAATGATACAATGTACAGATAATAAAAGGGATAGGAAAATAAAAGAGTTTATTTATATTAATAATATTAAGCCAGTTTTGAAGAGATTTGGGCCTGAAAAAAAAATTGATATAAAGTAAAAAAATTTAGTTATATAAAAAATAGGAAGAGGGATCTACTAATAATATAAGTGTAAAATTTAGTCTGCAAGTTGTGTAAAGAAGGCATAGAAAATATTAGACATCTGTTACTTCAATGTAAATGTTTGGAAGCAGAAAGGGTACAAATATGAAGTTATGGAAGGTTAAATATGAACAAAGTGATTATACAGAAAGTGAGTTATTGGTTTTTATGCTAGGTTTGGGAAAAAATAAGGGGGATTTAGATATGAAGGTCATGGAGTTGACAAAGATTATGTTGTGAAAATGGGATGGAGCAGATTATGAGAAAACGTAGGGTGGACTATGGAAAAGGAAGGTAAAGTGGCTAACAGGTTTCTCTGGGCATAGCTGCTAAGAGATTCCTGACTCTGTTTAAGGAGAAGTCACAGTACATCACATCACATCACAAAATTTAACAAAGAGGGGGTACTCCGAGTATAATGGTAAATACTTTAAAATTTGAATTTAGAAGTTGAAGTTAGGAAATATAAAAGATGGATTAAAATGTGTTTAAAATAATAATATTATAGATTAAAATAGATTATAAATTATTGAATGAATAAATTATAAATATGATTGTTAGAAAAATGTATAATAATAATAATGTAAAATATAAAAGATATTAAGTTAGAGTTAAATTTTATAAGAATAAAATAAAGAATAAAAATAGAATATATATGTATAGGAAGTTTTTAATTAGTAAATGTAGAATGTAATAAAGGGTAAAAATTATATAATATTTAAAAGGTAATAAATAGATGATGATTATAAAATGTTTATATAGAATGTAAATTATATGTTCATGTATATTTATATTCATATGTTTGTATTATGTTGTAATTCTGAAGAAGATTGCTGGGGCAATTGAAACTGTAAATTGTAAAAGAGGGCAATAAATAAATCATTGTGTAACAGTAGTAAAGTGCATGGATGATTTAATATTATATGGTAATTCCACAAACATATGGATAAATTTTTAATATTCCTTTTTTTTATTTAAACTGACCATATCCAGTGCATATATTTCATAACAGCAAAGAAAATGTGGCTTCCTCTTAATAATTACATCTTTTTTGTTGTTGTATAACATTTTCATATTCATCTTCTTTTTTTTTTAAAAAAACTTTTTCATAAAAAATTAACAAAATCAATTCTTTTTTATATTAATTTTTTCCCATAAAAATGATAAAACTAAACATTTGTCTGTCTAACTAGATTGCTAAAGAAAGTATTTATTTTAGAATACTATTCTGCTACTGCTTTCAGATAGCATGTCTTCATCACATGTACATGTGATATATTTGAAGTAAATCTAATTACTAATATCATTGTTTAGTTAGCAAATACTGTGAAAGCATAGCATGACAATAGTTTAAAATATTTGCAATAGCTTACATATATTCTGTATAAATTATCTACTGTATGTTGGTTGTTTCATTTTTAATAAAATAATCAAAACTTATTAAAAAAACTAGTGAATCCATAAATTGCATTGTATCTAATTGCATAACTTCATTATAAATTAGCCAAACTGTTGGAATGTCTGTGCATATATTATATAAATATAGACTGCAATAAAATGGATTTCATAATTATGCAAATACATTCAGACTGTTTCTGAATTAATTATCTTAATTTTAATGTACTCTAGAAAAAAATCTACATATGCTAATATTAATAATTTGCTAGTATAATAAACAGACTATTATGTAAATTAACCATTTATATGCAAAATATCTGTCTTTAAAAAAAAAACAATTTAAGACTAAATTTTGCAGAGAGATGGCTAATAATTGCATGAAAAGTGCATGTGCTAAGTAAGCATAAAGAAAATTTAGAGAGAGTATGATCTGTTTATTTTTAAAAACAAATTATCATCTAAAGTAAAATATTGAATTACTAGAAGCGTAATTGTTCCAGAAAGTATATACATATAATAATGCCAGTGCATAATGCCATACTGAAATAAATATATAAATATTAAATCACTCCACGTGGTTAAGAAATCCAGTACTGCCCTCTGTAAACTAATATATAAATAATACTAATGTTTAATTTTGTCTTTATATAATAATAGTAAAACATGTTTGTTTGTAACAAAGGTTAAGATAGTTGCTTGTTAAAATTTCAAGTTCTTTGTTTGATTTAGTTCGTATTTCAAAATTTAAGATCTAATAGCGTACAGTTCAAAGCGATATCATTTTGAGCTGGTTATTTTGAAATACGAACTCTAATGTATTTATATATTAGTTCACAGAGAGCAGTACTGAATTTCTTAATCATGTGGGGTGATTTAATATTTGTATATATATATACTAGTAACAAGCACATGTGGATAAATGAATTTGTAATTAAAAAACATAATATTGCTTATAATATTATTCTATATATGTGAGAAACAAAACACACAACTAGAGGTTTAACAATATGATTGTATTTATTTCTTTATATTTATTGTTGATAAATAAAATGTTTTGTTACTAAACTTGTGTTAATTTATTTAATGTTTTTGATGCTCGCTCAACTGGTATCTAATTAAATCCTTCAGGAGATAGAAGAGTTTAAGAAGAACCTGTACAAATTAATAGCAGTTCTTTCATTAGAATAATAGCAATTGTGTATAATACCACTAACAAAATAAGAATAATGGTATCATTATATAATAATATAAAAATATTTGACATGAAGAATGGTGCTTTGTAGAAAAATTATATAGAATATGTGGAACACTACATGCTCATAAAAATAGATTAGGAACTATTGAAAGTGTCTACACTCTTATGGTTTGGAGGACAAGGTGTACAACTGGAAAATATATTTTATGATCCTAAATTACTTGAGGAACTTCCATGCCATGAATTAAGTGAAAAATTTAATGGATATTTTATTCTGAAAATAACAAAATGGGTAGCATGATTGAGGCTAAGAAACAGAAAACAATTGCCTTGTGAAAAATATGTAGATTATGACATATCATGAAAGAATTTTATGAAGAATTGTAATTTTATCCAGAAATTAATGATATGATGTTATAACCACCTTCTGTATGGCATATTGGATTCAACTTTAAGAAAAATACAATCTCAACTATAAACATGCTATAAAGAAATGCATCGTACAAGAAACCATGCTTGACAACACTTCAGAATTTTCATTATTGCAATAGGTGGATAAAATATCTCTCTCTCAGTAAGTAAACAAATACAAGTACATTTTACCCCAGTAAAATAAAATACATTGTAACATGCTACTGTTGTGGTAAATCTAACCATTTAAGAAAAAACTGCAAATATAAAAAACATGCACTATTTGCAAGAAAAGAACATTTAGTAGGTGTCTGCCATAGCCATAACACAAAGTCAGAATTAAATAAATGCCAGACTATAAATATGAGGGAGGAGAATGAGTAGTAATTATAACATGAAGTTTAATGACATAAATAATGATCGCATACTTCTTGATGTGGACATCTGTGACCAAAAATTAACAATGGAGATGGATAATGATGCTGTCCTATTATTGATATCGTATACAGTTTGTTTGAAAATCAATGAAGGTATTGTAAGAAAATGACACATCTAAAAAGAGATATTATGCAACAGATGTTATCTACAATAAAATTGATATACAAGAAAGAGTAATAGTACCTATAAAATTGAATTTAAGGATCAAATTTTCCTTATTACATATCATTAACAAAAACATTAATCTGCTACTTGGATAAAACTGGTTTCTTCCTTTAAGAGTCAGTATAAACATCATAAAGATAGTTCAATTGGAAGTACTCTAGGTTGTTTAAGTCCAAACCACTAGTATTAAAAACATGACTGGTCAACATTATATTAATAAAGGAAGCACACTCCATTATCTGTAATGACATAACATTCCATTTGCCCTAAAATAGAAAGTAGAAAACATTATCAATGATACGATACAAAAAGGAATACTAACACTGATAGAAGATTTGTCATGACCTATGATAGCTATTATTATGAAACCAGATGGAGACTTTAGACTCAGTGAAAACTTCCATGTTACGTAGAATAAATTTATTAATAAAAGTGCCTATTTTCCTAACGTACATGAAATATTAGATTCATTGCAAAAAGTTTTGTACTATGCAAAAATAAGGTCTTAAAACTGCATTTCACTAAATCCCCATAACAGAAAGAAAAGCAAAATTATTAGCATTGAACACATATGTGGAACTTTATAAGTATAATGCATTTCCATGAGGAATTATGGTAGCAACCAAATATTTTCTATGCAAAAATAAATATTTTTTATGGCATGGATGGTATCATTGCATTCATGGTGATATTTTGATCATCACAGAAATGGAGTCAGAATTAGAAAGGTGAGTAAATGCAATTTGTTCAAAATTAGATTAAGTAAGAGCCAAAATAAATAAATCAAAGTGTAACTGGTTTACAAATGAGATAAAGTTTTTTGACCCATTATAAATAAAAATGGAAAGTATCCAAATCCAGGCAAAGCAACAACCATAAAAAATGATGTAATGATGTGAAACCAAGAAATATAAAGGAGTTACAAGAATTTTTAGGACTGTTAAACTTTTATGAGAATCTCTTAGACTCATGCACTATCATTGTTGTATAATTGCTTAAAAAAGAAAATCTCTTAAATTAAAGTCAACTCCTGATACAACACCATAGTGATCTGGATATTATTATCACTATGTGATGGTGTTGGAGAATTAATTTACCAACTATGCTAGAGGGGAGAACAGACTATGCCTTGAAAACATTATTGCCAGTTGAAAAAAATTACATAAATCTGCACAGATCACCTCTAGGAATACTTGACAATGGGAAAAAATCCTGAATATATAGGTCAATGAATGGTATATTGGATAAATATATTATTAATATATGACTATGAACTAGTATGTAAGTCAGAAAAATTGATTGGACATGTGGATGCTTTATTAGGTCTACCTGACATTAAAGAAAGCAATACAGAATCAGCAAGATAACTTTTATAGACACTATGAACTCTTATTAATAATTCAATAATCAGTAAACTAAACAAGATCAAGGTTTTATCCAGTTAGAAATGAATAAAATATGGCTGACTAGCAAGACATTAAATTGAAATTATAAATCCAATTTGGAATGTATGAAATAGTTTATATCCCCCTGCAATGGTTGTGTATTAATGATCAATTACATTCTCATAATTTCCTTCACTGAGGTCATCCTGGAATCATGTTATGAAAGCTTTAGCTAGATAATATATCTAGTGGCCAAATCTGAGTGGTGAAATAGAACAAATGGTAAAGAAATGCATGAGTTGTCAGTCAACTGCTAAATTGCCATTTAAAAAGCTTAAAGCATGGTTTACATCTATACAACTTTAGCATTTACATTTAAATTAAATTAATACAAGTGCATGGATATACGATTTTGATAGTTGTTGATACATTTTCTCATTGGATAAAATATGATAGTAAAATATGGAAATGCAAAATGTACAATTAATATGATTAGAGAAATTTTTGCTATGCGTGGTTATCTGGAGATTATTGCATTCTGACAACAGATCTGATTTTACCTCTCAAAAATTTATGGATTATTTTGATGATAAAGAAATATGGCACTTTTTTACTCCATCTTATCTGCCTAAAGATAATGACATAGCTGAGAAAGCTATTTAACATTTGAAGTTACATTGAACAAAACTTAATAAAGGGATGTATTAGAAGTACTAATTGCCCCTATGTACTATCAACACTTTACTACATGTACAGAAACTAACAAGATATTGGCTAAGTTATTAATGGCCAACAATTCCACACTCACATTACTAAGTTGTTGTCAACTACAACTGAAAAATTTATGGGCAGTTTTGATTGTGAAAAATGTTGGGAGTATGTGAATATGTGATATTTTAAAAAAGAAATTGATGCTAGAAGCAATATTGAGAACTTTGTCAAGGCAACTATAATTGGTAAAACTAAAAAATGGAAAATAAATAAATGTAAATCATTTAAATTCTCTCCACAAAGTAAATTATCAAAGAATGAAGAAAGATATCAAGAAAGTGTAGCAAAAATAATACTTGGTTAGCTAAACAAAAAAATTAATAAAAACAGAATAGAAATAAATGATTACATTATGGATTAAATAACTGAGCCAGAGAAAAATTGTCACAACTTCATAATAAGTGGAAGACAGACTTTTTCTTAGAAAGTCATGTGTACATAGTATAACGATCCAAAAGTAAGTGAAGATCGAATCTTACCGTAATCTGCACTACAAGGGTGCCATCTAGGCATTTTAACCTAGAAAAATTTATAAAGTAGGCAGATACACGCTGTTAAGATCCCACTTTATTTTATATTTAGACCGTTAGCCCATTGCCACTAACTTAGTGGAGATGCAGAGATAATAATCTATATCTTTAATTTATATCTTAAATATAAAAAAAATAAAAGCCACTGCTAGTAATTAATACACAAACAATATTTATTTACACACATATATAATTATTTTAAATTTGAGGAATAACATTTATTATTTAGATTTTAATATTAATTTTTAATTTAAATTATTCTTTTAAGATTTTAAATCATCCACACAGATAAATTTTATATTTATTTTAAGATTGTCGAGTATGAATAAATTTAATATTTTTATTAAGATTGTTGAGTATGAATAGACTACATAGATCTGCATTTGAAAAGAAAATATTCTATCCCTTATTTAACCTTAGGCCAAAAGTTTGCAGTCAAATGGGCATCAATCCATCTGATACATTGATGTATTCAATGTAGCATGAAAATACAACAGCACTAAATATACTAGACTGTCAGGAATGTACATCTGAACAGTATAGTTAGAGAAGACATTGACTCTTGTCCAATATAGGAATGTTACATCTGTATGGCAAGAAGAACAATAAAATAAAAACTCCATAGGAAGGAACCGCGGTCCTTTTTGCTGACTTACAATCCCATCCATAGGCAAAAGGGTTTGTGCACCGTATACAATGATTCTGCATGTAGCGAACCTCATACTACATCTACTAATTACACCAATATATCCAATCCACTGACCCAATTTAACTACAAAACAAATAACCTAAGATTACCCTCCCCTAATTCATTAATATAACTTTACAAATCTATATAGCCATTCATGCCCAACTTAAATTTAACATTTATTTAAATTCACACAGATGAATTTTATAAAATTTGTTTTACAATGTTGAGTATAAATCGGCTGCATAGATTCCATGGTTAAAAACATTTCAAAATAAACATAACCGATCAAAATACAAAATTATTGATAACGTCAATTGCAGAGGGAATACAAGAAACCCAATGGCATTCATCATAAGATGCTGCATTGATATCGATGACTTATATATTCTAATCGAATATGAAAACCACAACATAATTAACCGCTAACGAATCCATGCAACATCCATACCCAACTTAAATTTCATGCATTTAAATAATTTATACAAATAAATATTAATAGAAATAAAATTAAAAAAAATGGAAATGATTTTAGCAAACTTAACTATAGAAAATTTAAACATTAATTATTAATTTGGAAAGTCAGATTAAAGTTCATTTAGAAAAAAATGTTTAGCTTGTTAAATCTTTAAAGTTCTTAATTATTTGTAGTAAAATTTTTCCATTTACACCTTATAGTAGAAGAGCTCCTGGTTCCTGGTATATTCCCATGAAGACTTTCTTGGAAGACCAGTCTGATATTCTGGAGGTAGCCTTAGCTGGTTCCATTCTGGTATCCCAGTCATTTCATTTTTAAAATAAGTGAGAGAGAATGACAAGTGCATCTTCTTGCTCTTCTCACAAACTCAAGTTGGAATTGTCAGGAAACTGTCTTAATTTGAATCGTTTTCCTTTTATAATCCTCCTATGGATTCCACGAACAAAACATCACTGTTCCATTTTTTTATTATGGTCCGGGCCTTTATTTGTTGCTTCTATATTGGACAATCTAATTCTTTTTATTCTCTTATCTATATTTCATTTATTTTAAGTGTCCCAAGGGCTAGTTTGCTTTTCAATTAATTTATAAAACAATCATTTCCATTTTACAAAAATATATATATCTTTTTACAAAAATATATGTTCAAATACTTTATTTTTTATTTATAAAAAAAAAAGAAATACTTTTAAAGTTTTGCATCTGTGCAAATATATATACGTTTAACAACTTTTTAATTTTTTTTAGCTTTTAGATTTTTAATAAATTTATTTTTATTTGCAAACTTAGTTTTTATTTTAAATTAATGTAATGGCATATTTATATATCGTTACAATAGGAAATCTGCTAGATTAATGAACTATATATGTGACTAAAAGCATTATTTCAAAAATGGGAGGTTGGGGGTGGAATGTCTGTGTTTATATTAAATAAAACTAGATTGTAAATAAATGGATTTCATAATTATGAAAATATGTACAGATTATCCCTGAATTATCTTAATTTTAATATACTCTAAAAAAATCTACATACACTAATATTAATAATTATGTAAATTAGCCATTTATATGCAAAAAAATAGACCTATAAAAAATCCTGGCCTAAAACTAGTTTTTGCAAGAAGATGAGTAATTAGTGCATGAAAAGTGTGTGTGCTAAGTAATCACAAAGAATGCTTCGAGAAAATATGATCCAGTTATTTTTAATATTAGATTGTCTATTAAAACAGGCAAAACTCACTATATGTACTGCCACACACAGCAAGCTAAAGTAATCAATGGATGCCAGAAGGCTTGTGCATAAAATCCCCATCCAGTGCTTACTCATCCAATATCCCCAGACTAGTTTGTTACTGAACTTATATTAATTTATTTAATGTTTTTGATGCTCTCCCAACTAATATTTAATTAGTAGCATTGGGACATAAATAACTGTAAATAAAAATGTAAATAAATTGTAATGTGATGTGCCATTTTCCATATATATATCTTACGCATATATGTAATCTTCTAAGATTGCATGTATGTATATAACGATACATGTCTATGCATATGTTTAAAAAAAATATTTATAATTATTATTCCATTTTATCGTCCAGCATATTTATGAGCATCAATATATGACCTCAAACGCCAATCCTATATTTCTATAAGAATTATGCTGGGAGAGAACTGGAATACCAATATGGAAATGCCCCTGGACTAGCTCTGCTCAGGGCTGGTGATTATTTAATCATGGGAACATACGGGGGATTATATTATACAAGACACTCTTCAATCCAAGCTATTATATTAATTTTTAAATCTAATAATCTAAATCAAGATCAAAGAAATAACACAAATATACGTAAGTTTTCTTTTTAACTTTAATCTTATAACTTTTATTTCAATACTATTTATATGACCCTTTTGTTTTGTGCTCAAAATGATGAGAAATGCATGCATGCACATACACTGCATAGAACTGTATAAAATGCAATAAAAATGAAAATAAACAGAAAAACAATGTCTGATTCATCCGGATCCACAATAATAATAATAAAAAAATCAATTTTAAAGTTCAGAAGAGTTAATAAATAATGTTCATGCGGACAGTTTATTATGTGTAGTTAAAAACACACTATTATTTGAACTATTATACAAATATAGGTGGTAAATGTGCACATTACCTTTTTCGTTCTTCCTCGTGAAAAACTAAAGTTAAAATCTTCTTTCCAATGTGTATTGCATTTGATGTAGATGATTTCGGCAGTTCGATCTGTTTTATTGGTTTTTGACCTGCTACTATTGTTGGAGCTTGATCTTGGTGTTGGAGTGACTGGTTTCCATTTACAATATTTGCGTACACAGCAGCGACTTCAGTGTCTTCGGGGGCAGGATTGTAAAAGCCCTGACACACTTACGCTTTAAGCCAGCTTGCCCACCATTTTCCCCTCCATTTCTCTCTCACAACACTCTCTACAAAAATCAGCAATAGAATCAATTCTTTTTAGCAAGTTCTGCCGCTCAAAAATCCGGATTCTTTTCGAACAAAAACTTTTCGCACCTCCGAATCTAATTTTGTCTTCTTTTGTTTTCATTGACATTCTTTTGAATCTAAACTTTAAGCTCACTAATTAAATTCCTTAGATATCAATCAAGTTATTTTTGCTATCTTTTTTCATTTAACTTTTCCAAAAATGAAATTGAAAAGTTTCCATCTTGAAAAATAAAGTATATTTCCATAACTGCATTTATACTTTTTTTTTTTTATTATTATTATTATTATTATTATTATTATTATTATTATTATTATTATTATTATTATTATTATTATTATTATTATTATTATTATTATTATTATTATTATTATTATTATTATTATTATTATTATTATTATTATTATTATTATTATTATTATTATTATTATTATTATTATTATTATTATTATTATTATTATTATTATTATTATTATTATTATTATTATTATTATTATTATTGTTATTGTTATTGTTATTGTTATTGTTATTGTTGTTGTTGTTGTTGTTGTTGTTGTTGTTGTTGTTGTTGTTGTTGTTGTTGTTGTTGTTGTTGTTGTTGTTGTTGTTGTTGTTGTTGTTGTTGTTGTTGTTGTTGTTGTTGTTGTTGTTGTTGTTGTTGTTGTTGTTGTTGTTATTGTTATTATTATTATTATTATTATTATTATTATTATTATGTTTCAAAGCAAAACTTTATTGAGTCTAAAAAGTTACAGAGTCATATATTGATTTTTTACAAATGAAAAACAAATTACAACTTTCAGTATATAAGTCTTTATCTTTTCTGCATCCTTTTTTTTCTTCTTGTTTTTAAATTTGGTCTTCTATCTAGTTCAGTTTATGCTTGCATTTTTTTTTTTTAAAGTTGGAAAAAATGCTGATGTTGAAAATGTCATCATCTATCTTATTGGTCTTTATATTTCATAGACTGGATCTCTGTTTCAAGTGTGACCATGTGGCTGCAAATATATCTGGTTGAGCTAGGATGCTGTCTCTTTTTCTTAACAGTTCTAGTTTTATTGAATATGTTGCTGGGTGGCGTCGAGGGTTATTGGCAAGTGCAAAAGTGCATCTGGTGCACCAGTAGGCATAAAGGCTGTATGTTGCTGCCCGAATAGCAGGGTTATTGCCTTTTTTAAATGTATTTATTATTTCATCTATTGAAATGATAGCCTTTCTGTATGTGGTAAACATTGTGCGACGTATTGTTTCTAGGGCACTGCAGGAATGAAGAAAATGATCTTGTGTCTCTTCTTCTCTATGACATAGTCCGCACATGGGGTCTATATTGGTATAGAATCTACGAAATCTAAGAAAATGGGTTGTGGGTAGAGCATTGAGATTAAGCTTAAGTAGAAAATCGAATAATTTTGGTTCTAATGACCATTTTCTGAATTGTTGCAGTAACTGCCTGTTGTCTATTCCAAGAACTGATGGATGTAGATTGGGTGTCTGGTTGGGATGTAGTATATTGTAAATGTCCCAATATGTATACTTGTTGTCATTATTGAGTGATATTTTGTTGTATATTGGCTTGAGTTCTTCAATCAGTGTGGATAGATATCCATATGAAGGGGGTGGTCTGTCTGTGGGTATTATACTGATTACACACTCCAGGTCTGGAAATCTTTTTATGGTTGCTGTTATTAGATTTACTGATTTCTGTGTGTAAAAAACATTGATTGTATGGAGTCCAAGTCCATTGCTATGTGGTGGTCTGCTCAGATTTTTTAAAGAGATTGCCACTGTCTTTCTCTTCCATATTAGTTTGTTACAGATTGACGAGATTTTAGATATGAATGTTTTTGCAAATTTGATTATAGGTGTATAGTATGTAATTTTTGTAGTTATAAGTTGATTAAATAGTGCTACCTTTGCATATATTGACAGGTATGACTTTTCAAGTGAGGCTGTGATTTTTTCAGCATCTATTTTTAATTTATTTTGAATTTTTTGCCTCATTCCATTGGTTCCAAGGTAGAATGGGAAACCAAGGAAAGCAGATGGTTTACCATTTAACATCTCTGTACAGTGCTTGCCTGTGTATATTGACCATGCAGCAGTTTTATTTGTGTTAATTTTTAAATTAAAATTTGAGGTATAATTCTTGATTATCTCTTGTAATATGGGGAGGTTCTTTTTAGAGGGGAGGAAAACGGTTACATCATCCATATAGGCTATGCATGATATATTTAAAGCAGTGTTTGGAATTTGAATGCCTTTTATTTTTTTCTGTATCTCTATTAATAGAGGATTTATATATATTGTAAAGAGCAAGGCACTTAGGGGGGATCCTTGTGGGGTGGATTGACTCGGTCTGAAGGCTGGTGATTTTTTTCCATTCAATGTGATGTGAATTTCACGGCTGAGTAGCAGATTTGCTATTATATATAGTAGGGATGGAGGTGTTGTTGTTTTTTTCAGCACGTCTAATAATTTGGCTATAGGCACTGAGTCAAAAGCTGCCTCAATGTCTAGTTGAACTATAATTGGTGCATATTTCTTTCTTTTTTTTACTACTTCAATAATTGTTTTGTACATTAAGGCACCCTGGCCAATGGATGATCCTTTTTTGGCATATTGTGCTGATGATAACACAGGGAGTATGTGTTGTTCTATTTTTTCCTTTATCACTCTTTCAAGAATTTTTATTCCTAAAGGTCCCATTGAAATTGGTCGTAGATTAGATAAAGATGATATTGCTGTTGGTTTTTTGTTAAATGGAACCATTGCAATTGGGTATAGACTTTGTATGTTGTAAATTTTTTGGGATATGTAATTGGCTAGATCGCACAGGTATTTTGCTGTGAAGTGACTAAGATGTTTGAACACAAATTTGGGAATTCCTTGTGGTCCTGGGTGGCATGTGTTTGTTATTGTTGCAAGTTGAAATACAATGTCAGTTGTTGTTATTGGTGTGTCTGTTTCAGGGTCTCCAAATATGTCTTCATTTGGTATGTACACACTCTGTTTTTGCAGTTTTTTTTTAAAGTGTTGATATATTGGGTTTATCATGTTATGTCCAGCTGTTATAGAGCCATCTATTTCAAGTGCCATAGGCACTCTGACTGTGGATGGGTATCCCAATGCCCACCGTATGTATGCTCTGGTCCAAGTATGTTGTTGTGTAAGGCATATTTTTTTCTTTTTTATTGCTACATATTGCTTTAGTGTATTGCATGTATTGTTGTACATTTCTGTAAGTTTTTTAATTTGTGTTTGATTATCTGTAGTTGGTCTGGAAATGGTTATTCTTTTATGTAGTTCATCTGCCAATGCTAATAATCTGGTGGGGGGTGTTGAGTTGCAGGTAATATGATTGATGTTGAAAGAAAGTATATTGGTGAATGCTGTATACTTTTGTACTGGATCAAGTGACATGTTTTGAAGTTTTTGGAGCATTATATATGTTTCTGAATATAGGAATTCAGTTGTTTGTGCTGGAAGAAGTATTCGCATAGTCTTTTGGAGGGCTATTGTTGTATTCTGTATTTTTGTTAGGTCGAGGGTGATGAACTGAGCAGCATGATCTGAGATTATAGATGGACAGAGTTCAAGATTAAAATAATGATGTAACATTGGTGAGTAGAAACACAAATCAATAAGTGACCTATATCTATTGTTATTAAAAGATATTGAGTTTGATGGGAGAAAACCCTCAGCACTCATAAGTGGGATTGTTATTTGATGGATCCATTTGGTGACAAAAGTTTGGTAGGTCATGTTGAAATCTCCCAGGAGTATTATGGGATTTGGTGTTGCTGTAAGCATTGAATTTATTGTTGCTATTATTCTGGAGATGATGATGGGGCCTGGTGGTATATATACAAATACTAGGTTAAGTGTGATATTTTTATGATGGAGTGTTAATATGATAAGATTAGAGTCAATATATATAATTTTAAAAGAATCAAAAGGGCAGTTGTGGGAAATAATTATGCCTGTGCCACCTGATGGTGATGATGATTGCCTTGAGCAGGCACAAAAACCTTGGCTGACTAAATATTTTGATGGATCAATTTGAGAGCTGCTGTATATTTTTGTTTCCAAAAGCCCAAGTATGTGTGGTTGTGTTGTATGTAACCATTTTTTGAGATCAAAAAGTTTTTTGGTGGCATTTAAGCCTCTAATGTTGAGAGATCCAATTTTTATCTTCATGTTTTAAATAATTTTTTAACAGGGAATTGATTTTTATTTTATTTTTAATACTAAATTTTTGTTTATATTGCAGTAGATGGATGCTGATACATATTTAAGACATTGTTGGGTTTATTATCAGTTTTTCTTTCATTTAATATTGCTTCAGACTCTATACAGGCAATTTGTGATGAAACCGAACAGGTGTCCATTTGTTGTTGGCTTATATCCATTTCTATTTCATCATTTTCTAAATTGTATATGTCTGATGAGTTGTGCTTTTGGTCTGTTTTTTTTTGCCTTTTTGGATTCATGGTTTTTACTTGGTCTGCCGGGCTTCCTTTTTCCCTCTGGTGTATTCTCTTGAATAGGTGGAAGAGGGGCTTCTATTGCATCCATTATGTTTGATGCAGTTTTGTTTATAATTGTAGTTTTTTTTATTATTGGTATCTTTATATTATCTGGATTTATATTTTCATTATATAACTGTGTGTGTTTACTTTCTGTTTGTTGATTTTTACTTGGTACACATTTTGTTTTATTGAGATGCTGATCCTGTGATGTAATTGCTGTATTTTGTGTTGTGGTTTCTTGAGAATTATTTTCGTTTGAATCTTGGATTTCTGTGTTAGTTTTTGTGTTATTATTTTTTTGGTTGGTCTTTGGGATAGGCAATTCTGATCCATTATTATTTTTGTTTGTGGGTGTTTGAATCTGTTTTTTTCCGGTTTCTATTATTGGGTTGCCAATGGATGTAGTGTTATTATAAATTTTATTTTCATCACTGGGTTGTTCTGGGGAGAGGATTTTAGTTTGTTCACAGTGATTGCTTTTTGTGTTATCGCACTGAGTTGCTAGGTGTCCTCTCTGTCCACAGCCAAAACAAAGTGGCTTTAGACCTCTTATGTGAAGAGAGAGTGTCGCTTCTTGATCTGTAATCTGTGTTGGAATCATTGAGGCGTCTACGTTTTTATGTAGTTTTATTTTAAATTCAAAACGATTACTACATATCGGTATAGGTGTGTCTTTTAAATATATAGGCTGTAGGGCAATTACTTTTCCAAATGGGTTTATCATTTTTTGAAAATCTTGTACGTTGTATTTAAGATAAGTATTTTTAAGCACTCCAGTAATTATATTTTTCCGGTTTTCATCTATAATTACGAGTGCGTAATTATCAAGTGCTAAAATAGTGGATTGAAACCGTTCTTTTTGCTGCTGAGTATAAAAATCAATGGTTATATATCGAGAATTTGGGTGGTCGGCGATACAAGAGATTGTTTCCCATAGTGCATTTTGCGTGATTGCTTCATATAATAAAGCTTTTGGGAAACGATATAATGAGCATTGATTATCGGTTACTGCGAGTACTAACGAAGTTGGTGAAAAAAACCTGCGAAATGTTTCAAATAACGTCCGAGGCACCGTATTACTGAAACGGTCCGTCACATTTTCAAGCGTTTCTTTTGTCCAGATTGCGGCTGGGGGTTGATTTTCCTCTCGAGTGTTTAGATCAAGATTTTTAATATCATTTGTGTTTGTTCTACGGAAGCGCGGTATTTGAGTTGGTGCTGTAGTATTGCTATTACTTTTAAGTACTTTTGCATACGAAATAGGCGATGTTGAAACTAACGATGTTGTTAATTTTGTATTGGTGCTTAATTCGCTCACGCTTGACTGGGCAGTAGCCATGATTTATTCTGACTCAAGTCAGTATTTTTTTTAAAAAAGATATTAAAACACACCGATATTTTTCAAAAAACACTATTAATCTATTATATAATTCGATTTTTCCTGTATTATGTTTATTTTTCGCATAACAAGTTGGAACAAAAGTAAAAAATAAATACTTACATCGGAGAACTTAACGATTGCTTCTTACCTCAGCAGAGATTTGCTGCGGGATCTATTATTATTATTATTATTATTATTATTATTATTATTATTATTATTATTATTATTATTATTATTATTATTATTATTATTATTATTATTATTATTATTATTATTATTATTATTATTATTATTATTATTATTATTATTATTATTATTATTATTATTATTATTATTATTATTAAAATTAAAATTTGTTAATTTTACTAATAAACTTTTTCATTCTATAATTTAAATTTTACAAAAATATCAACTATTTTTTGTAGTCTTTTATCACAAATTCTATCGTTTTTAATAAAAAAAAAATCTGTTTTAACAGTTTCTCAAATTTTGCCTGGGGTTAATAATAACAAATGTATTTATATTAATCAGCGTTTGACTCCATTCAATAGAAGGCTTTTATGGTTGGCGAAACAGAAGTTACGTTCTGGTCAAGGTTTTAGATTCATTCATAATGGATCAGTGTATGTGAGAAAAGATTATAATTCTCCTCGTGTTTTAATTAGAAATGAAAGTGATTTGGAGTCATTCTGAAATTTATTTATTATGATAAATTCTGATTTGATTTCTCAGGAAAAAGATTTTGCTTCACTTAAATTATTTCATTTAAATATACGTAGCATTAGATGTCATTTTGATGAACTTGTAGTTTATTTAAATAATTTTCCTTTATTTCATTTTGATATAATTATTTTAACGGAAACTTGGATTTCTTTACAAGAACAAAATTTATATAGTTTGAATGGCTATACGAGTATACTTTCTCCTCGTATGCATTTACGATCTGGTGGTGTTATGGTTTTTATAAAAACCGGTTTAGACTTTTCTTTCAATATTCCAACATTTAATACTGCAGAATGTATTTTATTAACTTTGAAACTTCCTAAATGTGTGCTTTCTATTTTGGCTATATATAGATCATGTACAAGTAAAGTTTTGGATTTTGTTACTGAACTTGATTCTTTGTTATTAGATTTGGGTTCAGAATCTGCTGTTTTAATGGGTGATCTAAATATTGATTTGTTAAATAATGCTTGTAAGTCTACTATAGATTATTTAAATTTACTTTATAGCTATGGATTTAGTCAAACGCTTTTTTCACCTACGCGTATTACTCCTATATCTCAATCTCTTTTAGATCATATTTTTGTTAGATTAAGCCGCAGTTTATTTTCTGATTCGTCTCTTTCTAAATTATTTCTTACAGATCATTTTGCTACTGAATTAAAAATATTGAATTGTATGGATAATATTAATGTTTGTGCATATGTTGAGAAATTATCTTTTTCTAAATTGAATTATTTATTATCTGTTCAGAATTGGGATGAGATTTTTATGATAGATAATGTAAATGATGCATTTTTGAGGTTCCAAGCTATTTGTTTAGATTTAATTGCTAAAGCAAAGTTTCATTTAAAATTGACAAGTAAGAATAGAAGAAGATCTCTTTGGGTGACAGATGCGCTGGTATGTAAAATTAATCAGAGAAATGTATTAAAATCTTTGGATGGCTCATCAGATGTTTTAAAAAAACTTAATGTTGAAATTAAGTCTGATATTAGAAAGTTGAAGTTTAGATATTATCAAGAATTTCTTAGTGATAAAAATGTTTCTTTGAAATGGAGAACAATAAATTCTTTGATTAAAAAATCTTCTCCTGATCGTATTAAATGTATTAAATATAATGAAAGTTTAATTGAGTTACAGAATAATGAAAAATATTTAGCTGATCGGTTTAATGAGTATTTTGTAAATTTATCGATGCGTGATGTGCCTGAGCAGATTTTGTCTTCTTATTCAAGTTTGAATTCTTTTTTATATTCTGATGTTTCTGAATCTCAGTTGTCTGTAGCAATTGATAGTTTAAAAAATGTCACTTCTTTTGGACTAGATGGTATAACACCTAAGATGCTTAAAGAAAATAAGGTTGCATTTTTGCCTATTTTAGTTCATTTATTTAATTTATCTTTGCAGTCTGGATCATTTCCAGAATGTCTGAAAGTTAATGTTATTACTCCTGTTTATAAAAAGGGTGATTCTACTTTTATGGTCAATTATAGGCCAATTGCTATTATTTCTGTTTTTTCTAAATTATTGGAAATGATTGTTAGGGACCAAATGTTGTCATTTCTGTTTAAAAATAAAAATTTTATCTGACTATCAATATGGTTTTCTTCCTGGCAGAAGTACATTAGATGCTTTAAAACATCATGTTCAGTATTTAACATCTTCATTGGATCAGGAACTTAAAACATTGGCTATTTATCTTGATTTATCTAAAGCATTTGATTCTGTTAATCATAATATTTTGATTAAGCGTTGCTACTTGTATGGTTTTCGTGGATCTATTGGTAGTTGGTTGGAGAGTTATTTAAATGATAGGAAACAGTTTACTAATATTTATGGTACTATCAGTGATGTTGTCTTGATTAATTCTGGAGTTCCGCAAGGTTCAGTACTTGGTCCTCTATTGTTTTTAATTTATATTAATGATTTATTTTCATTGAAGTTACATTCTAAGATTTTTGGTTTTGCTGATGATATTGCTTTATCTTGCAATGCTGTTTCTTATAATCTTCTTGAAAAATTAGTGAATGAGGATTTGGACTCAATTGGTAAATGGTTGGCATATAATTCATTGTTGGTCAATTTAGATAAAACAAAAGCTATTCTTTTTTCTTACAAGCGTACTTTTTTTTCTCTTAAGATTAAAATTTGCTGTAAGTATATTTTGCATTATAATAGTATATGTACTTGTGAGAATATTCCTTTGGTAGATAATTATTGTTATTTGGGAATATATATTGACTCCAGATTGTCCTGGACAAATCACATTACCTATCTTTGTCAACGGTTACGTAATTTAAACTATATGTTTTATTATTTAGTTAAATTTCTTCCTAGGTCTGCTCTCATTTTTATTTACATTGCCTGTTATCAGAGTATTTTATCTTACAATATCATTATTTGGGGTAATGCTTCTCCACATATTTTATCTTCTTTGCGTGTTTTGCAAAATTATACTTTGCGCATTATTTTTGGTAGATCTCGTTCCTCTTCTGTTCGAGATATTTATATTGCATTTGGTTTATTTGATGTAAATCACTTATATCAATATAGAGTTATTTTTGATATTTTTTGTGCTAAACCTTTTCTGAATTCTAGAGTTTATGTTCTAAATACTCGTCTTTCTAATAAATTTCAATTACCTTTACCAAAATTTTTTAAGGAATCTAGTAGAAGACAATATGTTTATTCTGGGTCAAAGTTGTTTAATAAATTTGTATATGAATGTTCAATTGATCTGAATAATATTTCTTATATATCATTCAAAAAATATTTGTGTCAATGGTTGTGTAGTATGTATTAATTTTGGCATTTATTTTATTTATTTAATTAATTTTATTTATTTCCTAAACTGTTCTTTTGAGTTTTTGATTGTATTTTTATTTAATTTATTTTTACATGTAAATTCCACACACAAGATTTTTCTTGTTTGGAGTTTTTAAATATTTGTGATGTACTTTGTTTTATTTCATAGAATAAATTGAATTGAATTATTATTATTATTATTATTATTATTATTATTATTATTATTATTATTATTATTATTATTATTATTATTATTATTATTATTATTATTATTATTATTATTATTATTATTATTATTATTATTATTATTATTATTATTATTATTATTATTATTATTATTATTATTATTATTATTATTATTATTATTATTATTATTATTATTATTATTATTATTATTATTATTATTATTATTATTATCATTATTATTATTATTATTATTATTATTATTATTATTCTACAAAATTAACAAAGCGTATGCCACACTTGAATGAGAAGCTATAACGATACACAGAAATTATTCTACGCTAAGCGCTTTCAAGGTCTTTTGCCTCTCTCTCTCTTATTATTATTATTATTATTATTATTATTATTATTATTATATCTAGCAAATATATACATGTGTTTTCAAAAAAACAAACGAGCACACATACCCCCCCTTTCTTCTGTTTATTTTAACCTTTTTAAAATCCCTATTTAAAATTATAAATCTATATACAACAAAGGAAATATAAATATGAAAAAAATAAATTTAATTAATTGGGCTATATACTGACGCATACAGGAAATTTTACTTTTTGAAACAGGGATTGAACTCAGCCCTGTTTCAATACCCCCCTCCCGGAAGCCTTTAAATATGGTCTACGTGTTTGAATGGCTTATTTCTCAACAAATAAAACTATATGTATGTTTTAAAATCAATTTTATTCATTTCACTCTGTGGCTATAAAATATATGAGTAAGCAACCATAAGTCTAACGATATGCGCTGGGTTTGACCACAACTCATGAGCATATGACATGCTATAAATGAACACATCCAACTCTACCCCGACCTACTTGGTTAAACGACTAAACGAGAAGCCATTCTCTAACCACACTCTGCTGCTTCGGAGTCTTATGGGTGTGGGTAACTAGGACAAATGCCGACATCTCCTAACCACACTCTGCTGTTTCTGAGTCTTATGGGGGTGGGTAACTAGGACAGATGCCCGATTCTTATTTAGAATTTTCCAACTATGTCGGGAATAAAAAACAGCTATACACAGAATGCAACACACCACATGCCCGATCCAGCAGGCAACCCCATATTCCCCCATCAGACCACTTTCCTCCCAAAGCTTCACAGCCACAACTTATTTATTCTCTATATTTACAAACCAGAAAACCCACGTATAAAACATTACTTTGTATACGTCAATATATATAAATGCCCCTATAATAACCAAGATAAATATTGAACCCACAACTTAAAAAAAAAATTTATAAAAACAACTTTCAGGCCTACTTTCCCTCCCCTGAAACACCATGTTGCATACTTAACTTTCCTAACTAACCAATCCACTCCGTTGTCTATTTTCTGATTTTTCTTACTTTAAAATTCAATGAACTAAATTTTAACATTTGACTACTTTTTTCCATTTTTTTTCAAAAAAAAATTTTTCAATATATATCCGTGTATTTACTTTTCTTTTATGCTTAACCCCTACACTCCGTCCCCCATACTTTCCACTCTTCGAAAGCCCTTTAGTTAGGATGCCAATGTAATGTGACGTGCCATTTTCCATATATATATCTTACGCATATATGTAATCTTGTAAGATTGCATGTATGTATATAACGATACACGTATATGCGTATGTTTAAAAAATATTTATAATTATTATTCCATTTTATCGCCCAGCATATTTATGAGCATCAATTTATGACCTCAAGGGACAATCCTATATTTCTATAAGAATTATGCTGGGAGAGAACTGGAATACCAATATGAAAATGCCCCTGGACTAGCTCTGCTCAGGGTTGGTGATTATTTAATCGTGGGAACATACGGGAGATTATATTATACAAGACACTCTTCAATCCAAGCTATTATATTAATTTTTAAATCTAATAATCTAACTCAAGATCAAAGAAATAACACAAATATACATAAGTTTCCTTTTTAACTTTAATCTTATAACTTTTATTTCAATACTATTAATATGACCCTTTTGTTTTGTGCTCAAAATGATGAGAAATGCATGCATACACATACACTGCATAGAACTGTATAAAATGCAATAAAAACTGAAAATAAACAGGAAAACAATGTCTGATTCATCCGGATCCACAATAATAATAATAATAAAAAAAAATCAATTCTAAAGTTCAGAAGAGTTAATAAATAATGTTCATGCGGACAGTTTATTATGTGTAGTTAAAAACACACTATCATTTGAACTATTATACAAATATAGGTGGTAAATGTGCACATTACCTTTTTCATTCTTTCTCATGGAAAACTAAAGTTAAAATACTTCTTTCCAATGTGTATTGCATTTGACGTAGGTGATTTCGGCGGTTCGATCTGTTTTATTGGTTTTTGACCTGCTACTATTGTTGGAGCTTGATCTTGGCATCAGAGTGACTAGTTTCCATTTACAATATTTGCGTACATGGCAGCGACTTCTGTGTCTTCAGGGACAGGATTGTAAAAGCCCTGACACACTTACGCTTTCTTAAGCCAGCTTGCCCACCATTTTCCCCTCCATTTCTTTCCACAAATCTCTCTTACAACACTCTCTACAAAAATCAGCAATAGAATCAATTCTTTTTAGCAAGTTCTGCCGCTCAAAAATCCGGATTCTTTTCGAACAAAAACTTTTCACACCTCCGAATCTAATTTTGTTCTTCTTTTGTTTTTATTGACATTCTTTTGAATCTAAACTTTAAGCTCACTAATTAAATTCCAATCAAGTTATTTTTGCTATCTTTTTTCATTTAACTTTTCCAAAAATGAAATTGAAAAGTTTCCATCTTGAAAAATAAAGTATATTTCCATAACTGCATTTATACTTTATTATTATTATTATTATTATTATTATTATTATTATTATTATTATTATTATTATTATTATTATTATTATTATTATTATTATTATTATTATTATTATTATTATTATTATTATTATTATTATTATTATTATTATTATTATTATTATTATTATTATTATTATTATTATTATTATTATTATTATTATTATTATTATTATTATTATTATTATTATTATTATTATTATTATTATTATTATTATTATTATTATTATTATTATTATTATTATCATCATCATCATTATCATCATTATTATTACGTTTCAATAAAGGCTTTATTGATCTCAATGGTTTACATAAGTTTACATCTAGAAAAATTTGAAATTTAACATACAATGAATAATATTAGGGTAAACACATATAAATGAATTTAGTGGTTACACTTTGTGGTTAATGGACTATAACAATATAAAAATTAAACAAGCAAAAATAATCAGAGTTCTAAAGTTTGAGGAGCTTATTCAGTTTTGTCCGCATATCACTTTGAATGTTAGTTGTATGATAGTTTTTCTTTGCAGCATTCACAGCATTGATGGTTGTTTTAACAATGACCATGTTGCTGCATATAAGTGGGGGTTGGTTATTATTTTATCTCTATTTCGAATGTGTAGCAGTTTGTTGCTAAATGTAGCTGGGTGTCGTCTGGTGTTATTGCCAATTAAGAAAGTACATCGGGTGCACCAATACGCATATAGAACAAATGTGGCTGCCCTAATGCTAGGTATTGATCTTCCCTGAAAAGCAGCTATTATGTGATTAATGATTGTACCCGGTTTTCTGTAGGTGTTACATATCATCTGTCGTGTTTGGTTAAGTGCTACACATTGATAAATAAAGTGGTCCAGTGTCTCTTCTGCTCGATGGCAGAGTCCACAGAAGGGGTCAATAGATATATACATTCTTTTATGATAAAGAAAGTGGGTTGTTGGCAAGGCAATGAGATTGATTTTCATGATAAAATCAAAGTATTTGGGCTCTAGAGCCCATTTTTTATATTCCTTGAGTAGTCTCTTGTTGTTAATTCCTAGCATAGGTTGTATAACATTAGTATCTGCTTCTCTGTTTATTAAACCATAAATATCCCAGTATGAATACTTATGCAAATACTGTTCTGGAATCTTGTCTGTGGTTTTGCATTGGTATATAATGTTGGTGAAAAAGGACCCTGTTGGAGGTGGTCTATCTGTTGGAGTAACTTCTAGCAAGTGGTTAATTTTGGGGTATTTGGCAAGTATTGTGATTATTGAGTTCCTTAACTTCTGTATATGAAAAACATTGATGTTGTGCAAGCCAAGTCCATTTTTAATTAGAGGTTGGCTAAGTTTTTTTGTGGAAATTGCTACTGTTTTTCTGGCCCAAAGTAGTTTATTATATATGGTTTTAATTTTTGAAATGAACCCCTTTGAGAATGAAATAACCGGTACATAGTAAGTTATTTTGGTTGTGATAAGCTGGTTAATTAACTGTACTTTGGAATATAGTGAAAGATATGCCTTGGACAAGGAGTTTATAATTTTTGTGGCTTCTTCTTTAAGTTTATTTTGGATATGACATCTCATTCCTGTAATTCCCATATGAAATGGGAACCCAAGGAAAGAGTTTGGTTTTGATTTGTAAATTGATGTACAGGGTTTACCAGTGTATAGAGACCAGGCTGTGGTTTTTGCTGGATTAAATGATAATTCATATTTTTGTGAATATTCTTGTAATATCTTTTGGAGTTGCGGTATTTGTTTTTTTGATGTTAGGAATATGGTAACATCATCCATATAGGCGATGCAAGTAGTGCGCTGTGTTGTGTCTGGTATCTCGATCCCAGTAAATGCATTTTGTATGCTTTTAATAAGGGGATTGATGTAAAATATAAACAATAGTGAACTAAGAGGGGATCCTTGGGATATAGATTTGGTGGGCGTGAAAGATGGTGAGTTTCTTCCATTTAAAGTTATATGGATCTCTCTGTTCAGAAGCAGGTTAGCAATTATATATAGATGTGTTCTAGGAATTTCTGTGTCTTTTAGCATTTTTAGAAGTGTGTATATATTGACTGAGTCAAATGCAGCTTCTATGTCAAGCTGCACAACAATGGGTCCGTATTTTTTCCACTGTTTTACTGTTGCTAGAATTGCTTTGAAGAATAAAGCTGCTTCTGTTGTTGAAGAGTTTTTCTTTGCATATTGTGCTTCGGAGATAAGTGGCATTATATACGGTTCAATTTCATCTTTAATAATTTTCTCCAGAATTTTGATTGGCAAAGGTCCCATAGATATTGGTCTGAGGTCTGTAATAGGTGGAATAATTGCTTTCTTTTTATTATAGGGTACTATGGCTATTGGATAGACACCCTCCATGGGTTGAATTTGTTGTGCTAGATGGTTTGCTAACTGACATAAATATTCTGTTGTGAATTTACTTAGATGCTTTAATACAAACAATGGAACTCCAGGACTACCTGGATGGCAAGCGTTTCGAATAGTATTTAGTTTTGTTGTGAAGAGATCTTTTGTGAATGGGGTTTTTGTCTCTGGTGGGCCAAACAGATTATGTGGTATTTTATATGGTTGTCTTTCTTGTAATTTTTCTTTAAAATATTCAAAAATTGGCATAATCATATTGTGTCCTGCATATGTTCCACTATTTGTATATAGTGCCATTGGCACTTTTACATCTGGTTGGTTCCCCAGCGCCCATCTTATATAATCTCTTGTCCAAGTGTGTGGCCTGGTTAGGCATACCTTGCTTTTCTTTATCTTCAGATAGCTTTTGAGTTCTTCACATGCTTTATTGTATGCATGTGTAAGCTTGAATATATACTGCTGGGTGCAGTGTGATGGGTTAATCATGATTATTCTCTGGTGTAACTGATCTGCCAGAGACAAAAGTCTTGATGGTGGAGGTTGTTTTTTTGTTATATGGTTAATGTTAAAGGACAACATTCCCATAAATGCTAGATATTTCTGGACCGGGTTCAAAGTCATATCTTTGATTTTGTTTAGCATTATGTAGGTCTCAGAGAACAGAAATTCAGGGGTTGTTTCTGGGAGTAAAACTCTTATTGTTCTTGTAAGTGGAAAGGGTGATATTTGAATTTGGGCACAGTCAATTGTGACTATTTGAGCTGAGTGATCGGAAAAAGTTGAGGGAGTTAGTTTTATTTCAATAAGGTGGTGAAGCATTGGAGAATAAAAGCACAGATCAATAAGTGAAGAGAAGCGATTATTGTGGAAAGAGATGGCATTATCTGGCAAAAAACCTTGGCCACTCATTAGTGGTATGTTTATTCTGTGAAGCCAACGTTGGGTAAATTCCTGATATTTTAAATTAAAATCTCCAATTAAGATGGTTGGGTTTGAAGTTGTAGCTAACCTTGAATTAATGTTTGCAATTATGGTATCTATTTTTTTATCCTGTAAAGGCATATATACAAAAACCAGATTTATTGTTATGCTTTTTTGGTTGAAGGTTGCAATTAATAAGTTCATGTCAATGTGAATTATTTTGAACGTTGTGAATGGGCAATTTCTAGCAATTATGAGTCCAGTTCCAGCTGAGGGAGAGGAAGAGTCTCTGGAGCATGCACAGAAACCTTCTGTATTTAAATGTTTGGCTGGGTCAGTTTGTGATCCAGCATAAATTTTTGTCTCAAGTATACCAAGCAAGTGTGGTTGTATATCCTTGATCCAATGTTTTAACTTATTAATTTTTGAGGTTGAGTTCAAACCCCTGACATTGATTGCCGCAATTTTTATTTTCATTATATGTTTTTTGGTTGAGATTTAAATATTAGGGTTGATCTGGTGTTTCTTCCCATTCATTCTCATATTCCATTTCCAGATCTTCATCTGTTTCCACTGTAGTTGTATTGTTGTGATCAGAAAGGCTAAGGTTGGATTCTGTTTTGATTTTTTTGGGCCCTCTATTTTTCTTTGGTGGGCGGCCTGGTCTTCTTCTTTCTTCTGTGTCAGCTTTGGTGATTTGAGGCATATTTGGGGTTATAGCTTCCATAATTTCCATTGTTGTATTATTTTTAATATTGGGTGTTTGGTGTGTTATATATATTTTTTCTTGATCACTATTACTGTGTGAGTTTATTTGTTCTTTTATTATCTCTTTTTCGTCAGTATTTTTGGTAGGCTGACTTAGATTGTGCGCTATTTTTTCTATTGGAGCGTCTTGAGGTTGTTGACTTTCTGTTTTTTTATTAGTAGGGGTTTGAATTCTATTGGTTGATTTTGTTGATAAATCCAGAATTTCAGGTGCTGGCAACGTGTGTGCAGTTTTTTTATTATTCAATTGCTGTTGATCTGTGGTTTTTTTATTAATTTTTTCTTGTTTATTAGTTGTTTTCGTTATCTGTTTTGTACTGTTTGATTCCGGTTGGTGAGCTTCTGTTGGTTGATCTTCAGAGCTCGGTTGGTTTTTCTGGTTGATTTTGGTGTTGCAATCGATTGCTAAGTGTCCGGTTTCACTGCACGCAAAACATCTCGGCCTTAATCCTTTTATGTGAATAGTCAGTATTGCATTCTGGTCAATTATTTGTGTTGGAATATCCTCCGGGTTTACATTGTCATTCAGCTTTATTTTGAACTGAAAGTTGTTGCTGAAAACCGGTATGGGGGTGTCGGATAAGTAGATTTGTTTTATATAAATAGCTTTGCCAAATGACTGTATTAATTTTTGAAAATCCTGAATGGTATATCCGAAGTAAGTGTTTTTAATTATTCCGTTACAATAGTTTTGCAAGCTTTGATCGACTATTATTAGCGCGTAGCTTCCTAAAGTTTTTACTTTAGTTTGAAATCTTGCACGCTGATGTTCATCGAAAAACTGAATTGCAACGTATCGCGAGTTTGGATGCTCTCCAATACTAGAGACTGTATCCCACAATGCTGTTGCTGTCAGCTCCTCATAAAGAAGCTCTCTGGGGAATTTATAGAGTGTTAAATTCCTATCAGTGACAGCTAACACTAATGATCTCGGTGGAAAAATTTTTTGGAAAGTTGCGAATAATTTTTTTGGGATGGTACTGTTGAAATTAACGTTTATTTCTTGCAGTTCATCTTGATTCCATATCGTTGGGGAGGGCTCTTCATTATTGTTTTCCACGAGGTTTAAATTATTTATGTCGGCTTGATTTACCTTCCTAAATCTTGCTGTCTGTGTTAATGCTGGACTTTTTTCGATGCTGTGAAGCTGCTGGTTTATTTTTGTTACGTTTGCGTATGTTTTTGCGATAGTCGCAGTTTTCATTTTATCGCCGTTTGTTTGAGTGCAATTTACGTCGTTTACTTCTTGATGTGACGCCATGTTTGTTTATTATCATTATTATTATTATTATTATTATATCTAGCAAATAAATACATGCGTTCTCAAAAAAAAAAAAACAAGCACACATACCCTTCCCCCTTTCTTCTGTTTATTTTAATCTTTTTAAAATCCCTATTTAAAATTATAAATCTATATACAACAAAAGAAATATAAATATGAAAAAAATAAATTTTATTAATCGGGCTATATACCGACACATACAAGAAATTTTACTTTTTGAAACAAGGATCGAACTCAGCCCTGTTTCAAAATAAACAAAAAAATTATTAAAATTCATAAATTTTATAATATTCAAGAAGACATTTTTCCTTCTCTGAATGTTATACATGATCATGTTTAAAAAAAAATAAAGTAAAATTTATAAATAAATTTTATAATGCAACAATAGCTATTTTTCCATCTCAGCGTGCTTATGTTTATTAATATAATCCAATGTTTTTATTTTCTCAGACTAATTGCAAGATATATACTAGTGTTTTGGACATTGTTTTAAGTATTTTTTTCTTATACATTTTTTTTTTATTATCTGTTTCAAAATTGATATATATCATTTTGCATAATTAAATTATTTTCTGAGCATATCACTAAACATTTTACAAAATTTTAGAACATACTAAAGTTGATGCTGATTTTAAAATATCAAAAGAATTAGTGAGATCCTAATTTCTTGATAATAAGACCACTATAATGTTATTGTAAGAGAAAAAAGTTACTGAAGATAAAAGAATATTATCCAGAGCATATTCTTATTGCTTCAGTGAATGCACGAGTGAATAAGCACTCATTAAAACATATGTAAATATGTCTCCTCAATTTATTATTAATAACTATTTTTTCTTTAATTTTTGTTTATACCATAATCTTAATGTACATATGCATACTGTACATATAAAAAAGCATGTTATATATATATATTTTAACGGGCACAGACGATGTTACATTGTGTTTTATTATTAAACATGAAAAAAATAAAAGTTCGCAAATAAAAATTTATTTTTTAAGAATTAAAAATTGAAAATTAAAAAATCATCTTAAACTCGTATATATATAAAATCGCACAGATAAAAAAAAAATTATTAAAATAAAACTTTATTAAAAATAGAAAAACTAAATCTTTCAACAAAAAGATTTAGAGATAAAAATATCTTTAAGTTTGGAAAACACATTAATTAATCAGAAATGGAAATGATTATTTTAATTAGTCAAAGTGAACTAGCCTTTGGGCATTTAAATGTATAAGCAACAGTCAGATAGGAAAACAATAGAAACTAATAGCGAATGAGAAAAATCCATCGGAAAATCAGACCTCAACGGAAGGATCATCATCAACGATGATGTAATGTCCATTGGATCCTAAAGGTAATATAAAAGGAAAAGTTTGGAAATTATTAGTTAGTTATTACGATGTGACTATATGTGTTAGTGCGGAGTTGAAGGAGAAGGGATTGAAAAGACGCACTCTTCAATCCCTTCAGTTTTGTTAAAAAAAAAGAAATGACATCATTTTCTACATTGAGGACCAGCCAATGCAAAAGACCTCCGGATGAATAAATAAATTGGCCAACAGAATACCAATCTCTTTAGGACGGCGTGATAATTCACGTTTAAATGGCAAACAACGGATAAAAGGAATATTTTGAAATCGTAAGAACTTTTTGAACTCTCAGCTTTAAATATATATAATTAATGAACATTTCTAAACAATAAGAACTTTACTTCTAAACTTGTTCCGTATTTAAAAAAAAAAAAAAGAAAGAAATTCCTATCTGACCAAACTAAATTATTTATTAATTAAGTATAATTTTATTTGATGTATTTCTTTTGTAAAATCATGTCCATTTTTTTTTTGTTCTTTTAAGTTTTTATTATGATTTCTGTTTTTCAATAACTTAAACTATATAAATATTAAACTTAAGTCGGGTGTGAATGGCTATATAGATATGTAAAGTTATATTAGGGGAGGGTAATCTTAGGTTATTAGTTTCGCAGTTGAATTAGGTCAATGGATTGGATATATTGGTGTAATTGGTAGATGTAGTATGAGATTCGCTACGGGCAGAATTGCTATTGTATGCCGCACACACTCGTTTTGCCTATGGGAGCAATTATAAGATGGAGACCGCAGTTCCTTCCTATGGAGTTTTTTTTTATTGCTCTCATCGTCAGATAGATGTAATATTCCTATCTGATGAGAAGCAGTTTCTTCTCTTAACCTAATTGTGCTGCCGTATTTGTATTACATTGAACACATCGATATATCAGATGGATTGAAGTTTGGTTTGACTGCGAACCTTTGACCTAAGGTTAAACAAGGATTGAATATTTTCTTTTCAAATGCAAATCTATGTAGTCTATTCATACTCACACTCTAAATAAAGATGCATTAAATTTAAGTTGGGTATAGACACTTGCATGGGTTCATTACCGGTTGATTATGTTTTTGGTTTTCATATTTGATCAAAATATATAGACATTCGGTAAAAACTGATACCTTACTGTGAGTATCTAAGATGTATTTATGTCGGATGTCTTTTAAGTTATTGGTGTCAATGCGGTGTCTTATGATGAATACCAGTGGGTTTCTTGTATTCCCTATGCAATTGGCGGTATCAATGATTTTGTATTTTGATCGGTTATGTTTTTTTGAAATGTTTTTAACCGTGTAATCTATGTAACCGATCTATACTCAACATTATAAAACAAACTTTCATAAATCCATCTGTGCAAACTTAATTAAAATGTAAACTTATAATATTATAAAAATTAAAATATAAATTTAAATTCTAAAATCAAATTAAAATCTAAAATAAACATACTAAAATAAAAATGTTAAATTTTATATATATGTGCGTAAAAAAATGTTTGTATGTTAATTACTGGCAGTGGCTTATTTTATTCTTTTTTTATATATTCTTAGATAAGAATTTATTATATTATTTAATCTCTGCTACTCCTTGAGCTAGTGACATGGGCTAATGACCGGATATCAAAATATATAAAATAAAATAAAAATTTTTTTTTTGACTTACGTATCTGCCTACTTTATAAATTTTTCTAGGTTCAAATGCCTAGATGGCGCCCTGTAGTGCAGATTACGTTAAGTGACTATCTCTGTATCATTATAATATATATATATATATAAAGTAGTTTCGAGGTTAAACCATGAAAACATTATATACTGTATATATGTATGTTGAAAATAATAAACACTTCAATAAACAATATGTATTCCAGGAGTCCCCAATCCTATGCCCGCGGGCATCATCGCGCCTGCAGACCATTTTACATGTGCCCGCCGCTATCCAAACACGCTGAAAAATTATTTATCTGATACAAATAAATTTAATTTTTAGAATTTCTTATAAATTATTGTATTATATTGTAATCAAATTATAGGACATATTATACTTTTACAGCGTAAAAATATAAACATTAGTTATATATTAAAATTTTATTTTTGAAATAAATATTTTTTTGTACATTATGTGTATTATTAACAATATCCAACTATAAATTTACATTGAAAAAATTAATGGTGCCCGCCACCTGGTTGAAAAAAATAAATGGTGCCCGCCATCTGGTTGAAAAAAATAAATTGTGCCCGCCACCTGGCCGGTATTATGGAAGGTGCTCTTAAGTGCGAAAAGGTTGGGGACCCCTGATGTATTCTAATGAAATCAATGTTATCAGTAAAATGTGAGCTATTATATGCTATATATGTTTTAACATGACATGAGCTTGGAACAAGATATAGTATAGTTAAGACTGTTCAGTCCACGTTTTAAATATGTGTATATATAAAATCATTCGTATAAAAATGTATATAACATATCAAAACAAATTTTTCTATTTCAATACTGTGATTTATTAAAAAATTAAAATTTTTGTGTTTAAAGATAAAAGTATTTATTCATTTATTATTTTTAATTTTTTCATTATAGTAATTGTAAAACAATATAGCGCTAAAAACACAATAATCACAAAGCGTTTTTAGCACTATATTGATTTACTATAACAATCCACCACGCAAAGTTTTAAAAAAGTAAATTCGCATTATAGTAATTATAATTTTCATAATAAAAATGCATGCAATAATATAATATAAAATTAACAACTCTTAGCAAAGTCTTAGAGATTGATATTTGTCATGAATGTGTTAGTTATAAAAAAAAAAGAATTGCCTTTCTTTTTCTAATCCTATTACCCACCCTCCACTTTACTACAGACAAAGTTTGTGTCGTAAAAGTCAAATGTCTAATGACTTGATAGAAAACAAAATTAAAATGAGCATAAAAAGGTTAAAAAACGCTTTAACTGCATATACATAGTCGACTTTTATTTAAATCATAGAATATTATTTTTGATCTTTACAAGATCCAATGGTAAAAAAAAATATTTTTTTCAAATTTTTATTTTGAAAAAATATTCTTTAAAAACTCAGTATAATTTAAAAAGTTTATTCAATTTGCAAAGATAAACAAAAAAAGTAAGGATTTCAATTTTTGAAACTTTATAAAACTATTATATATAAACGTGTTTTAATTATAGAATTTTTTTGATGAGATTTTTTTATTATTTTCTCTTTTTATTTCCTTGCTTCAAATGTTAGTTTTTGTAGTCCTTATTAAATATAACTAGCACCTGTTCATTCCATTATTGCTTTTAATGATTCAATTTCTGCAGTTCTCAAACAACTTGTTTTATCCACCAGTCTGACTGTGCCAATGTTATATCCGCAAGTCTGACTGTGCGGTCAGCAAATAACTATGTTCAATTCTCAAGATGTTCTCTTGCAATGAATGCTCTGCTGTGGATGCTCTCCAATGAATGGTCTGCAACAAATGCTCTGCAACGAATGCTCTCCAATGAATGGTTTGCAACGAATGCTCTGAATACACTGTATTCTCTGCAATGGATGCTCTCCAATGAATGGTCTGCAACAAATGCTCTCCCATGAATGCTCTCAATATCTCTGTTGCAGTCTCCCCATCTCTGTGGGCTCTTTCAGCTACACCCATAGACTACATTTCCACTGGGCACTGGTCATTAACTGCAAGCACTGATGCAAGATATCTCTACTGTCGTTGTACTCAAATCACTGCCTACTCAAATACTGCCCTGCGTAGTTGTTACCCAGTCTTATCACTTTCTGATAACTGCAACATTGTCCAATAAGGCACGGTCTCTTATCTAGAAATATTTGCAATCAGCAAATATTTCTTGGAATTTTTGATCGCCATTACATCAATGTCTTAATTAAATTCCACAGTTATCAGCGCGCGATCTAAAACAATCTCTCGAATAAATTCTAGTTTTTTCTGGAGTGCACAAACATGTCTGCCATTTTTACAAAATACTACACAACTGTCTAGTAATTGGTTTTTTATAAAATACATCCCAGGAGATTGTTTAAGTTATTATTTCAGTATTGCATTTGGTCACATTAATAAACTCTTTTTTTTTTTGCAATATGGGCACCCCCCCCACCACCATTTCTGGTGTTTTGATTGAAAAAACCCCAGCTATCTTCAGAATTAAGATGAACAATACATTATATTACATCATATCTTGGAATGAAGATTGGTTAATGAAAAAAAAGAGAGTTGGTTTATTAAAAAAGTTCAAGTATTCCAAGTTTTTAGTATCTTCATATATATATTTCTATTTTGGTGCTGCTTTGTTTCACTCCATTTTTGGTGAGAAATGTATGAAAATTTTTCTTATTTTTGAAAACAATTTCAATAATTAATATTTAATTTGTAACTTAAAAAGAAATATCCTTAAAAAAATTAAAGAAAAAACAAAGGTTTGAGAAATGCTGGTACCTTAGAAATTGTTGCTATAGTCTAAAATAGAAGGCTAGGTGAACAGATCATGTGATAAAGAATAATTAATCTAAGACAAAAAACTATTGGGAAAAATAAGATTATAATTGGGTGGGGTGGGATCAAACATCAAGCAGTGAAAAAGGTATATTAACCAGTTAAGACCAGCCTAATAGGATAGTGGTGGCTATGGTTATTAAAGAACCAAAGACACCAAAATATATGGCTACTGAACTGGGTTCAGACCTATATGACTATATAAGCAAACGAACTTGGATTGAAAACATTAAGGTGTTTTAATTTTAAGACTCATAGTTTTGTAGTTAAATGGCGATAAAAGGTGGTTGCTGGAGGGTTACATTTGATCCTAAGATCTAGGTGCAGTTCTCTCATATCCATGGCTCCTCACTGACCAAGGCCATAAGCCAGAAACTAGTCTGGGGATGTTGGATGAGTAGGCACTAGATGGGGATTTTATGCACAAGCCTTCTGGCATCCATTGATTACTCTAGCTTGCTGTGTGTGGCAATATATATAGTGAGTTTTGCCTGTTTTACAACAGTTATACACAAGCATAAGAGGAGGTGGTCATGCGATGTTTATTGGCTTAAGACCAGAATGTTACAGAGAAGCATGGGGGAGACTGACTAGTGAGTCCATAATAATTTTGAAATGCTATAGCATAATTAAATTATCAGTTAAATGTTGTAAATGAAGTTTCAGATCAATGCCTAAAAATAGCTCAATAACTATCAATATAAAGAACTATGTAATCTTTGCTCTAGCAGCATTTTCTGAATAAAAATCTAATAGTTTTTATTATGAAAATATGCAAGTCGTATTATAGTGACACTAATATTCTGACTTTTTGTATAATAGTTGTTGCTTTTACACACCAGAAGTGTTCTAAATAATACATATTTTTTTATGTATGGTACTAAATATATAAGAATTCTTCACTAATTTTAGATCTAAATTTCTATATTCAAAATTTCAAGGCATTGCTGGATAATCTAATAAGAGCAAAATTTCATTAGATACAATAATTTGCAATTTTTATCTTAACAATGATTTCTGCATGAATGAAAGTCATATAACTAGAAATAAGTGATTAGAATCTACAGATATTGATTATTGTTGGCATCCAATATCCAGATTTCTGCCTAATTTTAAAAGGAAGCTATAAAAATAAATGCAATTCTATAAATTCAAATACATTTAAATTTTTCTAAATAAATCAATATGATATTGACTCCTAAATTTTTTAAATACAATACCCTATCGCTATATTATTTAAGCTACAACTCCTCTTTTCTTTTAAATAAAGAATAGAAAATCTAAAAAAAAAATTCAGACTATTCTTTATTTAAAGGGGGAATGAGACTAACACAATATAGTTTTAAGGCATTTCAGATATTTTATATAGATTTCAGCTAGCATTATTTCTGTTATATATATATATATAAAATCTAGAAACAATTTCAACTCAATTCAGCAAACTGCCATCTAGTGGGTCACAGTCTTGGTTCACATATAGCTGGTTATGCAGGTGAAAGAATTATTGAACTTGGAAGAATTACAGGTAAGAGATATCAATTTCAGGTAAAATTTTAATTTCACTTTCATATTATTTATAATTCAAAAATATTAAGAATATCAAATCATACATCATGTGACTTAACTTAATAAACTTGTATTACAAAGGTAATATAATGAGCATGCTAATAGCTTTAAACAAGCTTTTTTGATAAATGCCGAAAGAAAAAGCATTTAAAATATCTTTCTAGAATTATCTGGAATTTATCGGAAAAGCTTGTTTAGAGCTATTAGCATATTCATTATACTACATTTGGACTTGATTTTCTTACTATTATAGTTTTGCTTTTGAGGCTTTGATGATGTTATATTGATAATGCTATTAATAATATATGGCGTATCTGAATTTAGTTCAGTTCCATATGGCTATTTAAGTTAGATAGCTGAATTTAAAGACATATAGATATGTGTAAATTTCAGATTTTCTACTTAATAATTAAGGATTAGATAGATCTTGTGCTTGAATTGGTATTTTGGATCTAGGGTCTGAATATCCTAACCCCTCACCAAAGAGAGCCATCAGTGCAAAAACAGTTTGGGAATGCTTTCTCTTCCAGCATTTATCAGAAAAGTTTGTTTAAAGCTATTAGCATGTTCACTATATTAAATTTGCATATATATTGTAATGGTACGCACCCTCTCAACGAGATAAATTAAGACAGTCGCATCTGACTATAATCAGATTTAAGGTTTTCATATAGGATGCCATGAATGATATGATTTAATTTTGATATAAAACTATACCTATTCCAAATAAATAATTTATTATTAGATTATTAATAATAAATTATATCTAAACCACATCAAATCAATCATCACCTTAATAGATTTAACTATTAGACTCAGATTTCAAACTCAGGGAAATTTAACAATTGACTCTCTTCAGAGGTTTCTATCAATATACTAGAGTAATAATAATAAATCTCACTAACTCTTTGAAATGGGTTTCATGAAGTTATTACTATAATCAATAAAGATTATTATATTAAATATTTGTTCTTATCTTATAAAATCAAATAAATAAATAAAACAAATTAAAGACTTCATTTAGTTTAATATAAAACATAATAATTATTTATTTAACAAATAAATAATTTAACCTTTATAATATATAAAAATTATTTATATATCTACTATCTTATATTTTAAATATAAATATATTCTATTTACCCACAGTAGATATATTTTTCAATTTTTAACACTACATAATTTTATAACTTATATAAAAAATATATATCTAAATATTAAGATTACTATATTAAAACTATCATATAATAATTAGATTATACAAATAATAATCTAATTATTTGTATATAATATTTTCATCCATTAAAATGATTATATATAATTATTGATCATTAATAGAAAAAATAAAAAAAATATATGAATATATTTCATACTAATGTTAATCATTTATCCAACTATAATAAACAATGGTTATTAGACTATTTGAATTAGTACAAAGTAGTGTCATGTCATAAAAAATAATATGTAAATTGAAAAATAATTTAATTTCTTGCCTCTAAGTTAACTCTATCCCTTTTATATTTAGATACCTTTCCCATGTTAATATTTCTTATACCATATCTAAATTTTTATTAAATATATAAAAAAATATTTAAAAATTATTAATCTTCTCTTCTTATTCATTTCTTTAATGAAATGAATTCAATGATAAAGGAAATGAGATTAATGTTCACCAATTATAATTTTTAAAAATTAAATGGTATTTATAAAAGTTAATGTATTAGTCCTAGATGTTCCTGAAATTTGCAAATGAAAATCCTTCTAAGATACAATTCTTAATTTCTTAGTTGTTATGCATTGAAGAAGATTATATGAGATATCAAGTTGGTGTTTAGTTTCCTCCTTGCATATAGATATCAACTTTTTTTATACACAGTTCTTTTATTAACAATTATAATTCCATTTCGAAGATATAACTTATATATAATTTTAAAGGCATTTGGAAAAAGTTGTTATTCACATATATATATATTTGACTAGACAAGTGCATTTTATATATCCTACAATAAAACCAGTATTCTATTCATGTTGCATTTTTTTTATAATGTAAAGTTCATTAATTTAATTTTAAAAATGCTTTTTTGAAACACTCTTTATATTTAAAACTCCAATTAGAATGATCTTTATAGAATATGAAAATATATTCGAATTAAGTAATTTTAGAAATTACTTTTCTTTAAGAAATATTAAAAATTTCTTCTAATAAGCTTTCTTATTAAATCATTCAAAAATATGGATTTTATCCTATACACTGTATAAATCCTTGTGAGAATATTGTTAAAAAGATAGAATCTTTAATCTTATCCTCAAAAATATTATTTTTTTCTATTTGTCTGAAGGTTTGTAATGATGGTATATTATAAGATGTAATATATTGGACTATTTCCATCATTTATGAGTGAATGTTGAATGTAGAGAAAATTTTAAACTTTATTTAAACTTTTCAAATACAAACAACTTGTTAGTAATAACACACAAATAGACAACACAGGTTAGTAATTAGAAAAAAGAAAATTAACTTTGTATTTCAGCAAGATTCCTCACCTGTATGAACTGCCTAAAATCCATAAAGACAAAATTCACCCTGTCAAAATTTGTCAAGATTTCTTCTCGAATATCTTAGTCCATTGGCATACAGGACATTGTCTTTCATCAGGGATTCTAAGCACTTTGTAGAATTAACATGAAAATGGAAAGAACTGGCCTATTGGTAAGCTTTGATGTGGAAAGTCTGTTTACAAATGTATCACGTGATGAAGCATTGTCTATTGTAAGGAAAAGGTTATATGATGATAATAGTCTACAAAGTAGAACAGCTCTACCTATTGATAGTATAATGGAATTATTAACATTCTGTGTAACAACAACATACTTTCAATATAACAGAATTTTTCCAACAAAATCAAGGGATGGCCATGGGATCATCACTGTCACCCTTGCTCAGCAACATTTACATGGAAGAACTTGAAACCACAGCCATAAATACTACTCCATGCCCACCTAAAGTGTGGCTTTGATATGTTGATGAGACATTTGTGGTGTGGCCACATGGCAAGGTAAAGGATGGAATCAGAACAAAAACAAAAATTGGCATTCTTGGATGTTCTTGTGACAAGATTCCCTCAGGGTAAAGTAAAAACAACAGTGTATAGGAAATCAACACACACTGGAAAATACTTGGCATATACACCCAATCATACAAGAAGCACTAAACTAGGAATTGTACTATCACTATGGAACAGAGCAAAGGAGGTTTGTTCAGAAACCAGTGATTTGGAAAAAGAAAAGATTCCCATAGAACAAATGCTTATGAAGAATGGTTATCCATCAGCAGTCATCAGAAAAACCTTCAATAGACAACACAAAGAGGCACCAAAAGAGAAAACAGTTATTGGTATGGTAGTGTATCCATACATACCAGGAATAGCGGACAAACTAAAGAGAATCTGCAGTCAATATAATATTAGAACTGCTTTCCAAAACCATACCACACTTCAAGGAAATGCTTACTTCTACTAAGCCTAAACTGGAAATGCTAAAGAACAAAAACTGCATTTATGAAATACCATGTGAATGTGGAAGGAAATACATTGGTGAGACCTGTCACCTTGTTGAACAATGATTGAAGGAACACAAACTAATGGTTAAAAGAGAAAAAACAGATGTGTCTACCATAGCAGATCATGTATGTACTAATGACCACATGCTTAAGTGGGAAAATACAAAGATATTGGATAAAGAGGAAAAAATGCATAGAAGAAAATTCAAGAAAGCTGCTCACATGACAATGGTAAATAATCCTATAAGTCAACCCAGTGCGGCAATACACAATGTATGGAAGCCTCTAATTAATCTTGCTCTTAGGAAAAAATAAAAATAAAAATAATTAGACTTGTTTAAAAAAAATTTGAAGGAATCGGGAGGATTTGAACCAACCCTCATATATAAATATATCAAATTTCTACTATATGTTGCCTTTGACAAAATAGCTCAGTTGTTAAAGCATTTGCCTTAAATTCAATATACAAGAATCTAAAGGTGCGAATTCAACTTCTAAGTGAATATTGTCACTGTGCATATAGGCCAGCAACACCTGAAGAAGAGTGGAGAATAATACTACTCAAAACATCTAATTACTAACCTGTGTTGTATATTTGTGTGTTATTACTAACAAGTTGTTTGTATTTGAAAAGTTTAAATAAAGTTTAAAATTTTCTATACATTCAACATTCACTCATAAATGATGGAAATAGTCCAACATATTACATCTTATGATTTTTTTCTATTTATTGCTGCATGAGCTTGCTAAAGCATATCATATTATATATTGTGATATTACAATTCTATATTAATTTATTAAGTTAATTTCATTCCCTTTAATTTGATAAACTGCATGTGAACTTAGAGGTCATCACCTTGTCAATTGTCTTTATTAATGAATTAGTATTTCAACAATGGTTTTTCATTTTAAAGAATGAAAAATATTAATTTACTATATATTATATTTATTTTCATAAATATAATAGGAATAAAAATATAATGTATACATATATTAATTATAAGTATGGGTGAGTAATATATACTCTTACAGTATACATATATATTAAACCTAATAATTATATTGCAAAAAATTTATACATTAAAATGTTTCTTGCATGGAATAACAATTTCAAAAGTATTTTTTACTTTAATCCTTAAATATATTTCTGAGTCAGAGAACTTACTTCAAAAATCAAATATTAGAAAAACCAAGTGTTAAAACTTTTTTTAATGGATTAACAGTTTAAATTTTAATTACGTAGTATAAAGTGTTATCAGTTGACCATTATAGCATTTTCGATTTATTGCTGTGTCTATGCTATTAATAAACAATGTCTTTTTATTATCTGTTTCTTATTATCCTATTCCTGTCCTATTATCCTATAATATTATCCATGTTTTTTGGATCATACATAAATTTTGTATCAATGTACAGATAGTTTTGCAGAGAACAGAATAATAAGAAATTAAAAATTTATGATTTAATAATAATACAGACCGAGTGATAAATTAAAAATCTCACAATGGCCAATTGACTGCAATATGGAGCATGTGTAAGAAATTTGAAGTGAAAATTATGTTTTTTTATAGAACATTCAATATTCTAGTGCATTGTTTTTGACTCATCTTTTAATCAATCTATTTGTTAACCTGACCCCCTCTCATTTATTCATCTAGCTATTCACCTGCCCATTCTCCATCTATTTATCCATCTATCTGTTCTTCTGCCCACTCACTCATTTATTAATCGGTTCACCTTCCCATCGACACATCTATCTCTAGTCACTCTCTCATCTATCTATACATCTCTGCCTATTCAACCATCTAGCAGAGCAGTACACTAGCCATTTCATCTGCCCTTTCACCCATCTTTCAATTCATTTCTATTCACTTGCTGATCCACCTATCTATCTGTGTGTTCATTTGCCCACACCTATCTAACTATGAACATATCTATCTTTTTATTTGTCTGACTAACTGCATATATATATATATATATATATATATATATATATATATATATCTTAATGTATTGAGAACAGTAACCTATATATATATAAGCTTTAGTAATCAACGAAGTTTGAATGATAGGGTCAAAATAATTTTTACCCATTTTCATCAATAAAATACATTTTATCATGCCTATTATTCAGTAGCCCCTTTTACTTTTTTACACTAACCTAATTAAAGATGTAAGATTTAAATGCTCAAAAGTTTTGAGCTCAAGCATACTTTCTATATATTTGTGACACTAGTCCAATCTCTACATAATTTACTGATCTCATTTATATACTAACTGTAGTCATCTTTAATCTTATTGTTACTTATTGATAAACACTTCATAAAAATTAGAAGTCATCTCACAGAAAATGCATAAAAATCTATTAGTTTCACCTTCTAAGACTCATTCAAATCAAAATATTTTCTACATGTTTACTTGTCAAAACTAATTTAAAAATTTTGGTACAAAAATAATCTTTTTATGAGGTTTACAAATATATACTTTTTTCATACTTTTTTCATTATGTGTCTATTGAGATATCTAGTTGGAGAATTTATGATTGTAAATTATTTTA
This sequence comes from Epiperipatus broadwayi, assembly GCA_028023455.1. NCBI lineage: Eukaryota > Metazoa > Onychophora > Udeonychophora > Euonychophora > Peripatidae > Epiperipatus > Epiperipatus broadwayi. The sequence goes on along the minus strand of JAQFVV010012397.1, from coordinate 2,046,624 downwards.
TTAAATAGGTATGCAAAAATAGTTCAGGGAAAATAAAGATACCAAAAATATATAAAGTAATATAGATAGAGAAATAATATTATATAAATGTCTATGTAATATTATTAAATAGCATATTATTCATAAAAAATCGTATTTATATATTTATTTCAATTTTTTTTTTGCAGATCAAAAATAAATATAAATAATTAATTACTTGTGAGATATCATGTGATATTTGAGCACCCAAAGTGATTTGGTTAAACCTTGAGACAGCAACCTTTAGCTCTTGAGTTCACTAATGTATCATTGCACTAAACTGTATAGAAGACTGAAATGGTTACTGTATTTGAAGTATAATTTAAAATGCAAATATTTGAGCAAAAGTTAATGATATCAACAGAAGCAAATTCTGCATATAATTATGTATAGGTCATAACTAACTGATTAATTAAAAATAATTTATATAAAACAGTACTTCCCAAAGTCGATGATATCTCTCTGAAGATCATTGGAATGATTGGGGAGCATGTTAATAGCCTCTAATGCGATCAGGGAGTATTGAATAAAAATAAGGGAATACTAAAGAAAGAAGAAAAAGTTGAAAACTATCAATATGTTCTTGATCTGTTGTGCAACATAGAGTTAAAGTCATACTAAATATTTTATTTTCCAAATAAAAACATAAAATCCAAGTTATAAACTATCAATTACTAAGCCAGATGACAAAACTTAATAAGGAAGTGCTGGAAGGCAAACATTTGATACATTGTTAGGAATCCAGCAGGCCTTGGTATAAATACTTGCATGTATGAACTTATTTATAATAGAATACAATAAATTAGTGAGATGTATGAAATCTAATTTAGATTGTTTCAGAATTGTGTCATAAGCAAATAAGAACATTGCAAGTGCAATAACTTTTTAAAAATTTGAATTCATATTCAATATTTTCTATCTTTACAAAATATGTATCACATACAAAGTTAATTATCACCTTTCAATAAAGCAGTAACTTATACATTTTCATGCATATCTAACAACATGCTTCTGTATCATTTAATGTTTGCTAGCAATGAAATTATAGCAGTTTATTCCAGTACAATATTATTTGAAGTATGTTATCAATATATTTGACTCATTTGTTATTATAACATTATCAAAAATAGGAATGAAATCATAAAAAACTGTTATCATCATTTGTTTAAATGTGTTAAATCATCTGTGTTAATTGGCAAATAAATCACGTGTCGCCAAATAAATCACGTGTTAATAGAAAAAAATTATTTAAAAAAGAGCAAACTAAATAAAAACTATTAACTGATTATAGTCTCATATAGTTATTTTTTTAATTAATTCTTGATAACTTCAGTTTAATATTTTTCAATATAACATTGGATATATATAAACAATTATGTGCTAGTATTGGAGATGTGATCATGTGATTGGATATATATCTTCTTGAAAGCGCTCAGCCATTTAATTTAGTTTTCAATTTGTTGTTATAGCTTTACGTTGGAAGTGTGAAAGCACGATTTAATATTATTATATCTAATAATGAGTAAAAAACAAAACCTATTTTATTACTTTCATTAGTATTTAAATTTTGTTTTACCATTTTGTGCAAAAATCTTATATCTGATGCCATAGAAGCTATACTAATAACATAACTATTATGAAAAATTTTACTTCCAATGAGAGAAATCACATTTTTTCTATTTTTTAAATATCTCTTGAAAATTTTATACTCCTATTATGATAAAGAAATATACATTTTTTACAGATTATATCATGGTTAATGTAAGAAAAACATGAATCATATAGTGTTGAATATTTGATTTATGGCTTTATTTAGTTGATTACAAATAATCAATGTACTTGATTTTCCAAAAAGCATTGTCAATGAAAATTTGAAGCCTTCTAGGTTATCAGAACATTTAACAAATGTTTAGGCTGATAAAAAAAAATAAGACATTTATTTTATTTTCAAATCATTTAAATTTTCTTTTTGACATAGCCATCATTAGCAAAGCTCTTTTCCTTAACATCCAAATAAAATGATGATTGGTTGCATATTTCTTTTTTTTTTTTTTTTAGTGATTACTAAATCAGGGAAAGTAAATAACATTGCTTATCTAATATAAGCATTTGGAGGCTCTCCATTCTGATTTAATTAAAGATTTTACTATATTCTTAAATACATAATTGGATTTTGAATCTTTTTTCACTTACAATTACAAAATAATTTTCAAAAATTACAAGAAAAACTGATAAAAATAACACCAAATGAGGAATTTAAATTCAAAGATGGCTACCAACAGTGATTGCAAAAGCAGATACCTACACTTTACCCTGGATTATGTTCAAAAGTTTTTAATTGCATATTCTCTACCATATTTAGTAAAGCAAGAATGGTCATAAATCGGAAACTAAAAAAAAAACTAATTGCAAGAAGCTAATTGCAGTGATTTAAGAATGTTGTGATAAAAATAGAATCAAACATCAATAAACTGATAGCAGCACTCCCAAATTATCCTTTTCTTTATAATTCTTTTAAATATTAGTAATGACTTTTAATGTTATTTTTCATTATCTTAATTTTCTGCCTATAATACAAGTTTTATTATAATTGATTTCAAAAAATAATTTTATAATTTTAAAATCCAAAGTTTCTTCACTATCTTATGGGATGTAGATAAAATATATAAAAGAATAGTTTAAAAAGATACATTATACAGGGAGGGATGGAAGGATGAATAATTTTTTTCTGAAAAGAGAGCATAAACCAAATAAATTTGGTATAAAATATTTTTTTGATACTCAGATGATTATGATCTAGAAAGATGTCATTTTCATCCATACTTTTTATCTTACTAATGAGAAAAAAATATTTCTAATTTTTTTTCTCTCATTACAGAATTCTCAGAAAATTAAAGCTTTCATTATTATACAGTACTGGACACATATCAGATTAAAATTTAATTACATTACCTTTGAATACATATAAAAATATTAACAGACAGAATAACATCAATAATGAAAGGAAAGCTTGTATGATTAGGCTAAATGATTCCCCTTCTTTTGGGTTATTTAGCATGTCATGTTTTGATCCATAATGAGCATTTTAATGTTTGGTGGAAATTAAATAATAATAATAAAGTATTTTTCATTAAGACCCATTTCTATAAGTTAAAAATTTAGTTGAGGACCACAACTGCACCAGAGAGATATTTGGCTTATTCCTGTTATTTATGTCAGTAATGACAGAAAAAAAATCTCACTTTGATCAATAGAGATTATATTCAGCTGTTATTCAGGCATAAGAATGCTACTTATTCTTTGGAGAAATAGTAAATAGATAAACAACACTTTTTTAAAATAAATTTTTATTCTGGATGACTATTAACCATTAATTTTAATCACAATTATTAACAGAGCCAGTCTGATAGATGAGGCAAAGAGGCATCTGCCTCAGATACTAAAATGTGATCAATTTAGAAGTAAAATACATTTTTTAAAAACAATTTTTATTAAATTAGTAAAAAAAAAATATCTAAATGAAGTAAAATTTAAAAAAAAATAGAATGTTTTTAATGGAATTTCCTTCCTTTTTCTTTATAATAAAAAATCATTCACTTCTCTAAATACATTTTTTATTTAATTTTTTGGAGTAATAAAACAAGTATATATTATTAGAAATAAAACAAAAGAGTTTGGTCTGACTTTAAATTTTATTTATGAAATAAAGTTTTTCTCAAGATAGTCTCAGTACACTAAACTTTATAAGGGATCAAATGAATGAAATTCCTAAAATGTTAAAATATGAAATTCAAAAATGGTATTACTGATTCATCATTAAAACAGTTTTAAAAATTTAATCAGATTTTGTGCAGCTTGAAGAGAGAAAAAATGTGTGGACTGCAAGTAATAGAACAAAAAATAATAATGTTAGTCATATTTTACTTTCTTTAAAAAATAGAAAAATAAAAGTAAATAGCCAATTCATGGCAATTTTTATTATTGTGGTCCTAGAACGTAATATGTTGCAAAATAGTTTTTGATAGACCATTAAAGGAGCATTTTGTATTGCATGTAATCTTAATCATTTTCTGTTTATTGTTACTGTTAAACTTTTAAAATGTTTTTGATGATAAATATCATCATCATCATCAACCATTATCAATCCACTGCAGGATGAAGGTCTCTCCAAGTTCAGTCTATCTTTTCCTATCTTTAGCTTCTCTTCTCCACATGACCCCTGCACACTTTCTTATTTTATTCATCCATCTCACATGTGGTCTCTTTCTGGGTCTTTTACAATCTCTTGGAATCCGGTTTAAAATTTCAATTGTCCATCTATTATCATCTCTTTTAACAATATGTCCAGCCCAACTCCACTTGTCTTTTAATTTTTTCAATGAGGTCAGTAACACCTGTTTGTTCTCTTACCCATACATTGCATTTTTGATCCCTTCTTGTTACTCCCAACCTCCATCTCTCCATACTACTTTGAGTGGTCTGAAGTCTCTGTATTGCTCTTCTATTAAGTGTCCAAGTCTCAGATTCATAAGTAAGAACTGGCAAACCACATTTATTAAAAACCTTTCTTTTCAAACACATAGGCATATTTCCTTTTAGTATCAAGTTATTTCTACCAAAAGCACTCCAAACAAGTTTAATTCTATAATTAATTTCATCCATTATATTTCCATCTGTATTAATAATGTGACCAAGGTATTTAAAACTGTTAACTTCTTCTAACTCACCATAAGCAATCTTTATTTTCATATAACAATATAAACTTCTTCTTCTTTTTCTATCTTTTCAAAATGTATTATCAAATGTATAAAGTCAAAAACTTCACATAAATATATCGGAGAGACTTTCTTTTCAAAATTTTTTATTGATATACATTATATAATACCTTATATGAAAATAACATTATATTGATATACATTATATAAATGGACGAAACGTTGGATATTTTTATTTTCATATTTTGAGAAAATCTATTAAACATTACTTTAGTCTTTTTAACATTTATCTTTAGTCCTACTTTCATCTGATAACTCCTGCAACATTTCCTGTAGCTCTAAAGCATTATTTGCAAAAACAACTACATCATCTGAAAAATCTAAATGACTTAAATAATCTCCATTTACTTTCACTCCTTTAGCTTCCCATTTTAATCCACAAAATACTTCTTGCAGCACTGCTGTAAAAAGTTTTATATGGTAAATATATAGATATTTAATTAAAAACAAGTAATTCTTTTAAGGATACTTACAAGTAGATTTGTAAAGATAAATTAATTTTTTAAATAACTTAATAATAGGTAAAATGAAAAGAAGAAGAAAATTGGATAATTAAATAGTTATAAGTGTAACCATTTTTATTGATAAAATGTTAGCAAGAGGAAGCATTTAAAATATCTCTATCAGAAACCACACCCAAATCTGAGACCAATGGTTTCATGCTTTGGCACTCCTCATTGAGGTAATAGGATAGATTCAGACACCATATCTACAAATACTAACCCAAAGCCAGCATTTATCTAACAATTAACTATTGAGGAGATTGTTAGAGCAATTAGCAAAGCTCTTTGTTTTTATTGACAAGCTTAAAAAATTGAGTCATATGATATATGACTCTTTTTTTATGATCATTTTTATATTTTGATAATTGTAACACATTTATATTTATAATGTTGAAAACTAGAAATAGTGTAATAAATATTACTGGATATTTTAATGGAATTAGATGCTATGTGGCTTACCAGTGGAAGAATCTATTATAAAGTAGGAAATATGAAAAGTTGTACTTTGATTTCTGATACCTATTGTAATGTGCTAAAAATGATGATGCCAGGGAGATGATCAATCTAATCTGAACAAAACATAGCCAATCATTGGTCACAATTTTGTAATGGACTATTGATTATAATATGGGATAATAATATAATAAACTTTACTATGTTTAATAATTGAAACGTCATTCATAATAATATAGATCTAACCTAAATATGGAATGCCACTTTATAACAATCCTAAAGTTGATTTGGCTTTTATAATATTTGCCACTTGTACATGATCATTATCATCTAGCATGGGTAGCTACTTTGTCACAATAATAATGAATTTTCTATATCACTACCTTTCTACATTTGTTCAATCAACATTTGTCATAAAGAAATGCCCTCGAGATTTATATTATTTATCACAGAGCAAAATATGCATTAATAAATAGTAACTCTGTTAGTGCCTGTGTAAAATTATCTAACTCAATTATTGTTCAAACTAGGTAATAACAATATTTCCCATACATAATTGCATTGTCCATTATATTATCATAAAATACTAATAATAATCCCTATCAAAATATAATTTATCCAGATAGTATTTAAAACAAAATACAGCAAACTAGATCATCACCCCAGACATTAACAAATCTATTCACAATTTCAGAGTAAATTGCAATAAGCAATGAAATCACATATCATTGCCCTAAACAATAATGTATGCTTGGGATATCTATTTAATCGATAATTGAATGAAACTCAATGCGAATCAATAACTAATTAAATTCTGACATACTTTGTGGATTTAATATTATTTACAGTAATTTAAATTTATTTTAATATTTAATGACATCACCATAGCAACCCATATTAAAAAATTAAATGTTTTATGTTTCACATGTATTTGTTTGTAAATTAATTTAAGGAATATTATTATTATGTAAATTATTTATATCCATTAAAATGTATTAAAATTGTAATATGAATTTTTTATTTTGGTTTAAAAATGAAAAATCATATCAAACTTACTATGGAGGCAAAATGTTTTTGAACAAATTCTTCATCAACAAGTTAAATTCGTGTGATTTCCAGCAGTTGTTATGACAACAATAAGATCATCAAGAGTATCTTATAAATAAAATGGAAATGTTGTAATTTGAATTCTTATCATTTTATCATTGCATAGAACAGATATATTTTTTTCTCTTTCTTTAAAAATTTATTAAATTGTATTGTTTAAATTGTTAATTGATAAAACTATGGAAAAATAATTTTTTTTAACTATCTGCTCATTCAATGGGGCAGCTAGCTGATGAAATTCCAGGGGAAATGACAAAAATGTGGAAGAAAGAAAAATTCATCAAAATGCATTGTATTGCAGGTCAGCTATATAAATATATTCTGTGGTTAAAAAAATCCAGAATTGCATTCATTTATTTGTGATGGATATAACCCCCATTATGTTTCTATTGATATCATATTTCAGATCAAGGAATTCTATGAGATCGATTAACTGAACTTATGTGTGACAATAAGTAATTTAAACTTCACTTTTGCAATTAAAAAAGAAGCTAGTATTGATTCTTCACTTGATTATAACCAGATTGTGTCATCAAAGAATTCTCTTTGGATACTATTATCAATGAAAAAGGAAAATTTAATCCAGAGATGTGTAATTTTGCATTTGTTGTTTTGAAAGCTGGATATTTAAATACATAAAAGAAAACATTGGAAATTAAATGTGAAAGAAATTGAATTTGAATTTGCGTTAGATACCACACATGCTTATCTTCTCTACTCAAAGGAAAATCACCTCTACACCTTAGGATTGGAAATAAGGAACCAGAAGCTGTGATGGATCAGTGGATAGTGAGTGAAAATGAGCAGACTGTCACTTATACAGTATGATGTCTATGTGTATATGTATATATTTTTTTGTTAAAAGAAAGAGAGTATTTACATTTTACTGTAAAAACATAGGCAAATAGTATATAAGAGTATGATAGAATTTGTGCTATGAAAGGGTCAGAGAGATTCATTTAGTTCTTATTATTTAGGCTCTTATCTGATGATTTAAGCTAATATGACCTGCTGTTTTTAAATATTTAATTTTTGTATGTTCAAAATTTAATTTGAGAATATTGGATAGAAAAGGATTTAAATATAACATTTTTTTTTGTTTGTTTAATTATTTAAAGGTTACATTAATGAAGAAATAGAAAACACTTTTATTTGATGACATTTTTTTTCATTATCTATCATATTTAATATCTCAGGAAGATATTGATAGATAATGAAAAAAAATGTGATCAGATAAAATTGATTTCTATTTCTTCATTAATATAATCTTTAAATAATTAAACAAACAAAAAAAAAGTTATATTTAAACCCTTTTCTAATGATATCCTCAAGTTAAATTTTGAATACACAAAAAATTAAATATTTGAAAACATAGGCAAAACTAACTCTCCATACAGTAGTGCCACTCTGTGCCAAACAGAGTTATCAATGGATGCCAGGGGGCTTGTGCATAAAATCCCTATCTAGTGCCTATTCATCCAATATCCCCAGACTAGTTTCTGGCTTATGTCCATCATCAGTGAGGAGCCTTGGATCTGAGAGCACTGCACCTAGATCTTAGGATCTAATGCAACCCTCCAGCAGCCACCTTTTAACTATACTTTACTACAAAACTATGAGAATGAAAACAATAATATTTTCAATCTAAGCTCAATAGCTTATATAGTCATATGGGTCTGAACTCAACTCAGCACCCATACATTTTGGTGTCTTTGGTTCTTAAACAACCAAGTCACCACTTTCCTATTAGATAGGATTGGTGTTAAACCACTAAATATCACATGATCACCATCTCTATACTAGCACACAATTGTTGTAAACAAAGGCAAAACTCTCCATACAGTAGTGCCACCCTGTGCCAAACAGAGTAATCAATGGATTAAGCTATTGAGATTGAAAATATTGTGTTTTCAATTTCATTCTCATAGTTTTGTAGTAAAGTAGAGTTAAAAGGTGGCTGCTGGAGGGTTGCATTAGATCCTAAGATCTAGGTACAGTGCCCTCAGATCCAAGGCTCCTCACTGATGATGGCCATAAGCCAGAAACTAGTCTGGGGATATTGGATGAGTAAGCACTAAATAGGGATTTTATGCACAAGCATTCTGGCATCCATTGATTACTCTATTTGGCACAGGGTGGCACTACTGTATGGAGAGTTTTGCCTTTGTTTACAACAATTATGTGCTAGTATAGAGATGGTGATCATGCAATATTTAGTGGTTTAACAGCAATCCTGCCTAATAGGATAGTGGCAGCTATGGTTGTTTA